>CM046966.1:92663772-93863772 GCA_025698475.1 Gossypium anomalum | reverse complement strand
TAATGCCTTGTTAAAGTTTTTGGACAGCAAAGTTATTTGCTGTTTGATTTTATCAATGGACTCAGGTGAAGTTAGAAAATGTTTTTAGGGGGCTAAAATTAAATTGTAAATTTTACGATAATAAAAATACAATTTCACCATTTTAATAATTTATATATCTTTAAAATTTTTAAAAGATTAAATCAAATTTTTATCATTTTTAGGGGGTCAAAGTGTAATTTTATATTTATTAATTTAAAATTTTAAAAATTTTAAAAATTTTTAAAAATTTAAATAAAAATTTATTCATTTTAGGGGGTAGGCATGGGCCATTGACTACTCCAATGAATCCCCTGTATACTTATTAGAATAGTAGGTTGAACATTGAAGGCAATGTTCTTCTCTGCAGAGGCGGATTTAGGGGGCTAGCAGGGCCCGGCCCTCCTAAAATGTAAAATTATTATATAGACCCGTAAATTATTTTTAAAATTTTAAATTAGTAAAAATAAAATTATACTTTGCCCCCTTAAAATTATAAAAATCGATTTAATCCTTTAAAAATTATAAATATATAGACTATAAAAAATTAAAATTTCATTTGGCCCCTAAAAATTTGTTCTGGCTTCGCCCCTACTTCACTGGTCTCAAACTTATCATGCCTTCCGTCTTCGAGATTTAGCTCAAAGGTTCCAAGAGAACCTAGCAGCTCATCTAATCTAAGAGTGTGATATCCTTGGCTTCTTTTATTACTGTGACTTTGTTAACAAAATATTCTGGAAGTAACTTCAAAAACTTTTCTCACCAGTTTAACCTCGAAAAAACGTTCACCAAGATGAAATATTTCATTAGATTTGTCACATAATCTAACATGGTAGTCATGATTTGCAATTTGGACATTCGAAAAGTTGCATTCCCTCCATGCTGGTTCTGTAAGATGGTCCAAGCTTCTTTTGTTGATTTACAAGTTGAGACCGTTTTGAACTGCCCCATGTCAACTCGGCCGAATATAGTATACAAGGCTTTGGAGTTTTCTTAGACAACCCTTCTCTCATCAACAGTATATTGATTCTTTTCATTAGCCTTTGTTGTTCCATAAGAATCAATTACCAGGCTTTGGAGTTTTCTTAGACAACCCTTCTCTCATCAAAAGTATATTGATTCTTTTCATTAGCCTTTGTTGTTCCATAAGAATCAATTACCTCAAGTTTTGTCTACCCTTCCTCAACATCTTCCCATGTAGCTTCATAAATGGACATTATAAATCCCTCATTCAAGTTTTCCAGCAAGCATAGTTTGAAGATCCAACAAGTAATCTTGAGATATGAACTTCCTACTTTCATGGCCTCAATGGTAGCAAAATGTGATAGGATCATCTTCAAACAACTCTTGAAGCCTACTCTAGTACCAATTGAAAAAACAATAAATTTGCTTCTTGTTTAAACTGATGTCTAGACACGAGTTTGAACAAGCTTTATTAATGCAGTTAAAAAATAATCCTACTCTACATAGCCTCGCTTGATGAATGGTTTGTTCAACAATTGATCAAGTAGCCTATTGACTAAAGCCTGATCTCTTCTTGCACAAGAAGCATTTGCAGCCTCAATAGATAATCCCAACTTGTTACAACCATTCACTCAAATTACCTCCCTTATAGCGAGTTTAAAACTCTCCAACAAACCTATGATATAAGTTTTAAATACAACTAAAAATCAACAACAAAGATACTAGCAAAAGCAACATAAGTAGTCCTCCAAAAATTTGTATCTAACCATGCAAATAAGCTGCTTATTTATTGGCAATATCAGAAACTCCCCAATTGGTAGCTTTCTGAAGATAGAATTATCATTTTAATTGCATGATTATCCAGAATAAAAACCTCCAATATTTATCTCAATATAAAACCTTATAAGCTTAATCACCAAGTAAATGACTTATAAGATAAAGATAAACATTATAGGATAAGGCATATCGATTAGCATCATGTAGGAAGAGATCTTAAAGACAAAGCGCGAACAATCAACTGTACTTGAGTTGTCTTAAAGACATGTCCAAATTGTTGCCTAAAGGTTTGTCTGGACATCTATTCGAACATGGAATAACCAAGCAGAATGAGCTATTTGAATATGAGTTAAACATTAGCAATAGGACAACTATAGTCCCAACAAGATTCAATAATAATCTTTGATTTGCCAACTAAAATTTCACAACAAAGCAATGCTAGAAAATGGTAAATCAATAAGCTCTCCCTATCAATAAAGTTGTTGGCCTTTTTCATTTCCATATTTCTACTTCCACAACCCTTCCATTCTTCTTTTTTACACACTGCGTCAAAATCCTTAGGAATGCACCAACAACGATTTATAAAGATTTTTCCGAACAAAAGGTCCACAAAAAAACCCTGCACTTTTTTCATATTCAAGAGTGTGGAAGAGAGAGTTAATCATCATGTGAGTTCTTACTAGTTTCTCTACTGACTTTCTACTCAACCCTTTTGGTCGTAGGCACTACACTTTCCTTAAAACTCTGGGATTGTGCGAACTTTTGTGCTGCATATGGATTGTCCTTTGGGTTCCTAGATGTCACTTTCCTCTAGAATTTGGTTCTAGTATACAGAGTATAACTACGAACATGAATTCGGCTGCCGAACACCTTATACCCATTCAATATGTGCTTATGGCCTTCTCAACATCAATTGAATTTGCATATCTAACAAACCTGAATCTCTTTCCCACCTTGCTCCTTTTTCTTGGAAAGAATGCGTCCATGACCTTACCATGGTAATGAAAGTTCACCCATAATCCCTTCTAGTGCATCTTAGGTGGAAGTTGTTAATGAAAAGTAGGGGAGAAGGAAAAAACGCAATTTCTATGGGTAAGCATTTCATTATATATTTTCAATGGGTCCAAAAATTACTTTACCATTTTATTAACTTAAAATCACAATCTCTAAAAGGATTAAACAATAATTTTTTTAGAGTCAAAAGGCAATTTTACTCTATTGACTTAATTTTTTTATTTTTTAAAATGGACTAACAATAAATTTTCCATTTTGGGAGAATAATGGAATGAGTAACAAACTTACCTCCTCTCATCACACTGTTGTTTAGTTTGTCTTTATTTATTAATTTTCAAGTAGGAATTTCGTAACAAACTTATAAACACTATGTCAACTAACTAGATTCATCCATGTGTTACACTAGAAATGTAGTTTATTTATTTTTTTTTTTTTTTTTTTTTTTGTTTCAAAGAATCTTCAAATTCCTAATTCTAATATAGTCAAAATTTTCTTTCAGGACGAATTCCAACTCCACCACCTTCATTGCTTTGGTACTTTGTTTCAAGAAATAAATTGGTTGGAGACATCCCTTCTTCAATATGCAATTCAAGTTCCCTTAAAGTCCTAACTTTATGGAAGAACAGTTTTAACGGAACAATTCCCGAGTGCATTGGAAACTTGAGTTCTTCTCTTTCACACCTTGATCTAGGGAATAATAATTTTCATGGTAAAATACCAGAAAGTTTTGCTAAATATTGCACGTTACAAAGTTTTCGCATCAGCAACAACCAAATAGGAGGGTCACTGCCACGATCTTTGGGTAATTGCAAAGATTTGATCCTTCTCGATGTTGGGAACAACAATTTGAATGACACTTTCCCGAACTGGTTAGGAAATTTAGATCATCTACAAGTTCTTGTCTTGAGATCAAATAAATTCTTTGGCCAAATGGATAACTCTGATGTTACAGTTTCCTTCACTCGTTTGCACGTCATTGATCTTTCTCGCAATAACTTCAGTGGCTACTTACCTACCAATTTTTTTAAAAATCTACATTCCATTAGAAAGGGGCATGAAAATAAATTTGAACTAGAGTACATGGAAGATGTCTCAGATTATATTGCTTTCAATTATGTTTATGGTTTATCTTTAACAGTAAAAGGGTCGGAAATAGAGTTTCAATCATTGTCAACAATGTGGATGGTAATTGACTTTTCAGACAATCAATTCTTCGGAGCATTGCCCAAAACACTTGGTGAGCTTCATTCACTTATTGTCCTGAACCTCTCTCATAATTGCTTAACAGGTCCTATTCCATCATCATTAGGTGATCTGTCTCAACTTGAATCATTAGATCTCTCATCAAACAAGTTCCAAGGAAGAATTCCAACAGATTTAACAAATCTTGGATTCTTAGAGGTGCTAAACCTTTCTCAAAATAATCTCAAGGGACCCATTCCTCAAGGCAAACAATTTGATGGTTTTACTAATGATTCTTACAAAGAAAACTTGGGTTTATGCGGCTTTCCATTGTCAAAAAGATGTGATACTGATGGGGGAACTTTGGTCAAATTTGATAGAGATGATGATGAATTGAATTGGAAATTTTCTATATTGATGGGGTACGGATGTGGATTGGTGTTAGGATTGAGTATGGGATACATTGTATTCACAACTGGAAAACCATTGTGGTTGATTAGGATCGTCGAGCTAGTTCAACAAAGATTTACAAAAAGATAGAGAGGTGAACTCTTCAGCGATTTTTCTTCTTTTTGAAAAAGAAGCTAGCTATGGGTAGAGCACAGAAAACCTCATTGCTTGGTGGTAGGTGGGCCTTTTTTCTGTAGATGTTTTATAAGTTTGCTACCTGGGTGTTTTATTGTATGTTGTGTTGTTCTGTAACTATATAAGGTGGCCCTTGTGTGTTTTGCCTTATTGGACACTTTCCATGTGTTTCCCAATCTTTTCAATAAAACTAATGTATACATGTGTGTTTTTTCTTAATGGACACTTTCCGTGTGTTTCCCAATCTTTTCAATAAAAATCACAACTCAATCACACATAACTCGAATTCGACAATCGCAATATCAAAATGATTATCTCATTGTTTTAGAGAGATACAATTACCTCGCATTTATTTCATATTTATTTATAATGACTTACTAAACTATGAACCAGTTATTAAAAGTAAATTATAGAAAGCACAAACTAGAAATGATTATGAGTCGACGGTTGTGAATTTCCCTTTGTTGAGGGATGGTCCTATACCCACTTTAGCTACGAAATTAAATTCGAATACGAATGACTTGTTAATCACACAATTCGAACATAGATTACGACAATCTAAACATGAATGCATTTATTACAATTTGATCCCTCAAACTCTTAATATTCAAAAAGCTCATATCTCACAATTTACCCTATCGAATTTAAATCTAATTATAAATATAACACAGGGACCACTCATAACTATTATTCATTTTCAAACCTCAAAATTTTTATCTTTTACAACTAGGTCCTCAATAATGTATATTTTATCAAACAACCTAAGCTTGATTTACTTCTACCCAATACATTTCTAACACACTATTATCATGAATTAATTAGCCTTACTCGTGCATGACTTTAAACTATAACATTCAAGATTTCCTTAAAACTTCCAACCATGGTGATTCAATCAATATCTTAACAATTCTCAAATCTAATACATGGGCTAATTAAATTCAACATCCTTAAAGCATAATTTAATAAAAATTAAGAAAGAAAACTTACTTAGAACCTTTGGCAAGCTCACGGTTATGGTGATTTGCAAGGAAAACCTAAACTTTTGTTTTGTTTTGCCTATAGCCAAATGTTGAAGAAGAAAATGGGAAAGATAAGTTTTCTATTTCTTTCCGTTACCATACTTTTAATATGATAAATTCCTATTAAATAAAATACAATCCTAAATGAAAAACCCAAATTCGAGGAAACAGATGGCATGGAATTGAATATTGAGAATAAAAAGAAAAAAAGAAAAAAAAAAGAAGGAACCAGCCAGTATAGTGGTAAGCGACGCAGGATAAAAAAGACATGACCAAAGAAGGCTTGCATTTTTGTATATTCTTCTATATCCATCGTCTCTCTGCATTCATGGTGGAGGTGACCCCTCCATCTCACACTTCCCTACAGATATAGAATCGAAACAGAGAATCGACTGCGGCCTCTAATCTAATTTTCTCACTCGGATAATTAGAATGACCTAACGAAAGAAACTCAGAATGAGAATTGAGTGTGGATATTCAAATCGATTATGAAGAAAATATGTAGAATCCCAGAGACGGACGAAGCTGACGAAAATTCAAACTAAAATTAAGAAAAAAGGAAGAATAACGAAGAGAGAGGGATCTAAGGAGAGCGGTAACTGACAAGGGGTCTTACAAGCCAAGTGGCCAGCCGAATCTGGAGAAGGCTATCTTAGATAAGATAAAAAAAGAATTTGGGTAATTGGTCTAATTTGCTTCCGATCCTTGTACGTTTCATTTAGTCCTTTTCTTTTTAATCTCTAGAATTCCCTCACTCTATTTTTCTGATTATATTACATGCACTGGAAGCATTTTTAAATTAGCCACGTGAATAAATAGGTTAAAATATGTTCCAAGTCCATTACTCTTTGAACATTTTGAAATTAATATTTTTATTTTTATTTTAAGAAATTTAACTTATCTATTTTTAGTATTTAAAAATACAAGCCTAATTATTAATATCGTTAAAATTTTTCTATTAAATTCAAGTTCATTACAATGTTAATTTTATTTATTACACGACTTCTAAATGAATTTTTCTTTAAAAAGAAATTGAAAGTGTCATAATGGTGAATTTAACAAAAATATTTTAACAATAATAGCAATTAAATTTATATTTTAAAATTTCAAAAATTAAATTAAATTTTATATGCATAAAAAGTACATAAACTTATAACATATTTTAAGTCAGCAAATAGTTTAATTTTGAAAATGTGACATAATCTAATTTTGGTGTTTAGTGACTTTTTTACATATTATATTTTGCTTTGTTTAATATTATTAGTATTTTGTTTGCAGTTAACATATTCATGTCTTTTTCTTTGGTTTGATTTGTGTTTTGGCAGCGTATTTTACATTGTAGAAACTCTATGCTTCTTCCGAATGTTATTTTAAGGCTCTATTTGTTTCACTAAAATTGACTTCCGAAAAATAATTTTTGGAAATATTAATATTTTCTGGTGTTTGGATAAATCTGTGTAAAATATTTTCTATTATTTGGTAGATTTTTTAAAAATATTTCATAAAAGTTGTTTTTAATGAAACAAACATACATTTGAGATTTTCTTATTTTTTTCATTGTTTAATTGAATTTATTTTTATCTATAATTTCATATTTTACATTGTTTTTGCATATATTAAAAATATTATGTTAAATTCAACTTCATTACAATGTCATTTTTTAATTACATGACTACTAAGTGAGTATTTTTTTATTTAAAAATGTGACATCAACAAAATTTATAAAAAAATTAAACGATGTCAACAATTGGACTTGGTTTTCAAATTTGAAAAGTAAAGAGACTAAATTCTTGAAAATAAAAGTACAAAAACTAATTGTAATGAAGTGTATATATTTTAACCTTGATACTACAAAACATTTATTATTAATATATGTATAATTGTAATGAATATTTATTATTAAAACATTAATATTGAATATTTTCAATAATATGTGAATAATATTATTTAAAATTATTATTTTTAAATTTTATTATTAAAATAAAATTGAAATATTAAATAATTTATTAAAATAATAAATTATATTTATTATATGACTAAAAATAAATAATTAAATATGTATGTTTAATAATATTGAAAAATATAATATTTTAATAATTTTAAATATTTTAAATATAAAAATAAAATTTACTATCAATATAATAATATTAAGCTTGATTTAAGTTAATTTTTATATAAAAATAAAATTATCTATAGATGAGCTCTTTTCCGAAAAACGACTTACGCTTTTCAAAAGGGTAAGTCATTTTATAGGAAAAATGGCTTATTTTATGTTGACCTGTTTTTTGTAAAACAAACAAAGGAAAATGCAGAAAACATTTTCCGTAAAACCTTTTGTTATAGCTCAATTTTGCCCATTACAACCCATTTACATTTTAAGCCCAGACATAAACCCCTTAAAACCCAAACAATACCCAACATACCACGAAGCCCATTTACATTATAACCCAAAACCCAATTACACCCTAACCCACTGGCATCAGCCCAATACCAAATACAAAAAATACTTAACCCTAGCATACGGCGCCGAACCCTTTGACTTTCGGCCGACTGCCCACCTGCCCTCTGACACCACTGCGACCACCAACTCAGGTCAACTCCACCGCCCTAGTCTACCACCACTTGCACCTGCAAAGAAGAGACAGATAATATTAGAAAATGTGTGTAATTCGGCTTTAAAAAGCCCAAACCGAAATCAAAAGGTAGGATTTTTTTTTTCTTTGAAAAATAAAAGAACCTTCGGCAGTTCAAACAAGAAATAAAAAAGGCATTATATTTTGAACAAAAACAGCAATCCAATAGAGATCCAAGTGAAAGAATAGCACAAAATCAAACTCCAAACATCACGAGTCGGAGAATCGAAAAGATAAAACCTAAGGTGATTTTTTTATCCCATTTTAGTTTCGTTTTTGGGGCCTATTTTTCACATATATCTATATATATATATATTAAAACTTATAAAAATATAAATAAAAATATACATAAAAAATAAAAAATTTTACCTTTTTCGGCCACCGCGGACGGTGGCCGGCGCCGGCGATAGTGGTTCGGCGATCGGCCGGTGACCGACCCCCTGGCCGGAGTCCCTCCCTTCTCCCTACTCTCTCTTTCCCTCTCTTCTTCTCTCTTTTTTTTTTTTCTCTTCTCCCTTCACAAATGATTTTTTTTTTCTGATTTTAGGCCTTATATAGCCCTCCAAAACGACGTCGTTTTTGGGGCTGCTCTTTAATCCCAAAACGACGTTGTTTTGGCCATAACCGACCCGTTCGACCTGACCCGCTAGAGGATCCGCGTGTTTTTAATTCAATGGGCTATTTGCGCAATCGGTCCTTCCGTATTTTTGGTGTTTTAAATCAGGTTTATATTTATTTATAATTTGGCCCTGAAATTCGACCCGCTTTACAATCTAGTCCTGTTTAATGCGGTGCGTTTTAAAGACATGGGAAAATTTCCCTTTTGACCCCCCAAAGTTTTATGCGTGTTCTAATAAGTCCTTTCCTCCTTATTTTCTTTTAAATTGGCCCCAAAATTTAGTTTTTTAATTCAATTTAGTCCCTTTTTACCTTTTTTTGTTGTTCTACTTTAATTTTATCATTATTATTATAATTATTATTATTATTACTTTTATTATTATTATTATTATTATTATTATTATATATTAGTATATACTCTTATTATATGCGTATGTATGTATGTATTTGTATTTAGTTTTTTCTAGTTGTCTTATTTTAATATTTTAATGCTATATTTGTTTTTATATTTCAATATTATTACTAATACTGTTATTATTATATAAATGTTTTAATATATATATATATATATATATATATATATATAATTTTACTTGTAGGTTTATTTTCATTATTTTATTACCATTATTTGTATTTGTTTTTGTATTTCAATATTGTTATTATATTCATTGTTATTATTATTATTGTGGTAGTGTATATTTTTATTTATGTATGTAGATTTATATGTATAGTATTTTAGTTATGTTATATTGTTTTTTTGTATTTTAATACCATTACTATTGTAATATAGTGTATGTTTTGTTATATACGTATATATTATGTGTATTTTATATATATTACGTATATTATTATTTTATATTAAGCATATATTAAATACCATATTATTACTGTATTTTATTATATATGTGTATATCTTTAATATATATTTATATAAGTATATCTTTATGTAATATTTGTATTATTATTAATATATTAATACGCTTTTAATATTGTAATTATGTATGTACATATCATGTAAATGTTTTAATATTATATTATATGTACGTTTTACATATCATGAACATGTATTTTCAATATTATTAGTCATATATTTTTGTATATATTAATTTATGTACATATTTCCATATTATCCCACATATATATATATACATGTTAAATTCTATTATATGTGTATATTTGTTTTTTACCGTATTTTATATATTATTATTACATGTGTTTTATTCCTACTACATCTATCGATAATATTTGCACATATATGTCTTTTAAGCATTATATTTTCATACATCATATATATATGTCATATATTATATTTTTGCATGTTATCTTATGTACATATTATCTTATATTATTATGACTAAGTGTATTTTGTATTTGTTCATGATTTATCTTTATTTTTATTTCTTTTGTAAATATCATTGTAATTATTTTTCTAATGCTCTGGTATTCTATGTTAACTTTTTTTCATTAATAGTATCGTTTTTTTTTTTTTTGCATCTTTAATTTATTTTAAATTCTTACTTCATAAATATTTTTTTTTGCTTTAATTAATAATCGAGGCAATATATCGATTTAACCTTAACTCGTAAATTTCATCGCTATGTTGGATGGATTTTGTTGACTCATGTTAAAATGGTATACCCTTCTCAAAAAACCGTAAAAAACTGAAAGTTCTCGTCTTTTAAATCGGATAGCGATTAGAATTTAAATTGAACTCGTATTTTTGAAAATCAAGACAACACATGTTTATGAGATACCAATTTTTGGGCATCGCGAGGGTGCTAATACCTTCCTCTCTCGTAGTCGACTCCCGAACCCTAATTTTTCTCTAGCTTTTAACGTAGACCTAAACTCGGCCTTCCTTTGTTTTAAAAAATAAATCTAATAGGTGTCCGATCACACCTAGAAAAAAGGATCGGTGGCGACTCCCTCTTTTTTATAAAACCGAGATTCCATTTTCAAATTTACGATAAATCGCCACAATTAGCGACCATGCTAAAATTTTTACGTCGCTACACATTTTACATGTAAACAAATGGATCCTAAGTGTAACTTGGGTTATTGTATAAATTATTGTTACTCTAATTTTTATTATCATATAAAATTTTGATTTCAATTGTATTCATAAAAGCATATTTTCTTGTTCCATTGAAATATAAAGATACTTTTAATTGTTGATTTGAGTTAAGTATTTCTTTATGCATTTTCATTAGTTTTATGCTTGAGGACGAGCGTAGTTAAAGTGTAGAGAAATTTGATAAGCATGCAATTTTCTAATTATTTTTTATATTTATTTTATTCAATTATTCTATTTAAATAATTAATTATATTATTAAGAATTATATTTTACTTATTATAAATTTAGGGAATAATTGAAGAAAAAAGACTTTAGTTTATTTTTTTTTTTACAAGTTTTAGTATTTTTTTTGTCATAACTTAAATTACAAAACTCCATTTTGGCTCATAATATATCGATTTGAAAGGAGTCAAAATATCTAACAAAAGTTATTTCGCAACTCAAGTCTAAAAAATATTGGGAATGTGTCCGAAATTCGCTTGAAATTTTGAGGCGAAAATTACCAAGAAACCTAGAAATTTTCTTTAATTAATAACATTTTTGTATTTTTTTTCATTATATGATTTTTGCTCTATAAATAGATATTATTACGTTATATAGGGATATACCTACTAGACATAGTCATCTCTTAGATTTTTTTTATTTTATTTTTGTGTTCTATTTTCTCCTTGAATTGCTAAATTTTTTTCTACTTGAAGGAACTTTGAAGTTTGACTTGAAGATTTTGTCACATCTAAATGTTCTTCATCTTTCTTTATTCTTCTGTATTCATATATCTTCTGATTTAATTGTAAATATTTAAGTTTGTTGAATATATAATCTATATTTAATTGCTTAGAATATTTGTCTTGTCAATTAAAAGTGTCAAATCAATAATTGTATACTAATGATAAGCAACATAGATGGGTATGACAAAGATATGCATTCTATGTTGTGTGGGCATATGGTCCAACTTAAATAAACTCTGATTGTATATTTAAATTTGTTGGTTAGAATTGAGGCTCTTTCATTCTCAATGCTATTGATAGATTAAATCCAAAGTGGTCATTATATGATTGTTTATCAATAAGGGAATAAATTAATAACATTTGTCTTATTTATCGTGAAGGTAAGAAGAGATTGGTTGCTAGATGATCATCGGGAACTATAATCAATTTATTAAAGCACACTAAAAAATCATCTTTTCTTAATGATCAAACTCATAAATTGAACGGTGATTTTACCTTTAGTCAAAGTTTCACCTTTTGATTTTCTCTCAACTTTTGTATTAAGTTTGAATTTTATTTTTCTTTAGTCATAGTTTTAATTTTAGTTTTATAAAAATCCCCCATCATCTTTAATTTGTTTATTTTTATTGAAGAAATAGAATCACTGGTATATGTGGATTCGACCTTACTCACTACTATTTGCAAAATTACTTTTGAGTATGAATTTATTTTTGGTAGTCTCGATAATCATAGAATATAATTTTATAAATTTTTAGAGTTTTTATATATCATTTTAATATTTTTTAAATTTATATATATTATTTTCTAGAATGAAAGCTAAATTAAAAACTTAATTATTGTGTGCTTGGCAATTGCTAGATGGATTGACCATTGAAGCAATCAGAGTTTTATGTTGGGGGCTAGTCTTTCATTTTTTTGGCTGTGCCGTTTGTTGTATGTATTCCTTACTCAGATTACTAGTCACAAATGTGACTATTTACGTTGTGATTAAAATCTTAGAATCCAAGTATTAACATCACAGGAACACAACGAAATAGATCAGCATAAGGCAAAAACACATCCAAACAATACATCAAAATGACATGGTTAAGAAAATGAGAGGAAGACAGATAGAGGAGTGATGTGAGTATAGGCCACTTGTTGGGGTATCTGACATCACTTGGGTTCTATGAACTACACTATTAGGGCAACCACTTCGAAGACTTCTGTGGAGAACGATAGTATCGTTTGTTAGGGTTAATCTAAATTGATTGCTTGGCGAACGACACTCCAAAAACTTTTTCAGAAAAATTCGACCCTCCCTTAATTAATTAGGTGACAATTTGATTTTGGGCTAGAAAAGGATATGGCTATGATCCTAATGAGGTAAATGAGACATGCATATTACGTTATGGTTGAAGAAGTGAGAACTTACAATGATGGGACGAACTGCATTGTTTCACCGGCCGGGAATATGTATCAAAAGCGATTCTGAAAATTTGGAGCGAATCATGAGCAATAACAGGAAAGTAAGAAGCATCTATGATTTCGATGATGACGAAATTGCGAGCTTAAGGAGAAATAAAAGAAGATGAGGCAATGGAAAAGAGACGAGGCAGACCAAGAAAGGGACATTCTAGATTATTGGCTTGTACTACATCGTTAAAGAAATTTGTCATTGAATCACTTTGGGTTTCTGATTTCAAGAATGGTAAGGATGTAACTTTGAAGAGGCAATAGAAGCTTGGGAACTAAGTAAACTGTTAGGTCTTAGGGGAAAAAACACGTTTCTATTAATGAGATCCCCTTCACTAAAATCCGCTACGACTGAAAACCAATAAATTATTACTGCTTTTTGTTTTATCTTAAAAGTATCACAAAATTTTCTGAGCTATATATAAGGTATTAGCTTCCCTAGGTGAGATCTTTCACTAAAATTTGAAGTCTATATATAAGGTATAATAACAAATTTAGCTCTTAACATTTATATATTTATTTAAATATTTGACATTACTCTTTTATTGGAGGTAAATTAGAAAATTTTGAAACAAATAAAGCTAAAGGGTCAAAAGGCCTTAGTAAAAAAATTTAAAAATCAATTAAGCCTTTTAAAATTTAAAAAATATATTAAATTTATAATTTTTTAATTAATAACAATATTGGCTCAATAAAAGAGTAGGGGTCATTTTTTAAAAATCTTATAACTATTAAATTTAATGGATTGGTATTCTTATTTTTAATAAATATTTTATAATTTTAAAACTTTTATAACATTTTATTTATAATTTTTATGAATTTTTTAATAATTTTTAAATTTTAAAATGGCTTAATTGATTTTTTTAATTTCTTACTAAAGCCTTTTTAACTTTTTAGTCTTATTAGTTTCAAATTTTTTTAATTTACTTCTAATAAAAAAGTAGGAGTCAAATTGAACAAATATATAAAAGTTGGGGACTAAATTTGTTATTATATCTTATATATAAAACTAAATTTTAACGGAAGGACTATTTTTTAACTTATCTAACATATAGGGATTAACTCGTCTAGTTTTCAATAGAAAAAACTAAAATGTAATTCAAAATACACTTCATGTAATGCTTTTATCGATCAAATACTCTGGAAAACAAAATCAATTAAATCCCTTGAATTAAAAATACAGAAGAAGAAGGAAAAGAACCAATCAAATTACAGATCCAAAACTTAAAAAATAGTACCATCAAGAATCAAATATGATTGCATAACTTTGATAAAAATTTAAAATTAAAGGTATAATGCTAAAAATAGTCCTTAATGTTTTCCTGGTTAGTCATTAGCCCTCATTCTTTTTCTTTTTGAGCACTTTAATCCTCGTAGTTTTTTTTTTTATCAAATTGATCATTTTCTGTCTGAATTGATAATGTGTCCATTAGTTGACTAATAGTCAACGGCATGTGTTGACATTGAACTCTACATGTGCATAGTTGTTGATGTGTGGTTATTTTATCTTATATGTCACATTAACAAAACAATTAAAAAATAAAAAAATAATAGAAAATTTTAAGAAAAAATACATGCAAGTAAAAATTTTAAAAAATAATTATTTTAAACCTAATTGTTTTGTTTATATTCTAGTGTCTTTCTTCTAAATTTTTCCAAGGTGTTAAAAATTTTTTAATTCTTTTTTTTAGAAAACTTTTAAAAAAAAACTTAGAATTTTTTTTAGAATCTTATTATTATTATTTAAAAACAAATAACTAAAATATTAAACTTCCAGGAATGCACCAGTACTTACGTGGATAATAAAAATATATAATGACTTTTTTGACCCTCTAACTTTACAAAAAAAGGTTATTTTAGGCTTCTATTTAACTCTTTTTTTGTCTCTTTTAGCCCTTAAACTTGTATTATTTGTCATTATACCTTTTTATTACTTGCTTACGTAAAATTCATGTGTCAATCCATGTGTATGCCACATAAACGAAGTTAACAAACGTTAACTTTTCTATTCATTTTGGATGATTTGACAAACAAATGCAAGTTAAAGGGCTAAGAAAGGTAAAAAAAAAAAATTAAATAAAGGGCTAAAATGGCTTTTTTTGTAAAGTTGGAGGGCTAAGTATTATGCCTATAAAAAATATTATTTAACAATCAATTAAAAATATTATTTCAAATGGAAAACTCTTTGAAAAAGATATGTTTCTCCTTATGTAAGTTTAGTATTTATTTCTTTTTATAGACCATATCCTTAGTTATTTGCTTTTAATTTAATTTATTATTCTATTTATTTATCTTTTCACATAACGTTATATTATCCACATGGATTTTAAAATAACTTTATGTGTCAAATTTTCATTTGCTAGTTTAGTAATTCACTAGTGCGGTTAACATTAGGTACCATAATAAAACACATTAATAATTTAGGTACCATATTGAACATTTTCAAAGTATAGGCATCACATTGGATATTTTATAAAACTACATTTATCAAATACGCATTACCCGTAACTTATTTAAAATATGTAAGGTTATTTTTGTAAATTCATTAACTGAGTTAATGTTGAATTGATTCATGACACTAATTCAATCACATACTTACCATCCGAATAAAAAATACAAGACTAACTTCAAATCTCTAATTTTACAATACAAAAAATTTCACACCACGTACACAATTTCACACAGTACTGTTACAACTTTTTTCATATATTTGGTCCCATGAAGAGCAGCAACAGAATAAAAGAAAATGCAATGGCTTCAATACCTGAAGAGGAAATATTAAAAAATGTCAATATGATGTATAAACATGCAAAACAGTTGTGGATTTTTATGTATAAACAAATGGTTTAAGTATTTCCTAAAACAAAGATTATGAATTACCTGGCATTAATCATGATTACTGTCACTTGCAATTTTGGAATATGATAGAAGGAACATGTTGGACTTTGCAGAAATCTTCTCCCCCTTCCTCCACTTTATCTTTGAATGTCTTTGGCATTGATTCAATCTTCAGTTCTTGAAGGGTTGCAATGAACCTCAGTCCATCTGGAAGCTTTTTTAGCTGTCTGCAGTTTTCTATCCCCAATTGCCGGAGAGAAGGCATGGCTCCTTCACTCACCTTCCACTCCTCCTGATAGTTAAGCTCCTTAAGGCTTAGAGACTCCAGTTTAGCAAAAGCTTGTCCGGAGCAAAACATTTCCTTTCCTATGAAAGCCTCTTTATGTAATTCAAGGATCCTTAAGCAAGGCACTTTCTCAAGTGTTGGCATTGGATCTTCCTCAAGCTTGCACCTTCTTAATTTTATGTGAACGAGATTTGAAGATGAGTAGTGGTACTCTGGTAACCTTCTTATCTCCGCATCTAAGCTCAACTTAGAAATGCTATCACAACTTGAAAGGAGGTGAGTCAAATGTCTTGGATCTATTCTTCCTTCATCATTGATAATAGACAGGGAATGAAGATATTTGCTTTGGATGATAGGTGGATTCTTGTCCAACTCCTCCGTGTTAAAATCTTCAATGTTGAAGGGCCCTCGAATCTCCAACTCTCTAAGATTTGTCATGTTGATAAGATCCTTTACGTAACAATTCTTGGTGTTGAAGTTGACAAGTGTTTGGAGGTTTCTCAATGTACCCAGCTTTAACATTGTTTTACGATTACAATCCTCGGGGAGATATAGATGCCTTAGTTGCTGCATCCTCCATAACACGTTAGGTACATGAACAGATTTCAAACAAATTTCGTTTTCGATTCTTAAATCCAAGGTTTGCAAGCACCTTAAATTGCCTAGAGATGATGGCAACTTTGAACTCATAAAGTTCAGACCCCTTAATCTCAAGAATCTTAAATGGATGAGTTTACCAATGTCATTGGGTAACTTGCATCCTGCATCTCCTCCTCTTTCGTAATCTAAGACTCTAAGAAAATTAAAATTATTGAACATATATTTCCAAAGTCCCCTCAGTTTAGTAACTAACACAGTAAAACTTAAAACTGCGACAAACAAAAGCAGTGGATTGAAACTTTCATCTTCGTGGTTGTTGAAGTAACTTAGCATTGTCAATGGCAAAACCTTATCCATTTCCTCGTTCGGTAAAAACTTTTCGAAGAACAAAAGTGATCGAAGACGTGGACTTTTAATGCACTGTATCCAAAAAAATTTGTGTACAGAAACTCTGCGATCCCTCCCGATTGTGGATAACTGGCACGCATTTGACTGATCAACAATATAGAGGAATTTTTCTTGTTTTGCCTTCGACAAGCAAAGATCTCTCATTAGATCATGCATCTGAAAACTTGTCATCTTTAAAGTTGCAATGTCTCTTTCTCGTACTTGAATCATACATCTTTCTGCAAGCTCCATTAAAAAACCTTCAGCCACATCTTCCGCTATTTGCCCTTCATCTCCTTCTTCTTGCTTTGATGAAACAATACCTTCGGCAATCCATAACTGAATCAATCTATCCACAGGTATCTCATAATCCTCGGGAAATTGGCTTAAATAAAGGAAACATGGTCTTAAATAGGGAGGCAAATCATCATAACTTAATGCTAACATATCTTTTAGTACTTGACCTTTATCGATCTTGAAGTATGATTTCACATTTACAGATACCTTCAGCCATTCAGTTAATGAAGGATACTTTGTAGCCAAAATTCCTCCTAATATAATGATGGCTAATGGAAGCCCCGCACAGTGTTTAACCATACCCTCTCCTAACTCTTTCATTTTTGCATCAATTTTATAGCCTGTGTAAATCCAAAACAAAATTTCATAGAATTCAGTGATAACAGTTTAAAAATTAACCACAATATTAACATCCTCAACAATTTCAAATAATCAGTGAAGCAGGATGCAATGAAGTTGCTGACAAATTAACCACAATATTACCACCAATTTAACAATTTTAAAAGTTATTAAAAATAAATAAAATGGTTTTTGACAAGTGATTTCTTGCATGTGATCCACTTATACACTTAGTATATCAAATGTAAATTCTTAATACAACACCACTTGAACCTAATGGTTTTAGTAATTATTTTATTTTAAAATTAGCATAATTTTTTAATTAATAATTTTAAATTAAATTTGCTCTACAAATGTGTTATGGTGTTATGATTCCTCCTCGTAATATGTATTTCTGTAAGGAATCATACGAATGAAAGTTAATTTAATTTAGTAAATCCCTACAATTGATTTATGACATTGAAATACCTCCTTTTATAGTATTTTTATTTGTTCAAAAATATATCAAAATTTAACCAACTTCATGAAAATGCAATAATTATGCTAAAATTTTAGAATTTTTATTATATTAACTAGTGGTGCATGTGACTTTATATATTTACTATTTAATCAATATTTTAAAATATTTTATTTTTAATTGCGATAATTAACATAAAATAATATTTCTTGTATGAATTATTGAATATAATTTAAATATATAAACGTATTAATTCAAATATTATAATATAAAAATTTCAAATCATAATTAAAATATTCTTAACATATTCAACATATATTATAGTTTTATTTTATGTAATTAATACAAAAAAACATTATTCAAAATCAAAACTAATTAATATAATTAACTCTAATATTAATTAAGTGATTGCTTAAAATTTTATCATGTAATAACTCTATTTTACATTAATAAAATCAACGTACCTTCTTTTTTCCATCAATTTTTTAATTAATAATTGTAATTATAATTACAATTATCACAACTTTTTTCCTATATTTTATGCTTAGAGTTACATTCAAGTAATAATTCTTTTAAAGTAAAATGAATTATCTTAACTTCTAGTTTACTTCAATTTTTTTAGATGTGAGTAATATGATAAAAATAAAAGGTATTCTCGCTAATTTAAAATAGTTTTTCAACTTGTGATTTTATATAGATTATAGATACAAATTATAGAGATATTTGTGCTTAGAGTTTTGAAAATAAAGAGTATTATAAGCTAGAAATGTTGATAAGAAAGATTGCGATATTTTCAAATTTGGGATAGTCTCAACCACCCAAAGTAACATTTAGAAAAAAAAATCAAACTAAATTAATTGCTCAATTTGTATTAGATACTACAATTATTTAAATTTATTTTTCATAAATTTAATATTTAGTTACTACTTTATATAAGTTTACTAAAATAAACTACAAATGTGATCAAATTTATCATAAAAATTTACAAAATTCATACAATAAATCAATTAACAAACTCGGGAAAGCTTTTGGGAACAAGACATGAACTCATAAACAAATTGAGAAGGACAACAACTTATCTCGGTCTCCAGTTTTATAAAAAAAAAATATTTTAGCTATTCATTTAATTTTTCATCTCTTTTCATCCCTCAACTTGAGTTGTTTGTCAAATCACCCCTAAAATAGATTAAAATTTTAACATATATTAAATTTATTGAATTGGCATGAATGTCATGTAATCAATTAATTAATTTTTAAAATTTTTAAAATTAAAATAAATTATAAATATATTTTTAAAAAATTAAATATTCATAAAATTCTTAAAAATTATAAATATATATTAATATTTTTAATTTTAAAAAATTAATTATTTGCTATTGTAGGTGGATTACCATATGGATGTCACGTCAATAAAGTTAACAAATATTAACTTTTTTATCTATTTAAGAGTGATTTGACAAACAATGCAAGTTTAAGAATTAAAACAGGTGAAAAAATAAATGGATGACTAAAATAATTTTTTTTATAATGTTGGCGAGACAATTAAATTATTATCCCAATTAAAAATATAGAATTCTTTTAGAAAAAAAAGAAAAAGAAAAAGAAAAGAATGTAGAGCAAATGTTGCAATAGAATAATTTTGGGATTATGAAATCAATGAACATATTACCTGGAGAATTTGTTTGGGGGAAGGCAATCTTTTGAAACAGTTCCCAGCTCTGATTGTAGTTTAGGTACCGCAAATCATATAAGAAACCATTTTTGTCGGCGTGTGAAACTATCTCCTTGTTCCGAGAGGTGAGTAAGATCTTGCTTTTCGTCTCTCTTGCTGAAAATGCTGGTTTTAAGCTATCCCAAGCATTGATGTTCCAAACATCATCCAGTATCACCAAACATTTGTTATCCTCAAAGAAACTAGATAACTTTTTTGCTAATTTTTCAACATTCATCTTCCTGTCTTCTTCACTTAAGATGTTAAGATCTGATAGAATATCTTCCCAAACCTTTTTTTTTTTTGACAGCATTCAGAAACATATACCCAACCCAAGTGCTTGAAATGACCAACAACTTGGCTGTGATGATATATTTTCTTGGCAAGAGTGGTCTTGCCCAGACCACCCATTCCGCATATGGAGACAACCCTACATTCACTTTGCTCATTTAGAAGAACTGTGACTAATTTCTTGACGTCATCATCCAATCCAACAATGTTATCATCCATAACATGAGGAAAAGGCCGCCTTGCCTCCCGCCTTGCAGTTGAAGAACTTGGTCCTTCTCCATCAACTTCGAACTTTGATACATCATACATCTGCAATTGTCGAGCCAATTCTTTGATTTTGGCTGTGATTTTCTCTATCTCTGACTTGATCTGGTGGAGCAGGCATCCCTCTTTGAGGAAACAAGCGGATCTTTTGATGCAATTTGAAAATCCGCCTTTCCTTTTGGAAGCAACTTTGAGGGCAAACATCTCCATCACATCTTCAGCATCGTAGGCCAACTCTCTGATCTCAACAACGCTGGTACGTATCACCTCATGATCAACTTTTCTTGCTTCTGCCACTTTCAAGTAGCTTTGCATCCATCTCAACTCACTTGCCAAGCCCTCAACTTGTTCATCGACACCCCACAAGGATGTAACTTCTGGTGTTAGCTTGCCGATTGCTTTGAGAGCAGAAGAAACAGCAGAGAAATCCATGAGAGAGCAATTTTTTTTTTTTTTTTTTTGGTGACCAAAGACAGTTGATATCTTGGAATTTTTGGTTTCAGGTACAATTGATTATATGGTTAAAAGTTAAATTAAACCATACGGTTCTTGCTTGTGGACACAGGTTGAGGTGATTCCCATGGAAGGAGAAGAATACTGCACAAGGGAAATTAGATTCGTATCCAATTGCTTTAGCAAGTAATCCTAATTAATGGAAGCTAAAACAAGAACAACTAAATTGAAACCAATCTTTTTTATTTTTATGTTTATGTTTATAAAATCCTTGTAGCATGTTTAAGTAAAGCAGCAAAAAACGATATATATTGGCAAAAGACAACATTTTGCAATGTTTGAACTATAAATTCTTGCTTGTGCAATAGGTTGAAGTGATTCCGATGATGTAACAAAGTACTTTGCAATGAAAATTGGATTCTTAACCCAATGCTTAGGTGACTGATTCTGAATAAAAAAGGCAAAAGAAGAAAGAATAAATTTATGTAATCAAATCCTTTTTTTTCTTTAATCATCCCTTGGTAAAAGCTTGAGCAAAGAATAGAAGGGAAGCCAATAATATTTGATCACCAATTAAATCAGATTGCACTAACTGCCAAAATAGAGTTATTCTTTTCTCATGAAAAGATACGAATAATATACTCTCTTTTTTTTAAAAAAAAAACATTATATATTTAAAAATATTATTTAATGTTCACATCTAAATTGATGTAATCAAATCCATATTTTCTTTAATCATATCCCTTGGTAAAAAATTGAGCAAAGAATAAAAGGGGAGCCAAAAATATTTGGTCACCAATTCAATCAGATTGCACTATTGCCAAAATAGAGCTATTCTTTTCTCATAAAATGATACGAAAAACATACCCTTTTTTATTCATGTCTAAATATATTAAAACCATTTAAACTTCAAAGATTAAAATATATGTCTAAATAACGTTTCTGAAGTTATAATTGGTTTTGATTGCAGCATTCAAGAACAAAGATAAACCTGTTAACTTCCGTAGACAATGAAGTTATAATTTTAAAAGTTGTAATGAAAAGCGAAATTTAAGTAAACTGCATATATTTTCATTCATATTTGACGAGAAATATGACGAGGGAAGAAAACCGGAACAGAAATAATTATGGAAGGATGAAGCAATCGGAGAAGAAGATGAGATTTTAGAGAAAGAAGAGTAGAAAATTCATGTGCCCTCCATGCTGATAGGTTCATAAAGGGTGAATACCGGACAAATTTTGACAGACTGGCAAAACAGAAATGACTCAAAATGCACAGTACCACTAGTACATCTACTCCCTCTCAACTCCCCGTTTCGACACTGATCTAACTACCCTCCCTTACACGTACTGTTTTTATTAACAACTAATGTTCAAAATGTAGCGTTTTGACAACACAGAATTTAACATAAACAAATAGAATTACAAAAACAGTAATCGTTATTATGAGCCCTCCCACATCAAGTAGTTGCTTCCAGAACACGATCCTTGTCCTCAAGGATCAAACATTGGAAATTCTTCTGGATCTCGTTCAGACATTCCCAAGTGGAATCTTCAGGAAAAGTGTTCGTCTATTCGACTAACACTTCAGTGACCGCATAGTTTCCCTTTTTCACCATCCTTCAATTGAGGATGCGAGCTGGTAGTTTGATAAAGTTGCCTTCAAAATCTGCAGAAGGTAATGTAGGGGAACTAGGAACAAAACCAATATGTTTCTTAAGCTGAGACACGTGAAAAGTAGAGTGGATATGAGCATCAACAGGTAGAGTCAGTTTGTATGCTACCTTCCCCTCCTAGCTTCAATTGGATAAGGCCCAAAATAATGAGGAGAGAACTTTTGATTACCCCATTTTCGAATTGAATGTTGTCAGTAAGGTTGGAGCTTCAAATAAACCAAGTCACCTACCTAAAACTCCCTTCTATTCGCCTTTTGTCAACCATCTATTTCATTCTCTCTTGTGCTCTTTTTAAATGGAGTCGCATCATGTGTTTTGTGGCAACACAATGTTGTAGCCTACGATCAACAGTGGCAACAGAAAAAGAGCCTACCAAATAAGGTATATGATGAGGAGGTTCTTAGCCATACAAGGCCTCGTAGGTGGTTTGTTGGATGGCAGTATGAAATGTGGTATTATACTACCATTCTGCTAAGGGCAGCCATAAGATGCATTTCGAGGGTTCTTCCCTTAACATACACCTCAAATACCATTCTAAGCACCGATTTAATACCTCAGTTTGACCATCGGTCTGAGGGTGGTAAGCAGTTGACAAATGTAGTTTAACCCCTAGGTGTTTGAATAAGGCTTGCCAGAAATAGCTGATGGAAACCATATCTTGATCAGAAATGATACATTCAGGGACCTCATGAAGATTGTAAACTTGATCAAAATATAATTGAGCCACAATAAGAGCAGTATAAGGGTGAGATAATGCTAAAAAATACCCATATTTGGTGAGTCTATTGACACAATAAGGATATTGTCTTTCCCCTTGGATATAGGTAACTCTTCAACAAAATCTAAGCTCACAGCAACCCATGCTCGATCAGGAATAGGGAGATGTTGAAGCAACCCTGGAGAGGCAGAGGAATCATACTTGTATCAATGGCAAACCACACTTCCTTTACCCACTGCTTCACATCCATTGAGAGGCCCTTTCAATACAACAACCCTAAAATTCTGTGTTTGGTGGCATGGACCCCAGAGTGTCCTCTAATAGATTCACTATGGAACATATCAAATATCTTCTTCCTTAGTTCCAGGTTTTCCCTAACCACTACTTTACCTTTCCTTCATAATATTTTCCCATCCCATGAATATTTTGGATGGAGGTGAAGAGAATGTTGCAAGTCTAAACAGATCTGTTGCAATCGAGTGTCAGTGAAACAAGCATCTAGGATTTGGCCCCAAATTTTAGACCATAATACAATACACTAGAACATCTGACCCTCAAGTGAATGATCTCATTATGAAAGTGCATCAGCTATAATGTTCTGTCCTCCTTGTCTGTAAGTGATGGTGTAGTCAAAGCTAAACATTTTAGCCACCTATTTCTACTGATAAGGAGCAATGGCCTACTTGTCTGAGAGGAATCACAGACTCTGATGGCCAATTTTAATATGGAAATACCTTCCTATCAAATAGGGATGTCATTTCTTTCAAGCTAGCAAAACTGCTAACATTTCCTTATCATAAATGGACAAGGCTTGATGCCTAATGCCTAACCCCTTATTGAAATAGGCAATGGGATGACCCTTCTATTGTAATACAACCATATCCCCTGACCACAAGCAACTGTTTCAACACAGAATTCCTCCTTAAAATCTAGTAGAACCAAAACTAGTGCTTGAGTGACTACTGCCTTGAGCTGATCAAAAGTTGTCTGAGCACTGTCAGACCACTGCTAATGGATCTCCTTCTTTAATATGGTTGTTAAGGGTTTGGCTATTACCTCATAGTGCCTTATAAATCGCCTATAATAGTTAGATAGGCCCAAGAAGCCCCTTAAGTCCTTGAATGAAGTTGAGGAAGGCCAATGAATAACTCTTTTGATTTTTGTCAAGTCTATAGAAATTACCCCTACAGAAATGATATGTCCCAAATATTCCACCTAAGTTGTACCAAATAAAAATTTTCCTTTCTTAGCATACAACTGATGCCCCAAATGCTTAGTCCAATTAGTCGAGTAGACCGGAATGTCATAAAAAAAACTAACACTGACTTCCTCAGTAAAGGCTTAAAAATGAGGTTCATTAAGGATTAAAAACTAGATGGTGTGTTGGTCAAGCCTAATAACATGACAAAAAATTCATGTGACCCTCGTGAGTGCGAAATGTAGTTTTATGAATGTCACCCTCCCACATGCGAATTTGGTGATAGCCAGAACGTAGATCCAATTTTGAGAAATAAGCAGCTTGTCCCAATTCATCAAGTAGCTCCTCAACTATTGGTATTGGAAATTTGTCCTTTATAGTCAGCTGGTTGAGCTGCCTATAATCCACACATAAATGCCAGCTTCCATCCTTATTCTTTACCATAACAATTGGTGAAGCAGATGGACTATAGATGTCCTTTACAATCCCAGCTTGTAACATTTCCTGTAGAAGTCTTTCGATCTCATTCTTCTAGACTGTAAGGTATCGGTAAGGCTTGATCTTGACCACTTGATACTCATCATTCAAAGGAATTTTGTGGTCCTAGTTTTGGATAAGTGGAAGTCCAGTAGCTAGTTGAAAAAGATTATTAAACTCAATAAGGATTAACTCAATGTCCTGATGCAATTACTGAAATGCTAATGATAAAACAACTTGAACAGTGGTTGGAAGTAACATGGGACTAGGACTTTGTCCTTACCATCTAAAATAGTTGGATAATTGTGTTCTAGATAACAGCTAAAGGCTACAAAGAAGAATTCCTTGGAGAACACATGTTTGTCTCAAATGTTTGAATTCTATGGCCAGAGAGGAAAAATTTCCATACAATAGACCCCAAAGGCAAAAGCCATTGAATCCCAAAGACTAAATCACACCCTTTGATAGGTAAAACCATGAAGTCGGTGGAAAATGTATGCCCTTATGCTTCCCAACTTACAGATCAATAGGCCCCTTGAGTTGTTAAATGTACACCATTTGCTACCATGACTTTGAGTTTACAAGAAGGATCCATTGGTAGTTACAACCTTCTCACCATTCGAGAATCAATAAAATTGTGAGTGCTACCAGAATCAATAAGAATAATGACCTCCAAGTGTCCAATTCGAGCTACTAACCTCATGGTGTTATAACCTTGAGAACCATTGAGAGTATGTAGTAACAATACTAGTGCTACTAAGTCAACTTCCCCTTCTGCAGATTTTTAATTTTTCAGGGTAGTCTTGGAAATCCTCCAATGAAAGATTGATTAACTCATTGGTTGGTTCACTAGAAGCCTCGACCACCAATTGATATAATTAGGATTTAACACATTTGTGTTCTAAAGCATATTTTAGGCATACAAAAAATAGAGTCCTTTTTTTATTCTATCATCCATTTAAGACTGATAGAAGGCCTTGGTAGGGCCTTTGGTACTAGGCAGATTAAAAGTTGGTCTCTAGTCACAAGGGCATTCCTAGGATTGTTGTAAGTCATAGTTTGAGGAAACAAGGGTTTAGAATAACTAGATTTCCCGTTATAGAAACATGTTTGGAGAGACAGTGTTGACAATATCATCCATTTGTAAAGCAATGATTAATCCTTCTTCCAGGTTTGTTGGTTTAAACAATCGAAATTATTGGCCAACCTCAGACTTAAGGTTATGAACAAATATACTCAATGCATAACTCTCAAGCAAGTGCAGTTGGTTCAAAAGATTTACAAATTGATCATGGTATTGCTCAACTGTGCTTATCTGTTTCAGGGCAACAAGTTCAGTTATGAGATCTAAAAATCTAGCAGACCCAAACTATTCTTGGAGAGCTGGTACAAATTTACCAAATTGTTCGTTCTTGTGGCCTCTCTTTGTCGTGTTAGGATATGTCACTCAAGGTTAATATTCTTTGACAATCGGCTTTTGCTCTTTCTAACTTACCTCAACTTTATCGTTACTTACCATAATCTCTTGCCTCAGTTTTTTTCAGATTCAACTAACCTTTCTTCATCTTAAATAGTAATTACATGAAGCTACTCCCTTGGGTTAGTTTCAGTATTGCTAGGCAATCTACCTTGTGGTTTTTTTGAAATTAACTTAGTAAGCTGACTTATTTGATTCTCAAGCCCTTGAATCGATGCTTGTCAATGTTTTAGTGTTGCATCAGCGTGTTGGAAACGAGTTTCTAACACCAAGATAAACTTTGTCAACATTTTCTCAAGGTTTGACTTATTATCTTGTTGATAAGATGGTTGTTGGAAGCCTGAAGGAAGTTATGCTCTCTAATTCCCTTGACCACTCCAAGAGAAATTAATATGGTTCCTCCAACCTGTATTATAGTTACTATTATAATAGTTACTTTGAGGCGTAAAATTATTACCCATATAATTAACTTGCTCATTTTCTGTGCTAGGACCGAAGGGTAAACATTTTGGGTTATTAATTCCACCTCCATTTGTGTTGCATTGCTTCATCGAATGTACCTGCATAGAAAGACATAAACCATCAATTTCTTTATTTAATTGTTCTACATGATTCGATAACATGGTACTACATCTAAATTAAAGACATGCTACTTTCATTAGTTTTGTCCTCTTGACTTGCCATTGATAATTATTTAGTGTCGCCTCTTTACTAAATTCATAAGCTGCTTCAGGTGTTTTATTATTTAAGGTTTCACTAGCTGCCACGTCGATTAATTGCCTAGTTGAGGGATTCAAACCCATTGTAGAAGGTTTGAACTTGTAGTCATAGAGGTAACCTATGGTGAGAGCACCTTCTCAATAAGTCCTTATGCCTCTCTCATGCATCATATGGAATCTCTAAGTCGATTTGAACAAAGGAAAAGATATCATTCCTCAGCCTTGTTGTCTTAGCTGGTGGGAAGTACTTCAAAAAGAATTTCTCGGTCATTTGCACCCATGTAGTGATGGAACCTCATGGTAAAGAGTTCGACCACTACTTTGCCTTGTTAATGAACGAGAAAGGGAATAATCGTAAGCGAATGACATCATTAGTGGCACCATTAATTTTGAAAGTATCACAAATTTCTAGAAAATTTGCCAAATGAGTATTTGGATCTTTGTCTTACAAACCAACGAACTGAACAAAAATGTTATACCATCTGAATTCTATTTGGCTTCAATTTGAAATTATTGTAGCAATTGTGGGTCTCACAATACTCGATTCAACCCCAGACAGAGTGTGCTTGGCATAATCGTACATAGTAAGAGGAACAGGAGTTGCAGCTGTAAGAGGTAATTGAATATTCTGATTATCACCCATCTCCTCAGTAATAGTAATATTCTCTTGCTCGTCTACTAGATTCTGTCGACTCTGACTTACTTCTCTATGATTTTTATGAGCAGTAATTTCAATCTCACTATCATAAATTAATGGTCCCGACGGGTTTCTTCTAGTCATAAACTAAAGGAACCTACCAGAAGCAAACAAAATAAAAATTAGAATGTAAAAATTAACTAAAACAAATATATAAAATAAAATAAAATGTTTCTAATATTTTGGTCCTCGACAACGACGTCAAAAACTTGATGATCATAAAATTAACTATAAATACGACAAAGGCAAGCACACCTATTAAACTATTGTATAGCTACAGTGAGTAAAGATATCGTACCCACGAGTACTGAAAGTATTAGTAATTACCATCTTCTTATTATTTAGCCGACAATTTGGAGAGATGTGTTTTAATATAAATTTTCTAAACTAATTTACTAAGAACGTAACAGAGAACGAATCAAGGATATAATCGAATATTAACCAATGAGAGAAACAATACCCAAGAATGAATCCACCTAGACTTCACATATTATTATGAATCTAAATTAAACGATTTATTCACTTGTGTCTTGATATGTAGAAATCTCTAGATTATGTTAATATCTCTTTCGAGAGTAAGAATAACTGACTCTAGGTTGATTAATTGAAATCTCTTTCTAATTAGAACCCTATTATTGCATTAAATCGATCTATGAATTTCTTTATTAGATTTGACTCTAATATGGTAGATTTATGTCGTCCTATTTCTAGAATTGCAAGTAACTCCACTCAATCATGCTAGATCTACTATTAAACAGGGACTTTTGCTCCACTAAATTAAGCACATTAAACATGAATTAATATCTCAGAAAGATTAAAATAAGAAATAAGCATACATAATTGAGAACAAGAATAAAGTATTTATCGCGTAAAACAGAAATTAAGTAAAAGGATTCATCATAGGTTTCATCCTCCCTAAGTATCTAGGGAATTAGTTCATAATCCTGAATGAAAATATCTCAAAGTCAAAAAACCCACAAGAAACAAAGAAACTCATAAAAACTTCAAAAGAAATTAAAAAGAGATCTTCGATCTTAATCGAAATCTACTTCCGAGTTGTCTTCGATGGTGTACTTCGAGTGTTTTATTCGATCTTCTTTGATGGCTCCATTCTCTCTACTTCTAATTAATATTTATAGACTTTAGAATGCTTAGAAGCCAAATTCACTAATTTGCATAATTAACATTAAGAATGAGATTAAAATATGTTACTTTTATAGCTTATCAAAAACCCGAGCATATCGTTCCCAAGTGAGAGGATGAAGGCCCCCGTGACGTTGTGCAAAAAGTAATGCCATTCAAGTGCTCAACCATCGAGATTCAACATGACCAGTCGAACCTTAGGTTGATCTCCAACCTACTTAGCCTTGAAAATTTATTCGAGCTTAGTCCGCCAACTGTGAAAATTCGTGCCATCAGACCGCGGACATTGTAACTAAAATAGTCTTCCTACAAAATCAATTAGACTAATGCGCGAAGAAGTGCCCAAATGACCCCCATCGACCGTTGGAGACAACCAAGGTGTCCTTGGATGGAAATCTTAGTGGAGGTGTACCCAACAATCCATTGCCATGATCCTGACTCAATCTCTAAACACCAGTAGCAGGCTACCCAAGGTATTGGTTAAAGAAAAAGCGTAACTCAGATATGATTTCCCCTCAAATTTCGCCCTTAAATTTTCATAAAAATCTTTAAAACGAGCATCAAACTTGGCATCCAGTTTGTTGTCAAGTTGAAAAAACTCCTGCTGCAGCAAACCCATTTCCTTTTGAAGATGTGTAGTGATAATGTCGTTGGCTATGAGGAACGTATAGGCTTTGATACCTTTGATGAAAGAAGAAAATTGGAACATAAATAATTAAGGAAGAAGTAATCAGAGAAAAAGATGAGATATTAGAGAAAGAAGAGTAGAAAATTCATGTATATTTCCATAATTGTCTCACCCTCGATGCTGATAGGTCCATAAAAGGTGAATAACAGACAAATTTTGATAGACTGGCAAAAAAGAAATGACTCAAAAATGCACCGTATCACTAGTACATCTATTCCCTCTTAACTTTTCGTTTTGACACTAATCAAACGACCCTCTCTTACAAGAACCGTTTTCATTAAAAACCAATGTTCAAAATGTAGCGTTTTGACAACACAAAATTTAATAGAAACAAACAGAAATACAAAAACAATAATCGTTATTATGAGTTCTCCCACATCAAAATATATTTGCAACTTGGAAGCAGTAATTTTATGGGAAGAATATTTGCTATTTTCTTATAGGATTCTTTGGACTTTACACATCCCATAAAAGGCGGAGCTGTGTGAAATACGTGGAGATGGAAGAAGTACTTTGAGTGTGAGAAGAAATAGTATGATAGAGATAATAAATTCTGGCCCATCAACTTTGCTGTAGCATTCTTGAAGATCTTTCCAAACAAGGCAGGCACTCGAAGCGAAAACAATACCAGCTGAAAGTTTTTGCAACTAGTGTTGAGGATCCAGGAAAGGACAATAGCATTGCAACGGTCTCACTGAGGATGAAGATCAACTAGAAGATCAGCCCGTGAACAAGTGCCATCAACAAATCCAAGTTTGTTTTTGGCAAGAAGATCAATTTTCATTGATTTACTCTATATATTATAATTCTCAAGGCCAAGAAGTTGATGAGAGACTAGTAGAGTGCTAGGAGTATCACAGGGGTGAAGTTAAAGAGGGTGATGAAAGTTAATAACAAGAGAAGAAGATTGTTAGATTACCATTGAAGAAGATTATGAAGAAAAAAAAACCTTGGAACCAAGAAAAAAATGAACCTAACTCTTGATACCATGTTAAGATTGTTGAGCATTGGCTTGCAATGCAACATGTGACCAGCAGCTCATCTAGTAGACATGAAATGTAGCAAAACCGAGAGCAGCAGCAACTTGGTCCATTTTGGTTTATTTTGTTCAAATGTAACTTACTTTAGTTGGATTGTAACTTGTAATCAAAGTTAGTAAGATTTTTGATGTAATGGATGTAATGGCTGATCATATCAGCTTACTTGTGTATGTGGTTTACATTTTGAAATTGTTAAGTATTAGTGGGAGTGGTTAAGTCATTAGGTAATTGTTCATTGACTTTGTAATCTATTTAAGCTACCTTTTCTTAATGAAATGTAGAATTTTTTCAGTTATTCTTGAGCTCAAAGTTCTTCTTGTTTTTTGTTTTCAATCCTTTTATTTTTCCTTAAACTTGTGTGAGAGTGTTGTTGCTGCCATTGTTCCAACAAATGGTATTCAGAGCCTAAATCTTTGAGGGCCTTTGTTTTGTTGGTTGCTTTGTTGAGAAAATACAAGCTTGAGAAGGCAGAAATCGAGGCTGTTAAGTTTGTTTCAGCAAGATGAGCTTTACAGCACCACCACCTCCAGTGTTTGCTGGTGAAAACTACCACATTTGGGTAGTCAAGATGAAGACTTACCTTCAAGCTCAAGACTTGTGAAGTGTAGTTGAGAATGACATCGAACCACCTCCATTGAGGGCCAATCCCACGATTGCACAAATGAGGCAGCATGCTGAGGAGAGCACCAAGAAGCACAAAGCCTTAGCCTGCTTGCAAAATGGAGTAACAGATGTAATCTTCACTCGGATCATGGCCTGCAGCACACCTAAGGAAGCATGAGAAAGGTTGAAGGAGGAATTCATAGGGTCAGATAAAACTAGGCAGCAACAAGTGATCAACTTGAGGAGGGACTTTGAAAACCTAAAAATGAAAGAGTCTGAGAGCATTAAGCAATACTCAGACAGAATCATGACCACTGTCAACAGCATAAGGCTGCTTGGTGAAGATTTCAGTGATAGTAGAGTGGTTGAGAAGGTCATCACCTCTCTTCCTGAGAGATTTGAGTCTAAAATCTCATCACTTGAGGATTCAAGGGACTTGACAACCATCTCTTTGTCTGAGTTGGTGAACTCCCTATATGCTTTGGAGCAGAGAAGGGCCAACAGGCAGGAAGATCATCCAGAAGGAGCCTTCCAAGCAAAGGCCAAAGAAAGTTCCAGCACAAGTCAGAAAGGCAAGAAGCCTTGGCTTGACAAGAGGGATAAACCAAGGAGAGATTCAGGAAAAAGAAGTTTCCACCATGTGTCCATTGTAAAAGACCACTCATTACGAAAGGTTTTGTTTGGTTTAGGCCGGACATTCAATGCGAGAGCTGCAAAGCGGTTTGGCCATGTTGAAAAAGTCTGTAAAAAAACAAACCAAAGGCACCAAGACGGCAGCAGATTCAAGCTCAAGCTCATCGAAGATCTTCAAGCTCGGGAGGAGCATGTGTTTCTGACTTCCGCTTTGCATCTTCAAGTAAAGTCGAAGCAATTGGTTGGTGGATAGTGGCTACTCACACCATATGGCAGGTGATGAGAGTCTGTTCAAAGATCTAGACAGAAGCTATGTCTCAAAAATCACAATTGGCAATGGTGATCTGATTGAAGCCAAAAGCAGGGGCAGTGTTTCAGTCAGCACTTGTTCAGGTAACAAAGTCATTTCAGATGTGCTCTTTGTGCGTGATATTGATCAGAATCTGTTGAGTGTTGGTCAGTTGGTTGAAAAATGGTATTTCCTAGTTTTCAAGAATGATTCATGTGTTATTAAGGACTGTCATGATCAAGAAATGATTACAGTAGGCATGGTAGATAAATGTTTCATGCTTGATGTTAATCAGCTTGAAAACAAAGCTTATGCAAGCTTGGCTGATAATGCTGGTCTATGGCATAGAAAATTAGGCCATGTTAACTCTAGATCACTTGATATGTTACAAAAACAGAATTTGGTAGAGGATATGTCTAAAGTAGAAGCAAGTGACAGTGTTTGTGATGTTTGTCAGTTTGGTAAACAAGCCAGATTGCCATTCCCAGTGAACCAAGCTTGGAGAGCTCGAGAAAGGCTTGAACTGGTGCATTCTGATATTTGTGGACCAATGAAGTCCCCTTCTTTGAATGACAGCAAGTATTTTTTGCTATTTATTGATGATTTGACTAGATTCTGCTGGGTTTACTTCATGAAACACAAATCTGAAGTGCTTGAGACCTTTAGCAAATTCAAGGCACTAGTAGAGAACCAAACAGGTTGCAAAATCAAGGCCTTGAGAACTGACAATGGGGCTGAATACTTGTCTGAGAGGTTTCAGAAGCTTTGTGAGCTTGCAGGAATACATCATCAGCTCACCACAGTTTATACTCCACAGCAAAATAGAGTTTGTGAAAGGAAAAATAGAAGCGATGATGAATATGGCGGATGTACGCTATTTCAAAGCAAACTCCCAAGCAGATTTTGGGCAGAAGCAGTCAACACCTCAGTTTATCTGTTGAATAAGCTTCCAACAAGAGCAGTAAAAGACAAAACACCCTTTGAGGCATGGTATGGGCTCAAACCATCCGTTTCTCATCTGAAGGTGTTTGGATGCATGTGCTATGCACTCATTCCAGTAGAAAGAAGAACAAAACTGGAGAGAAGGTCTGCCCCTGGGATATTTGTTGGCTACAGTAGTACCAAAAAGGGCTATAGGATGTATGACCCTTTAACAAAGAAGATTTTGGTGAGCAGGGACATTAGATTTGATGAAGAGAAGTTTTGGAGTTGGGATGAGTCAGAATTAAGCCAATTTGATGAAGATCAACTCGATATTAGCCTAGAGCCAGTTGGAAATGAACTAGAAAGTGGTGACATTGATGATCCTCCTGTGAGAGAAACTAGAACCATTACTGACATCTATCATAGGTGTAATGTAGCCATAGTTGAGCCTTCAAGCTATGAAGAAGCCGCATGAAATGAGAAAGTGGAAGAAGGCAATGGAAGCTGAACTTGAGATGATCAGGAAGAATGAAACATGGGACTTGGTTGATAGGCCAGACCAGAAGAAAGTCATAGGTGTCAAGTGGGTTTTTAGAGCAAAATTCAACTCTGATGGCTCTTTAAATAAACATAAGGCAAGGTTAGTGGTGAAGGACTATAGTCAAGAGTATGGCACTGACTTCATGTAGACATTTGCTCCAGTGGCTAGGCTTAACACAATCAAGCTTCTTTTTGCCTTGGCTGCACAGAAACAGTGGAAGATTCACCAATTGGATGTCAAGTTAGCTTTTCTGAATGGCTTTCAGAAAGAAGAAATCTACATAGAGCAACCAGAAGGGTTTAAAGTTCCAGGAGAAGAGAACAAAGTCTATAGACTGAAGAAAGCCTTGTATGGTCTGAAACAGGCACCTAGGGCCTGGTATGATCGAGTTGATGCTTACTTGTGCAAACTTGGGTTTGAGAAAAGTCTGAGTGAACCAACTCTTTATGTAAAGAAGACTAAAGATGAAACTTTGCTAATCATTTCAATTTATGTGGATGATCTACTGGTGACTGGAAGTAGAACTGAGCTGATCAATGATTTCAAGATTCAAATGAAGGAAATGTTTGATATGACTGATTTAGGAGCCATGACATACTTCCTTGGCATGTAAGTGAACCAGTCAGATCAAGGAATCTTCATCAGCCAGCAAGCATTTGCCCTGAAGATCCTAGACAAGTTCTGCATGTCCAATTGTAAATCAGTGAACACACCAATGGCTCAAGGTGAGAAGCTGACCAGCTTTGGAAACCAAGAAAGAGTTGATGAGAAGGAGTACAGAAGCTTAGTTGGTTGTTTACTCTATTTGACAGCAACTAGACCTGATCTTATGCATGCTGTTAGCTTGTTGTCTAGGTTCATGCATTGCTGTGACACATCACATTTTAAGGTAGCAAAAAGGGTACTTAGATACCTTAAAGGAACCTCGAAACTTGGAGTCATGTTCAAGAAGGAAAATAAGCTTAAATTGGTGGGATATTCAGACAGTGACTGGGCAGGCTCTACAGATGACATGAGAAGCACTTCGGGTTACTTCTTCACACTTGGCTCAGGAGCATTTTGTTGGAGTTCTAAGAAGCAACAAAGCGTTGCTCAAATCCTGGTAGAAGCGAGTATATTGCGCAGAGAGCAGCGAGTGAATCAAGCCATTTGGCTCAGGAAGTTATTGTCTGATTTGAATGAAGAACAAAGTGAAGCTACTGAAATCATGGTTGACAACCAATCAGCAGTTGCTATGGCTAAAAATCCAGTCTTCCATGGCAAGACTAAACACTTTAAAATTAAATTCCATTTTGTTAGAGAGGTTGAAAGGCATTGGAAGAAATCAATCTTGTTCATTGCAACTCACAAGACCAATTGGCTGACATTCTAACAAAGCCACTTGGTACATTCAGATTTGAAGCCTTAAGAGAGATGATTGGTGTTTGTTGCATACAGACCAAGGAGGAGTGTTGAGCATTAGCCTGCAATGCAACATGTGACCAGAGCTCATCTAACAGACATGAAATGTAGTAGAACCGAGAGCAGCAGCAACTTGGTCCATTTTGGTTTATTTTGTTCAAATGTAACTTGCTTTAGTTGAATTGTAACTTGTAATCAAAGTTAGTAAGATTTTTGATGTAATGGATGTAATGGTTGATCATATCAGCTTACTTGTGTATGTGGTTCACATTTTGAAATTGTTAAGTATTAGTGGGAGTGGTTAAGTCATTAGGTAATTGTTCATTGACTTTGTAATCTATTTAAGCTACCTTTTCTTAATGAAATGTAGAATTTTTTCAGTTATTCTTGAGCTCAAAGTTCTTCTTGTTTTTTTTTTTTTCAATCCTTTTATTTTTCCTTAAGCTTGTGTGAGAGTGTTGTTGCTGCCATTGTTCCAACAAAGATATCGATTGAAAAGATAAGAGAAAATAAAATGCTTCAAGTTTGTTATTCTTGCTATTACAGCTTGATTGTAATATAACGGGTAGGGAGTAACTAACTAGCATACTTAATACTTAATTACAAGGAACTAATCCCTAAATACTAGGAGCTGTTATAACAACTTATTTGCCAACTTCAACAAAAACCAAGAGGAAAATGAAATGGTCTAATGAAAAGCTATCAGGCCTTATATGAATAGCAGCCCGCAGGGAAAAAAAAAATGCAAGATTGAAGAAATCAGCCATGGAGAAGGAGATGAAGATCGAGACCCAGGACTAATGCCATGTTAAAATGATACTACAAATGTAAAGAATACGTCAAAATCTTATATCATTGAATTAATTATGTGTCTATTTATATTACCTAGCTAACTACCCAACTAAGTAACTAATCCTTAACGACTCAACAACTAACTAAACTAATTTCTACAAGCTTAGTGTTTATTTTTTTTTATTAATCATATCTTTAGTTATTTGGTTTTAGTTTAATTGAATTTTTTATTTAGCCTTTCACATAATGTTATATTATTCATATGGATTTGAAAATAATTTTACGTGTCGAATTTTCATTTGTTGATTTAGTAATCCACTAATGTTGTTAACACCAATTACAATAATAAAATACATATTGATAGTTCAAGTACCACATTAAACATTTTTAAAGTACAAGTACCAAATTGGACATTTTATGAAAGTTCATGTACCAAAGATGTATAAATCCTAACTTATTTAAAATATGTAAGGTTATCTTAATAATTTTATTAACTAAATTAATATCGAATTGATTCATAATACTAATTCAGACACACATTGATATATTTTTATCAAAACCATATATTTTTTTACCCTGATATAATGTATTTTAATTATTTCATGTTCTCTTCGTGTTTATTTTCATGTTAGTAATATAAATTTATTAACATTAGTAAATCATTTTATATATAGTTTGGTACATTCTTTTATACATGTCGTGTTAATGATATTTTCCGTATTTGGTCATATATTACAAAGCTTTTTTTTTTTTCAAAAAAATTATTTTCCAGAGTTTGTCACTTTGATACAATTTAGTGGAATAATTTTGCTTTAGTATTGCGTTTCAATTTTATCTTTGATTTTATATAATTTATAATAATTATTTAATGTATAACAAAAATGTGTTTGTAATATTTTTAACGTGTATATTTCATTTTATATAAATTAGAACACTTATGGCTTGTTATTTTTTGTGATGTCACGTCTTTTGATATTATTATTATTATTATTTTTTTTTTTGGAAATGTCCCAAATCATTTTTTTTTAATTATTGTTATAGTGATACAATTTTACCTTTAAATTTATTTACTTAAAAATTAAATTATTGCATCACACATTAATATTAATATCATATAAAAATTTTAATTTTTTTAAGCAGAGCAAGGGATGTTCAGTATAATAGAAATTACCTAAAAAATTCATAATTTCAAATTTTACAAATTAAAAAATTATAAGAAAAAAAAACAATGTCATGTAAAAAGAACAATTTTTAAATATGTATATATATATATGGTCCCATGAAGAGCAGCAGCAAAAACAAAAACAAAAAAATGGCAATGGCTTCTGTACTTGAAGAGGAATTAAAAATGGTAATATCATATGAAAGTAGTTGAAATTCCGTGACATATACATCATATGATAGAAGAATCTTTATGCTAATTAAAATGTAACAGCTATGAATCATGTTGGAGAATAAAAGATAAGACTGTTGAGCAAATAGGGCCGGAAGCGTGTAAATTATTGTACTAAAAAATCACACAAAGTTCAATTCCCAGGAAAGAGAGGTGGATCACAAGGATCTCTTAAGTACCAAGTCTTTCCTTAGTCAGAATATTCCTTAATATGTAATTTAATAGCACCATTAAATACTACTATTATACCCTCAAATATTGAAAGAAAAATAGGACAAGAAAGAACACAAGAATTTTAACAAGGTTCGGTAAATTATACCTAAGTCCTCGGGCACTAACACCAGATGATAACTTCACTATCTCCAAAATATTACAAACAAATAGAATTCCTTAAAAATTCTCAAATGGGAGAGCAAAGAAAACTAAGTGAGAAAGAATGGTTGGGATGATTTGAAATGAAAAATGAGAAGGTCTATTTATAGTTGAAGTTCAGGAATCAACTTGCAAATGGCCTAAAAAATTAGGGACCAAAATTGCAATTATCCCATTCAACTTTAGACCTAACTTGCCAACCACTTTTTTCTTTCTTCTTTCGGTGCCAATTGCACCTCTTATTTTTTGACTTTTAAGTCAAACTTGATGGTTGTCATAATTGTTAACAATTTACCATGCAATTGTTAACAATCTCCACTTTGAAGATTTGATTAGAATAATCACATCTTCACATACTTCCTTCAACTCCCCAAATCTGATAAAGCTATCTTTTGTAGTGCCTCCAAATGCGCTCTCGAGCGCCATACACCTGAAGGTGCTCAAATTCTCAGGATGTTAATCAATTTCAAACAATGATTGAACTTTATTGTTGTTACCACCTTGGTCATCATATCTGCGAGATTATCTACTGTCGGAATCGGAATCTTCTGAAGTAGAATTTTTCCTTTTTCAAAGACTTACCCCACAAAGTGATATCTTACGTCGATATGCTTGGTTCTTGAATGATAGACTTTATTTTTCGCTAAATGAATAGCGCTCGCTCTGACTGTCACAATATAGACTAATGTGACTTTGAACAACTCCCAAGTCTTCCAACAATCCATTAAGCCAAATAGCTTCCTTAACAGCTTCTGTAACTGCCATATATTCTGCCTCTGTAGTAGACACAGCTACTATAGACTGTAAGGTAGACTTCCAACTCACTGGGCTTTAGCAAGAGTAAACAGATACCCCGTAGTTGAACAATGTTTATCTAAATCACCAGCAAAGTCGAAATCAACATATCCAACTACAAACTGACCAAGTGTTTCATCCTACTCAAAAACTAAACCAACGTCTACGATTTTTCGAAGATACCATAGAATCCATTTCACAGCTTGCCAATATCCTTTTCTAGGATCATGCATATACCTGCTCACAACTCCAACAGCTTGTGAAATGTCAGGCCGCGTACACACCATTGCATACATCAAACTCCCAACTGCATTAGCATATGGGACTTTCGCCATATATTCTCTTTCTTCTTCAGTCTTCGGAGATAATTGAGCATTAAGTTTCAAATGAAAAGCAAGTGGGGTACTTACATGTTTTGTGTTTTCATTTACACCAAAACATTGTAATACCTTTTTCAGATATTACTTCTGATTTAAACAAAGCTTGCCTCTCTGTCTATCTCTACTTATCTCCATGCCGAGAACACTACAGGAAAATAGGGCTTTAGCGGCGTTTTTAGTGGCGTTTTATCAAAAAACGCCGCAAAAATTGTAAAACACAGAGCAATAGCGGCGTTTTACCAACAACGCCACTAAAAACAGAGCAATAGCGGCGTTTTTCACAAAAACGCCGCTAAAGACAGAGCATTAGCGCGCTTTTGTAAAAACGCCGCTAAAAACGAGCATTAGCGGCGCTTATGGAAAACGCCGCTACTGAGACAGAGCATTAGCGGCGCTTTTGGCAAAGCGCCGCTACGCACTGAGCATTAGCGGCGCTTTTGGCAAAACGCCGCAATGGACCAAAACATTAGCGGCGCTTTTGGCAAAACGCCGCTAGGAGACTGCAGCATTATCGGCGCTTTTGGCAAAACATCGCTCTGCATCAGAGCATTAGCGGCGCTTTTGGCAAAACGCCGCTAAAGACTGAGCATTAGCGGCGCTTTTGTAAAACACCGCTAAAGACCAGAGCATTAGCGGCGCTTTTGTAAAAACGCCGCTAAAAGTCACATAACCCCTAAACCTCAAAAAAACCATAAACACTAATCTATAACCCCTAAAATAATAATTATTAAAATTTATGGTTATACAATATATTAAACATTTTCTTATATAATCGTAAAAGAGATAGTATTGAATTTAAAATATTGAATTAATTATCATTATAGTTTATGGTTTATAATTTAAGATATATGATTTAGGGTTTAAGGTTTATGAGTTAACTATGGTTTAAGATATATGGTTTAGGGTTTAAGGTTCAGGAGTTAACTAGTATTTGAAGGTTTATGATGAATTATGGGTTTAGGGATTATGATTTAGGGGTTAGGGGTTAGGGTTAGAGTTTAAGGTGTAAGGGTTTGGGGTTAAGGGTTTAGACTTTAGTGTTTATGGGATAAGGGTTAAGAGATTTAGGGTTTAGATTAATTAGTATTTTTAATTTATATATTAAATGATTTCTTATATAATTGTAAAAGAGATCTATAATCTTAATTTGAATATCTTAAACTTATGATTATAGTTTAAATTATTTAAGAGATAATAGATAAACTTTATATATATATTAAATGGTTTAAGATTTAATCTAAAAATATTTTGATATATTAAAAATAATTCAATTCAAATTAATTCCTCTACACTTAATTTATTTAAGTGAAATTTAAACTTAAAATTTAGTCCTTATATTTTAATTTGATTAGTTTTAGTCCCTGTATTTTTCAAATCGATCAAATTTATCTTTTGTACTTTTCAAAATTTAAATTTTAGTCATGATCACTCAAATGATAGCAATTATATATGTTTGGTTAAATTCGCTATTAGTCTTGATATTGTGCGTAAAGTTGTAGGTTGAGTTCATGTTATCCAATTAGATCATTCTTGGTCCCTATACTTCTCAACTTTTGAAATTTTAATTTTGACACAAATGACAACCATTAAATCCGTAACTGGCTTTTTGTGAGTAATATGTTTGTTACATTAGATTTTAGAAATAGCAAAACTTAATGAATTTAATAGCTACCATTTAATTAATACTACAATTTCAAAATTTCAAAATTACAATGACTAAAAAATAACAAAATTAAAGTAAAATGACTAAATCCACAACTTACATATAATTCAATGACTAATAGAAAAATAATAATAATTAAAAATATTTAACTTGTTTATATTTAAAAAATTAATAAATATCAAATGAAAATAACATGTATATATTTATAAAAAAATTAAAACAATATCATTAGGTTGAAGTAAATTTACGTTAAGTATTTATAAATTTAATTGGAAATTTAACTTAAACGGGGTCGTTTTCCTTTTTGAAATATTTTCTTTTTCTCATGCCGGACACTAAAACCCCTAATTTTTAAAGTCATTGAATATATATTAATAAAAAAACATAATTGTTTAACTTAAACATGATTGTGCTTTAAGCATGATATTAATATATTTTATTTTTATTCAAGTCTCACTTTATTCAATGTATGAGCCTAAAATTTTATCTAAGTATGCCCATATTAATAAAAGGCTTAACCTAAACCCAATTTAATATATATATTTATATTATTTTTAATTTAATATTTAATATCCTATATATGTAATTGTATTAAAATTTTTAATTTATATTTATTAAAATTTTATATGTAATTGTATTAGCATTTTTTAATGTTGACATTGTAGTAATATATAATATTATTATAAATTTAATTTTTATGTATTATAAATTTTATAATACATAAGAATTACATAATATACAAAACATTATAAAAACTCACAAATACGAATAGTAGTCTTCTAAGCATGGAACCTCAAAGATTTTCATATTTTCCTTTGAAGTTGAAAGTAAGGAAAATTAGGATGTAAGAAAAAGAAAGTAGATAAATTCGCACTGAGATAGAAAATTGATTCCTTTTATTTGTTTATCTTTTTATTTCTGGTATTTTCTAGCAAATGATTTTCTTATTTGTTTCTACTACTAGGTATCGGGTCGAATTCGGATTAGATCCTGATAAAATTTTAGATTCAATTATTGGGTTCAGTTTAATTTAAAAAATATACTTAAATTTTTATTCAAATTTAATTTAGATTATAGATTCTAAACTTGAACCAACTTTTTTTTGGCTCGTATTAAGAAATATAATATTAATACATTTTCTAAGGTATCCATAACTTTGCTTAGGTAATTTTTCAAGGAGGCTGTCGATACTTTTGAGAAATATATCGATACTTTATTAAGAATATTTAGATTGAGTCGGGCTAAAGCTAAAAAAATTTACTCAAAGCTTGACCCGGATGAAAAATAAGCTTTTTTTTTCTAAACTTATTTTTTAGATTTATATTTTTACCTAAACTTTTTCACTTTTCGAGCGATTCTTCGGACTGAACCGGATAGTCGATCAAGTCTAGTTTGCACAACAACACTCAGCAAAGACAGTTGGGCCGAACTATTGGCCCAACTCGAAGGGATTTTGTTTGGTTCACTCATAGTCACACTTAGATTTGATAGTGGCCGTCAGACAATCGAAGAAAAAAAAAAGAACAAGAAATGGGGAAGCAGCCAGTGAAGATGAGGGCAGTGGTGTACGCTTTATCACCGTTCCAGCAGAAGATAATGAGTGGGCTATGGAAGGATCTGCCTACCAAGATTACCAACAAGATCTCTGAGAATTGGATCAGCGCTACTCTTCTTCTCACCCCTCTCGTCGGGACCTACACGTAATTTATTTCCCTTCCACTTTAGGGTTTCATCCCATCCCCCTACTTTTTTTCTTCGATTTCTCACTGTATCTTTGATCTATCTATGATTTAAGTTTCATTCTTTCTTTTATTTTCCAATCCTAAAATTTACTAGTAACTTAACCATATTTCATCATCATGACTCATTTTTTGTTCAAAATGTAGTTTATTAACTGCTATTAAAGGAAATATTATTCTGTTTTCCATGGGTCAACTCACCTCATTTGTTTGAAATTGCAGTTTATTGGTAATGTGCATGGTGATGAACCTGTTGGTCGTGAGCTTCTTTTGCTTCTTGTGAATTGGATATGTGACAACTATAAGAGGGACCCATTGGTATTTTTCTATTCCTTTTACTGCATGTAAGTGTATTTCTTCTTTTTTCTTGCATGATGTTGTGAATAATATTTATGTGCCTTTTTCAGTGTTTTCTCCATAATAATTCCTGGGTTTAAGCACTGTCGTTTTTTTACCTATCATCATACTTCATTCGTGGGTGATTTGTTGAGGCTTAATGCTATTTTAAGATACTTTTTTTTTTCTAGTTGTTTCTGAGACATTTTAGAGACATCCCCCTCATTCCATGGTCATTGGAAGAAGTGGTTTGCTTGAGAACTGAATCATACATCTGAACAACTATAAGACATTTTGTATTTGCATTGGGTAATTTATTCTGTTGTCTTTGACATATTTAATCAATAGAAAGGTTGCAGGTATGTCTATACACACCTTATGCATAAAGAAACACATATGCAGTCGTGAGTGATCCATAGGGCCCAGCCCACTATTTATATGGTTGCTTTTTCTCAGTCAAAAAGACAGTTGATTCTTAATTCACTCATTCCATAAAATGTTTATCTTCTTTATTATGGCCTTCCCAATTTACAAATATTACTTTGATAATACTATTTGATGATTTCTATCAATTAATTATGCTTTCTGTTTATATTGGTCTGGTTAAGCATGTACTTAACATTCATCTTTCACAGCTGCTGTAATTTTATGACCCTTATCACATTATTTTATAAAATTGCCCAATCTATAGTATTTGTTGATGGTACAGGTTGACTTGATTGTTGACAAGGTTCACCTTCACATACTTCCATCAATGAATCCTGATGGATTTTCTTTTAGGAGACGTGGTAATGCAAATAATGTTGATCTAAATCGAGATTTTCCAGATCAGGTAACTCTATTGCAACATTGATTTTAAGTTTGAGGCATTTGATTTCAAGTTGAACCTTATAGATCACAAACAAATGGATCTTCTAAGACTGGTATATATCTAATGTTGAAAGGTGTATTTTGGTTTTCTTCAACTTCATCAACAAGTTCAAGTTTAAAAAAATTCTAATTAAATCTTTGGTGTTAAGGATTATGCTCTTCCCAAATCAGGATTGATATTATAATTTGTAGGATTTATCATAGTTCAGTAACGTCTTGCAGGAAGGTGGTATGCAGACTAAATTAGGAAAGCTATGCAATGGTGAATAAGATGGTTGAAACGCCATTCAATACCTCCCATTTTCTAGTCAACTTGACATAATAATAAATGAAATGTAAAAATTCCTTTTAACAATACAATACAAATTTCTATATTGCTCCTTATGACCTTAATATATGATATAGTTATATCAGTTTTGTTTAATTATGGAAACCCTTGTGATGGTTTAATCATTTTTCAGGCCGCGGTGGTGGGTGGTTTAGGGGCAGAGGTGATGGTGGAAGAGGGAGAGGAAGAGGAGGTGGTGGAAGAGGTGGTGATAGGAGGTGATGGCATTCCAAACCAATTGAAACTAGCAGCAATGACCATCGATTTGAACGTCCGCCTGAGATCCACCGATATGCCTCTCGCAATGCAAGAGCGAGCTATCCGGAGAGCCAGAGCTTTAGTCGACGCTAACAACCCAGGTATTACCAAACCTACGCAGGTCGCAATGTGCCTTAAGAAGGTAAACCTAAAATCTTGCTTCTTCAGTCACATTTTTGGATGTTGGGGGTTTTGAGTTTTTTTTTTTCCTAAAAAAATGTTTTTTGGGGGATGCAGGAATTTGATGCGTTGTACGGACCGGCATGGCATTGCATAGTGGGGAAGAGTTTTGGGTCGTTTGTGACGCACGCCAGCGGAGGATTCTTGTACTTCTCGGTGGACAAGCTTTGTTTCCTTCTCTTCAAGACGGAGGTTCGTTCTCTTGTTAAACCTCCTTCCTTGCATAGATTGAAAATTAATAATGCCTAATTAATGTTTTGGTTAGAGAAAGAATGATTTTTCTAAATTTTCTTGCAAACTATTCCTTGGGTTTCATCGTAAATGGAAAGCGTGATGAAATTTGGTGAAAAGTTTGAACCCATTTATGCAAGGACTGTTTATTTTACATGCTCTGTTTGTGCACTAAAATTTGGATATGAAATGAGACAAGTTTTTCGAGTTTGATTAAAACAAACTTGACTTTGATTTCACCATTCTCGAGTCCTGCCCTAGCTTACTTTTCAAAACCTGAACATCGATTCAATCCGATTCAAATAATTTTGCAAATAATCTAGACTCAATTGGCTAGATAAATTTAATTATTTTTATAAAAATATATTTAATGTATAGGACATTATTTTTATTCAAACGAAGTTACTAGTATAGTATTGATGGATGTATCGCTTATTCATTAAAACTACTACATATTACTATCGATTTGTTTTAGTATCCCGTTTTATCGATAAATTTGCTACAAAAATGTAACTACAAGAAAACTCTTCCTAACAACACTTAACAGAAACTACACTGGTGATAGGGTTGGAATTGATGAGCAACCAACTACACTGGGTGGAAAGGCAAATAATAGATATCTACACTTGTTTACGTATCTAAATAATAGATTGTTTGAGGATAGGCCATGGATTTGGTGATATTTTTTATTTAAACTATGTAGGTTTTAGATGCATCGCCTGTAAATGCAAAGGCACATGATTAATAACATGATCAATGATTTTTGTCGAAACAAATTCTAATTCTTGCATATATGATTAATAACATGATTAATAGTTCTTCAAATTTTCCAAATGTGTCTTTAAGGTGCTCAAAAATGTCATATTAATGTTGTCCATATATGATTTGAATGCTGGAAATTTACAGCATTTAGTTTCCTGCTTGAAGTTGATTAAACCATGCTGTAAATGCAAATATTTATATGCTATTCACATGCTAAATTAACCATTAGTGAGCTTAAAATTGATCTATTCGAATGTGTTAAATTCATTGTTCAATGTGATGTTATTTCTGCTAATGTATTGAGTATATTAAGTTGTGCAATTTGATGTTATATGTGGCGTTAATATTGACTTGTTAATTGCATATTTTATTATTAATTTGATGTTATATGTGTCATTCATTAACTTTTTTTTCTTTTTTCTCAGGTTTTAGTTTTTGTTGGATGCATGGTCCAGGATTAGCTGAATTCATGCATAGTGACGACTTGTTTAAGCTAACTGCTTATCTTAAAGTGTGCATTCTATCATTATTTTGTTCTATTTGTATTTTGTTAGATTTCGGTGTAGTATGATAAGTAAATGTATTTTGTTTGGCGGGATGTATTTATATTATAGATTATTCTTCTTCTCAATTTTTGATAATGAATTTTAATTTTTTATATTTTTCAGGACTTTTTTATAATATTTTATTTTTTTAATTTTTATGACATTTAGCGGTGTTTGTGAGAAAAGCGCCGCTAAAGGTCCTGACCTTTAGCGGCGTTTGTTGGAAAAGCGCGCTAAAGGTCCCGACTTTAGCGGCGTATGTGGAAAAGCGCCGCTAAAGGTCCGACCTTTAGCGGTGTTTGTGGGAAAAGCGCGCTAAAAGGTCCCGACCTTTAGCGGCGTTTTTCAAATAAACGCCACAAAATTTAGCGGCGCCATCTATAGCGACGTTTTTTGCGGCGCTTGCAAAAGCGCCACGAATAGTTTTAGTGGCGCTTAAAAGCGCCGCTAAAGGCCTAAAAAAACGCCGCTAAAAGTCAGTTTTGCTGTAGTGGAATCTTCTTGGCCTCACCTAGATCTTTCATCTCGAACTCTTGATTCAACTGAGCCTTCAACTTATCTATCTCTTTTTGGCTCTTCAAAGCAATTAACATATCATCAACATACAAGAGTAGATAAAAGAAAGATCTGTCATGCAGCTTTTGCAAATACACACAATTGTCATATTTGTTTTTTGTGTACTTCTGCCTTCTCATAAAGCTATCAAATCGCTTGTAGCACTGCCTCGGGGATTTCTTCAATCCATATAGCGATTTGTTCAGCTTACAAACCCAATTTCTACCACCAGCATCTTTGTATCCTTCGGGCTGAGTCATATAGATCTCCTCTTCTAACTCACCATGCAAGAAAGCTGTCTTTACGTCAAGTTGAGCTAGCTCCAAATTCAACTGTGCTACTAAGGCCAACAAAATTCTAATGGAGGAATGCTTCACAACAGGGGAAAATACATCATTATAGTCAATTCCCTCCTTCTGAGCGTAACCTTTAGCTACCAATCTTGCCTTGTAGCAAACATCTTTCTTACTAGGAGATCCATTATTCTTTGCAAATACCCACTTGCATCCGATTGCCCTTTTACATTTCGGTAATTGCGCCAACTCCCAAGTATTATTCTTCCGGAGAGATTGCATTTCTTCATCCATGGCGCTTTTCCATTTGTCACTTTGTAAGCTTTGCATTGCTTCTTGATAAGTGACAGGAATGTCATCATCAACAACGGGAAGAGCGTAGGCTACCATATCAGTAAATCGAGCAGGTCTGCGAATTTCTCTTCGTGGCCTTGCAACTACAACTGGTTCAGATGTACTCAACGGTTCTTGGGTCAGAACCTCTTCATCCTCTAATTCCTCCATTGTGGCTGGAGAATTAGACTTATCAACTGGGCAAATCCTCATCTGCTTAAACTCCACTTGTTTTGGAGTACACTCCATCTGTTGTGAAGTATCGCTTGTCTGAATATCTTCATCTGCTACCTTTTTCAATGTGGCAGATTCATCAAAGGTAACATCTCTGCTACAGATCATTTTCTTTGTGTCTAAACATCAAAGACGAAATCCCTTTACTCCAAAGGTGATTCCCATAAAGAGAGCTTTCTTTGCCTTCGGATCTAATTTTGACTCATTCACATGGTAATATGCAGTGGATCCAAACATATGTAAGGAATCATAATCTGTAGCCGATTATCTAGACCATACCTCTATTGGAGTTTTTCTTTCTAATGCATATGATGGCAAACGATTAACAAGATGGCCAGCGTATGTCACAGCCTCAGCCTAAAATTGATTGCCCAACCCAGTATTGGACAACATACATCGAACTTTCTCCAGCAATGTTCGATTCATACGCTCTGCCACTCCATTATGTTGTGGTGTATCCCTAACTATGAAGTGTCGAACAATACCATACTCTTGGCACACATCGAAGAACGGATCACTTTTATATTCCCCTCCATTGTCCGTTTTAAGCCACTTGATTTTCTTGCCAGTCTGGTTTTCGATCATAGTTTTCCATTTCAGAAAAACACCAAGCACTTCATCCTTAGTTCTCATGGTATACACCCAAACTCTTTTGGAAAAGTCATCAACAAAAGTAACAAAGTAATGTTTTCCTCCCACTGAAGGTGTTTTGGAAGGCCCCCACACATCTGAGTGAACATATTCCAAAATACTTTTTGTGTTATGGATAGCAGTGCTGAACTTCACTCTCTTTTGCTTTCCCAAAACACAATGCTCGTAAAATTTTAATTTGCAAGCCTTTGCACCTTTCAACAATCCTTGCTTTGCCAGAATTTGCAAAGATTTTTCACTGGTATGTCCCAACTTAATATGCCACAACTGCATTGAGTCCAATTCTTTGTTACCAGAAACTGCAGCTACTGCTCCAATAACTGTACTACCTTGGTAGTAATACAAGTTATTTTTCTTGATGCCTTTCAATATTACAAGTGCGCCAATGTCACTTTCAAAACCCCATCTCTCATAGTAACAACTGAACCTTTGGATTCCAAGGCTCCCAATGAGATGAGATTTTTCTTCAAACTGAGCACGTACCGAACATCAGTCAGAACTCTGTTTGATCCATCTTGATTCTTTAATTGGATTGAACCTATCCCAACAGTTTTACAGGCATTGTCATTGCCCATATAAACAACTCCTCCATTTAGTTCTACTAAATCAGAGAACCACTCCCGGTTAGAGGACATATGATATGTACAACCCGAATCCAATATCCACTCATCTGAATGAACGATGATGATAATGCAACCAGTGATAGTTCAGAGTCACTACTATCATGCTTTGCAACACAAGCATCTACAATAGCTTTTCTCTTATTTTTCAGCTTTGGACAATTTTTCTTCTAGTGGCCTTTCTCATGACAAAAGGCACATTCATCTTCCTAAGTCTGGACTTTGACTTTGATCTCCCCTTCTGAGTTTTTCTTCGAGTGTATGACCGACCACGGACTACTAAAGCTTCTGTGTCTCTGATTTAGTTTTTCTGCTTGTTCTTCTTTCTCTGTTCATAACTGTATAAGGCCGCACAGACTTCGCTCAGAGATATATCTCTTGCCATGAAGTAGAGTAGTTTCTAGGAACTCAAACTCCTTAAGAAGTGACCCCAACAGCATCAAAACAAAATCTTCATCTTTGAATGTCTCATCCATATTCAGCAAATCAGTGACTAACTGATTAAATTTGGTGATTTGATCATTCATTGTGGTACCTGGGACGTAAGTGAAATGAAATAGTCTTTTCTTCAAGTGGAGCTTATTCTGACTGTTTTTCTTCAAAAATTTTTCTTCAAGTGCCACCCACAACTTATTTACAGAAGTCTCATTTGAAAAAGCATACCTCTGCTCTCGAGAAAGGCATGATCGAATTGTGCCACATGCCAACCGACTGATCGCCCTCCAATCTTTCTCCTGTACATCATCTGGTTTCTTTTCATCAATGGCAATGTCTAGACCCTGCTAAAAAAGGGCATCTAGAACCTCACTTTGCCACATACCAAAATGGCTCGTGCCATCAAAGATCTCCACGGCCAATCTTGCATTTGCAATTATCGGTCTTGTCCACATGGACGATGTTGAAGCTCCTAAACCGTCCGTTGTCTCCATAATCTTTCAATATACCTAAGGAAATCTTTTCTGATGTAGAAGATCAGTTTAAACTACAACCACAGATCATACTACGATTAACCTTTGGCTCTGATATCACTTGTTGAGCAAATAGGGTCGGAAGCGTATAAATTATTGTACTAAAAAATCACACAAAGTTTAATTCCCAAGAAAGAGAGGTGGATCACAAGGATCTCTTAAATACCAAGTCTTTCCTTAGTTAGAATATTCCTTAATATGTAATTTAATAGCACCATTAAATACTACTATTATACCCTCAAATATTGAAAGAAAAATAGGACAAGAAAGAACACAAGAATTTTAACGAAGTTCGGTAAATTATACCTACGTCCTTGGGCACTAACACCAGATGATAACTTCACTATCTCTAAAATATTACAAACAAATAGAATTACTTAAGAATTCTCAAATGGGAGAACAAAGAAAACTAAGTGAGAAAGAATGGCTGGGATGATTTGAAATGAAAAATGAGAAGGTCTATTTATAGTTGAAGTTTAGGGACCAACTTGCAAATGGCCTAAAAAATTAGGGACCAAAATTACAATTATCCTATTCAACTTTAAACCCAACTTGCCAACCACTTTTTTCTTTCTTCTTTCGGTGCCAATTGCACCTCTTATTTTTTACTTTTAAGTCAAACTTGATGGTTGCCATAATTGTTAACAATTTACCATGCAATTGTCAACAAAGACAACATCTTCAAATATGAGACAATGTCAGTATTTCAAATTGCATCTGCTGACCATCACCAACGTGCTTAACATCTTATTGACAATATATTCTCTCACTTTTAGTTTAAATGACAAATCCTCTGGAAATATGAAACATTGTTAAAAACAGAGGATAAGAACCGAAACTAAAATCTTCTCTAAATTATTAGCTGCTTGAGAAAGAATCTAGACATACAAAATAGTTGTGGATTTTTATATATAAACAAAAGGGTTAAGTATTTCCTAAAAAAAATAATGAATTATCTTGGAATATGATAGAAGGAACGTGCTGGACTTTGCAGAAATCTTCTTCCCCTTCCTCGACTCTATCTTTGAATGTCTTTGGCATTGATTCTATCTTTAGTTCTTGGAGGGTTGCAATCAACCTCAGTCCATCTGGAAGCTTTTTTAGTTCTCTGCAGTTTTCTATCTCCAATCGCCGAAGAGAAAGTAGCGCCCTTTATCCACCTTCCACTCCTCCAAATTGGAAAGATACTTAAGGCTTAGAGACTCAAGTTTCGCAAAAGCTTGTCCACAGCAAAACATTTCTTTACCTATGACAGCTCTGTAACGGAATTCAAGAATCCTTAAGTTAGGAAGCTTCTCAAGTGTTGACATTGGATCTTCCTTAAGCTCGCATCTTCTCAACTTTATGTAAGCGAGATTTGAAGACAAGTAGTGGTACTCTGGTAACCTTGTTATCTCCATATCTAAGCTCAACTTAGAAATGTTTTCGCAACTCAAAAGGAGGTGCACCAAATATCTTGGATCCATTCTTCCTTCATCATTGATAATAGACAGGAAATGAAGATATTTGCTTTGGATGATAGGTGGATTCTTGTCCAACTCCTCCGTGTTAAAATCTTCAATATTGAAGGGCCCTCGAATATCCAACTCTCTAATATTTGTCATGTTGATAAGATCCTTTACATAACAATTCTTGGTGTTGAAGTTGACGAGTGTTTGGAGGTTTCTAAATGTACCCAACTTCAAATTTGTTTTACGACTACATTGCTTGGGGAGATATAGATGTCTTAGTTGATGCAGCCTCCATAACACGTTAGGTACATGAAACAATCCGGAATACAACCGATTTTCTATTCTTAAATCCAATGTTTGCAAGCACCTTAAGTTTCCTAGAGATGATGGCAACTTTGACCGTAGGAACTCAAGATCCCTTAGACTCAATAATCTTAAATGGATGAGTTTACCAATGTCTTTGGGTAACTTGCATCCTGCACCTCGTCCTCTTTCGTAGTCTAAGACTCTAAGAAAATTAAAATTATTGAACATATTTTTCCAAAGTCCCATGTATTTAATACTTAGCATGCTAACTCCTAAAAGCACCACAAACCAAACCAGTGGATTGAAAAGTTCATCTTCATGGTTGTCGTAGTAGCTTCGCATTGTCAATGGCAAAAGCTTTGCGTGTTCCTCTTTCGGTAAAAACTCATCAAAGAGCAAAAGTGTTCGAAGACGTGGACTTTTAATGCACTGTAAGGAAATAAATTTGTGTACAGAAACTCTACGAACCCTCCCAATTGTGGATAACCGGCATGCATTTGACTGATCAGCAATAGCGAGGAATTTTTCTTGTTTTGCCTTTGACAAGCAAACATCTCTCATTAGATCATGCATCTGAAAACTTCTCATCTTTAAGGTTGCAATGTCTCTTTCTCGTACTTGAATCATACATCTTTCTGCAAGCTCCATTAAATAACCTTCAGCCACATCTTCCGCTATTAGCCCTTCATCTCCTTCTTCTTGCTTTAATGAAACAATACCTTCGGCAATCCATAACTGAATCAATCTATCCACAGGTATCTCATAATCCTCGGGAAATTGGCTTAAATAAAGGAAACATGGTCTTAAATAGGGAGGCAAATCATCATAACTTAATGCTAACACATCTCTTAGTACTTGACCTTTATCGATCTTGAAGTATGATTTCACATTTACAGATACCTTCAGCCATTCAATTAATGAAGGATACTTTGTAGCCAAAATTCCTCCCAATATAATGATGGCTAATGGAAGCCCTGCACAGTGTTTAACCATGCCCTCTCCTAACTCTTTCATTTTCGCATCAATTTTATAGCCTATATAATTCCAAAACAAAGTTTCCAGAAAAATTAGTGATAACTTCAAAACCAGACTAAAGTTTAGTAATTAACCACAACATTGACATCTTAAACAATTTCAAATAATTAGTGAAGCAGGAAGCCATGCAAGTTACCCACAACATTACATTACCACAATATTATCACCAATTTTAACAATTTTAAAAGTTATTAAAAATAAATAAGTTGTTTTTTAACAATTGATTTCTTGCATGTGATTCACTTATGCATTTAGTATATCAAATGTAGATTACTAATACAACACACTTGAGCCTAATGAATCAAGATTTTCGTATTAATGAAAGTTAATTTAGTAAATCCCGATTTATGACATTGAAACAGCTAGTTTTATAGAATTTTTTTAGCAAAAATAAAAAATGTAAAGTAAATGTTGCAATATAATTAAGATAGAATAATTTGGGGATTATGAAGTCAATAAACATATTACCTGGAGAATTTGTTGGGGGAAGGACAATCTTTTGAAATATTTCCCAGCTTTGTTCGTAGTTTAGATACTGCAACTCATATAAAAAACCTTTTCTATCAGCATGTGACATTATCTCTTTGTTCCGAGAGGTGAGTAATATCTTGCTTCTCGTCTCACTGGCTGAAAATGCCTGTTTTAAGCTATCCCAAGCCCCGGTGTTCCAAATATCATCGAGTATTACCAAACATTTTTTTCCCTCCAAGAAACTAGAATCTTCTCTGCTAATTTTTCAACCTTCATCTTCTTGTCAGCTTCACTTAAGATGTTAAGATCAGATAGAATGTCTTCCTATACTTTTCTTTTTTGACAGTTTTGAGAAACATATGCCCACACCAAGTGCTTGAAATGACCAACGACTTGGCTTTGACTATATATTTTTTTGGAAAGGGTGTTCTTCCCGAAATCACCCATGTCACATATGGAGAGAACTCTGTATTTGTTGGAAGCGTAATAAAAATAACTCATATACTAATTTTATTACACACAAAAAAAATACAATACAAATTCTCTTTTTATTTATTTATTTTCTCTATACTAGCTGCTGCTAGTTTTTCTTTCTATACTCATAATTTTTTTTTTTCTCTCAAACCTACTAATTTTCAGCACTTACACATGAGCTATACATACATATATATAGACATAGTCAGCCTTTTTTTTTTTTTTTGCTGTGCAAAACTTTTTTATATGTTGCCATCATATTGAAGTTTCAGCATTATCTAACTGACAAAGTTATATTCAATTTGAAAGCCAATTTGTATGAGGTAGAACCCAATTTGGATATGACTTCTTTAGTTGCAAATTTTGACTTTGTAAAGTTGTAAAGTTGGTTTAATTTTTAATACTCCCTCTTAAACCGAATTTTTTATTCCAAGTTTTTCTTTGAGTTTATTAAATATGTTCGCTTTTAATGCCTTCGTAAAAATGTCCGCCAATTAATCTTCTATTCTGCAGTAAACGAACTCCACATTTTTATTTTTCACTTGCTCTTGAATAAAATGATACTTTGTATCGATATACTTGCTTCGACTATGAGACGCTGGATTCTTTGCAAGAGATATTGTGGACTTGTTGTCAACATAAATTGTAATTGGACCTTCTTGTATAATAGATAATTCACCCAAAATATTTTTCAACCAAATTGCTTGCCACGTACATGTTGCAATAGCCATGTATTCTGCTTCACATGTTGAAAGGGCTACCGTTTGTTGCTTTTTCGATGACCATGAAAATGTTGCGGAGCCAATATAGAATAAATATCCAAATGTGCTTTTGCGATCATCCAAGTCACCACTATAATCACTATCTGAATAACCAACCAATTTTGAACTCTGTGAGTATGTACCTTTGATGTACCTTGATCCATTATATTTTTTTAAGCAGTTACAAATTTGAAAATTATACCAAAATGAAAAAAAAAAAAAACAATTTCACCTTAGCAACAATAGAATCCAAACATATAAAAACTTCAAGATAATTTCAACTCTCCAATTTCACAATACAAAACTCTCACATCACGTACACAATTTCACACAGTACTGTTCAACTTTTCTAAATATATTTGGTCCCATGAAGAACAGCAGCAGAAAAAAAAAAAAAAAAAAAAGGCAATGGCTTCCATACCTCGAGGAAAAGTTTTAAAATGTCAATATAATATGAAGTAGTTGAAGAATCATGTAGGAGAACAAAAGATAAGACCACCTTTTTTCACTTGAAATAAAAGACAATGCCGGTTAATTTCAATCTTCCAAACTGCATCTGCTGACCATCACGAACGTGCTTAACACCCTATTGAAAACATTTTCTACCACTTTTAATTCAAATGACAAATCCTGTGGGAATATGAGACATTGCCAAAAACAGAGTATAAAAAGCAAACCTAGAAAGAATCTAAACATGCAAAATAGTTTATATATAGACAAAAGGGTTAAGTACTTCCTACAACTAAGATTTATGAATTACCTGGCATTAATCATAATTACTATCACTCGCAGTCTTGGAATATGATAGAAGGAACATGTCGGACTTTGCAGAAATCTTCTCCCCCTTCTTCCACTTTTTCTTTGAATGTCTTTGGCATTGATTCAATCTTCAGTTCTTGGAGGGTTGCAATGAACCTCAGTCCATCTGGAAGCTTTTTTAGCTGTCTGCATTTTTGTATCTCCAATCGTTGAAGAGAAGCCATGGCTTCTTCACCCACCTTCCACTCCTCCAGATTTTTAAGCCCCTTAAGGCTTAGAGACTCGAGTTTAGCAAAAGCTTGTCCACAGCAAAACATTTCCTTTACTATGAAAGCCTCTTCATGTAATTCAAGCATCCTTAAGTAAAGCAGTTTCTCAAGTGTTGGCATTGGATCTTCCTCAAGCTTGCATCTTCTCAACTTTATGTAAGCGAGATTTGAAGACAAGTAGTGGTACTCTGGTAACCTTCTTATCTCCATATCTAACCTCAACTTAGAAATGTTTTCGCAACTCAAAAGGAGGTGTGCCAAATGTCTTGGATCTATTCTTCCTTCATCATTGATAATAGACAGGGAATGAAGATATTTACTTTGGATGATAGGTGGATTCTTTTCCAACTCCTCCGTGTTAAAATCTTCAATATTGAAGGGCCCTCGAATCTCCAACCCTCTAAGGTTTGTCATGTTGATAAGATCCTTTACATAACAATTTTTGGTGTTGAAGTTGACAAGTGTTTGGAGGTTTCTCAATGTACCCAACTTCAGCTTTGTTTTACGACTACATTGCTGGGGGAGATATAGATGTCTTAGTTGCTGCATCCTCCATAACAAGTTAGGTACATGAATAGAGTTCGAACATTTGCTTTTGATTCTTAAATCCAATGTTTGCAAGCACCTTAAGTTGCCTAGAGATGATGGCAACTTTGAACTGAAGAATTCAAGACCCCTTAATCTCAAGAATCTTAAATGGATGAGTTTACCAATGTCATTTGGCAACTTGCATCCTGCATCTCCTCCTCTTTCGTAATCTAAGACTCTAAGAAAATTAAAATTATTGAACATATATTTCCAAATTCCCCTCAACTTAGTTTCTAACACGCTAATAATTAAAAGTGCCACAAAGAAAACAAGTGGATTGTGAGATTCATATTCGTGGTTTTCGAAGTAGCTTCGCATTGTCAATGGCAAAATATTTTCCTGTTCTTCAGCCGGAAAAAACTCAACGAAGAACAAAAGTGATCGAAGACGTGGACTTTTAATGCACTGTAAGGGAATAAATTTGTGTACAGAAACTCTGCGAACCCTCCCAATTGTAGATTGATCAGCAGTATAGAGGAATTTTTCTTGTTTTGCCTTTGACAAGCAAACATCTCTCATTAGATCATGCATCTGAAAAGTTCTCATCTTTAAGGTTGCAATATCTCTTTCTCGTACTTGAATCATACATCTTTCTGCAAGCTCCAGCAAATAACCTTCAGCCACATCTTCCGCTATTTGCCCTTCATCTCCTTCTTCTTGCTTTGATGAAACAATACCTTCGGCAACCCATAACTGAATCAATCTAGCCGCAGGTATCTCGTAATCTTCCGGAAAGTGGCTTAAATAAAGAAAACATGGTCTTAAATAGGGAGGCAAATCATCATAACTTAATGACAACACATCTCTTAGTACTTCACATTTATGGTTGTTCAAGTATGATTTCACATTTGCAGATACCTTCAGCCATTCAGTTAACGAAGGATACTTTGTAACCAATAGTCCTCCCAATATAGTGATGGCTAATGGAAGCCCTGCACAGTGTTTAACCATGTCCTCTCCCAACTCCTTCATTTTCGCATCAATTTTATAACCTGTATAATACCAAAACAAAGTTTCAAAAAAATCAGTGATAACTTCAAAACCAGACTGCAGTTTACTGATTAACAACAACATTGACATCTTAAATAATTTCAAATAATTAGTGAAGCAGGATGCAATGCAAGTTACCCACAACATTACATTTTAGTAATTAACCACAATTTCAAAAGTTATTAAAAATAAATAAAATGTTTTTTAATTAAAAATAAATGAAAATTCTTAATACAACGCCACTTGAGCCTAGTTTTATAATATTTTTATTTGATTTTAATTAATAAATGATTTTTTTTGTTTTTGTAAAGTTGATGAGTAAAATAAATCATTATGTGAATTTAGAATATAAAAAAAAAAAAAAAAAGAACGTAGAGTAAATGTTGTAATATATATTAAGATAGAATAATTTCACGATTATGAAATCAATAAACATATTACCTGGAGAATTTGTTGGGGGAATGGCAATCTTTTGGAATAGTTCCCAACTCTGTTCGTAGTTTAGGCTCTGCAATTCATATAGGAAACCATTTTTGTCGGCATGTGAAATTATCTCCTTGTTCCGAGAGGTGAGTAAGATCTTGCTTTTCGTCTCTCTTGCCGAAAATGCTGGTTTTAAGTTATCCCAAACCTCGGTGTTCCAAATATCATCGAGTATCACCAAACATTTGTTTTTCTCCAAGAAACTAGATAACTTCTCTGCTAATTTTTCAACCTTCATCTTCTTGTCAGCTTCACTTAAGATGTTGAGATCAGACAAAATGTCTTCCCAAACTTTTCTTTCTTGACAGTTTTGAGAAACATATGCCCAAGCCAAGTGCTTGAAATGACCAACAACTTGGCTTTCATGATATATTTTCTTGGCAAGAGTGGTCTTGCCCAGACCACCCATTCCGCATATGGAGATAACCCTACATTCACTTTGCTCATCGAGAAGAACTGGGACAAGTTTCTTGATATCCTTACCCAATCCAACAATGTTATCATCCATAACGTGAGGATAAGACCGCCTTGACACCCGCCTTTCAGTTGAAGAACTTGGTCCTTCTCCATCAACCCCGAACTTTGATACATCATACGTCTTTAATTGTCGAGTCAATTCGTTGATTTTAGCTGTGATTTTCTCTATCTCTGACTTAATCTGGTGGAGCACGCATCCCTCCTTGAGGAAACAAGCGGATTTTTTGATGCAATTTGAAAATCCACCTTTCCTTTTGGAAGCAACTTTGAGGGAAAACGTCTCGATCACATCTTCAGCATCGTAGGCCAACTCTCTGATCTCAACAACGCTGGTACGTATCACCTCATGATCAACTTTTCTTGCGTCTGCCACTTTCAAGAAGCTTTGCATCCATCTCAACTCACTTGCCAAGCCCTCAACTTGTTCATCGACGCCCCACAAGGATGTGACTTCTTGTGTTAGCTGGCCGATTGTTTTGAGAGCAGAAGAAACAGCAGAGAAATCCATAGATTGTTCTGAAAATTAATTTCTCAAAATGTGATCTTTCTATAATTTCAATTCTGGCGAGCGTGAAAAGCAAAAAAAAAGAAAAAAAAAAAAAAAAAAAAAAGAAGACTTTATTCTGAAGTGTGAAAAGAAGAAGCAACAGCCAGTCTTATTTAACTGGAAACCAAGTTGGAGGAAGAGTGAGTAATTTTATTTAGGTCAGATGTTGTGCTAGTAACTTGTGATTTAATCCTTCTAATTTGATCAATTTTAAACTTTTTTTTTTTTTTCAAATTTTGAGACTTTAGGTCTGTTTTGTCAAACGATACTAGTTAAATATGTAAGATCATTCTTTACAAATTCATGTTTGAATAGAAGAAAGTGTAAGAAGCAACCCAATATAGGTCCATCCAACCAACTGCGACTCATCATACCACATTCACCATCATCGCATCCCCATTCTATTTAGAGGTATGCATGGCCGGGCCAGGTGGTCTCAAAAAATATAGGCCTACAAAATAGGTTTGAGTAAAAAAATAAGATCTGTTTATAAAATGAGTCGGGCCTCAAGTAAGATATTTTTAATTAGGACCCGACCCGGTCAGACCCGAATTCACTAAATGATAAAAATAAATTATTTTTTTAATATTATTTTCTTATTATTTTTTTTATTTTACTACTATTTTACTATTATATTGTTACTATTTTATTGTTATTATTTAGATATTATATAAAATTTATTTTATTTTTAATATTTTATTATTTTAAAGACATTTACTAATTTTATTATTATTCTAAAAATATTCATTTGTTAAATTATATCTATTTTAGTATTATTTTCTTTTTTATAAAAAACTAGATATTTTATTTATTATAAAAAACATAATCAATAGGCCCAACAGACTATTAGGCCCTAACCAATAACATTAAAAAAAGATGAATAAAACTCAGCCTCACAAAAGATAATAATGAGACCTTTCTGTCCGGCATTTAACAAGGAAAGTAATAAATGAAAAGGGTAAAAAATGAAATCTAAAATCTATCCTGGTCATATCGAAGGGTGGATACTATTTCTTTTGCTTGATTTGTCTTACCAATAACCTTATCGTTCTGACAATAACAGTTCCTCCAGAAATAATTTTACTTGCTATCTCCTTATTTAAATATACTTATTTTTTAAAAATTATTTTTAATTTGTAAAAAAATATTTATTTTGATATTTTTAATATTTTTGATAGTTTTTATACATTTTAAAATTATATAAAAATTAATATAAAAATTAATATGAGCGGGGCGGATCGGACTCGAATTTTAACATTTTTACTTGAGCCTGGTTTGAGAAAAATATTAGGTTTATTTTTCGGGCTGGGTTGGGCCAGACCTGAGCCTAGCAAACGGGCTTAATTTTTTTAGTTGGGCTTGACCCGACCCCGACCCGGCCACACACACCTGATTCTACCTTCTGCTTCTAGTTTTATGGGTATTGCTATAAAAATTGACTTGATTTAGATCACAGCCTGCTATTCTTCTTAGAAATTATACGCGTCATCCTAGCTATATATTTTTATAATTTAATTAGATAAAAAAAAAACCATTCAACTAAAATTTTCAAAATTAGTAGTCAAAATTTGTCTTCAATGAAGGATTATATCTTTATACTTAAGCCCAAATATATATTATCAATAATTTAATAATAGATCGGGGTCAAATTGGTTAGATAACTTATTTTTGTTTAATCTTCGAATTAACCATTTGCAAACTTAAAATTTCTAAAATGTTAATAAGGTTTAAAAAGTAATTAGGAAAAAATCATAAAAATAAGAAAAATAATAATAATAAATACAAAAAAAAATAACAATATAAATTATATTAATAAATTTTATTTTTACAAACCATTGCTTCAAGGGCATTTGTGGCACTGTCTTGTTTTATTTTTATCATCAACCATTAACTGAGTAACAAAATGAATAAGTGACATTATTTTTAATTGGAATAACAAAAAATTTAGCCCTACTTGGATTGTTGGTGGGAACAAGAACACATAATGTATACTCGTGCCTCCTCAAGGTGTCGGCGTAATCAAATTAAAACTCTTAGCCTGTCAAATGGTGATTGGTGTCATGATGAGGAATAGTTGTAGCATTTAGTAGTCTCCCTCTTTCAACAACTATTCTAACGCTCTAAAATTTTTATTTTTGAATTGTTAAAATATATTAAGCGAATTGATTTGATTTAATGATTAAATGTTATGTTTGTGTGAAAAAGAACCTGTGTGCAAAGTGAAAATATTTTAGCTCTATCCCACTATTGTTGTCCATGCTTGTCAAAGTTATGGTAAAACTCTACTGTTAATAGATATAGTGAGATTTGGGTTATTTAAAAAAAAAAAGGAAAATCCCTAAAATTCCTCCCTCATAACCTTCTCTCTCTTCTACCCTTCACTCTAGTTTTCGTCCACCTTTTTCACATTTCCATTTTCTTTTCTTTTGATTTTGATTTTGGTTTTCCTTTTCCCTCTTCTATCAAAATTACTTCGCTTTCTTTTCATAACTTCTCTGGCTTTCTCTCTTTTTCCATTAATTTCAACTATTACTTTGGTTTGGTGTGAGTTCTTTTGTTCGATTTCTTTTTGGTCGACCCAAATCCGGTGTTGTTGGTGCTCATCTCAATTTTGATGTTGCCTGTGCATGATTGTGGTGTCGGGTAAGAGTAAATGATATATTTGGTGCTTTCAACAACACACCAGTTATAGTGATTGAGGACACCTCAAATCACCAAATTAATTGTGGGAATCCCCAACAGTTAAGCCTTACCGAACAACCACGAAATACACATCCACAATTTTGCTCTTCAATAGCCTTGTGAACTAGAAAGGATCAACTCGAATCAATGGCCTCAATCGTACAAGTTGTTTGAATCCAATTGCTATTTCCTTTGACGGATCTAACCAACCACTTAATTAGACACACCAATGTGTTCTTTGGTAAACCGAATAAGATATATGATTGTATTGATTCTTCTAACTGTACACCTATCAACACCGAATTAATGAATTCTTTTTAACTTGATGTCAATACGACATTATGAGATGACAGTGTCTATCTTATAGATTGTTATGAATAACTTTAGTGTTAGTAGTTATGTTAGTTAAGCAGTTAATACAGTTAGTTAGTTTACAGCAGTATTTGTATTAAATACCCTTCTTATCTCTGGAAATAATAAGATGGAATTCTTCTTGGCTCATTATTGTATTCCGTAACATGGTATCAAGAGCTAAGGTTTTCTTGGTGTAAAATTTTTTTCTTCTCTTTTTTTTTTTCATGGCCACCAAAACCATTCCCGATGCTGTACCTGTGGTTGACACGCCTCGTTATTCCTCTAGTCCTAGTGAAGCTGTTTATTCGCATGGATCTGGTAGTATATGTACCCCTACAGTTCATTACTTCTCCAAACACGACACTATCAAACTTGCTGATCACAACTTCCTTTTGTGGAAACATCAGCTTTTGCTGATTCTTGAGGGATATGGTCTTGAAGGATTTGTTCTAGGTACTGTTCCTTCTCCTTCTCCTTTTATCATTGGATCTGATGGATGACAATCCAGCTTTTCTGGTTCATAAGAAACAAGATAAGTTTCTTGCTTCTTGGTTATTGTCCACTGTGACAGATGATATCTTGGCTCATCTTACTACTGCCAAGACCAGCTTTGATATATGGATGACCATCGAAAGGCGGTTTAGTGCAAAGTCTACCATTAAAGTCTCGAGCATACGTCATGCTTTATACTCTCTCAAGAAAGCGAATCTTTTGTTAAAGAATATGTTTCTAAGGTAAAGTGTCTTAGTGATAATTTGAATGCTGCTGGTAGCTTTGTTTCTGAGCAAGAACAAGTGAGTGTCATCTTGGCTGGTCTCTCTTGAGTTTGAGTCTATTCGGGTATTTGCGTCTGCGACTCCTTTATCTCTTGATTTGTTGATTGAAATATTGCTTGACTGTGAGGCACGGCAATTGGAAGTCTTAACAGAAGCTCCTTACCAAGCAAATTTGGCTTCTCGAAAACCAGCGACTAATGATGGTTCGAAACAGTTTGTTGAGTCCAGTCGTTATTCTCAAGATCATAAACAAGGCTCCAGAGGGCAAGGTCGTGGTTGGTCTCGTAGCAGATTCAAAGGGCAAAATCGAGGTTGGTCTCGCTCCAGGCCACAGTGTCAACTATGTGGTAAAGTTAGACATCTGGTTCAAACTTGTTATCACAGGTTTGATGAGAACTTCTCTGGTGTTGGTTCCACTAACTCGATATCAGTCAACTACCATCAGTTACATGGTCAAGACTGTTCTTCTTGCTCATCTATCTCTCATTGCAGCGGGTCATGTCCTCAACCTTTATCCGGTCAGCAGATTTCTCAGGCTCATGGTTCTTCTCCACCTAGTCAGGTTTGGTATCCTGATTCTGGGGCAACCAATCACATCACTTCTGATATGGCTAATCTAGCTACTGCTTCCTCGTACACAGGTACAAGTCAAGTTTCTATGGGTGATGGTGCTTCTGTGCCCATTGCTCATGTAGGTTCTTCTCACTTCATGGCTGGTTCAAGGCTTTTACGCCTTCAGACTGTTCTACATGTTCCTACAGTGTGTAAGAATTTAATGTCTGTAGGACAGTTTGCTCGTGATAATGCTGTTTATTTTGAGTTTCACCCTTATTTGTGTTTTGTGAAGGATTTACAGACAAAGAAAACTCTGCTGGTGGGCTACATGCATAAGGGACTCTATAGATTTGATTTCTCGCGATCTTCTCGTGCTGGTGTTGATGTTCGACAGTCTCAATCGCCTGTTATTTACACAGCTCAAGTTTTATCTCCTGTGTTATGGCATAACAGACTCGGTCATCCGTGTGTTACTACGCTTACTAAAGTGTTGCGTTCTTGTAATGTTTCTTTTAAAAACATTAGTTTGCCCAATATATGTACAGTTTGTCAACTTGGCAAGTCTCACAAATTGCCTTTTACTTCTTCACAAACGGTGTACTCCTCACCATTTGAACTTGTACTGTCCGACGTTTGGGGACCAGCTCATGTGCAATCTAATGGTTTTTCCTATTATGTTTCTTTTGTGGATATGCATAGTCGATATACTTGGTTATATTTTATGAAGTCCAAGTCTGAGGTGTTTCAATGTTTCCTTCATTTTTATCGAATGGTGCAAGTGCAGTTTAATCACTCAGTCAAGGTTTTTCAAAGAGACTAGGGGGCGAATATCGTTCGCTGTCCAATAAACTGTCTCGTCTTGGCATTCATCACCGAATCACATGTCCCCACACCTCTGAGCAAAATGGGGTTGCTGAAAGGAAACATAGGCAAATAGTTGAAATGGGGTTGACTTTGTTAGCTCAATCTTCTGTGCCTTTGAAGTTCTGGTCTTATGCGTTTGCTCATGCAACCCACCTTTTTAACAGGTTGCCTACACCTGTTTTAAATCATATCAGTCCATATGAGAAGCTTTTCAGGCTTCAACCTGTTTATTCTCAACTGAAGGTTTTTGGCTGTGCCTGTTTTCCTCACTTACGGCCTTTCAATCAACATAAGTTGCAGTTTCAGTCTGCGAAGTGTGTGTTCCTTAGTGTTGGTGACAATCAAAAAGGCTATAAGTACCTTACTACTACTGGTGGTGTTCTTATCTCTCGGCATGTAGTTTTCGACGAGTTTCAGTTCCCTTTTTAGTCGGGGTTCTCTCCCACTGTTCACCTGTGGAATCAGTTAGAGTTGATCGTCAACAGTCTTATGTTCCTTTGGTTCTTCAATCTCCTTCGCCTAGTTCAACAAGCTCTTCTTTTTCTAAGCCATCTAGAGGTTCTCCTGTGACTGCTCTTGGTTCTAGTAATGCTTCTCTTCCAATGAGTTCTGGTTCTTCAGCAGCAGCTGGTATTTCAGTTAGGTCTACCTTTCCAATAAGATCTGATTCTTCAGAACCAACTGATAATTTAGCTCTATCTGATCAGCCTGATTCTTCTACAAGATGTATTTTAACTACAAATTTGCATCCCATGCAAACTTGGTCTAAGAGTGGGGTGTTCAAACCAAAAGTTTTCTCTTCTGTTCTAACTGACAAGGAGCCTTCTTCTATTAGTGAAGCCTTTCAGAGCCCTTAATGGACTGCTGCTGCCCGAGCAGAATACGATGCCTTGATTTCAAATCGCACTTGGGATCTCATGCCTTTGCCTGCTGGACGTCAAACTGTTGGCTGCAAATGGATCTTTAAGGTAAAAAGAAACTCGGATGGTTCAGTGGCTAGATATAAAGATAGGTTGGTTGTTAAAGGTTATCTTCAAGAAGCAAGAGTTGACTTTCAGGAAACTTTTAGTCCTGTGGTCAAACCCACAACGATCAGGCTGGTGCTAGCTTTTCTTTGTTTCACTAGGGTGGTCTCTCCGACAGGTGGATATCAATAACGCCTTTCTAAATGGTGATTTACAGGAGGATATTTACATGGTGCAACCTCCGGGGTTTGAACAACTAGGGCCTGATGGTCAACAACTTGTCTGCAAGCTGAGGAAAGCATTATACGGCCTCAAACAAGCACCTCGAGCTTGATTTTATAAGCTGAAGAAGTTTATTCTCGAGGCTAAGTTTCAAGCGTCTAAGGCTGATAGCTCCCTTTTTATTCAAAATTCGGGGTCTCAATTGATCTACGTCTTGGTCTATGTTGATGATATAGTTGTCACTGGAACCAACTCTTCAGCAATAGACAAGTTTGTTACAGAACTTCATGATCGGTTTTCTCTCAAGGATCTCGGGCGGTTAAACTATTTCCTTAGAATTCAAGTGACTTATTCTTTTACTGGTATATTCCTCAGTCAACAGAAGCACATTCAAGATTTACTTTGTCGAGCCTCAATGGACAAGTTAAATAGTTCTCCTACACATATGGTCTCCACCTGTCACCTTTCCAATCATGAGGGTAGTCCCATTGAAGATGAGCATCTGTTCAGAAGCATTGTTGGTGCTCTCCAATACGTTATCATTATTAGGCCGGACATTGCCTTTGCTGTTAATAAGGTTTGTCAGTTCATGCACAAGCCTTTTGATTCTCATTTTAAAGCTGTCAAAAGGATCTTATGTTACTTACATGGGACTTTGAGTCATGGGTTGTAGTTCACTAGGTCTTCAAAGTTTTTACTTGAAGGATACTCCGATGCCAGTTGGGGGTCTGACTCGGATGATCGACGGTCCACTTCGGGGTTCTGTGTTTTCTTTGGTGGTAATCTCGTTTCCTGGAGTTCTCGCAAACAACAGGTAGTCTCCAGATCAACTGCAGAGGCAGAATACAGGAGTCTTGCGCATGTTACAGCTGAAATGATCTGGATTCGGTCCCCACTTATCCGAGTTTTTCCGCTCGATCAAGGTCAAGGCTTTAGTTTGGTGCGATAGTTTAATCGCCGTTGTTGTTGCCCGATAATCTGTCATGCACTTGAAATTTAAGCATGTCGAGTTGGATCTTTTCTTTGTGCGAGAGAAGGTTGCAAAGGGATCTTTGCAAATGGGGCATGTATCCAGTCAAGATCAAGTGGCTGATATTTTAACCAAACCTCTCTCAATTGGTTTGTTCAGCAAGTTCAGAAGCCAGCTGCGTGTGGCTGCATGTGGTGTCTGATGATCGTGTCACTCTAAGCGTGAAAGGAAGTTGGCAAAGCTCGGGGCATGTTATGAATAACTTTAGTGTTAGTAGTTATGTTAGTTAAGCAGTTAATACAGTTAGTTAGTTTGCAGCAGTATTTGTATTAAATACCCATCTTATCTCTGGAAATAATAAGATGGAATTCTTCTTGGCTCATTATTGTATTCCGTAACATAGATATATATATTTTTTAGAGAAAATAAACTAAATTACTTTAAGCATTTGATTATTGATATAAAAGATATTTTAAGCTGAGGTTTTTTATTTATGTTTTACATATTATTAAAAAGTAGAAAAGGATAGAGGGTGGAAGCAATGGAGAGATGAAAAATTATTCAATGTTTGGCCCAAACGTGAATAATGGTGCAGTCTTAAAATAACTTATCTTGTGGAAATTAGCTTGTGTGAAATTAATGGTGGAAAAAAGGTGGCCATTCTTTAAAAATTCATGTTTGAATAGAAGAAAGTGTGTAAAGCAACCCAAAATCAGGGAGATTAATAATGGCTTAACCAAAAGGAGGCATGCAGTCTTAAAATAACTTATCCTGTGGAAAGCTTGTGTAGTGGTTGAAAAAGGTGGCCATTCTTTACAAATTCACGTTTAATAGAAGAAAATGTAAAATCGAAATATTAGTATCACATTAAAAATTTTGGTATTCGTCAGAAACATCGATATCATATTAAAAATTCACTCATGGTTTTGAAATTCTTCTAAATATTCCTTTCTTTTCAAGAATTTTGCAAAATATTTAATGGTATCGACTATTGAGTCACATGAGCGGAAACAAATATAATGAAACTCTCTTTCATTGGGCTTTATGTATTGCTCAAAATGTAATCTTTCTATGAAAATAAATATAATTTCAATTTTGGGGAGCGTGAAAAGAGAAAAGGAATACTTAATTGTGAAGTGTGGAAAGAAGGAAAAGTAGCAACAACTAGCTTTATTTAACTGGAAACCAAGTGGAAGGAAGGCCATTTTAGGTGAAATTCTAGTATTAGTCCATATATTTTGTGTGATTTATGGATTTAATCTCTTTAATTTAGTCAATTTTAATCACTTTCTTTTTAAAATTTTGAGATTCGGGTCAAATGATTCTGGATAACTATGTTAGATCAATTCTGCTATTAAATCTCATGCTCCTTATTGTCTAATTCGATAATATTCGGTTTATATATTTTTTTAAAATTTAAAATTTTAATCTTGACTCAAATTATGGTCGTTAAAACCATTATAAATAACGTAATATTTTTTAGTATTACTTAGAAATATTTAGCAGGGAAGTGGAGAAAAAACACATTTCTACAAATGAGATCCCCATAATTAAATCCACTATGAGTGAAAATCAATAAATTATTAGAAAAATTCATTATTACCGATTTCGTTATATCTATTAAGATCCATAAACAAGGATATTCAAGAAAATGTAATCAAATCTTACAACTAAAAAAACAGCAATCAAATTACAGATACTATCAAGAACAAAATATGATTGTGTATTGATTGAATTTTTTAAACCATAACAAGAATATAAAATAAAGTACTATTTAAACAAATTTTGGTACTTGTTAGAAATTTTAACAAAATATCTAACGAGATGTTTTAGGTTTTTGATTAGAAATTTTAATATCATGTATTGTGTTAGAAATATTGATATCGTATTAGAAATTTCGGTATGCGTCACATTAAAAATTTGGTTATCATATCATATATTACGAGGATGTTAATCCTTTCTCGTACGTAATCGACTCCTAAATCTATTTTCTCGAATTTCGTAGACCAAAATCGCTATTTTAGTAAAATAAAACATTTTATTAAAACAATCAAAATACGAGGAGATCTGATCACACCTAAACAAAAAGATTAGTGGTAACTCTTATGTTCTTTTTCATTTTCAAAATCAAAATTGACTCTGTTTTTCAAAAAAAAAAAATAGTTTCAGCAACCATCACGAAGATGCTTAACACCATATTGAAAATATTTTCTAGCACTTTTAATTCAAATAACAAATTGAATATGAGACATTGCCAAAAACAGGGGCTAATAACCGAAACTAGGATCTTCTCTAAATTATTATCTGCTTGAGAAAGAATCTAAACATGCAAAATAGTTGTGGATTTTTATATATAAACAAATGGGTTAAGTATTTCCTAAAACAAAGATTATGAATTACCTGGCATTAATCATTATTACTATCACTCTCAATCTTGGAAAGTGATTGAAGGGATATGTCGGACTTTGCAAAAATCTTCTCCCCCTTCCTCCACTTTATCTTTGAATGACTTTGGCATTGATTCAATCTTCAGTTCTTGGAGGGTTGCAATCAACTTCAGTCCATCTGAAAGCTTTTTTAGTTGTCTGCAGTTTTCTATCTCCAATCGCCGAAGAGAAGGCATTGCTGCTTCACTCACCTTCCACTCCTCCAGAAAGTTCAGCTTCTTAATGCTTAGAGACTCAAGTTTCGCAAAAGCTTGTCCACAGCAAAACATTTCCTTTCCTATGATAGCCTCTTCATGTAATTCCAGAATCCTTAAGTAAGGCGGCTTCTCAAGTGTTGACATTGGATCTTCCTCAAGCTCGCATCTTCTCAACTTTATGTAAGCGAGATTTGATGACAAGTAGTGGTACTCTGGTAACCTTCTTATCTCCACATCTAAGCTCAATTTAGAAATGTTTTCGCAACTCAAAAGGAGGTGCGCCAAATGTCTTAGATCTATTCTTCCTTCATCATTGATAATAGACAGGGAATGAAGATATTTGCTTTGGATGATAGGTGGATTCTTGTCCAACTCCTCCGTGTTAAAATCTTCAATATTTAAGGGCCCTCGAATCTCCAACTCTCTAAGATTTGTCATGTTGATAAATCCTTTACATAACAATTCTTGGTGTTGAAGTTGACAAGTGTTTGGAGGTTTCTCAATGTACCCAACTTCAACTTTGTTTTACTGCTACATTGCTCGGGCAGATATAGATGTCTTAGTTGCTGTATCCTCCATAACACGTTAGGTACATGAACAGATTTCAAACACAATCCGTTTTCGATTCTTAAATCCAAGGTTTGCAAGCACCTTAAGTTGCCTAGAGATGAAGGTAACTTCGAACTCAAGAAGTCAAGATCCCTTAATCTCAAGAATCTTAAATGGATGAGTTTACCAATGTCATTGGGTAACTTGAATCCTGCAGCTCCTCCTCTTTCGTAATCCAACACCCTAAGAAAAATAAAATTATTCAACATATATTTCCAAATTCCCCTCAATTTAGTGTTGGAACATTGGCAGCAACAAAACACAAAATAAACAACAAATTTGCTCAAGAAGATCAAGTGAAACCAAGAGCAAAAATGAGCACAAACTTGAGCTAAAGTTGAAGGAAAAATCAGCAACAAAAGAAGGAAACAGAGAACAATGAACAATGAACCAAATGCAAGAAACAAAGAACAAATTACTTGCTCACAAATGTGAAGCAAGGAAGCAATCGGCTTCAGCTAAGAAAACTGATTTTCTTACTGATATGCTTGCTCATTCAATAAAGAAACAATACATTTATAGAGAAAACACATTACCAAATACTACCTACTCCCACTTAGTAGCCTAGGGACTTGCTAAGCATTACTTGTACACATCAATAAGCTGAATTATCAGCTCAATCATCACCTAAACCTATCAAAAACATCAACAACTAGTTCATTTTTAACCAAACTAAACTAAATTGCAACTACAACAGACAACATGTTGCTGCAGCATGCAGCATGCAGCATGCATACAAGCCGTATGCACTCAACAAAAACATAACAGCAGCATGGATGGCCAATTTCCAACACTCCTCCTTGGACTCCATGCTGCAAATGTCATTCATTCATCAAGTTTTTGAACTTGGCAGTCCTTAGATGCTTTCTTTCAAGCTGACCCTGCACAAGAACTTCATTCTCAACTTATCTTCAACCTTGGCCTCATTATCAACAGAATCTCACTCACACACTTGACTATCCCAGTCTTTTGTGCCTAAATATTCGTTGATCAAATGGAGTATTTTCCTCCTTCATAGCAAATATGACTTGCACACTTGACTATCCCAGTCTTTTGTGCCAAACATTTGCTCATCAAATGGAGTCTTCTCCTCCTTCATAGCCTTGGTTGACAACACATCTTGCCTAGCTTGTTCATTTGTTCATTACTGTCCTGTTTCTTCTTACACAAACAGCTTGCAAGTATAGTTTGCTTGCCTTCAATCTACAGCTTGCACCCTCTCGAGCTTGCATTTAGACCGTCCGCCACACTTTGGCTTGCACCCACTCGGCTTGCATTTAGACGGGCTCTCACTTTGACAGGCTCGCACTTGGTTTACTGTCTTCAACAGGCTTGCAACTTTACAACTTGCATTGAACTTCACCTTTGACAGACTTGCTCTTCACATACTGTCTTCCTTGAAACTCCTCCTTCAGCTTATCCTAAGCTTGTTTGAGAGTCTCACAGGGGTGAGTTGCTACTGTCTTCTCCTCCTTCAACTTATAGTCTCACAAATGTGAGTTGCTGCTACCTTAACAAATAGCCCTCAAAGATGTTAGACTTTGGCAGCTTCTTTCTTAACAAGTAGCAGAAGCAAAGACAAGCCTTCAAAGATGACAGGCTTCAACGGCTCCTTGCCATTCTAGCAGTAGAAGCAAAAATTCCAAAGGCCCTTTAAGATCATAAAAGCTCTGGATACCATTTGTTGGAACATTGGCAGCAACAAAACACAAAATAAACAACAAATTTGCTCAAGAAGATCAAGTGAAACCAAGAGCAAAAATGAGCACAAACTTGAGCTAAAGTTGAAGGAAAAATCAGCAACAAAAGAAGGAAACAGAGAACAATGAACAATGAACCAAATGCAAGAAACAAAGAACAAATTACTTGCTCACAAATGTGAAGCAAGGAAGCAATCGGCTTCAGCTAAGAAAACTGATTTTCTTACTGATATGCTTGCTCATTCAATAAAGAAACAATACATTTATAGAGAAAACACATTACCAAATACTACCTACTCCCACTTAGTAGCCTAGGGACTTGCTAAGCATTACTTGTACACATCAATAAGCTGAATTATCAGCTCAATCATCACCTAAACCTATCAAAAACATCAACAACTAGTTCATTTTTAACCAAACTAAACTAAATTGCAACTACAACAGACAACATGTTGCTGCAGCATGCAGCATGCATACAAGCCGTATGCACTCAACAAAAACATAACAGCAGCATGGATGGCCAATTTCCAACATTTAGTAGTTAACACACCACAACCTAAAAGCATCACAAAGCAAACAAGTGGATTGAAAATTTCCTCATCGTGGTTGTAGATGTACCTTATCATTGCCAATGGCAAAACATTGTCCTGTTCCTCAACCGGTAAAAACTCATCGAAGAACAAAAGTGATCGAAGACGTGGACTTTTAATGCATTGTATCGGAAAAAATTTGTGTACAGAAAATCTGCGAACCCTCCCAATTGTGGATAACTGGCAGGCATTTGACTGATCAGCAATATAGTGGAATTTTTCTTGTTTTGCCTTTGACAAGCAAACATCTCTCATTAGATCATGCATCTGAAAACTTCTCATCTTTAAGGTTGCAATGTCTATTTCTTGTACTTGAATCATACATCTTTCTGCAAGCTCCATTAAATAACCTTCAGCCACATCTTCCGCTATTTGCCCTTCATCTCCTTCTTCTTGCTTTGATGAAACAATACCTTCGGCAACCCATAATTGAATCAATCTATCCACAGGTATCTCATAATATTCGGGAAAGTGACTTAAATAAAGAAAACATGGCCTTAAATAAGGAGGCAAGTCATCATAACTTAATGCTAACACATCTCTTAGTACTTCACATTTATGGTTCTTTAAGTATGATTTCACGTTTGCAGATCCCAATATAATGATGGCTAATGGAAGCCCTGCACAGTATTTAACCATGTCTTTTCCTAACTCCTTCATTTTCTCATCAATTTTATAGCCTGTACAATGCCAAAACAAAGTTCCAAAAAGATCAGTGAAAACTTCAAAATCATACTACAATTTAGTAATTAATCATAACATTGACATCTTAAACAATTTCGAATAATTAGTGAAGCAGGATGCAATGCAAGTTGCCCACACCACAATATTACATTTTAATAATTAACTGCAATATTACCACCCATTTAACAATTTTAAAAGTTATTAAAAATAAATAAGATGTTTTTTAACAAGTGATTTCTTGCATGTCATTCACTTACACACTTAGTATAATAAGATGTTTTTGACTATATATTTTCTTGGCAAGAGTGGTCTTCCCCAGACCACCCATGCCACATATGGAGAAAACCCTGCATTCACTTCCCTCATCAATAAGAACTGGGACCAGTTTCTTGATATCCTTATCCAATCCAACAATGTTATCATCCATAACATGAGGATAAGGCCGCCTTGATTCCCGCCTTTCAGTTGAAGAACTTGGTCCTTCTCCATCAACCCCTAACTTTGATAAATCATACGTCTTCAATTGTCGAGTCAATACTTTGATTCTGGCTGTGATTTTCTCTATCCCTGACTTGATCTGGTGGAGCAGGCATCCCTCCTTTAGGAAACAAGCGGATCTTTTGATGCAATTTGAAAATCCACTTTTCCTTTCGGAAGCAACTTTGAGGGAAAACGTCTCGATCACATCTTCAGCATCGTAGGCTAACACTCTGATCTCAACAACGCTGGTACGTATCACCTCATGATCAATTTTTCTTGCTTCTGCCACTTTCAAGAAGCTTTGCATCCATCTCAGCTCACTTGCCAAGCCCTCAACTTGTTCATCCACGCCCCACAAGGATGTGACTTCTTGTGTTAGCTGGCCGATTGTTTTGAGAGCAGAAGAAACAGCAGAGAAATCCATTAGTCCCCTAATTATTAATAAGTTTTCGTTTTGGTCATCACACTATAAAAACTTATAATTTGGTCACCTATATTTGTGGCACTGTTTTGTTTTATTTTGGTCTATCAACCATTAACTGAGTAACAAAATGAGGAAGTAACAATTTTTTTTAATTGGAGTAACAAAAAATTTAGCCCTACTTGGATTGTTGGTGAGAACAAGAACACATAAGGTGGCCATTCTTTACAAAGTCATGTTTAATAGAAGAAAGTGTAAAATCGAAATATTGGTATCATATTAAAAATTTGATTTGCCAAAATATTTAATGGTATCGACTATTGAGTCACATGAGCGGAAACAAATCGAGTGAAACTCTGTTTCACTGGGCTTTATGTATTGGTCAAAATGGAATCTTTCTAGGAAAATAAATATAATTTCAATTTTGGCGAGCGTGAAAAGAGAAAAGGAATACTTAATTGTGAAGTGTGGAAGAAGGAAAAGTAGCGACAACTAGTTTTATTTAACTGGAAGCCAAGTGGAAGGAAGGCCATTTTAGGTGAAATTCTATTATTAGTCCATATATTTTGTGTGATTTATGGATCTAATCTCTTTAATTTAGTCAATTTTAATCACTTTATTTTTAAAATTTTGAGATTCGGGTCAAATGATTCTGGATAACTATGTTAGATCAATTCTGCTATTAAATCTCATGCTCCTTATTGTCTAATTCGATAATATTCGGTTTATATATATATTTTTTAAATTTAAAATTGTAATCTTGACTCAAATTATGGTCGTTAAAACCATTATAAATAACGTAATATTTTTTAGTATTACTTGGAAATATTTAGCAGGGAAGTGGAGAAAAAACACATTTCTACAAATGAGATTCCCATAATTAAATCCACTATGAGTGAAAATCAATAAATTATTAGAAAAATTCATTATTACCTATTTCGTTACATCTATTAAGATCCATAAACAAGGATATTCAGGAAAATGTAATCAAATCTTACAACTAAAAAAAAAAAAAAAAATCAAATTACAGATACTATCAAGAACAAAATATGATTGTGTATTGATTGAATTTTTTAAACCATAACAAGAATATAAAATAAAGTACTATTTAAACAAATTTTGGTACTTGTTAGAAATTTTAACAAAATATCTAACGAGATGTTTTAGGTTTTTGATTAGAAATTTTAATATCATGTATTGTGTTAGAAATATTGATATCATATTAGAAATTTCGGTATGCGTCGCATCTAAAAATTTGGTTTGGCAAAATATCTAATTATATCCCTTAAAAATTTTATTATAGGCTATTGAGTCACATGAGCAGAAAAAAGAAACTTTAAAGATAAGTTTTGGGGAAACATGCAAAAAATACATAAATAAATAAAAATAAAAACGACGCGTAGTGAGTGACCCAAATATTAGTATTGCATTCAATATTTTGGTATTTTGTTAGAAATGTTGTATACCAAAAATAGCTTACAACATTACATATATTGTATTGCTTATATCAATATTTATATATTGAACTAAATCTAAATCAGCCTGCAATTTAATACGGTATTTTAAATCTATCAATTTTGATTATATGAAATTATATAAAATATGTTAGATAAAGTTTAAATAAAATAGTGTAGTTAAATAATTATTTATAATTGAATAATAAATCTAAATTAACCTGTAATTGAATAAGTAAAATGAAGATTTCATTTATTTATTTAAGTTTTATTCATTTAAATTAAATAAAAAAAATGAGAGATTATTACTTATCGTAATATGAGCTCATGTAAACCGTTATATATGATATATTAGATAAAGTAAAGAAAGATTAACAATGTGACTAATCATGCAGTCTGCTAGTACTGAGGAAGCATAGTTGGTTTACTTTTTAAAGAGAGGATTATTCTATATTTAAAAAAGCAGAGTGAAGATTAATCATATAATTAAAAGTGATTATTGAAAGGACAGCTTAATTAGTGCGGTCTACTTTATCAAATCTCCAATTTTACACCACGTACAACTCTTTTAAATTTATTTGGTCCCATGAAGAGCAGCGGCAGAATAAAAAATATGGCAATGGCTTCTACACCTGAAGAGGAAGAGTTAAAAAATGTCAATATCATATGAAGTAGTTGAAGAACCTTGATATAATAGTTAAAAAATTGCGAGCTTAACACCTTCTTGACAATATTTTCTAGCACTTTTAATTCAAATGACTAATCTTGTGCGAATATGATACATTACCAAAAATAGAGGATAAGAACCGAAGCTAGGAACTTGTCTAAATTATTATCTGCTTCAGAAAGGATCTAAACATGTAAAATAGTTGTGGATTTTTTGTATAAATAAATGGGTTAAGTATTTCCTAAAACAAAGATTTATGAATTACCTGGCATTAATCATAATTACTATCACTCGCAATCTTGGAATATGATAGAAGGAATATGTCGGACTTTGCAGAAATCTTCTCCCCCTTCCTCCACTTTATCTTTGAATGTCTTTGGCATTGATTCAATCTTCAGTTCTTGGAGGGTTGCAATCAACCTCAGTCCATCTGGAAGCTTTTTTAGTTGTCTGCAGTTTTCTATCTCCAATCGCCGAAGAGAAGGCATGGCTCTTTCACTTACCTTCCACTCCTCCAGATAGCTCAGATCCTTAAGGCTTAGAGACTCAAGTTTAGCAAAGGCTTGTCCACAGCAAAACATTTCCTTTCGTATGAAAGCCTTTTCATGTAATTCAAGAATCCTTAAGTTAGGCAGCTTCCCAAGTGTTGACATTGGATCTTCCTCAAGGTTGCATCTTCTCAACTTTATGTAAGCAAGATTTGAAGACAAGTAGCGGTACTCTGGTAACTTTCTTATCTCCACATCTAAGCTCAACTTAGAAATGTTTTCGCAACTCAAAAGGAGGTGCGCCAAATGTCTTGGATCTATTCTTCCTTCATCATTGATGATAATAGACAAGGAATAAAGATATTTACTTTGGATAATAGATGAATTCTTGTCCAACTCCTCCGTGTTAAAATCTTCAATATTGAAGGGCCCTCGAATTTCCAACTCTCTAATATTTGTCATGTTGATAAGATCCTTTACATAACAACTCTTGGTGTTGAAGTTGACAAGTGTTTGGAGGTTTCTCAATGTACCCAACTTCAACTTTGTTTCAGGACTGCATTGCTCGGGGAGATATAGATGCCTTAGTTGCTGCATCCTCCATAACACATTAGGTACATGAACAGATTCCAAACACATTCCGTGTTTGATTCTTAAATCTAAGGTTTGCAAGCACCTTAAGTTGCCTAGGGATGATGGCAACTTTGAACTAAAGAAGTTCAGATCCCTTAGTCTCAAGAATCGTAAATGGATAAGCTTACCAATGTCATTGGGTAACTTGCATCCTGCATCTCCTCCTTTTTCGTAATCTAAGACTCTAATAAAATTAAAATTATTGAACATATATTTCCAAATTCCACTAAATTTAGTACCTAACACACTAACAATTAAAAGTCCCACAAACCAAACAAGTGGATTGAAAAGTTCATCTTCGTGGTTGTAGATGTACCTTTCCATTGTCAATGGCAAAATATTTTCCTGTTCCTCGAACGGTAAAAACTTATCGAAGAACAAAAGTGATCGAAGACGTGGACTTTTAATGCACTGCAAGGGAAAATATTTGTGTACAGAAACTCTGCGAACTCTCCCAATTGTGGATAATTGGCACGCATTTGACTGATCAGCAATATAGAGGAATTTTTCTTGTTTTGCCTTTGACAAGCAAACATCTCTCATTAGATCATGCATCTGAAAACTTCTCATCTTTAAGGTTGCAATGTCTCTTTCTCGTACTTGAATCATACATCTTTCTGCAAGCTCCATTAAATAACCTTCAGCCACATCTTCCGCTATTTGCCCTTTATCTCCTTCTTGTTGCTTCGATGAAACAATACCTTCGGCAACCCATAACTGAATCAATCTATCCACAGGCATCTCATAGTCCTCTGGAATTTGGCTTAAATAAAGGAAACATGATCTTAAATAGGGAGGCAAATCATCATAACTTAATACTAACACATCTCTTAGTACTTCACCTTTATCGTTGTTCAAGTATGATTTCACATTTGCAGATACCTTCAGCCATTCAGTTAATAAAGGGTACTTTGTAGCTAAAATTCCTCCCAATATAATGATGGCTAATGGAAGCCCTGCACAGTGTTTGACCATCTCCTCTCCTAACTCCTTCATTTTCGCATCAATTTTATAGTCTGTATAATACCAAAACAAAATTTCATAAAAATGGATGATAATTTCAAAACCAGACTAGAGTTTAGTAATTAACCACAACATTGACATCTTAAACAATTTCAAATAATTAGTGAAGCAGGATGCAATGCAAGTTACCCACAACAATACATTTCAGTAATTAACCATAATATTATCATGATAGGTGCTAAAAGTAACATGTTAATCTCATTGTTAATGTGTTTTTAGATGATTATTCGATGTAATATGGTAAATTTTATGCTACTAATCTTTTAAATTCATTTCTATACTTAAGAGAGCATTTGAGAGTAAAAGGAACAAAAAAGAGCGAAAATCGGGAAATCAAAAAATTGGAGTAAGTTTCAGGAGCCACATGCGCTGGGTCATTCCACACGGGCTAGACACACGGCCGTGTGAGCCACATGGGCTGCCACATGGCCGTGTGTCAGGCTGTATCGAAATCGCAAATCGCAATCCAAATTTGTGGCCAAACACTTTTTTTAGGTTTTTCGAACATTTTATGACTTATATATGACAAAGATAAGAAGGGAGGAGTAAGCTGTCAGATAATAATGAAGAAAACAACTTGAAAAACACCATTGAAGCCAACTTTGAAACAGATTTCCATCAAGATTGAATATCTCCTTTCGATTTCTTTGAAGAAGTTGATTATGAGTTTCTTTGTTTCTTATGATTATACTACCTTTGGGATGTTTTTATTTGCTATTATGAACTAATTTTCTAAATACGTAAGGAGATGAACCCCAGGATGGAGATGAACCCCAAGATGGATTCAGTTATTTGATTTTTATTTTTACGCAATAAATTGGATCTTGTTCTTAATTATATGTGATTAATTCTTAATTTTATATTTCTAGATTGTTAATCTATGTTTGATTTGGTTGAATCAGAGGAGGAATATATCTTATTTAAGAGTGGATCTAACATAATTGAATGGAGTTGCATGCAATCTTATAAATAGGATGACATAAATTTACCGGATTAGAGTCAAATCTAATAGGAGATTCATAGATCGAGTTAATGTGACAATAGGAGTTTTAATTAGAAAGAAATTTCAATTAATCAAGCTAGAGTCAGTTGCTTTTAGTATTGAAGAGAGATATTAGTATAATTTAAGAATTTCTATGAATCAAGATACTAAGTGAAGAAATTATGTAATTTAGATTGATAATAATAGACGAAATCTAGGTAAATTCTTTCCTTAGTATTGTCCTACCTCTTGGTTGTTAATCGTTTATTTTCCTTATTTGTTCTTTGTTGTGTTCTTTAGTTAATTAATTTGTTAATTTTAGTTTTAATCAATCACTCCAATTTGTTGGTTAAATAATATAAAGACGGTAATTACTCGTACTTTTAGTTTTCATGGGAATGATATTTTTGCTCACTGTGGCTATACTATTAATTGATAATTATACTTGATTTAATCAAATTTTTAGTTGGTTTATGATTGTATCATACCACTAATTTAACCAATTTAAAAATTATTAAAAATAAATAAAATGTTTTTAACAAGTGATTTCTTGCATGTGATTAACCTATACAGTTGGTATATAAATGTAAATTCTCAACACAACGCCACTTGAGGCTAATGATTTTAGTAAAATGAGAAATTAGAAAATTGTATTGTACTATATTTTAAGGCTTTATTTTAATCGGAGAAATTAGAAAGTAGAATTTTAATAGGAGAAATTAGAAAGTAGATCAACCAACAATATTACGAGCAATAATAAATCGTGTTCTTATATAAATTATAGATACAAATTGTAGTGATATTTTATACTTAAAATTTTATTCAAATAATAACTTTATTTTAAAATTAGTATAATTTTTTAACTAATAATTTTAAATTAAATTATAATCATCTCATCCTCCTAATATGTATTTCTTTAATGAATCAAGAAATTGATATTAATGAAAGTTAATTTAATAAATCCGATTTATGACTCAAAACAATTAGTTTATAGTATTGTTATTTCTTCAAAAAATATCAAAATCTAATCAATTTCATGTCAAAAGTTTAAAGTTTTTTATTATATTAGTTTTCATTGTCATATGCATTGCATGTGATTTTCAACGTTTGATATTTAATCAAAAAATAAAAATATTTTATTTTTAATTATAATAATTAACGTAAAATATATTTTTATTTAAATTTCAAATATTATAATATAAAATTTTAAAATCATAATTAAAATATTTTAAACATATTCAACATATAATATAGTTTTACTTTATATAATTAATACAAAAAATTTTATTCAGAACAATAACTTATTAAGTGATAATTAAGATGCTCAAATTTTATTAAGTAATCACTCTATTTTTCGTCAGTAAAATTAACACAACTTCTTTTTACGTCAAAATATTTTAACTAATTATTTTAATTTAAAATTGTTAGAGTTACATTGAAGTAATAACTCTATTTTAAAATTAGCATATAACTAATAATTAAAACTTAAATTATAATTATTTTTAAATGTATAATTATCTTAACTTTTCGTTTACTTCAAATTTTTTTAAAATGTGAATTTAGTAATATGATAAAAATAAAGGATATTCTCCTTAGCGCAAAATTATAGATTATAGATACAAATTATAGATATATTTTATGGTTAGAGTTTTATTCAAGTAATAACTTTATTTTAAAATTAGCATAATTTGTTTTAACTAATAATTTAAAATTAAATTATAATTATTTTTAAAATTAATTTAATAATATGATAGAAAAATAATAAGTGTTCTCATTAAGTTTCTCCAAACTCGTGCTTTTATATAAATTATATATATGTTTATAACATGAAATGATACAAGAAACAAGGGAAGTTAGAAATGTTTATAAAAGAAATTGCAATAATTTCAAATTTGGGGTAGTCTAGGGCACCCAAAGTAAAATTTAGAAAAAAAAATTAAACTAAATTAATTGCTCAATTTGTATTAGAAACTTTGGAAAGCTTCTAGGGAGCAAGACATAAACTCAGAAATTCTAATATTATAAAATTAGTCATTTTAGCTCTTAATTTAATTTTTCACCTATTTTAGTCTTTAAACTTGAGTTGTCTGTCAAATCATCTCAAAATAGATGAAAAAGTTAACATCTGTTAACTTTGTTGAAGTGACATACATTTGGATTGCATGTGAATGTCGCATTAGCAATTAATTAATTTTTAAAATTTTAAAAAATTAAAAAATTAATTTTTAAATTTAAAAATTATTAAAAAAACTATAAAAATATATTTTTTTAATAATTTTAATTTTTAAAAATTAATTAATTGCTTACGTACGTGGATTGCCAATGCCATGTGGATGTCGCATCAACAAAGTTAATAAACGTTAATTTTTCCAACCATTTGAGAGTGATTTAACAAACAATACAAGTTCAAAAACTAAAATAAGCGAAAAATAAAATGAAACGCTAAAATAAATTTTTTTTGTAAAGTTGGTGAGTCAAATAAGTCATTATGTCAATTTAGAATATAATTTTTTTTAGTAAAAAAATAAAAATAAAATGTTGAGTAAATGTGGCAATATAGATTAAGATAGAATAATTTCACGATTATGAAATCAATAAACATATTACCTGGAGAATTTGTTGGGGGAATGGCAATCTTTTGGAATAGTTCCCAACTCTGTTTGTAGTTTAGGCACTGCAATTCATATAGGAAACCATTTTTGTCAGCATGTGAAATTATCTCCTTGTTCCGAGAGGTGAGTAAGATCTTGCTTCTCGTCTCTCTTGCTGAAAATGCTGGTTTTAAGCAATCCCAAGCCTCGATGCTCCAAACATCGTCGAGTATCACCAAACATTTGTTTTCCTCAAAGAAACTAGATAACTTCTCTGCTAACTTTTCAATCTTCATCTTCATCTTCCCATCTTCTTCACTTAAGATGTTAAGATCAGATAGAATGTCTACCCAAACTTTTCTTTTTTGATAGTTTTGAGAAACATATACCCAAGCCAAGTGCTTGAAATGATCAACAACTTGGCTGTGATGATATATTTTCTTGGCAAGAGTGGTCTTGCCCAGACCACCCATTCCGCATATGGAGACAACCCTACATTCACTTTGCTCATCGAGAAGAACTGGGACAAGTTTCTTGATATCCTTATCCAATCCAACAATGTTATCATCCATAACATGAGGATAAGGCCGCCTGGACTCCCGCCTTTGAGTTGAAGAACTTAGTCCTTCTCCATCAACCCCAAACTTTGATACATCATACGTCTTTAATTGTCGGGTCAATTCTTTGATTCTGGCTGTGATTTTCTCTATCTCTGACTTGATCTGGTGGAGCAGGCATCCCTCCTTGAGGAAACAAGCGGATCTTTTGATGCAATTTGAAAATCCACCTTTCCTTTTGGAAGCAACTTTGAGGGAAAACGTCTCGATCACATCTTCAGCATCGTAGGCCAACTCTCTGACCTTAACAACACTGGTACGTATCAGCTCATTGTCAACTTCTCTTGCATCTGCCACCTTCAGGAAGCTTTGCATCCATCTCAACTCACTTGCCAACCCCTCAACTTGTTCATCGATACCCCACAAGGATGTGACTTCTTGTGTTAGCTCGCCGATTATCTTGAGAGCAGAAGAAACAGCCGAGAAATCCATGAGAGAGCCTAATTTTTTTTCTGACCAAAGACGGTTGATATCTTGGAATTTTTGGTTTCAGGTACAATTGATTATATGGTTAAAAGTTAAATTAAATCACACAGTTCTTGCTTGTGGACACAGATTCAGGTGATTCCCATGGAAGGATAAGAGTACTGCACAAGGGAAATTAGATTCTTATTCAATTGCTTTAGCAAGTAATCATAATTAATGGAAGCTAAAGCAAGAACAACTAAATTTATTGAAACCAATCTTTCATTTTTATGTTTATGTTTATCAAATCCTTGCAGCATGTTTAAGTAAAGCAGCAAAAAACGATATATATTGGCAAAAGACAACATCGTGCAATGTTTGAACTATAAATTCTTGCTTGTGCAATAGGTTTAAGTGATTCTGATGATGTAACAAAGTACTTTGCAATGAAAATTGGATTCCTAACCCAATGCTTTGTCGACTGATTCTGAATAATAATAAAAAGGCAAAAGGCAAAAGAATAAATTGATGTAATCAAATCCTTTTTTTTAATCATCCTTTGCTAAAAAATTGAGCAAAGAATAAAAGGGAAGCCAATAATAACTGATCACCAATAAATCAGATTGCACTAATGGTCAAAATAGAGTTATTCTTTTTCTCATGAAAAGATACGAATAATATACTCATTTAAAAAAAAAAAAAATTCACATCGCAAAATCCGAGTTTGAAGAAATTGGATTAGTAAAGTCAAGAGTAGACACGTTATGATTTTGAGTTAAAATTGTGAAAATTTTGTTAAGTAAATTAACTTAGTTTAACGGTTAAGTGTTGTGTTTATGTACGTAAGGTTTTGAGTTCAAATTTCTTTCTTTAAAATTTTATTAATTTTTGTTTTAACGTCTGACTTTGAAGATCTAGCTTATATGTTATTTTCACTCAATTAATGTTAAGAATGAACATGCTAATTCAGTGATAATGTGTTAGTTTACCTTTCAAATCCTTGCACATATAAAGTGAAAATTATTTTTGTTTTAAACTCTGGTAACCTAATAACTTACCATAAAATTTGTTTAGTTATTTTATTATTATTTTAATATTAAAAATATTTTCCCACTTCAACTCTCCCAATTTTTCTCACGTTATTTTCCATTTTATTTATTTATTTATTTTTCTCTCTCTTTCTGTCGTTTCTTGAATCTTTTTCTTTTTTGCTTTGTTTGTTTCGTTCTTTAAATGAGAAAATTTATCATCTCCTAATCTTCTCTTTTGTTAAATCTGTTTCCTTGTGGTGCAATCGTTTTGCTTCTTCTCTTGTACTGTGCATTCGACGAATATTTATAGAGTTCGTTATTGTGTAAGTGTCGTTGGCTTTCTTCTTTTCATAGTGTATGTTTATTTTTGTTATACCCGTTAATTTCGTGGATAGTTGGTGTTTTGAGCCGTGTTTTCTGTTGCTTCTAATTGTGTTGGGGATTTTCACGTTTGGGGTTATAATTTTTTTTTTTTGTGGGACAATAGTTAGTTGTGTGAAATTCTTGATTTAGGTAGGAATTTGGTAACAAGTAATCCTCCAGCGATCTAGGTGCTGTTAAGGTTGCTGATTTTAACTAGTGTAAGAATCGAATGCTAAGTTGGGGGCTACTTTGGTTGCCGGGCCGAATGCCCTATTGTTTTTGGTTGATGTTTTAGGAAGCAGAGGTTGTTTTCCCTTTATTGATTTTCGTTTGTTTGCTAATTCGTTATGTGTGATGTGGTTTTTAGGATAGTGGAATTTCGTTTGTGGATTTTGCATTGAAAACTGATCAAGTGGGTAGTAGAAAACTTGAAAAACAGTGAATGATGCGAAGACAAAAACTGCACAATCGACATCACACGGTCATATGGCAAACCGTGTGCACCACACGATCGTGTGTGACACACGGGCTAGGTTATTTGGGCCATTGGCCCTCACGAGCATGTGGGTGACACGGGCATGTGTTAGACCGGCTCGGCCGGTTGGGCCGTGTGGACCACACAAGCATGTAAGCCCATTTTTCAAAAATTCTAACTTAGGCCCGTTTGACTCAAAAATTCGTAATTAGACCTTTCGTAGGGTCTGTTGGCTTATATATGATTCTGAAACATGAAATATGATATTTTGTTATTGTATTTGAATGGTTAATGTACATGTTTCAATTGCAAGCATGTCCAAAATGTGAAATTCGAATATGATCTGTATTTGATGTTTCTGTTAGCATGTTCTGATGTGAAAAGCATGTATGACATATTTGTGTCTGATGTCTATTAGTCTTTGTATGTACATTGGGTGGGATATGATATGTGATGGAGAAAGTGTGATTCTAGTAGTATTACTGCATCTTCTGGCAGTATATTTGCAATGTTTGTTTTGACAACTTGTGATGTACTCTTATATTTGACACTTTTTGCTTGTTAATTCCTTTGTCTTATGAATTTTTCACTACTTAAGGTTGTATTTGATTTATTTCTTGTGTAGTGAATCCAATACTGGAAATGGCAACAAAAAGACATAATCTGCAGTTTTCTTTCTTTTTATTCTGCCACGGCTGTAGTCGTGGGCACGATGCTGGGCACGAAACGGATCTGACGTGGTAAAACAGAAGTCAACACGGGGAATATTCTGGAAACAACTTATCTTGATCTATTGACGTGATTTGGAGGATTTTGGATTTCATTTTCATAATTTTAAAGATATTATCTTATCTTTTTTTTGATTAGTTTGTTGATTTAGGAATTTGAAGCCTATAAATACCCACCTTTGGGTAAGGCTAAGAGTATCTCTTGTCTTTGTTCTTATTGCTACTTTATTTTCATTTTTAATAAAATTTTCTTCTTTGTTTTATTTCTATTTTATTTTATGTTTTTACATTACCAAAACATGTTAAGCATGATAATCGATATCATGCTTGGCTAATTTTTCTCAAGCCAATAGCTAGTACGAATCAATTCCTCACGTGAGAATTGAATATTGCTTAAATCCCTTCGGGATACATTTTCGTCTTTTTGCTTAGATAGTTTGGCAATCGGCCTTACTAAAATTTTTAAACATTTTTCAAATAAAAAAGGATCCGTTTTGTCTGGAATCGTTTAATTTTACAGTTGGGAGGAAGGATCGGCCTGTGGCATTTCGACTTCCTATGAACACTCTTAGCGGCGGTCCACTAAGGAAAGATGAGATCGGAAATGATTCTCGATAAGATAACTTCCGAGTTGGGCTTTTCCTGTTTTAAAACTAAGTATTTTAACAGCGATAGTCATGGTTGATTTACTTAAGAATCGACTTTCGAAGATAGACTTGGGAAGATCAGTTACATGAGAGAAAAGCAAGTTACGATGGGTTGGGCCTCGTAGACTGTAACCGACATGAATCCCGGAGAAAAAATCTATTTTTGATGATCGTGGGAATTGACGAAACTAGCTCGAGGCGATTCTTATACTTGTGTTTATTCAATTTAATCTTTCATCTTCTTTATTTTATTGCTTCTATTTTAATACATCTTTCTTTGCAATTTTACTTGTTTATTTTATTTTCTTGTTACTTCTCAAATCACCTTTTTTTTTATTTTCTATTTCAGCTCCTAGGTCGAGAACAAGAAATTTAATCAAGAATTCCATTAAACTCCTTGTGGATCGACCCTCTTCCACTATTCTACCTTTTTTTATTTATTTTTGAAGAGGTTTATTTTATTTTGATAGGCAAAACGACGCTTGTCAACTTGACTGCAATTATAGTGGCTCGACCACGTATATTTGATTCTGATGGTTTATAGCAACATTTCTATCTTGCAGCTCAACTACACTTATATGAGTGACATACCACCACGACCTGGTGTGATTGGATGAATGAACTCTTATGGTCCTAATTGAAGTGATTGGTTGAACGGAGTTGGTGTGTAGCGGATAGTGGTAGGATCTATGTCTCTATCTGTAACTGAATATGTGTCTGCATTTGTATCTGAATCTGTATATATTTTGAGAATACATTTGATTCCATATATGAGAATATGTCTAAATCTGTATATGAAAATATATCTATTTGTATATGTGTTTCTAGCTTGTTGCTTGGGATGTGTTGGACACTAGGCTTCTAGTTCACTGGTTTGTTTAATACGTTTTAGGTGATATTATGACGAGTTCAAATTCTTTTTCTCAGTTAATTAAAATATGGTTATTTTCGTAATTATTTATTTTGGACTGTAATTTTTTTTTGCTTTGTTTTAGTTTTTGTTTAAATCGTCGATAATTGATATTTTTGAATATAGAACTGCAAAATTGCACGAGTTAATAAAATGGATTTCGGTTTTCAAAACTATAACTCTGAAATTTTTTTTGCTACAAATTAAGTAATTTCTTAAGTGTTTTTCTGTAAATGAAATCTAATTAACAGCTATCTTGTAAAATAAATAAGCTTTGTGCGTACGGTTCGAAATAACATATAAGTGTTTTGCTAAAAATAATATTTTCAGAATTCACGGTTTCTAAAACTATGATAATAACTTTTGGGTTTTTAAAACAAACTAATATAACTATAACATCTAGGCCTGATTTGGAGTGTTATAAAAATTATTCATGTCTAAATATATGTAAAATATAAATGTTAAAAAATCATTTAAATTTCAAAGATTAAAACTTTTTCGTTTTCCATGCATGCTTTTTTGCTTAACGTTTTTGAGGTTATAATTGGTTTTGATTGCAGCATTCAAGAAAAAAGATAAAAATTTTAACTTCGGTAGAGAATGAAGCTATAATTTTAAAAGTTGTAATGAGAAGTGAAATTTAAGTAAACTGCATATATTTTCATTCAAATTTGACGAGAAATATATTTGCATCTTGGAAGCAGTCATTTTATGGGCAGAATGGCTGCTCTGTTCTTGTAGGATTCTTTGGACTTCACCATGTTTCATGTCTGCTTTATAGAAGAGAACAAGGTCATCGGTGACAAACAAATGCGAATTTTGTGGCCCATCTCTAGCAGTTTGATGGGCTTTCATTTGTCTTAAATGCTCTATGGCAATGGCAAAAAGAAAAGGTGAAAGGGGTCGTATTTTCGAACACCTGCAGTGGTTTGAAATTATTTGTAAGCACCCTATTTCAAATGGCTGGTATAGAAGTAGTAATACAGTTCATAATTATCCGAATGAGGCTTTTAGGGAGCCTCAGTCTACAATGAAGTCCCACCACAGCCTATCATGGCCTTTCTTCAAATCTTCCTTAATAGTCAGCCAACTTACTTTAATTTTCCTTGTTCTGAATAGCTTCCACAACTATAAGAATGTTGTCCATGATATTACGGTGGATTATGAAACTAACTTTATTTTGTTCAACCAAATATGACAGGATCTTTTGATTTCCCATAACCAAATCTGAACGAATCTCCCATAACCAATACAATTGACGAAACATGCCGAAGCGAGCTGATTTCCCATAACCAAATCTGAACGAATCTCCAATCGTGTTTTCCAGTTTTTTTTTTTTTTTTTTTTTCTATTTGCTTATTTAATCTTAGTATTTTATTAATTTGTCAAAAAACCCAAAACCCTTTTATTATTGTTCGTACTATAACTTAATTAAAATACTGATGAGATGTTATTCTTGCTTAGATTAAAATTCTTCTAGTATTTCGTCTCTATTGAGTACGATCCTCGGAGTATTTACGTATTTCATTGTAAACTATATTACAACTTGACCAGTATATTTACGGACATAACATCAAATCTATATCTTTTGGAAGCAGTATTCATACTCTAGATGTTAGTACATCCAGAAGCAGTCAATACACAATACACAATTACACAAAGTCCTGTTAAAACTTTCCCATGAAGAGCAGCAGCAGAATTAAAAAAAATGGCAATGGCTTCTATTCCTTAAGAGGAAAAGTTAAAAAATGTCAATATCGTATGAAGTAGTTGAAGAATCTTGAAATAAAAGACAATGTCAGTTAATTTCAGTCTTCTAAATTGCATCTACTGACCATCACGAACGTGCTTAACACCCTATTGAAAACATTTTCTAGCACTTTTAATTCAAATGACAAATCCAGACTTTGTCAAAAACAGAGGATAAAAATCGAAACTAGGATCTTCTCTAAATTATTATATGCTTGACAAAGAATCTAAAACATGCAAAATAGTTGTGAATTTTTACATATCAAGAAAAGGTTAAGAAAAGGTTAAGTATTTCCTAAAATAAAGATTATGAATTACCCAGTATTAATCATAATTACTGTTGGAACCTTAACAAAAACAGCAAGTAAAGGCAGGAAGCTTGTACAGCAAGCCTCGATGCTTGAGGAAGAAACAAAGCAGAGTGCAGAGAAAGCAGAGCAAAAGCGAGAGCAAGAAGATGGAGCATAAAATTTTTAATGAGATTCAAATCAATTTTTCATTAAACAAATCTTTGGCTTATAGCCATTACATAAATCAGTCATTGTTGAACAAAACAAGTCAAATTCATCACCTAAGTGCACACCTAATACCACTAACATTGTTGAAACTTAATAAACTTACTTGTGCAACAAAACAAAAGCGATTTTCAGCTCAATCACTACCTAATTACATCAATCATTAAGCAAACATAGTTCCAAGTGAACAGAATGCATTACATTAACAAAATGTAACTAAACTAAATAGTAGCAAGTCGTTTGGTCTTTGCGCAAGCTTGGCTCAGCCGCTTGGTCTGCTTCTTGGTCGCTTCTAATGTCACATCTTTGGCCAACTTCAACACTCCTCCTTGGCTAGCATGTTACATACTCCCATTTGCGTTCTCAAATGAAGAAATCGTGTTACACCAAGAGGTTTAGTCGAATATCGCAAGTTGCTCCTCTGAATCGCAATGAATCGGTTTCACCTCATGTGCTTGCTCCATTTCTCTTACCACATGAAGCTTGATCTTTGAAGTGCTTGGTCCTTCCATGAAAAATCTGGATTCTTTGCAATTGCAATGTTGATTGATTGTCGCGATAAATCTCTGTTGCTTCCTCCGGTATAAGTTCAAATCGGTTAAGATTTTTCTTAGCCAAATGGCTTGATTCATCGCCCAAAGAAGTTGCTACATATTCAACCTGCAGATTGATTGTGCAACCACGTTTTGCTTCTTTGAACTCCAACAAAAATGGTTGAACCAAGGGTAAAGACATATCTCGAGGTACTCTTCATGTCATCTTTTGATCCGGCCGATCACCACAAGATAACCAACAAGCCTTAACCTTTTGCCTTGCAAAGCGCATGCCATAGCTCGGGGTCCCTTTGATGTACACGACCACTCTTTTTCTTTGCTCAAAATGATCCTCATTGCAAAGATTGCATAAACCTTGACAACAAACTTACTGCAAACATTATATCAGTCTAGTGGTCTGTTAAATACAGCAAGCATCCAAACTGAGCTTCTATAGGTTATCTCACAAACCTTTTTGAGAGTTGCCTTGACTTGTTAATTTTTCTCCAACACAAGAATGGAGTGCTTGTTGCTTTACAGTCTGCATTTAGAATTTTTCCAAAATCTTTATGGCAAAAGTTCTTTGACTAAGAAAGAATCCGACTGTGATTGTGTCACTTCCATTCCTAGAAAATAGGTCATTTCTCCAAGATCGGACATCTCAAACATTTGGTGCATTTTGATTTTGAAATCAGCAAGTATGGCTTGATCTCCTCCTGTAACCAACAAGTCATCAACATATCTGAGACACAATAAGTGTGTTTTACCATTTTTCTTTTGACATATAGAGTAGGCTCACTAAGGCTTCTTTCGAATCCCAAACCAACCAGATAACTATCAATTACGCTATACGAGGCCCTAGGTGCTTGTTTTAAGCCATACAAGGCCTTCTTGACTTTGTAGACCATATCTTCCTTGTGTAGCACTTTGAAGCCTTACGGTTGCTCCACATATATTTCTTCTTCAAGGAAACCATTGAGAAAGGCTGATTTTACATCGAGTGGTGGATTTTCCACTCCATCCGAGTTTGCTAAGGCCATCAATGACTGATGGTATCGATCTGCCACTTTGGTGCAAAAGTTTCAGTAGTCTAGTCCATACTTTTGACTAAAGCCTTTCACTACTAGCCCGGCTTTCAACTTGTTGAGAATTCCATCGCATTTTGCTTTGCTCGATAAACCCATTTTACCCCAATGACCTTCCTGTTGATTGGTCTTGCTACCAATTCCCATGTTTGGTTCTTCTCAATCATAGCAATCTCATCACACATTGCTGTTTTCAAGCCTTCATGTGCTTGACCTCTTTAAAATGACTTGGTTCTTCTTGTGCAACATGTGCCCTCTCATAGATTTCAGCCAAAGTCCTTGTACTCATTGGTTCATCATCGATGTCGATTTACGAACCATTTTGTTACGGCTCGATCCGATTAGCTACAAGTTCTTGATAATAACCTCTCGAGTTCATTTCTTTCCAGTCAAAGAGGCTTTTTCATCAAATACAACATCCACGCTTACTTGGACTTTATTGGTTAAAGGATCCAAGATCCTGTAGCCCTTTTGATTGAGCTATAGCCTACTAGGATTCTCGCTTGAGCTCTTTTATCTAGCTTGCTTCTCTTTCTGGTGGTACTTGAGCATAACACAAGCGACCAAAGACTCTCGGGTGAGCGGTGATGGCTTGAATCCAAACCACCTTTCAAATGGAGTTTTTGGTCTAAGGTCTTGGTTGGGAGCTGTTTTGAAGATAAGCAAGCAGATATTGCTCGCTTACGCCACAAGGTTTTGGGCAGATCTTTCTGAAATAGGAGACACCTTGCCATATCCATGAGGCTTCTGTTTTTTCTTTCACTCACCCCATTTTGCTGAGGTGTGTAGACATTTGTAAGCTGATGTTTGATTCCAGCATCATTGCAGAGAGCTTGGAACTGAGCTGAAGTATACTCAGCTCCATTATCAGACCTTATGGTTTTCAATTTGCAGCCTGTTTCTGTTTCAGCTGCTACTTTGAACTTTATAAACACTTGAGCAACCTCAGATTTGTGCTTTAAAAAATAAACCCAGCAATATCTGGTATAGTCATCAATGAAAAGAATAAAGTACCTGTTGCCACTAAGTGACTCAGTTCTCATGGGACCACAAACATCACTGTGCACCAACTCCAGCTTGCTTAATGCTCTCCAGGTGGTATTTGAAGGAAATGGAAACCTTGCTTGCTTTCCCATTTGACAGACTTCACAAACATCTTCATTCTGAACTGTTTTGGTGAAGTTTTCAACCATTTCCTTGCTGACCATCCGGGCCATGGACTTAAAGTTGGCATGACCAAGTCTTTGATGCCAGAGCTTGGTGTCTTCTGTTGAAGCAGTATGGACTGAGTGTGATTCACCTGACCAGTTGACTTCAAAGCATTTGTCACTCATGGTGACTGTCATGAAGCTTGATCCAGTTGGATCAGTTATTTGGCACTCTTGGCCCTTGAACACAATAGAGTAGCCCTTTTCAAGTAGTTGAGCAATGCTGAGAAGATTCCTGTCAATCTCAGGTACCAGTAGCACATTTGTGATGACTTTGTCTCCAGTGGAAGTGCATAATAGCACATCTCCTTTGCCTTCAGCCTTTATGAACTGACCATTCCCAATTTTTACCTTGGTTTTGCAGGATCTGTCCAAGGTTTTAAAAATGGTTGCATCTGGTGACATGTGGTTTGTGCAGCCACTATCCAGTAACCAACCTTTTAAGCCTTTACTTTTACCAGCTAAACATGACACAGCAAAGACCTGCTCTTTATGATCACTGCTGTCTTCAGCCACTTGAGCTTCTTCACCTTTGCTTTGTGGTTGATTTTGAACAGGTCTGCCTTTTTCTTTACAGACCCTTTCAACATGACCTTTCTTCTTGCAGTATTGGCATACAAAGATCATCGGCTGAACAAGCATCGGCCTCGAATGGGCAGGTCTTTTACAAAATCTGCAGAGTCGATCTCCTCCTCTTGCAGCATCAGGCTTAAGCCTGTTTTTCCAACTCTTCTTGCCCTTATAGGCAGAGGTGCTTGAGGTTGCTTTAGCCTTGGCTTGAAAAGCTCCCTCCTGGTGCTCCTCCATTCTACTGGCTCTCCTTTGTTCCTGAGCATAAAGAGCATTAATGAGCTCAGTTAAGGAGATGGTTGCCAGGTCTCTCGAATCCTCCAAGGACGAGATCTTTGCCTCATATCTTTTGAAAGTGTTGAGAGCACCTTCTCCACAATTCTTGCCTCACTAAACTGTTCTCCTAGTAATCTTATCTTTGTTGACCACAGCCATTATCTGTCTGAGTCTTGCTTCTTTGTCTCTTCTTCCTTCATCTTGAGATTTTCAAAATCTCTTCTCAGAGTTAGTGGCTGCTTTCTTTGCCTTGTTCTTTCAAGTGCCTTGGAACTCCTCCTTGAGCTTGTCCTGAGCTTGCTTGGGAGTCTCACAAGCCATGATTACAGTGAAGATAACATCAAGCACTGATTTTGAATACATGACATGGCCTTGTGCCTTTTGGTTCTCTCATCGCATCTTTGTCGAATTTGAGCCACTTTGTGGGATTGGCTCGAAGTGGAGCTGGCTCGACATCGATGTTGACAACTTCCCACGGATCAAAGGCCTACTGGTAAGTCCTCATCTTGACAACCCATATGTGAAACCCCTCACCATTAAAGATGGTGGTGCTGCAGGAGAAAAGCCCGATGAAGCCATCCGAGTTTACTACAACAGTCCTCTAAGATGAAAGCTCTTGATACCAATTGTTGGAACCTTAAAAAATAAAGCAAGTAAAGGCGGGAAGCATGCGGCAAGCCTCGATGCTTGAGGAAGAAACAAAAGCGAATTGCAGAGAAAGCAGAGAGCAAAACGAGAGCAAGAAGATGGAGCATAAAATTTTTAATGAGATTCAAATCAATTTTTCATTAAACAAATCTTTGGCTTATAGCCATTACATAAATCGATCATTGATGAACAAAACAAGTCAAATTCATCACCTAATGCACACCTAATACCACTAACATTGTTGAAACTTAATAAACTTACTTGTGCAACAAAACAAAAAGCGATTTTCAGCTCAATCACTACCTAATTACATCAATCATTAAGCAAACATAGTTCCAAGTGAACAGAATGCATTACATTAACAAAATGTAACTAAACTAAATAGTAGCAAGTCGTTTGGTGCTTTGCAAGCTTGGCTCTCAAGCCGCAGTGCTGCTCTTTGGTGCTTCTAATGTCACATCTTTGGCCAACTTCAACAATTACTACCACTTGCAGTAGTGGAATATGATAGAAGGAACATGTCGGACTTTGCAGAAATCTTCTCCCCCTTCCTCCACTTTATCTTTGAATGTCTTTGACATTTATTCAATCTTTTTGGAAGGTTGCAATGAACCTCAGTCTATTTGGTAGGTTTTTTAGCTGTATGCACCTTCGTATCTCCAATCGTCGAAGACAAGGCATGGCTCTTTCGTCCACCTTCAACTCCTCCAAATTGTCAAGAAACAAAAGGCTTAGAGACTCAAGTTTGGGAAAACCTTGTGCAGAACAAAACATTTCATTTCCTTTGAAAGCTCTGTCATGGATTTTAAGAATCCTCAAGTTAGGCAACTTTTCTAGTATTGGCATTGGATCTTCCTCAAGTTTGCACCTTGTCAACTTCATGTAAGTGAGATTTGAAGACAAGTAGTGGTACTCTGGTAACTTACTGATCTCCGCATCTAATCTCAACATAGAAATGCTATCGCAGCTTGAAAGGAGGTGCGCCAAATGTCTTGGATCTATTCTTCTTTTGTTATTGGTAATAGACAGGGAATAAAGATATTTACTTTGGATGATAGGTGGATTCTTGTCCAACTCCTCTGTGTTAAAATCTTTAATATTGAAGCACCCTCGAATCTCCAACTCCCTAATATTTGTCATGTTGATAAGATCCTTTACATAACAGTTCGTGGTGTTGAAGTTGACGAGTGTTTGGAGATTTCTCAATATACCCAACTTCAACTTTGTTTCAGGACTACATCTACAAGGGAGATATAGATGTCTTAGTTGCTGCATCCTCCATATCACGTTAGGTACATGAACAGGGTCCGACCATTTTTCCTTTTCCATTCTTAAATCCAAGGTTTGCAAGCACCTTAAGTTGCCTAGAGATGATGGCAACTTTGAACTCAAGAAGTCAAGACCCCTTAATCTCAAGAATCTTAAATGGATGAGTTTACCAATGTGATTGGGTAACTTGCATCCTGCATCTCCTCCTTTTTCGTAACCTAAAACTCTAAGAAAATTAAAATTATTGAACATATATTTCCAAATTCCCCTACATTTAGTAGCTAACATACTCCAACCTAAAAGTATCACAAACCAAAGCAATGGATTGTGAGATTCATTTTCGTGGTTGTCGAAGTAGCTTCGCATTGTCAATGGCAAAATATTTTCCTGTTCTTCATTCGGTAAAAACTCATCAAAGAGCAAAAGTGATCGAATACATGGACTTTTAATGCATTGTGTCGGAAAATATTTGTGTACAGAAACTCTGCGAACCCTCCCAATTGTGGATAATTGGCACGCATTTGACTAATCAGCAATATAAAGGAATTTTTCTTGTTTTGCCTTTGACAGGCAAACATCTCTCTCATTAGATCATGCATCTGAAAACTTCTCATCTTTAAGGTTGCAATGTCTCTTTTTCGTACTTGAATCATACATCTTTCTGCAAGCTCCATTAAATATCCTTCAGCCACATCTTCCCTTATTTGCCCTTCATCTGCTTCGTGCTTTGATGAAACAATACCTTCGGCAACCAATAACTGAATTGTTGAAGTTAGTTCCCATGCAACACATGCAGCCCATACAGATTCATGCACGTAAGAACTAATACACATAAGTTAACCGGGTAAAGTATGTGCAAGAATACATACACATAAGTTACCCGTGTAACATACGTGCAACTGAAGATGTTATTGCTTCTGTTTTGTCTTAGTTGCATTTTGTTACCGTTCAACTATGCTTTTGTAATCTAGTTCATTTTGAACTTAGTTTAGCTTACATTTGATGTAATTTGATGATGTAGGAGCTGATGACCAACTTTACTTAGGTGTACAAGTTTAGTTTTGTAAGTTCCAATGTATTAGTGGTAGTTGGTATAGATTAGTTGAACACATGTTCTTTTTGACAAGCAAAAGCTTGATTTATGTATTGGCATTATGCCATTCTTCTTATAAAAAAAAATCATCTGATTTTCTTCCATATGCTCCATCTTTCTTTGCCTTCAAAATTTTTAAGTTCTGTTCTTTATTCTAGATAGTAGCTAAAAGCTTGAGCTTCAAGCATTTTTCCTTCATATTTTACCTGGGTATAATACGTTGATGCTGGTGCTATGTTTGAAATTCTTACTTTACCTGGTTAAAGTGTGTTTAAACTCCAACAATTGGTATCTAGAGCTGCATTCTTAAGGGACCTGTTCTAGCAAACTTTAAAAACGATGGCTTCATCAGGCTTCTCACCAGTTGCACTACCAGTCTTTAATGGTGAAGGGTTCCACATATGGCAGGTTAAGATGAGGACTTACCTACAAGCCTTTGATCTGTGGGATGTTGTCAACTCAGATGTTGAGCCAGTTCCACTCAGAGCCAATCCCACAGTGGCTCAAATCAGACAACATGCAGACGAGAGGACCAAAAGGCACAAGGCCATGTCATGCATTCATAACTGTGTTTCTGATGTTATATTCACCAGAATCATGGCTTGTGAGACTCCCAAGTAGGCCTAGGGCAAGCTTAAGTAGGAGTTCCAAGGTACTGAGAGGACAAGGCAGCAGCAGTTGTTGAACCTGAGAAGGGAGTTTGAAAACTTGAAGATGAAGGAAGAAGAAACTGTCAAGAAGTATTCTGACAGAATCATGGCTGTAGTTAACAGCATAAGGCTCCTTGGTGAGCAATTTGATGAGGCAAGGATTGTGGAGAAGGTGCTCTCAACATTGCCTGAAAGATATGAGGCTAAAATCCCATCCCTAGAGGATTCGAGAGACCTGGCAACAATCTCCCTAACTGAGCTTATTAATGCCCTCTATGCTTAGGAACAAAGGAGAGCCAGTAGAATGGAGGAGCACCAGGAGGGTGCTTTCCAAGCTAAGGCCAAAGCAGCCTCGAGCACCTCAGCCTACAAGGCAAGAAAAACTGAAAAAATAGGCCTAAGCCTGATGCTGCAAGAGGAGGAGATCGACTCTACAGATTTTGTAAAAAACCTGGTCATCCAGAGGCCAGATGCTAGTTCAAGCCAGATGCTGTGTGCCAACACTGCAAGAAGAAGGGCCATGTTGAAAGAGTCTGCAAAGAAAAAGGCAGACCTGGCCAAAACCAACCTAAACACAAGAATGAAGAAGCTCAGGTGGCTGAAGACAGCAGTGACCATGAAGAACAAGTCTTTGCTGTTTTATGCTCAGCTGGCTAGAAGAAATGCACAAAAGGCTGGTTGCTTGACAGTGGCTGCACCAACCACATGTCACCAAATGAAACAATTTTCAAAACCTTGGATAGAAGCTGCAAAACCAGGGTGAAAATTGGAAATAGTCAATTCATCAAGGCTGAAGGCAAGGGAGATGTGTAAATATGCACTGCCACAGGTGACAAAATTATCAAAAATGTGCTGCTGGTATCTGAAATTGATAGGAACCTACTTAGCATTTCTCAACTGCTAGAAAAAGGGTACTCTGTTGTGTTTAAAGGCCAGGAGTGCCAAATCACTAATCCAAATGGATCGAGCCTCATGACAGTTACCATGAGTGACAAATGCTTTGAAGTCAACTGGTCAGGTGACTCATACTCAGCCCATGTTGCTTCAACTGAAGACACCAAGCTTTGGCATCAAAGACTTGGTCATGCCAACTTCAAATCTATGGCTCGAATGGTTAGCAAGGAAATGGTTGAAAACTTCACCAAGACAGTTTAGATTGAAGATGTTTGTGAGGTTTGTCAAATGGGAAAGCAAGCCAGGCTTCCGTTTCCTACAAACAGCACTTGGAGAGCATCAAGCAAGCTGGAACTGGTGCACACTGATGTTTGTGGCCCCATGAGGACTGAATCACTAAGTGGGCAGTACTTTATTCTCTTCATTGATAGTATGCACGGATATTCTTTGGATTTATTTTTTGAAGCATAAGTCTGAGGTTGTTCAAGTGTTCTTGAAATTCAAAGCTGCAGTTGAAACAGAAACAGGCTGCAAAATAAAGACCATAAGGTCAGATAATGGAACTAAATACACTTCAACTCAGTTCCAAGCTTTGTGTAAAGATGCTGGCATTAAACACCAGCTAACCAATGTTTATACACCCTAGTAAAATAGGGTTAGTGAAAAGAAGAACAGGAGCTTGATGGATATGGCCAGATGCTTATTGTTTCAGAAAAATCTACCCAAGACCATGTGGGCTGAAGCAGTTAATACTGCTGTCTATCTTCAAAACAGGATGCCAACTAAAGCACTTGAGCACAAGACTACATTTGAAAGTTGGTTTGGATTCAAACCTTCTTTGGCTCACCTAAAAGTCTTTGGTTGCCTATGGTACAGCCAAGTACCAGGTGTTAAGAGGGACAAGTTGTCCAAAAGAGCTGTTCCTGGTATTTTAACCGGGTATAATATGGTCAAAAAGGGTTATAGGATCCTGGATCCTTTAACCAACAAAATCCAAGTGAGCAGGAATGTAGTGTTTGATGAGAAGGCTTGTTGGAATTGGGAAAGAAATGAACCTGAAGCCATTCCTGAAGAACTTATGATAGATCAGTTTGAAGCTGATCAAAATGATCCAGAGATGGATTTTGATGATGAACCAGTCAAGGGTACAAGAACTTTGGCTGATGTTTATGAAAGGGCTCATGTTGCACAAGAAGAACCATGCAGCTTTGAAGAGGCTGAAGCACATCAAGGCTGGAAGCAGGCTATAGCTGATGAAATTACCATGATTGAGAAGAACCAGACATGGGAATTGGTTCCTAGACCCGCCAACAGGAAAGTCATTGGGGTAAAATGGGTTTATAGTGTCAAGCATAATGCTGATGGGAGCCTAAACAAGCTCAAAGCAAGGTTGGTTGTGAAGGGGTTTAGCCAGAAATATGGCCTAGACTACCTGGAAACCTTTGCACCAGTAGCCAGGCTAGACACCATCAAATTACTGATTGCCTTAGTAGCTCAGAAGCAGTAGAAAATCCACCAGCTTGATGTGAAGTCTGCATTTCTCAATGGATTCCTTGAAGAGGAGATCTACATTGATCAGCCTCAAGGCTTTGTTGTGTATGGCAAAGAACAAATGGTGTACAGGCTCAAGAAGGCATTATATGGCCTGAAATAGGCTCCAAGAGCATGGTATGCTCGAATTGACACTTACTTGGTCAGTTTGGGATTTAACAGAAGTGTTAGTGAGCCAACACTCTATGTTAAGAAAAATGAAGCTGAAATACAGCTTATTGTATCCCTCTATGTCGATGACATTTTGGTAACTGGAGGAGATCAACACATGTTGGCTGAATTCAAAGCCAAAATGAATGACATGTTTGAAATGTCTGACCTGGGGCTAATGACATACTCTTTGGGAATGGAGGTGTGCCAAGCAGAAGGAAAAATCTTCTTGGGACAGAGAACATTTGCCTTGAAGGTTTTGTCCAAGTTCTCAATGGAAAATTGTAAGCCAACAAGCACTCCCATTGTTGTTGGAATGAAGCTGTCAAACCAAGGAGATCATGAACCAGTAAATGAGTCTACTTACAGGAGCCTAGTTGGTTGTTTGCTATATTTAACTGCTACTAGGCCAGACATTATGTTTGCTGCCAGTTTGCTCTCAAGATTCATGCATTGTTGCAATGAGAAGCACTTTCAAGCTGCCAAACGAGTGCTCAGATATGTCAAAGGTACTTTAAGCCATGGGATACTATTTAACAAGGCTGAAAGTTTGAAGCTTGTTGGATACACTGATAGTGACTGGGCTGGTTCATGTGATGATATGAAAAGTACTTCTGGATATGCTTTTACCCTTGGCTCAACCATGTTTTGTTGGAGCTCAAGGAAACAATCGATGGTGGCTCAATCAACAGCAGAAGCTGAATATGCTGCAGCTGCAAATGCTGTGAACCAAGCCATTTGGCTAAGAAAAATTCTAGCTGATCTTAACCTATATCAAATGGAGGCAACAGAGACCTTCTGTGATAACAAGTCTGCTGTTGCAATTGCAAAGAATCCTGTCTTCCATGGTAGAACGAAGCACTTCAACATCAAGTTACATGTGATAAGGGAGATGGAACAAGCTCGAGAAGTGGAGATGATTCATTGCAATTCAGAAGAACAGGTTGCTGATATCTTCACAAAAGCCCTTGGTGTGTCAAGATTTATAAAACTAAGAAAGCAGCTAGGTGTTACAAGCATGGAAACTAAGGAGGAGTGTTGAAGTTAGTTCCCATGCAACACATGCAGCCCATGCAGATTCATGCACATAAGAACTAATACACATAAGTTAACCGGGTAAAGTATGTGCAAGAATATATACACATAAGTTACCCGGGTAAAGTACGTGCAACTGAAGATGTTAATGCTTCTGTTCTGTCTTAGTTGCATTTTGTTACCGTTCAACTATGCTTTTGTAATCTAGTTCATTTTGAACTTAGTTTAGCTTACATTTGATGTAATTTGATGATGTAGGAGCTGATGACCAACTTTATTTAAGTGTACAAGTTTAGTTTTGTAAGTTCCAATGTATTAGTGGTAGTTGGTATAGATTAGTTGAACACATGTTCTTTTTGACAAGCAAAAGCTTGATTTATGCATTGGCATTATGCCATTCTTCTTATAAATAAATAAAAAAATCATCAGATTTTCTTCCATATGCTCCATCTTTCTTTGCCTTCAAAACTTCTAAGTTCTGTTCTTTATTCTAGACAGTAGCTAAAAGCTTGAGCTTCAAGCATTTTTCCTTCATATTTTACCCGAGTATAATACGTTGTTGCTGGTGCTCTGTTTGAAATTCTTACTTTACCTGGTTAAAGTGTGTTTAAACTCCAACATGAATCAATCTATCCACAGGTATCTCATAATCTTCCGGAAAGTGGCTTAAATAGAGAAAACATGGTCTTAAATAGGGAGGCAAATCATCATAACTTAATGCCAACACATCTCTTAGTACTTCACCTTTATCGTTCTTCAAGTATGATTTCACATTTGCAGATACCTTCAGCCATTCAGTTAATGAAGGATACTTCGTAGCCAAAATTCCCTCCAGTATAATGATGGCTAATGGAAGGCCCGCACAGTTTTTAACCATTTTCTCTCCTAACTCCTCCATTTTCACATCAATTTCATAGCCTATACAATACCAAAACAAAGTTAAAAGCAAAATCAGTGATAACTTCAAAATCAAACTATGATTTAGTAATTAATCACAACATTGACATCTTAAACAATTTCAAATAATTAGTGAAGCAAAATGCAATGCAAGTTACCCACAATATTACATTTTAGTAATTAATCACAATATTACCACCAATTTAACAATTTTAAAAGTTATTAAAAATATACACTTAGTATATCAAATGTAAATTCTTAATACAACACCACTTGAGCCTAATGATTTTAGTAATATGTTTTAAGGCTTTATTTTAATAGGAGATATTAGAAAGTGGATCAACTAAAAATATTACGAGTAATCATAAAATCGTATTTTTATATAAATTATACATAAATTACAAATTGTAAATATAAATTATAGAGATATTTTATACTTTAAGTTTTCTTTAAGCAGAAATTTTATTTTAGAATTAGCAAAATTTTATTAATTAATAATTTTAAATTAAATTATAATCATTTAATCTAAAATGAAGTTAATTTTTAAACGTATTATGATTACTGCTTGTAATATATATTTCTTTAATGAATCAAGATTTTGATATTAATAAAAGTTAATTTACAAATTCCCTATAATTGATTTATGACATTGAAACAACTAGTTTTATAGAATTTTTTTTTAGCCAAAAAAAGTAGACTGTAGAGTAAATGATGTAATATATATTAAGATAAAATAATTTCAGAATTAAGAAATCAATAAACATATTACCTAGGGAATTTGTTGGGGGAAAGGCAATCTTTTGGAATAGTTCCCAACTCCGTTCGTAGTTTAAGCATTGCAACTCATATAGGAAATCATTTTTGTCGGCATGTGAAATTATCTCCTTGTTTCGAGAGGTAAGCAATATCTTACTTCTCGTCTCTCTTGCTGAAAATGTTGGTTTTAAGCTATCCAAAGCCTTGATGTTCCAAATATCATCGAGTATCACCAAACATTTATTTTCCTTCAAGAAATTAGATAACTTCTCTGCTAATTTTTCAACCTTCGTCTTCTTGTCAGCTTCACTTAAAATGTTAAGATCAGATAGAATGTCTTCCCATACTTTTCTTTTTTGACAATTTTGAGAAACATATGCCCAAGCCAAGTGCTTGAAATGACCAACAACTTGGCTTTCACGATATATTTTCTTGGCAAGAGTGGTCTTCCCCATACCACCCATGCCACATATGGAGAGAACCCTGCATTAACTTCCCTCATCGACAAGAACTGGAATCAGTTTCTTGATATCGTTATCCAATCCAACAGTGTTATCATCCATAACATGAGGATAAGGCCGCCTTGCCTCCCACCTTTTAGTTGAAGAACTTGGTCCTTCTCCATCAACCCCTAACTTTGTTACATCATATGTCTTCAATTGTCGAGTCAATACTTTGATTCTGGCTGTGATTTTCTCTATCTCTGACTTGATCTGGTGGAGCAGGCATCCCTTCTTGAGGAAACAAGCGGATCTTTTGATGCAATTTGAAAATCCACCTTTCCTTTTGGAAGCAACTTTGAGGGAAAACGTCTCGATCACATCTTCAGCATCGTAGGCCAACTCTCTGATCTCAACAACGCTGGTACGTATCACCTCATGATCAACTTTTCTTGCGTCTGCCACTTTCAAGAAGCTTTGCATCCATCTCAGCTCACTTGCTAAGCCCTCAACTTGTTCATCGACGCCCCACAAGGATGTAACTTCTTGTGTTAGCTTGTCGATTGTTTCGAGAGCATAAGACACAGCAGAGAAATCCATAGATTGTTCTGAAAACAAATTTCTCAAAATGTAATCTTTCTATAATTTCAGTTCTAGCGAGCGTGAAAAGAAAAAAGAAAGACTTTGTTGTGAAGTGTGGAAAGAAGTAGCAACAGCCAGTCTTATTTAACTGGAAACCAAGTTGGAGGAAGAGTGAGTAATTTTATTTAGGTCATATTGTGCTACTAGTCCATATATTTTGCGAAACTTGTGGATTTAATCCTTCTAATTTGGTCAATTTTAGTATTGTAATTTTCAATTTTTGAGACTTTAGGTCAATTTGGTCAAATGGTACTGGTTAAATATGTTAGATTAAAATTTTCTATATATTAGTCTTGTACTATGCATAGGTTGTGAATTAGTCCTTATTCTCCGATTTGATACTTTTTAGTCCATGTACTTTTAAATTTTAAAATTTTAATCTTGATTCAAACTATGATTGTTAAATTCATTTTCTTAAATAACATGACTTTTTTAGTATCATTTGGAAATATCAGCTAATAAGTTATTATTTATGTAATAATATTTTATCGCAAAAGATTTTGAAAATAAAATATTTTAACTTGAGAAATTTGAGAGACACATAATACAGGGACTATTAGCATTATTTGACCTTTAACTGTAAAGTTGTATAACTTCCATATATTTTTATTTTCCATCTCCATTAATCATTCGCGTAGACAATTCTTTAATGGAATCCTCCAATTATTAGGACTTCCAAAATAAATTTATTATTCCAATCCTATTTTATTTCAATTGAACTTTATATTTATGGTAATGCATTGACAACTTTTACACTAATATTGATTTTGATTATTCCACAATTATATAAAGGGAAAAGTAAAAAATATAACATAATTATTTATATAAAAAAACTAATTTGCAAACATTAGTTTGAAAATGGACAACCTATATCTATACAAGATGTGATGAATGGAAGAAGAACAAACTGGGCTTAAAAAATCCCTTTCTGTGCCCTTGTTTGTAAGAATGGGATGGGAAGGCATAGCTATTAGTCATCAACTGGCAATTGCGATTTATCACATGCACTTGTTTTATGGAGTGAATCACGCCATATATTTTGCCTTTCTTCATCACGTCAACCACTTGAAGTCTCACCATATATAAAATATTACCAGGAGAACGATGGGCCCCACTAAATACATTTAAGTGATAAAAATAAACGATACTCTTGTTGGTGCAAAATTATAGATTATAGATACAAATTATAAAGATATTTTATGGTTAGAGTTTTATTCAAGTAGAAACTTTATTTTAAAATTAGCATACCTTATTTTAACTAATAATTTAAAATTAAATTATAATTATTTTTAAAGTTAATTTAATAATATGATAGAAAAATAATGAGTATTCCCATCAAAATTCTCCAAACTCGTGTTTTTATGTAAACTATAGATTTATAACATGAAATGATACTGTAATAGCCAATTTTGGCCTAAACCAATAAAACAAAAGATAAAAACCTACCAAATAAATAATAAAAGTCCATTTTTACAAATATCAGACAACCCAAACAATTAAAACCCAACAAGCCCAAACCAGCCCTAGCCCACTAGCTATCAACATTTTCAGCAAACAGAAAAAAACCCTAGCCACCCACTAATGCCGCCGCTGCCCCTAGTGCACGGGGCTAGACCTTTTATCTCTCAATCCGTGCGACCTTAGGCGATTTGCTCATCCAAACTCGCCTAAGTCAGCCTTTACTCGAATAAGGATTCCTTAAGAACTCCTCCAAGGCACCAATTAAAGAGCGGAAGCAAACTTATGCCAAAAGAAGCTTACAAAGAACAACAGAAAGCCACAGAAAAGATCGCACACAAGATGTTTGAGTAAATGCTCTCAGAATTCTATTACTCTTAAGAATTCACAAATACAATGGATGATTTACAAGTGAGGGGGATGCTCTCTATTTATAGTTGAGCTCCCCCAAAGCCGACCGTCAAGATACATTTACATCGACGGACGAGATTAACCATATCCCATGATTTAAGAGATTTACAAGATATTGCCATATCAAATCCTATCTAAACTTACAAGATATGATTCCCTCTATCTTTTAAGATTAGTTACCATAGTTGCCTAAGTTGTCATATCTTCGCTATCGGGCCCACCAGGCTTCAATCTGACAGGCTTCTCCAACAGTTCCTTGAATCGGGCCAGTTCTCGTGGGCTAAATGATCCCCATCTTATCGACAGACCTCCATGGGGTGCATCTTGTTCCATGGTCACGGGCTTTGCACTTTGGCCCGTTACACTAGCACCCTAGGCCTCCCCTTTGACCAGCATCGCATGTCACTCTGCCACCACTACCCGCACGCCATCACCGACCACCACGCGCGTTTGACACCTGCAAAACACACTCAACAAGCAAAAGAAAAGAAACAAGAGTAAAACGACAAAAAAAAAATGGAAGCAAACGGCCTTGTAGTCGGCTATAAAAGCCCGAACTTCTTCTTTGTAATTTTTGACGAACATCAGAAAATAAAAAAAACGAAACTTCAGAAGGTGATTTTAACCTTTATTTCCTTTTTAGATTCTTGTTTTGTTCTTTTTATTTTATTTTTCTTCATTATCTGCATATGAATATTAAGAAATGTCGAAACCATTTTTTTGAAAATGGGTCGACTTTGGTTTTAAAAATGAAAATGAATATGGGAGTCGCCACCAATCTTTTTGTTTAGGTGTGATCGGATCACCTCCTAATTTATTTTAATAAATTATTTTGCTTTACTAAAACAAAGATTTTGGTCTACGAAATTCGAGAAAATGGGTTCGGGAGTCGGTTACGTACGAGAAAGAATTAGCACCCTCATAATGCCCAAAATTGGTACCTAATTGATTAATTAATGTCTTAATGTCGAAACTTGAAAATCCGGAAAGAATTTAAAAAAATACAATCCTCCCTTTTTATTAATGTTAATTTTACAAAAATGTTTGGATAAATCGAAGCGGATATTAAAGACCTTTTTGTCCCGAAGTAATAAAATGTCACATCCAGTTCATTAGGACACAACATTTTAAAACCTCAAGAATAAGCTTGTCTTTTGATTTTCAAAAATCATGCGTTTTAATTTTAAAAGGATATTCGGTCATTTGGATCAAACGAGAAAAATCGAAACCCAGTATGTTAGGGTACAATCTCTCGAATTTTCAAAATACGAATAATGTCAAGTGTTTTACTTAAACGAAATGTATTTTTATTTTAAAGCGATGATATGCGAATAAAATTGTCGTGCAAGTGAGAACGAATATACAATCAAGAACGATTTACGAGAGTTGCATAGCGTGCACTAATTCAATAATATAAAGATGAGTGAGGTAATAAAATAAATGATGACGATGATAAAATAGCACACAAAAGGAAAATGCCAATTTTTTTAAAAATAAATAAGGCAAAGAACTAAATGCGCGGATAAATACAAGAGAAAATAATTCGTAAAATATCAAAAACGAAGAATCAGGTTAAAGTAAAAATAAAATTAAGGACATAATTTGTAATAAAATACATAAATACATAATAATAGTAATAATAGTGAAATCTAAAAGCATATATAAAAAATAAATAAATGAACTTTAAATACAAAAAGTTAAAGGAAATGAGTAAATGAATAAGATAATAAATAAAACAATTTGGTTTGAAATTATAAAAACAATATAAATAAATGAAACAAATAAAACCAAAAATAACAAATAATATTAAAAAAGAAAATATGATAATGATAGTAATAATATAACAATAATGGCATCGATATTAATAATGATGATGAATAATCTAAACTTGGAAGTATATAAAAGGATATACATAAATAAATGAATAAATAATAAAATAACAATAATACGGGTAAAAGTAAAAATAAAATAAACCGATTATAAAATAAAAAATAAAAGAATTAATAAGCAAGTGAACAAATAATAAAGAAATAATAACAATAAAAACTAATAAACTTTAAATAAAAATAAATAAGCAAACGATTTAAACTAAACCAACAACAAATAATTAAAGTAGTATTAAAAAGATTTAATAATAATAATAATAATAATAATAATAATAATAATAATAATAATAAGAGGATTGATTTGAAAGCCAAACAAGGTTTTAGGGTAAAAAATAGAAATAAAATAAAGCCAAAGGACCGAATTGTAATACGCTGAAACTAGCAAGGACTTCTCAAAAATAGCTGAACCATTGTGCGAGTTGTTGCAGAAAGATAAGAAGTTTGAGTTCGGTCCAGAATGCAAAGAGGCTTTTGACACACTCAAGCAAAAGTTGGTAACTGCTCCTATAGTGCAAGCACCAGATTGGAACTATCCCTTTGAAATTATGTGCGATGCAAGCGAACGCAGCGTGGGAGCCGTATTGGGACAAAAGATAGCCAAAGAGCCTCATGTCATCTGCTATGCCTCAAAAACCCTAGATGCTGCACAAAGCAACTTGCTTTAGATAAATTTCAGTCATATTTATTGGGATCTAAGGTGATTATTTTTTCTGGGTGATTATTTTTTCTGACCATGCAGCTCTTAGGTACTTGATCGTAAAGAGGAAGCAAAGCCAAGGCTCATTAGATGGATTTTACTACTCCAAGAATTTGACATCGAAATTCGTGACAAAAAAGGGTGTGAAAACCTGGTGGCAGACCATTTGAGTAGGGTAAAAACTCCGTTTGATAATGATCCCATAAAGGATGAGTTCCCTGACGAAAGCTTATTCTCAATCGAGGCTCACTATCCGTGGTATGCAGACATAGTTAACCTCTTAACCACAGGATCGTTGCCCACTGAGTTAGCTCGATCCGTAAGAAACAAGCTTAGACGCGAAGCTCGGAATTACATATGGGACGATCCATACTTGTGGAAACATTGCTCAGATCAGATAATACGACGATGTGTTCCAGAAATTGAGGTAACCTCTATCCTTACTTTTTGTCATACAGAAGCTTGTGGAGGTTACTTTAGCCCTAAGCGGACAGCTCACAAGGTATTGGAGTGTGGGCTATTTTGGCCCACAATCTTTCGCGACGCATATAACTTTTGTAAATCTTGCGATAAATGCCAGCATACAGGTAATATCACTAAACGAAATCAAATGCCCCTATCCCCAATTCATTTATGTGAGATTTTTGATGTATGGGGCATCGATTTCATGGGCCCCTTTATTTCTTCGTTTGGAAACGTATATATACTTCTTGCAGTAGACTATGTTTCTAAGTGGATAGAAGCTAAGCCTACTCGCAATGATAATGCTAAGACTGTTGTGGAGTTTCTAAAACGAACTATTTTTTCTAGGTTTGGCACACCTCGAGATTTAATCAGTGATCGTGGTACCCACTTTTGCAACAAGGTCATGGAGGCGCTACTATCAAAATATAGAGTTCATCATCGTATAGCAACAGCCTACCATCCTCAAACGAATGGCCTAGCAGAGGTTTCAAACAGGGAGATCAAGTCAATTTTGGAAAAAACGATTCGACCCAACCGTAAGGATTGGAGTCTTCGGCTCAATGACGCACTTTGGGCCTATCGAACAGCATATAAAGGACCGATTGGCATGACTCCATATCGCCTTGTTTATAGAAAAACGTGTCATCTACCAGTAGAACTGGTACATAAACTTATTGGGCTATTCGACAATGTAACATGGAGTTAGAGCCCGCAGGGAAGGCAAGGAAATTGGACATTCAAGAATTGGAGGAGATTCACAATGATGACTACAAGAATGCTTGAATTTATAAAGACAAAACAAAGTTGTTTCATGACAAGAAAATAGTTCAAAAGCATTTTTCGGTAGGACAAAGAGTTTTACTTTATAACTCCATATTAAAGCTGTTCCCAAGTAAGCTTCGATCTTGGTGGCAAGGACCTTTTATTGTGACTGAAGTATTTACGCATGGCGTAGTTGAAATAGAAAGTGAAGAATCAGGAAAGCGATTCACAGTCAATGGTCAACGGCTGAAGCCATTTTACTAAATTTTTCAGGCCCACACGGTCGAGAAAATTCAGTTAGAACCACCGTAAAACCTTTCAGGGCGTCAAGCTAGCGACATTAAACAAGCGCTTATTGGGAGGCAACCCAATCTTTTTTATTTTTATTTTTATTTTATTTTATTTATTTATTTTACTTTTTTTTTTTTGGATGCTGATAAAATTCTCTTCTTTTATCTAGGTAAACTGAAGCAATAATAGGGAAAACTCATTCCCTTAATGCGCGAACGACAATAATTACATGGGGATTTCCTCTTAACTTTTTCCATCTATTTATTTATTTCATTCCACATCGAGAACAATGTGCTTTAAGTGGGGGGAGGTATTCCCAATTATTTCTGCCGTTAAACATGCATGCTGTTTCCGTTTTTGCTACTATTTTTTTTTAGCTGATGCCGCCTATATTTTTATTTTTTTAAGCATAGCCTACCTCTTTTCATGCCCAAGATTTTGACCAGGAATTGCCTACTATTTTCCCCACAAGCATGATTCTTGCCTACTGAGGAAGTTATGATTTTTCCCATAGTTGATGCCATCTCCACTGTTTTATTTTTGTTAGGCTAAAAATAATTGTGATTAATGGAGTTAACTCTATCTTGCTTTTCGTAAAATTGATCAAGTTTAATATAAAGTAAACACTTAAAATGGTCGCATGCTTAATTTATGTCCATGGCTATTAGGTGATTATTGAAACTTGTTCTTGACACTTAAATTGTTTTTTTTCCTGAGTTCTCAAAATTTTAATTTCATTTAATTGTTAATAATTTTTTCCGTGGTTATGAGTACAGCTTAGAACGTGACTGACTGAGTAACCGGGGTAGGGTGCTTGGGTTGTCATTCTACTTCGTGTCAAAAGGTTGTGTGACGTGATAGTTAAAGCTCTGCTAACCGGAATTAATTCTTAAGAATGTGTTGGGCTGAGTAACCGGGGTGGGGTGCTTGGCTGTCATCACTCTTCGCGTCAAAAGGTTTCACATGTTCTTAGGAAAAATAAAAATAAAAAGTATGTTGGGCTGAGTAACCGGGGTTTGGTGCTTGGCTGTCATCACTCTTCGCGTCAAAAGGTTCAACATACATACATATATACATATATAAATAAAATAAAATAAAAAGTAAAAAAAAAAAGAGAAAAAAAAGAAAAAATATATATGTAAATAAATAAAATTTGGGACTAAAGGAAGAAACAAAGAGGGTGCCTTGGTAGGTTTAGTAATTCACCTAATTTCCATGAAATAATTCAAATCGATTTTAATTTCTGTGTGTATTAATTGGAAAACTTTTTCTATTTTACTTAAAGTAAGCTTAGGGTTCTCTTCATTTTTCATATGCATTTTTTACTAATTCTTATGAAACTTTGGAGTGGTATTTCTTTTATGGCAAAATCTAACTTTCACAGTGGAATAGGAACCATACTTGAGGGCAAGCATGGACTAAGTAGGGGGAATTTGATAATGCTCTAGAATAACGTATTTTTATGTATTAATCATGTGTTTATTCTGAGCTTGATCCTACTAATTTGAGCTATTTATGTCTTTTTATCTTTTAGGGACTGATTTGGAGGTAAAAGCAAAATTAAGGAACAAAAATCCGAATTTGGGGACACGATGGGCTGATATGTGACACAGGAAAAAGATTGTGCCAAAAGTGCGAGCATGGAAGACACAAGGACTAAAAACGCAAAAAGAAGAAATTTTATTTTATAAGACTCCATTTTATTTATATTAGGATAATTAATATTAAGATAATTATTAGGATTATTTAATTTTAAGATTTAATTTTAATTATCTTTAATTATCTTTAATTAAATGTATTTATCTTTTTAGAATTTAAGTTAAATTAGACTATCTCCCTAGCACTATAAATAGGGGATGAAGTGACTCTATTTGGGTGTTCATCTTTTTCTGTAAACACTTTCCCCCTAAAAGTATAGGCTTTTGTTTTTTTCATATTTACTTTCAATAAAATTCCCTTTTCCATTTTTATATTTATTTTCTTTTCCACCATTATCATGAGCCACTAAAACCTATCTCACCGAAAGTTGTCAATATTCCCCAAAAAGGGTTCTTGAGGCCTAGAATCCGTACTTAGCCTTCTCGCCAAGTATTCATCGTTTCTCCGCACTACGGGCTGACACTTCCGTCTGTGGCCCTTAAGAAATGAACTTTTCAGCATATGCAAAGGCGGCCGCTTTGTATGTTTTGGAAGGATTGCATAGTCAGTTTGTTAACTTACTGCGTCAAAGGTTGGCGAGCCAAAGAGACAAAATGGCGTGGGATTCACCATTGAGAAGCGTTGATCTAGCATAGATTACTGGCTAGAGTCAAGTTCCCTAAAAATCGTAAGTCTAATCTTTGGAGCTGGTGGTCGTAGGCGTCCTCTTCCACTATAACTGGCTTACTTGAGTTGAGAAGGATTATTTAAAAACAAGAGGATTGAACCCAAGGCGGAATGAGACAACTGGAGGTTGGAATCTATCAATAAGAATTTCTTTTCCTTTAACTCTCTTTATTATTTTCATTATTTTCGTAATCACAATTTCAGTCAACTTTAGATTCTATTTTTTTATTTATTTTTTTCCCCAAATTAAATATTTGATTCTGTTATTTTTATTTTTTCTATCACGCAGGTTCTCTTGGGCACGATTCTGCCCAGGATTTCGAGAAACAAGCATTCGTATAATCAGGTCCCTGAGGATTCGACCCTACTTCCCCTTTACTGTTCTTTTTCATTATTTTGTAGGGAATAGGATATTTTTTGTGCTTTCAACGACACATCAGATTTTAATTTAATCCTCTTTATATACATGCGCTTATTTTATTCGAATTTGGACCTTAAAATTTCACTTCATTTGTGATCAAGCCTTTATGCATGTAAATTTGGACTCTTGGTTCTTTTTTTTTTTTAAACTATTTTATTTATTTTAAATTTTATATATTATTTGCTTTAAACTTGTTCTTATATATTATTTAAAATTGTTTTATGTTTATCCATTTTAAGTTTTTTTATATATATTATTTATATTAAAACTGTTTTGCCTTTTATTATTCATTTTAAAATTCATCTTTTTACACATCATATATTTAAAGCTTTCGTATGTTATTTTAAAGGGTGTATAAATTATTTATTTTGAATTACTTTATATATTATGGTATTTTATTTTTTTAAATGTACCATATGTGTCAATTATTTTAAATCGTTTTATACTATTTAGTTCAAATTGCCGTTTATGTTATTTATTTTAAAAACGTTATTATATATTATTTATTTAAAATTGTTTTGATTACTTATTTTAAAATTGTTTTATATACTTTATTTTGAACTTTATTTATTTATTTTAAAATGTTTTATTATTATTATTTACTTTAATTTTTTATAACTTATTTATTTCATACTTTTTTGTATATATATATATATATATATATTGTCTATTTTAAAATTGTTGATATATATATCATTCTTTCTTAAAAAAAAAACCGTTTTGTATGTTATTGATTTTAACTTTCCTTTTTTTCAAATTATTTATTTTGAATTCATTCATTGCCATTTTAAAATTTATTTTGCAATTGTTTCATTTTAGTTTGCTTTCAACTATTTATTTTTAAGTTGTATAATTTAATTCACTTGTCTTTAATTATTAATACTAGTATTTAAATGATGTATGTTGTGAGACTATTACCATTGTGTGTTCTTTAAATTGTTTATTCTTGTTCGTATTATTGTCATTCGCTTGTGTAATATTTAATTCAATTGTAGGAAATGTTTCATTGTGGTATTTTGTAGTTTATTCCTTTAAATGTTGTTCTTGTTATATTTATAACAGATTAGTCTGAATGAAGAAAAAAAAATATTCTTTTATACATATCATATTAATGATATTCTCTGTATTTTACAAAACTTGTTTTCTTTTTAAAATTATTTTACAAAGTTTGTCACTTTGATACAATTTAGAGGAATAATTTGGTTTTTATATTGCGTTTGAAATTTCTTAGATTTTATGTAATTTATCATAATTATTTAATGTGTAACAAAAGGTGTATAGTTCATTTTATATAAATTATAACACTTATGGCTATTTATGTCATTTACATGTTATTTTTTGTGATGTCACGTCTTTTGATTATTTTCAATTTTCTCTCAACTTATTTTATTTTTTAATTATTGTTATATAGATAAAATTTTACCTTTAAATTTATTTACTTAAAAATTGAATTATTGCATCACACGTTAATATTACTATCATGTTAATATTTTAATTTCTTTTAAGCAAAGTGAGGGTGTCAGTATAATAGAAATTACCTAAAAAAATTCATAATTTGTAACTACAAATTCAAAGATTATAAAAAAATAAAAAGGCCAATCTTACCTGAACAACAATAGGATCCACAACATGTATAGAAAATACAAGACAATTTCAAATCTCCAATTTTACACCACGTACACAATTCCACACGGTACTGTTACAACTCTTAAATATATTTGGTCTCATGAAGAGCAGCAGCAGAATAAAAAAAATGGCAATGGCTTCTACACCTGTAGAGGAAGAGTTAAAAAATGTCAATATCATATGAAGTAGTTAAAGAATCTTGAAATAAAAGTTAAAAAAATTGCATCTGCTGACTATTAAGAACGTGCTTAACACCTTATTGAAAATATTTTCTAGCACTTTTAATTCAAATGACAAATCCTGTGGGAATATGAGACATTGCCAAATTCAAAGGATAAGAACTGAAACTAGGATCTTGTCTTAATTATTATATGCTTAAGAAAGAATCTAAACATGCAAAATAGTTGTTGATTTTTATATATAAACAAAAGAGTCAAGTATTTCCTAAAATAAAGATTATGAATTACCTGGCATTAATCATAATTACTACCAAAGCAGTCATGAAATATGATAGAAGGAACATGTCGGACTTTGCAGAAATCTTCTCCCCCTTCCTCCACTTTATCTTTGAATGTCTTTGGCATTGATTCAATCTTCAGTTCTTCAAGGGTTGCAATCAACCTCAGTCCATCTCGAAGCTTTTTTAGCTGTATGCATTTTTGTATCTCCAATTGCTGAATAGATGGCATGGCTCCTTCGTCCACCTTCCACTCATCCAAATTGTGAAGATGCGAAAGGCTTAGAGACTCGAGTCTAGGAAAACCCTGTGCAGAGCAAAACAATTCCTTTCCTATGAAAGCCATTTCATGTAATTCAAGCATCCTCAAGTAAGGCAGTTTCTCTAGTGTTGGCATTGGATCTTCCTCAAGCATGCACCTTCCCAACTTTATGTAAGCGAGATTTGAAGATAAGTAGTGGTACTCTGGTAACTTACTGATCTCCACAACTAAGCTCAACTTAGAAATGTTTTCGCAACTCAATAGGAGGTGCGCCAAATGTCTTGGATCTATTCTTCCTTCATCATTGATGATAGACAAGGAATGAAGATATTTACTTCGGACGATGGGTGGATTCTTGCTCAAGTCCTCCGTGTTAAAATCTTCGATATTGAAGGGCCCTCGAATCTCCAACTCTCTAATATTTGTCATGTTGATAAGGTCCTCTACATAACAACTCTTGGTGTTGAAGTTGACAAGTGTTTGGAGGTTTCTCAATGTACCCAACTTCAACTTTGTTTTACGACTACATTGCTCGGGGAGATATAGGTGTCTTAGTTGCCGCATCCTACATAACACGTTAGGTACATGAATAGATTCTGAACATATTCCGATTCTTAAATCCAAGGTTTGCAAGCAGCTTAAGTTGCCTAGAGATGATGGCAACTTTGAACTAAAGAATTCAAGACCCCTTAATCTCGAGAATCTTAAATGGATGAGTTTACCAATGTCATTGGGTAACTTGCATCCTGCCTCTCCTCCTCTTTCGTAATCTAAGACTCTAAGAAAATTAAAATTATTGAACATATATTTCCAAATTCCCCTACATTTAGTAGCTAACACACTCCAACCTAAAACAGCCACAAACCAAAGCAGTGGATTTAAATCTTCATCTTCGTGGTTGTCGAAATAGTTTTGCATTGTCAATGGCAAAAGCTTTCGGCATTCCTCCTTCGGTAAAAACCCATCAAAAAGCAAAAGTGATAGAAGACGTGGATTTCTAATGCACTGCATTGAAAAAAATTTGTGTACAGAAATTCTGCGAACGCTACCAAGTGTGGATAACAGGCAGGCATTTGACTGATCAGCAATATTGAGGAATTTTTCTTGTTTTGCCTTGGACAAGCAAACATCTCTCATTAAATCATGCATCTGAAAACTTCTTATCTTTAAGGTTGCAATGTCTCTTTCTCGTACTTGAATCATACACCTTTCTGCGAGCTCCATTAAATAACCTTCAGCCACATCTTCCGCTATTTGCCCTGCATCTCCTTCTTCTTGCTTTAATGAAACAATACCTTCGGCAACCCATAACTGAATTAATCTACCCGCAGGTATCTCATAATCCTCTGGAAAGTGGCTTAAATAAAGAAAACATGGTCGTAAATAGGGAGGCAAATCATCATAACTTAATGCTAACACATCTCTTAGTACTTCGCCTTTATCGCTCTTCAAGTATGATTTCACATTTACAGATACCTTCAACCATTCAGTTAATGAAGGATACTTTGTAGCCAAAATTCCTCCCAATATAATGATGGCTAATGGAAGTCCTGCACAGTGTTTAACCATGTCCTCTCCTAACTCCTTCATTTTCACATCAATTTTATAGCCAATATAATACCAAAACAAAGTTTCCAGAAAAATTAGTGATAACTTCAAAACCAGACTACAGTTTAGTAATTAACCACAACACATCTTAAACAATTTCAAATAATTAGTGAAGCAGGAAGCCATGCAAGTTACCCACAACATTACATTTTAGTAATTAACCACAATATTATCACAAAATTAACAATTTTAAAAGTTATTAAAAATAAATAAGTTGTTTTTTAACAACTGATTACTTGCATGTGATTCACTTATACATTTAGTATATCAGATGTAGATTACTAATACAACACACTTGAGCCTAATGAATCAAGATTTTCATATTAATGAAAGTTAATTTAGTAAATCCCGATTTATGACATTGAAACAGCTAGTTGTATAGAAATTTTTTAGCAAAAATAAAAATGTAGAGTAAATGTTGCAATATTAAGATAGAATAATTTGGGGATTATGAAGTCAATAAACATATTACCTGGAGAATTTGTTGGGGGAAAGGCAATCTTTTGAAATAGTTCCCAGCTTTGTTCGTAGTTTAGATACTGCAACTCATATAAAAAACTTTTTCTATCAGCATGTGAAATTATCTCTTTGTTCCGAGAGGTGACTAATATCTTGCTTCTTGTCTCTCTTGCTGAAAATGCTGGTTTTAAGCTATCCCAATCCCCGGTGTTCCAAATATCATCGAGTATTACCAAACATTTGTTTTCCTCCAAGAAACTAGATATCTTCTCTGCTAATTTTTCAACCTTCATCTTCTTGTCAGCTTCACTTAAGATGTTAAGATCAGATAGAATGTCTTCCCATACTTTTCTTTTTTGACAGTTTTGAGAAACATATGCCCACACCAAGTGCTTGAAATGACCAACAACTTGGCTTTGACTATATATTTTCTTGGCAAGGGTGGTCTTCCCCAAACCACCCATGCCACATGGAGAGAACCCTGCATTCACTTCCCTCATCGACCAGAATTGAGATCAGTTTCTCGATATCCTTATCTAGTCCAACAATGTTATCATCCATAATGTAGTAGCCAATTTTTGGCCCAACCAATAAACCAAAATAAAACCCAAAGACCATTACAAAAAATAAAAAAACCCAAACCCAAGTTATCTAACCCAACAACCCAAATGAAACCCTAGCCCATTTCAAATAAAAAAAACAGCAGCAGTCAGCCTCTTCCAAAGCTTCAGCCGCCGCACCCCTCACCAATGGCCACCACGTGCACCACCACCGCCCAAGGCACCAACAGCCGGTTCTGACCGCCCACATCACCTGCAACAACGAGCCCAACACGCAAACGGAAGGAAACAACAAGCAAGAAGACAAAAAAATGATAACAAACAAAAGAGAAAAAACAACGAAGAAAAAAACAAAAAATAGAAGTAGGAACAAGTTTGTATTCGGCTATAAAAGCCATTCTCAGTTCCTCTGTTTTTTTTTTACGATTTTTAGCAGTTAAAAATCAAAAGCAAAACAGACAAAAGGAATCAAAAATAGAATAAAAGCAAGAGAAAAGGTTGATTTTTTACCTTTTTTTCCCTTTCGATTTCTTTTTTTTTCTTTCTTTATTTTTGTTTGCAAAATCAATTTTAAATAACAAATGGTAAAGGAGACGCTTACCGGAGGTCCCCGCAGCCGCGTCGTCGGAGTTCTTCTCCGTCGCCGTCGCTGAAATCGGGTCTAAGAGGGGCTGAAGATCTTCTCCTCTTTCGGCACCTTCGTGTTTTGGTTTTGAGGTCTTCAAAGGCGCGCCCAAACGAGGACTAGAGAAAGGTCCTTTTGACATGGCCGGCCACCGAGTATGGTGGTGGTACGGCGGTCAGACGAGGGCGGCGATGAGGGGTTCAGGACCTTAGCCGAATGGAAGAGAAAAGGGGTAGGGGGGCTGAGTTCTTCAAAGAAAAAAAGCAGTGATCCGCACAATGTAAGGAAGAAACCCTTTTGTTTTTTTTAAAAAAAAAAAATGAAAGCAGTGCAGTGTAAAAGGAATGGGTATTTTCAAAGCCCGAATGGGCTATTTGCTACTCAGTCCCTCTCTGTTGTTTTGCGTGTTTCAATCATCCCTTTTTCATTTTTCTACATTTAAAATTATCCCCACAAGTTTGCATGATATTTGCTTTGGTCCCCCTGTTTAAAAATCTTTTATTTCTTTTATTTTGAGTTCTTTTTTTCTTTGTCTTATTTAATTTGTTTTACATATCATTATTATTTAGTATATTATTATTTATAGGCTTGTATATATATATATATATATATATATATATATATATATATATTACCTTTTAAGTTTTATAGGTTATTTTATTTCCATTAAAATAAAAATGTCTTATGTTTTGTATATATATCACTTTATTATATTTTATTTTAAATTTCTTTCATATTACATTCGAAATTTTTATTATTTATTTGAAAGTGTTTTCTTTAAAATCATTCGTTTAAAACTTTTTATACCTTATATGTTATAGCTTAGATTTATTTAGGTATTATCCAAAAATCATTTTATTACTTATTTTAAAATTGTTTATATACCTTATTTTGAACCCTATTTACTTATTTTGAAATGTTTTGCTATTATCATTTACTTTAATTCTTTATACATTGTTTTATACTTTTGTGTATATATATATATACATATATATATATATATTATCTATGCTTAAAACTTCTTCATATGTATATATCATTCTTACTTTCAAAAAAAAAAAAACATTTTGCATATTGTTGATTTTAACCTTTTTACATTATTTATTTTAAAATTCATTCATGGTCATTTGAAATTCATTTTGCAATTGTTATTTTAGTTTGATTTTAACTATTTATTTATTACATTTTTAATTGTATCATTTGATTCATCGGTTTTTATTATTAATGACTAGTTTTTTTTTTTTTTTTTTAAAGGGGAGCTCATATTGTGAGGTTATTGCTATTGCATATACGTTAATTTGCTTACTCGTGTTCATATTATTGCCATGCGCTTGTGGAATATTTTATACATGTATCATTGCTCCATGTCGCACTATACTTTTATTTCATATCATCGGCCCATGAATTAAACCCCAATGTATTTATCCAATAAATCACCTTATTCTAACCTAAATAAATAACATTTGTTGCTTAAATATTGCATTCGCTGCTATTCAAAAACGAAATTTTCCAAACAAGGCAATGTTTTGCATTTTGAAATACCGAGGAATTGTGCCTAACTTACTGGTTTTGATTTTTCGTTATTTCTAAATAGCTAAATATCCTTTTAAGTTTTAAAATACACTGGATTTCCATTTAAATTAAAAAGCGACCTTGCACTCGGGAGTTCGTGGTATTGTGTCCTAACTTACGAGATGTGATACTCCTATATCTCGAGAATAAGGAAATCTTTAAACAATCGATTCAAGCTAATTCAAAAATTTTAAAATCAATATTGATAGAAAAGATCGTATTTCAAATCCATTCCCGATTTTTAATTTTCGACATTAAGACACTAATTAATCAACTCGGTACCAATTTTTGGGCGTGTCGAGGGTGCTAATCCTTCCTCGCACGTAACCGACTCCCGAACTTGTTCTCTTGAGTTTCGTAGACCAAAATGTCATTTTAGTAAACTAAAATTGTTTTATTAAAACAAAGGTGATCCGATCACACCAAATAAAGATCGGTGGCGACTCCCATTTTAATTTTCGTTTTCAAAACCAAAGTCGATTCCCGTCTTCAAAAAAATGGTTTCGACACATAACATGAGGATAAGGCCGCCTTGACTCCCGCCTTTCAGTTGAAGAACTTGATCCTTCTCCATCAACCCCTAACTCTGATACATCATACGTATTCAATTGTCGAGTCAATATTTTGATTCTGGCTGTGATTTTCTCTATCTCTGACTTGATCTGGTAGAGCAGGCATCCCTCCTTTAGGAAACAAGCGGATCGTTTGATGCAATTTGAAAATCCACTTTTCCTCTTGGAAGCAACTTTGAGGGAAACGTCTCGATCACATCTTCAGCTTCGTAGGCCAACTCTCTGATCTCAACAACCCTGATATGTATCACCTCATGATCAACTTTTCTTGCGTCTGCCTCTTTCAAGAAGCTTTGCATCCATCTCAGCTCACTTGCCAATCCCTCAACTTGTTCATCGACGCCCCACAAGGATGTGACTTCCTGTGTTAGCTGGTCGATTGTTTTGAGAGCAGAAGAAACAGCAGAGAAATCCATAGATTGTTCTAAAGATTAATTTCTCAAAATGTAATCTTTCTATAATTTCAATTCCGGTGTGCGTGAAAAGAAAAAAGAAAGAAGACTTTATTGTGAAGTGTGAAAAGAAGTAGCAACAGCCAATCTTATTTTACTGGAAACCAAGCTCGGGGAAGAGTGAGTAATTTTATTTAGGTCATATTGTGCTACTAGTCCCTATATTTTGTGTATCTTGTGGATTTAGTCCCTCTAATTTGGTCAATTTTTAGTATTCTACTTTCAAAATTTGAGACTTTAGGTAAGTTTGTCAAACGGGTTAAATATGTTTGATCAAAATTTTCTAATTTTGTACTATGCATAGGTTGTGAATTAAGTCATTATTTTCCAATTTGATTCTTTTTAATTCATATAGTTTAAAATTTTAAAATTTTAATCTTAATTAAACTATGATAGTTAAATCCATTTTCTTAAATGACTTGATTTTTTTAATATTATTTAAAAATATCAAGCTTGTTTATTATTAATTGTGTAATAATATTTTGTTGTAAATGATTTTTAAAATAGAAAATTTTAACTTAACAAACACATAATACACAGATAATTATTAGCAGTGTATAACTTCAATATATTTTTATTTCCCATCTCCATAAATTATTGGGTAAACTGTTAAAATAGTCAGTTTTGTTTACCTAAAGTTACATTTTAGTCATTTATGTTTGAAATGTTATATTTTAGTCATTTACGTTAATGCGTTGTAACATTTTAGTCATTGAATTGTTAATTGTCATTAACAGTATAATGCTAAGCTGAGATAACATGTTAAATTATCATTTCAAATAAAAAATTTAGGTTAAATTATACAATTGGTCCCTATATATTTTCGTTTTAAACAATTTAATTTTTTTCTTTTATGCTCTTTTAACTTTCTTTTTTTTTTCTTTATTTTTCATTCTCTTCTGCTGCTCCCTGACTCCCTCTATTTTCCTCCCTTCCCCATCTCTTTTAAAGTAGTTTTTTTTTTTTTATGTTTTCCATTTGTTAAAATTTTTTTAATGTTTATGAAAAAAGAAAAGGCGAAAGCTAAAACCAAAATAAAACCTGCTTCACATATTCTCACCCCACAATTACAAACCCCCATTGTCCATCATCGCTTTAACGAACCAATTTGGATCTCTCAATGACCTAGTCAACAAGCTCGCCTCACTCGAAGGCCTCCTCAGTCGTTACTTATGGCAGTCCACCCTCAACAAAGATTCTCAAGCCCATTCCCTTAACCTCCTAACCAACCTCACAACCACCTTATCCATGTTACCTACAACATTCTCACCCTCTTGAAACTACTTTATTTCACGAATTCTTCAAACGAGCTCTACACTCTCAATGACTAAAATGACTACCATATGAAACTTACCCTCAACTTTACCTAACCCAGTTTGGTTCCATGCTCGCTTTCTCTCTTCGTTTCCAATCAAACTTGCTTGGGAATATCTAAGAACGTTTAGATCAATTTCATCGTTTGCTTAATTTTATTCATCAAAAAATAAAAGAAGAGGAAATGAATAATCTACACAATTCTATAAAAGTTTGGAAACACAAAAAAAAAAATTTTGAATATAAAGAATTCAATTTATTATTAGATTTCATTAAGGATATGTTTTTTTTTATTAGTTAGATCCAATTTTAGTTTCAAAATTAGGGTACATTCAAATTGAGATTTGATTAAAAATTATTGATATTCAGTTTTGAAATTCAATTTAGGAATCATGTTAAAGAAACAATGAGTACTTGGTTTATTTGGTGGGCAAATATTATGTTTTTGTAGTGAAGAATATGAGAAGAGAGAAAAATAAAGAGGAAGAAGAAAAGGAAAAAAAAAAGAAAAAATTAAATTCTTTAATAAAATAAAATTACCGAGATTAGTTTTAACAAATGGGAAACATAGAAAAACTACATTATAAGAAATGGAGAATGAAGGAAAATAGAGGGAGAAAGAGAAGAGAATGAAAAAAAAAAGAAATGTTCAAAGAACATAAAAGAAAAAATAAATTGTTCAAAATAAAAAAAAATATAGGGACCAATTGTATAATTTAACCTAAATTTTTTGTTTGAAAGGATGATTTAATGTGCCACATTAACTTACCGTTACACCATTAACAGCAATTAACGTTCAGTGACTAAAATGTTATAACACAATAACGTAAGTGACTAAAATGTAACATTTCAAACATAAAAGACTAAATGTAACTTAAGACAAATAAAAGTGACTATTTTTATAATTTACCCTAAATCATTCGCTTAATATGTGTGTATATATATAAAGTAGACAATTCTTTAATGGAATCCTTCAATTATTAGGATTTTCAAAATAAATTTATTATTCCAATTCCATTTTATTTCAATTGAACTTTATATTTATGGTAATGCATTGACAACTTTTACACTAATATTGAATTTGATTATTCCACAATTATATAAAGGGAAAAGTAAAATTGTTGTATTACTTTTAAAAATAATATAACTATTTATATAAAAAAAACTAATTTGCAAACATTACTTTGAAAATGGAAAACCTATATCTATAGGTCATGTGATGAATTAAAGATGAGCAAAGTGGGTTTAAAAATCCCTTTTTGTGCCCTTGTTTGTGCCTATAGGAAGCGAAGGCACCAACCGGCAATTGCGATTTATCACATGCACTTGTATTATGGAGTGAATCACGGCATATATCTTGCCTTTCTTCATCACGTCAACCACTTGAAGTCTCACCATATAAAATATTACTAAGAGAATGATGGGCCCCACTAAAATTTAAGTCAACTCCAGATTGGTGGCCCCACTAAATACATTTAAGTCAACTCGAGATTGTAGCACATGTGTATTTGAACATCACATTACAACCCACTTGGAACTTCGGAAACATCATATGGCTATTCTGTAGTAGCACGTGTATTTGAACATGGTGAGTCACATGACAACCCAGTTACTGTTGACACAGGCAACGCTATAGGCAGAGAAGAAGCACATTTTTCATTTATCACTATTTTCTTTGACCTTGTTTTTAGAGCTGTCAAAACATATTTCGGGTACGAAAATTTGTTCGTGTCGATCTAAACTTGTAAACTACAAAGCATCGATACAGCGAAATAATCATTGTATTGATGTGTAAACGTGTTTGTAAATACGCACGAGATATGCCAAATAAAAAAAATAGATTAGACTAATAACATTTAATTTATACAAACTTATAATATTTATTCAAATTATTAGTTAATTACATCAATCATATAAGTAAAAATAATAAATTTTAGATTAAATAGCATAACTTTTTTTATCAATAAATACGTAACTATTAATACAAATAATAACATTTTATTTATACAAACTTTAGCTCAAAATATTTTAATTAATTAAGATTAAATTAGATTCTTAAATGCTACTAATATTTTAATAATATAATTGTGAATAAATGAAAGCAAATTATCACCATTTGAATTATTAAATATCTTACTACACCAATTGGAATGACAAACCACCTTATTATATCATTTGAATTCAACCAAGTCATAGCAAATGTTACCCCACTACATCAACTGAATTAATTCGCATTTACTACATTAAATAGATTAATTCAACCAATAACAAAGTGATTAAATTAAATTATGATCTCATTACATCAAATGGATTTTTATATCTCACTATAGCAATTAGATTACCACACCCTAAATCATCATTACATCAATTGGATCAATTCAACCAATAGTAAATGTTATGTTAGTATATCAATTGGATTATAGTAACATGATTATGAATAAATTAAATTATTATCTCACAACATTTAGTGAATTATTAAAATGTTATCTCACTAGGTTAATTTAACTAATACCAAATGTTATCTCATTACATTATTTGGATCAATAACATAATTTTGAATAAATGAAATTAAATTATTATCTCAATATAATTTATAAATATTAAAAAGATTATAATATTTAAATGATTTTTTAAACAACTTCAAAATTTCCTTTATAACTTAATTTTTTTTTATTTGTATTGATCAAACAGAATCTCCAATTTCTATGGATTTTATCCTACTCATTGCTATTTGTAAAACTATTTTCGAGTAAGAATTTATTTTCAATGGTTTCAACAATCGCACAATATAATTTTAAAACTTTTTAGATTTTTTATATATCATTTTAATATTTTTATTTTTTAAATCTATATATATTTTTTAGAGTAAAAATTAAATTAAAAACTTAATCATGGTGTGCTTGGCTAATGCTAGATGCATGGACCGTTGAAGCAATCAGAGTTTCATCAAATCAGTTGGGGCTAAGTCTTTCATTTTCTTTTATTTTTTTGGCTGTTCCGTTTGTTGTAAGTATTCCTTACTCAAATTACTAGTCACAATATATATGTTGTACTTAAAACCTTAGAATCAAAGTATTAACATCACTGGAACACAACAAAATAGATCAAGGCAAAACACATCTAAACAATACATCAAAATGACACGGTTAAGAAAATGAGAGGAAGACAGAGATAGAAAGAGAAGCAACATGAGTAATTTGTATTTGGTGGGGTTTGAATCCCTAACCTATGTTTCATAGGTCACTTGCTAGGGTATATGGTACCACTTGAGCTCTGTGAACCACGCCTTTATCACTTACAATATGCTGACTCTCGACAAAGCACAGGAGATGAAACTCTCTTCCAAAGACAATGCCATTAATTGTTGGTGGACCGAATCAACTGCAAGACGAAAGATATTTTGAAGAAGTGTCCAAAAATAGTCAATCCTCCAATTAATTAGGTAATAATTTGATTTTGGGCTTTACAAAAGAAAAGGATATGGATATGATCCTAATGAGCTCAATGAGAGATATTACGAGATTGTTGAAGAAGTGAGAACTTACAAGGATAGGAGAACTACATTGTTGAGCCCTTTAACGATGATATCACCAGTTTAAAGAAAGGGTCATTCTAGATTTTTGGCTTGTACTACATCGTTAAAAAAATTTGCCATTAAATCGCTTTCGGTTTCTGATTTCAAGAATGGTATGAAAGCAATTTTGAAAGAGGCCATAGAAGATTGGGAATTAGGTAAACTGTTAGGTCTTAGGGAAGACAGAAATTATGAGGAAGTTATCAATGATTTAGTTCAACTTGAGGTGGATAGATTAACCGGTAAACTTTAAAGCTATAAGATGCCTTTTCATGTTTCGTGAAGTGAAGTTGTTACGTTCGTAAGGATGACGCTAGCTAAACCTATGATCCATTCTTTGGCGGAGATATGATTTTAAGTTTTGTTGAGGTTCCATGTTTTTATGAGTGATGAAGATAAGAGTTATTTATTGTTCTTTTGTGTATTGTGCATCGCTTTTGGATCAGAGTTTGTGGTGGGTCTCTCTTGGATTGAAGGAGAGAATGTGGATAGTGAAGTTTGGAGTGGTCTTTGTATTTGGTTCAATTGATTGTGTGTGGTGTTATTTTAGTCGTTCTCCGTTGAATTCTGGATTGTGATTTTTACTTGGTTGATTTGAATCTCGGTGTTGGATCTCTGCAACATTTTTGAATTATTGGTGCGGTTCAGCTTTGAGGGATGGGCTTTATCCATGGTTGTAGGCAAGGTGGTTTTTGTGGTGGAGATATATTGTTTGGTCGATTTGGTTTTTTGTTGTTGGTCTTTCGATCAATTGCGGATGTTTTTGATGTCTCCAATGCCACTATTTTGGTGTCAACTCAGGTTTCGAAAGACTTTTGATTTTATTATATATATATATATATATATATATATATTACTATACTATATAATATACTTGTCAAATCCTCAATTCACTTGAAAAATCTAACAATTTCTACAGATAATGTATGAAATAATTTCCCAATATATATTAGATAAGGTAAAGAAAGATTAAGATGGAGTCTAGTGGTGAGGAAGTATATTTAGGGTAAGTTTGAATGGGCGGTGGGGTGCGGTACGTTTAGCTTACTTTTTATTTCACACTACAATATTGTTACAATATCTAATTTTATTGTCACCGTTGTTTTTACACTAACTGTAAGTAAACGTACTGCCCATCCAAACTCATCCTTAATTTACTATTTTTGATTTCCTAAATATGTTCATTAGAGCGAGTCCAATTACTAATCTTTCATGTTTTATACATAATTAAAGAGGTAAACGCTAATTAAAATTTTAAAGTGAGAATCACTATATATTTTAAAGGGTAATCTACAAAAGTAGTCACTTTTGTTTGCCCTAGGTTACATTTTAGTCATTTATGTTTGAAATGTTACATTTTAGTCACTTATGTTATTATTTTGTTACGAAGTGATCACTCTACTGTTAAGTTCCGTTATCTCTCTAACGGTAATCCTACGTGGCAGTCCAACTAGATTTTAGGTGCCAACTTGGATTTCTAAATGGGATAAAAATAAATTTTTAATTAAAAAATTAATTAATTAAAATTTTTAAACCTAAACCTTAACTAAAAAAACTGTTCATTTCCTCTTTTTCATTTTTCTTCCGTCTCTTCTTTTTTTCAATGTTTTTTTTTTATTTGACTGGAAAAACTATTATTAAGATCAAAATAATTGAAATCAAATTGACTGCTTCATAAAGATGGATTCAATGGAGAGTTCAGGTATGTCTTCTTTGCAAAAAAAAAAAAACCATTTAGAAATTTATTAATTAAATAAAATAAAAAATAGTGGAGGAGTACGTATAAATAAATATTAGTAATTTTATTTAAACATAATTATTATAAATAAATATTAATAATATCTCGAATTTAGGAATTGAGTTTAAGGGTTTAAAGTATAAGATTTAGGGTTTAGGATCTCGAATTCAAAATTTAAGGTTTTTAATATTCACTTATAATTAATTATGCTTAAATAAAGTTATTAATATTTATTTATAAGTACTCCTCCACTATTTTTTATTTTATTTAATGATAAGATATCATATTATTATTCACAAATAATACATGAGACTTATGCTCTGACAATGTATCATTACGTAATAAGAATAATTGATAAATGTTTTAACTTTGTTTGAAATGTTCTAGGGCTATGACATGTAAATTTTGATTTAGGCTACTATAGCATGTAAATGCTCCACTTTGTTAGTGCTTTTCTACTGCATGCAATGGCTTTTAACTTGGACTTCAATGCCTCTACCCAACAGCCAACTTTGTTTTTTTAGGGTTTATGTTTAAAATTCATAACTACGTTTCTTAACAATATTATTTTCAAAGTTTAAATTTGTGTTTATCTTACGTACATAATCACTATATCAACACGTATGTAATTCATTTATTTCTTTACTTAATTTATTAAAATAATAATTATAATATAACACAAATTATACCCAATTTATCATTCAGAAAAAGAGGTTAAATACAAACAAGTCTATGCTTTTATCATAGAATAGTCAGCTGCATCTTTTATCTGCAAGGATGACCCCCCCTAAATTTTTACTTTTCTAATTTAAAATCAATTCTTAATAAACAAAAATACTCAATTTGAATATAAAATCAATACTAATTATGAATTTATTTAACTAATTTGAAATAAGATTATTATATTTACGTGAAATCAAAGGAGTTTATCTCGTGATAACTCGCAAAAATTACTTGAATTAAATCAAAGTAATTCTTTTGCGAAATTGTAATATATTCAGTTACAATTTCTGAAATTAGTACTGAACATCTCCCTACCCCCCACTACACTCTCCCGCGCGTTTTGGCGCTCCAGCACTCACATCTTTCCCCCATGCCGCGTTCCATCAGCACTGCAGCGCTCTTCTCAAGCCCTGGCGCGCACGGAGACAATCCCCGCTCAAGGTTTTTCTATGTTTTTGTGGAGTGAATGTCCAAACTCAGGCTTAAAGGTATTTTGAATATTTATACTTCATATTATAACCTTAAATCTCACCTCCTAAAAACAATTTTTTAATTAATAATTCTAAATTAAATTATAATTATTTTTAAAATTATTTTAATAATATGATAGAAAAATAAATAGTGTTTTCATCTTCAAATTAATTAATTGTTGATATACGTGAACTACCATATAAATGTCATATCAACAAAATTAACAAACATTAACTTTTTTATATATCTATTTGAGGGTAATTTGATAAACAATACAAGTTAAATAACTAAAAGAGATGGAAAAATTAAATAGATGATTAAAATGATTTTTTTTTATAAAGTTGATGCCTTAAATAAAGCATTATGCCAATTTAGAATATAGAATTTTTTTTAGTCAAAAATAGAATGTAGAGTAAATGTTGTAATATATATTAAGATAGATTAATTTCACCATTATGAAATCAATAAACATATTACCTGGTGAATTTGTTGGGGGAAAGGTAATTTTTTGAAATAGTTCCCAACTTTGTTCGTAGTTTAGATACTGCAACTCATATAAGAATCCTTTTCTGTCGGCATATGAAACTTTTTCCATTTTTCGAGAGGTGAGCAATATCTTGTTTCTCGTCTTCTTTGCTGAAAATGCTGGTTTTAAGCTATCCCAAGCCTTGGTGTCCCAAATATCATCGAGTGTGACCAAACATTTGTTTTTCTCCAAGAAATCAGATAATTTCTCTGTTAACTTTTCGACCTTCATCTCCTTCTCAGCTTCACTTAAGATGTTAAGATCTGATAGAATATCTTTCCAAACTTTTCTTTTTTGACAATTTTTAGAAACATATGCCCAAGCCAAGTGCGTGAAATGACCAACAATTTGGCTGTGATGATATATTTTCTTGGCAACAGTGGTCTTGCCCAGACCACCCAATCCGCATATGGAGACAACCCTACTTTCACTTTGCTCATCGAGAAGAACTGGGACCAGTGTCTTGATATGTTTATCCAATCCAACAATGTTATCATCCATAACATGAGGATAAGGCCGCCTTGACTCCTGCCTTTCAGTTGAAGAACTTGGTCCTTCTACATCAACCCCAAACTGCGATACTTTATACATCTTCAATTGTCGTTTCAATTCTTTGATTTTGACTGTGATTTTCTCTATCTTTGACTTGATCTGGTGGAGCAGGTATCCCTCCTCGAGGAAACAAGCGGATCTTTTGATACAATTTGAAAATCCACCTTTCCTTTTGGAAGCAACTTTGAGGGAAAACGTCTCGATCACATCTTAAGCATCGTAGGCCAACTCTCTGATCTCAACAACGCTGGTACGTATCACCTCATGATCAACTTTTCTTGCGTCTGCCACTTTCAAGTAGCTTTGCATCCATCTCAGCTCACTTGCTAGGCCCTTAACTTGTTCATCAACGCCCCACAAGGATGTGACTTCTTGTGTTAGCTCACCGATTGCTTTGAGAGCAGAAGAAACAGCAGAGAAATCCATGGGAGAGCAATTTTTGATATTTTGGAATTTTTGGTTTCTGGTACAATTGATTATATGGTTCAAAGTTAAAGTAAACCATACAATTCTTGCATGTGGACACAGGTTCAGGTGATTCCCATGGAAGGATCATAAGAGTACTACACAAGGGAAATTAGATTCTTATCCAATTGCTTTAGCAAATAATCCTCATTAATGAAAGCTAAAACAAGAACAACTAAATTTATTGAAACCAATCTTTTTCTTTTTCTTTTTTTATCTTTATCAATTCCTTGAAGCATGTTGAAGTAAAGCACCAAAAAACGATATATATTGCCAAAAGACAGCATTGTGCAATGTTTGAACTATAAATTCTTGCTTGTGCAATAGGTTTAAGTGATTCTCATGATGTAACAAAGTACTCTGCAATGAAAATTGGATTCTCAACCCAATGCTTAGGCGACTGATTCTGAATTTCAAAACAAAGCAAAAGCTTGAGCAAAGAATAAAAGGGGAGCCAATAATATTTGATCACCAATTAAATCAGATTGCACTAATTGCCAAAATAGAGTTATTCTTTTCTCATGAAAAGATACGAATAATATACTCTCTTTTTTTTAAACAATTATTTTATATTCGTTTCTAAATATATCTCAAATATAAATGTTAAAATAATCTAAATTTCAAAGATTAAAACTTTTTGATTTTCCATTTGTTAATGCATGCTTCTTTGCTTAACGTTTCTGAAGTAATAATTGGTTTTGATTGGAGCATTCAAGAAAAAAGATAAAGCTTTTAACTTCGGTAGAGAATGAAGTTATAATTTTAAAAGTTGTAATGAGAAGTGAAATTTAAGTAAACTGCATATATTTTCATTCAAAGTTGACGAGAAATATATCTGCAACTTGGAAGCAGTAATTTTATGGGCAGAATATCTGCTATGTTCTTGGAGGATTCTTTGGACTCCACCTTGTTTCATGTCTGCTTTATAGAAGAGAAGAAGGTCATCGGTGATAAACAAATGCGAAATTTGTGGCCCATCTCTAGACAGTTTGATGGGCTTCCATTTGTCACTTTTAACTGCTTCATCGATGAGATATCTTAAATGCTCTATGGCAATGGCAAAAAGAAAAGGTGAAAGGGGTCGTCTTTTCGAACACCTGGAATGGTCTGAACTCATTCCAAATGAGGCTTTTAGGGAGCCTCATATCATTTAAAGAGTCTAAAATGAAGTCCCACCACAGGATATCTTCAAATCCACCTGGAATGATTATCTTAACAATGTTTGCTAGAAAGCTAAGCAGAGTTATCAGAAGGGTGTTCAAATCCACCACAGCATATCTTCAAATCCACCTCGCAATTAAGGTAGATACCTTTATACTTGAAGAGGTAGTCGCAGGTAGGGAGCAAAGAATTCTGAATTTTTGTTATTATTTTACAATAAATAAATTATATAATATTTGTACTTGTATATAAATAATCATTATTTTCGAGGATAAATGTGCAAATTTTTATTGATTATTTCTTACTTTTTTCTTATATTATTTATGTCATTAGTAATTTTACAATTTTGCTTGTCAAGAATAATTTCATTGATTATTGGTGACTACTCAAATATATTAAATGAGAAAACCTTCTACAATTATGATAGAATTTTACTATGATACAGTTCTACTACGGACTAGAGGTGATCATGGGCCGGGCCTGGTTCGGGTCGGGCCCAGATAAAATTTTAGGCCTGTCTACTAGGCCGGGCCCGGCCCGGTCCGAAATATGGGTCTAAAATTTTGTCCAAGTCCGGCCCGAAATAAAATTACTAAGCCCGATCCCGGCCCGGCCCATATTAAATTTTTTTCTTATTTCATTAAATAAAAAAATTTAAAAATATAATAAATCAAATATATTTAAAAACATAAAAACAAATATTAAAATAAAAATAATACTAAAACAATTCTTAAAACAATACACAAATTAACAATATAATAAAAAATAGTTATATTAAAATTTTAAAATAATTAAAAATAAAATAAAAATATATTAATATATAATTTCAGGCTAGGCCCGGGCAAAAATCTTACTGAGCTGCCAAAAAAATCTTACCCGAGGTCTTTTTTTTGCCCAAACCTATTTTTCGGGCCTATATTTTTACCCAAACCCTCCCATTTTTCGAGCGGACTTTCGGGTCGGGCCGGGCTGCCCAGCCCATGATCAGCTCTACTACGGACCATCTTATGGAATATGCTTTCATGGACGAATTCAAATATCATGTGTGGAGAGATAAATTTTTTATATTTATTTCACATGAATTAGATTAAATTATCATCAATTTTTTTTTTTAATTAGGGTATCCAGTGATAGTAACAATTTTTTTGGATAATTTCTTTATTATCTCATGATGATTTCAAATTCATGTCATTATTTTGTCATTTAAGGTAATTATAATTTACGTCATTAACTATGTGATGATATTTGCTTTTATCGTTAAAAGCTTTAACATAATTTTATTATTTGTGATGATTCTTATAATTAATGACGATTACGTATATAATGTAGTGACGAAACTAGTTACCATCAACTATCGATTATAAGGCGGCGTTATATATTATCATCATTTATGTTATCATTTAATCATATTAGGTGAAAATATAGTATGTCATTAACAATATGACGATATCTCTTTTGTCACCTGTATGTTGAATGTTATTTCCTTAGTGATGACAATTCGACTAATAAATGAAGAATTTGTGTAATATACGTTGACTTCTATTTCATTATTGGGGATTATACGAATGATCAATGACGAAATCTTATATGATTTGGTGACAACTAATTGTGTAATACATGACAAAAAATAACACATCATCACCCTTAACCTTTAGTGACACACCTAACGTGATGATCGTTGTGATAATGATTTTTGTGACACGAATTACAAATAGTGACAAAAACATTATATTCAGTGACAACATTTCAGATGCTACTAATAATCAAATTTGTTGTTGTGTCCTAAAAATTGTCAGTAACTAAATTCAAGCAACCCCATAAAATTTATGCTTATTTACGTTGGAGCTCCCATAAAAAATGGTAAAAAGAAAGACTCCATTCTTCTACAGTTAACAATATTCATGTGAGCAAATTGAAAATGATTATAAATAATTTCAACATCATTAGCATCCCTTTAGCAAATCCATATCTCCTTGAAAAACCTCCAGCTTTAACTTAGTGAGAATAACCAAAACCAAGCTCGTTAATCACAAAGTCAACCTTGACACCACTAATCTATGGTTCTAACAGAGCAATGATATCAAGATGGAATACATTAACATATTCTTTAATAATCCTATGAAACATATGAACGCCACATCCCTAGAATTTCTAGCCTATCTTTTAAAATTCACTTGAAGCTAAGAAAAAACTAAAGAAATCGCACTAGATCTTTAAATTTCATTTCCAATGGCCTCCATGTCCATACCCACAATTTCATCTTCTAGTTTATGATCATCTTCCTTCTTTCCGAGCGTCTCAACAATCGCAACCATAGCTTCTTAGAGCGATAATTTATGTAATCCCCTTATCTAAGTTATGACAATCCTCCCATTGAAACTCTTCCTTGCCTTAACTAATTTTGATAATACATGATGTGATGTTTCTACTAGAGTAGTCCATTTATAAGTAGTTTAACTCCCTTATTCTTCTATCTATTCCCATTGTTGGAGTTCAACCTATATGAACAATGAGATAATAAAAGTTGAAAAGAACAAAACACAAATATTTTACGTGGAAAGCCCTTAAAGAGGGAAAAACCATGGGCAAAAAAGGCTTCAACTTTACACCAAATGAGTAAACAAAAGAGAGTACAATATAGAGAAAATAAACTTAAATGTACCAAACGTACATTACCTAAAACCCGAATACAAAGTTTAAAATCCCAAAGAGAAAGTCGATAAACAAAAACCTAAATCTCATAGGGCACTCACAAAATTGGTATAAAATACTCTCCATAATTACCACGAAACTTTTACCAAAACTCATATGCGACGACATCTTGTCGCCCTAAAGAAAAAGCCATTTACTGATTAGCACATCAAAATAAGGATACAATAGCCCATTTGAATAGGCTTAGATTAGAGTTCTAATCATATTAAAATATCTCTAGTATAATCAAAGTCCAATTGGGAAAAGATAGCAAATTTTAGCTGGGAGAAGAATACGAGGCACACCCCACAAATCTCCACATTAACTCGTATATATCATATCCCCTTCTCCATGCCCCGTCACAGGCTAAACCTGAATTTTGCAAAATGTTAACAAAGTTTAAACCGTGCTCGAACTTGGAAATTGAAAGACTTTAAGCCTTCAAATCAAAGTTGTATAATGCAATAAAGGCCAGTATTACCCGAACAGGAGAGAAAACATTACCTCTTTCCACCTTAACTATAACCCTCTGCAACCAAACTTGCCTTAAATACTCTACGAATTATTCGAGTCCTTAAAACCAAATAAGGGGATGAGATTCTTCTTTAAATCAGGCACATCCTGACATCTGACACGACTCCACCTTCAACCTGATTATGTGTAGAGAACAACGAATCACCACCATTGTCTTTGGCCACATCAGCTACCTCTGTAATTATCTGAAACTATTAGAAACTGAAATTTGTGGTTCGTTGAACTTCTTAATATTTAAAAATGTTGTTGTGCAACCGAATGAGCTGATTTGCAAAAGTGGAACCATAGTTTTGATACTAGTTTTTTGGGGTTCAACTCGTATAAACAATGAGATAATAAAAATGGAGAAGAACGAACACAAATATTTTACGTGGAAAACCCTCAAAGAGAGAAAAACCATGGACAAAAGATGTTTCAATTTTTCATTAACTGAGTAAACAAATGAAAGTACAATATAGAGAATATACAATTAAATGTACTAAACGTACATTACCCAAAGCTCTGAATACAAAGCTTAAAATCTCAAAGAGAAAACTGATAAAAAAAACCCTAAATCTCATAGAGAACTTACAAAATGGGTATAAAATACTCTCCATAATTACCACAAAACTCTCACCAAAACTCATATGTGACTACATCTTGTCGACCTCAAAGAAAAAGCAATTACTGATTGGCACATCGAAATAGAGATACAATGGCCCCTTTAAATAGGCTTAGATTAGAGTTCTAATCATACTAAGATATCATTGGTATAATCAGAGTCCAACTAGGAAAAGATAGTAGAGTTTAACTAGGAGAAGAATACGAGGCTCACCCCACACCCACTATTAGAGTCCTCTCTCAAATTTCAGTCAATGGTTTCTTTCTTTTAACCATAAAGTTATTTACTCTATCTAAAGTGCTATCTACTTGTCGAGATAAGAAGCCACTTACTATTTACATTTGACTTTTGTCTGTAGCACATCCATATGCTCCTCAATCTGACTATCCTTTCACCCCTCACTTGGGCCCATACGTAAGCCTACAATCCCCTTACTCATTTGAACACTAACAAGCCAATAAGCATGGTTTTTTTTATTAATCTCATTAGGCTTGACATACCGCCGCCTCACTTGCACCTTAGGCTTGCCTTTATTTAATCTAGTGTTTTATGCCTTTTCTACTTGATGTGGATATGCTGCTATCACCAATTCATTGAATCAATCACATCATTACCCATATCTTCCTCCAAACTACTACTTCAAACTACGAATTTCACGCTTTAGATTTCCCACCTACAACTTTTGCACCATGATTTCTCATGTATTATTAGCGACTTGAGGAAATTAAAAACAAATTGCAACATTAACTGCATTTGTAGGCCTTTAAGTACTGATACCCAATTCATATAAGTCTGGTTCCTTTGGTCAAAAAGTAATCATTGGAGCCAAGAGTATCACACTTTATGTTGGAAAAATTTGATTTGAAAACGGTTTTCTTACACATCAAAAAATTAAAATTTTGAAAATCTACTTGGTTTGTGATATTTATAGAAATAAACCTTAGACCAAAATCATATATGTGCTTTTAGATAAATGAATCCTTTATGTTTTTATATATTTCAACCAAATGATCTTCTTCGCTATTCTCGTACCACAAATTACTTCAAATGTGGGCTCGAATTAATTGAATCAAAACACAAAACTAGAAAAAGTTTTCTTTTCTTTTTTGCGGTGAAAATAAAAATTCTCTTTTCTTTTATTGGAAACCAGTAGAATTGTTCTTCTGAAAAATATATTTAACACTTGAGAATAAATTCTCTTGATTTTTCGGTAAAGTAACAATCTCTCAAAGTTGTATTTAATGTCCTATTGGTGTCATCTATTTATAAGAAGAGAAGGTAGAACCCTAATTGAGTTGTGGTGGTTTATTTCAAATAAAAAACAACTTCCTACTTAGAGAAAGAGTAGGGTGGATGACACACCTTAGTATTCCTATTAAGGTTGCCGCCCCTTTCATGTTACATGAAGGGATTTTGAGCCTCTTATATCAAGTCCAATTACAGGTACTTCCCAAACTTTTTGACCCAGTACTTTGTAATTTGATCCAACTCGATTTTTTTTCTTTTTTTCCCAAACTAAACTTCAATATATTTATATTAAATAATTTTCTCATCCCAATTTTACCCCTAATAAAATTATGACGATTTTACCCTTGGTAAAATTTTAAGAAAATATGTTTAATATTTCACCACTTAACATGTTCATTATGACCAAATGATTTATTTTCATTTTCGGGCCTTAAAATACCTGAAAAATATAAACTCATTCTTCGATCATTTTTTAGTAATCCATGTACATTTGCAAATGAATCATTTATCGTTTATCATTTCCGTTTCCATTTTCATTTCCATTTTCATTTCTATTTTGAGACACATCCATTTCCAAATGATTCTATTTCTCCATTTTGGAGAAAACCATAATCATTTTTGGATGTTTTCTATTTCTTATGTTCATTTTGACTCAAACACACAATTTATTTCTGGTTTCAACAAGCTAGTGGAGGGACCGATTAGACATATGTAATTAAGGCTCAAATGATTTATAATTAAGTTTTAAATTTTCACCTATTAATTATAAACTCATTTAGTCACGAAGCTATTTCACTATATTATCATGATTAAGCTTTCCCTAACAACATGTCATTACGAAAACAATTAGTCAATGCTCGTCCAATGACCTTGTAATAAATGTGTTGCTCCATAGGATATCCTTGATCTCTTTAAGATAATATCCGCTCTTCCAATATGATCCTATTTTATCTCATGATAACCATTACATCTTCCTTTACGAAAAGTTAATCACTATCAAATAGTGATAATGTAACACCCCAAATTTAGGCCTAGAAGTATTAGGTTTTGAGCAGGGGTGCAGTTACTAGATTGCACATAAATATTTAGTTGCGCAAAAAGGTGACACAATTGAGTATCTGTTTCAGTGGTTAAGTGCTCTGGGAAGTATCTAAGAAGTCTTGGGATTAGTGAGTTTCTTAAATAAATGTGGGAAGGATGTGTCATAAAAGCTTGTTGGTTCAAGGGAGAGTGGCGTGTTACTTCTGCTTGGAGACCTGAGTTCGAATCCTAGCATGCTCAAAGGGATTAATATTTTGCTGAGCTAGACGGCTAGAGTTTGTGTTCCATTAAAAGTCTGGGAAGTGGGAAGGTTGGAGGGATTTTAGGAGGAGATTTGGGAGGTGGATAGAAGAGCATTTGATTTGAATGAGTGTGGAGAGATTTGGGGAGTGGAATTAGGGGTGTAGTAGTAGTTGGCCGAAAGTGAGTTTCCCCACTATGCAAATTTGGTCTTATGACTTTCATTCTTGTGCCGAAATAGGGTTCAAATTTTGCTCTCCATTTCAAAAATGATTACCACTTGTTTTCCTTTTCTCCCTTTTGAGTATTGTGTGTTTGGTAGCCGAATACCATTAGTGTCCATTCGGCTAATTGTGTTTTTGCTCTCCAATATCGTGCTTTGCTTGATCAACTTCTCTTATCTCCTTCACTTTTCTCCTTTTGAATAATTGGTACTTTGCCTTTACTCATTTTTGGTTTTGGGTAGCCGAACTTTTCCTCCCTTGTTAGCCGAATATTGTTGTGTTCCATCAATCCTCTCCCTTGTCCTTCATTGTCGATCCTCTTCTTTTCTCCCACTCTCCCAAGCCATGGTGGATTACCATCTCATCTCTCTCTCGATTCTAACCTCTCTTCCCTTTCACTCAATAGTTTCCATTGGCTGAATATCGATTGGTAAATTCCTGTATCTCTGCTCTTTCGACTTTTTTCTTCTACTTCTCTAGATGCTGATTCTTATTTTCTTTTTCTTTTGTTATGGTGTTCTTTCAGGTTTAAGTAATTCGCGAGGAGTAGAGGAGTCCTCTAGCACTGCAGAAACGATTGGAACCTTTTTATCTGTTCTTGACCGAAGGTAATACTGTTTGTAGTGATTGACCTGAACTGGAATATGTTAGCTTGGGTTGGTATTGGCCGAATATGCATTTCCCTTGTTTGGGGTTTGCGTTTTCTATAGGCTGATAAACATGGATTCAACCCATATGTATAAGCAATCTTGAATATTAAATCCGCTTTATATGCAGATAGCCATCAAAGAGGTTGTTAGCAATTTTTGCCAGTGATTTTGGTGGGCTGAAACCACACTCATTCAATCAAGGCGAGTATTGGTATGTCTTTGAAATGAGTGTTTAACTGAGGATGTTTAGCCTTGATTGATTATAAGACTAATCAAGGTTCTTAATTGAATATAGGTTGGTGGCCGTTGATTTCGGCGCATTCTCGTAAATAGGTGTGTGAACACTACCATTAGATGTGAAACTGTTAAGGCTGAAAAGCCAAAAAGCCAAAAGGCTGAAAAGCCGAAAAGCCAAAAGGCTAAAAAGTCGAAAAATGGGTTGTCGACACCACACGGGCGTGTGGGCACCCGTGTGGCGGTGTGTGACAAAACATGACCGTGTGGTCAACGAAATGGCCATGAGCGTTCTCATGGGCCGAAAGGATACAGGGCCATTCTGGGCCAAACTGGGTCACATAGGCCCAATGGGCCTATGCGCCCCACACGGAAAGAATCACACAATAGTGTGGTTAATATTGGGCTAGGTTGTGTGAACCACATGGCTAAGGCCATTTTGGGCCATTTTGGGCCATGTAGGCCATACGAGCGTGTGGGCCCATATGGGCCCGCAATATGGGTCGTGGGCCCATTATCACTGATTGACTGTTAAGGTTGTACGGGTCGCCCAAGACGACTGTGGACTTACTATTGGGCCGGTAAGTGTACCCCGACCCTTACTTTTGTAAATAACTGATATACCCCTATGTGATGTATGACTGTTTGAGCATGTCATTTTACTGTATGTACATTTATATTATGTTGCATTGCATGGGGTGGGAAATATGATTTTGGAGGAAGTGTACTGAAAGGCTATAAACCTATTACTGGCAATTTTGCTGCAAATACTGTTTTAGTGCCGCAACCAGTACGACTTGGTGTGTAGGGTTGGGTAGGTCGATTTTATCCCCACATGGTGTGTAGGGTTGGTACGGAGATGGTGTGCAGAGGCTGGATTAGGTAGGATTTTCTAATTGCATACTGTACTGATACTAAAATGGGCTCAGGCCTAGATTGCTTCTGTTACTGAAATGGGCTCAGGCCTAGACTGCTTCTTCTACTGAAAGGGCTTAGGCCCAAATTGTGTTTATTCTGATTGATTGCTATTATGGGATTTCACACTCTGAGTTTTCGTAAACTCACCCCTCTATTTTAACTGTACATGTAATCTTTAGGCGAATCAATGCTGCAAGGGACTCAAAGGTGGCCACACAACCACTTATGGTTCGTTACTTGATTTTAAATTTATAAGCAGTTTCATTTGGGTATTTTATGTAATAAGGCCTCCATAATTTTCTTTTTGGGGTTTATTTATTTTGATTCATACTGCTAGTAGTAGGATGCGGGTTTTCAAAAGATAAACAATTTTCAACTACCATGCTACGCAACTTGTTTTAAAAGCTTCAGCAACGAACATTGATTTTAAAGTGTAATAACAATTTAATATGACACATGTTTTGCTAAATCAACCTGTGTTTTAACAATGAACAATATATGTTAGCTTCTCTTAAAGATCACAATGAGGTTTTAATACAAAACAGATTTTTCCTAATAACTATGTTTTTTCAAAACACACTCTAATGTGACATCACAGATTTGGCCATAACGTCTAGGTCGGGTTTGGGGTGTTACAAATAAACTTATTCATTATAAAAACCAACAACTCGTTGCCATGTTTACTTTTCATCAACCATGTAATGCCAATGAGAGGATATCATTTACTCATGTTTCAAGCTGTGAATTCCACTGTGAACAACGCTACATACTACAGAAGTCATACACCCAACGCACCAAGATTGTCACTCGCGATAAGTTTTAAAATTTATAATTGATCGTACTTGAACTAACTATTATCATGATAAAGGCAAGCGCATTTATCGAATAATAGTATAGTTTTAGCAAGACCGGATGTCGAACCTAAAGGAACTAAAAGTACTAGTATTACCTTTCTTTTTATTATCTAGCCTAAGAATAATGAAGGTTGTTTTATCTAACTAATTAACTAATCTAAGAATGCACAGAAAATAAATTGGGGAAATACTTTTGGGAAAACTGATTAATTTAGACAACACCTAAGGAAGAATCCACCTAGACTTCTCTTATTAATTGACTCGAACCAGACGATTTATTCACTTGACTTGATCCGTAGAAATCCCTAAGTTCTGTTATTATCCCTGTTCAAGACTATAACATCTAACCCTAGGTTGATTAATTGAAATTTCTTTCTAATTAAAACCCCTAGTTTTGCATTAACTCGATATATGAATTCCCTTATTAGATTTGACTCTAATCGGACAGATTTATGTCATCCTATCTCTAGGATTACATGCAACTCCGCTTAATTATGAATGATCTACTCTTAGACAGGGACTATTTATCCTCCGAATAAGCACATCAATACTTGAATCAATATCCTGGAATATTCAAACAAGAGTTAAAGTCATAATTAAGAACAAATCAAGTATTTTTCATATAGTTCAAAAAATATTAACAAGATCCGTCTTAGGTTTCATCCCCCTTAGGTATTTAGGGGATTTAGTTCATAACTATAGAAGAAAACATCTCAGAAGAATAATAACAAAACATAAAGAAAACCCAAAAACTCCTGAAGGAAATTGAAGGGAGATCTTCAGTCTTAGAGGTGAATCTGGCTTCCGAGATGGATTAATCAGTTTCCTTCGAGTAATTCCTTGCTTTCTACTCTCTACCCTCCTCTTTTCCTCCTCTAAGGTCTTTTAAATAGGCTTTAGAATGCTCTCCAACCCTCAAAATTGTCCTTTTCTGAATATAACTCAACTTGGGCTAGACAGGGACACGCCCATGTGCGATTACTTCAGGTCGTGGTCAAGGCTGAGAAATAGACACGCCTATGTTGAGGTCGTTTTAAGCTGTGTTCAAGCCTGCTAGAAGGGCACGGACGTGTGTTCTACCCGTGTGAGGAAGTCCAGGCCGTGTTGATTTCTCATGTCGGCCCATTTTCTCCATTTTTTGCCCGTTTCTTGTTCTTTTTACTTTCCTATGCTCACTTAAGTATAATATATGAAATTAAAGTATTAGGAGCATCAAATTCCATAAATCTAATGTTAATTCATCCAAAAATGTGCTAAGTATGGGATAGAAATATGTATAAATTACGACTTATCACACCAGCTTTCAATTCCTTATTTATTTGAACTCTAGATTTTACTTACATTAAAGTGTACGAGTCACACATAAATCGTTCGTCATCCACTCAAGATTTAAGTATGAAACACTATGAATGTCACAAGTGAATAAATTCATACGCGAATTCAAGATCTATTCATCTTGGGCCATGTTTGATGTACTACTAGTCTAGTCAGTCACATCTATGTCTTTATCTTTTGGGATTCATTCGTTCCGATGTCCAAGACAAAATATCTCCCCAATTGAACTTGATAGGCAATATATTAGTCTTTCAATTGATTTGCTCATTTTTTATCAGACTAATAGCCTGTTTAGGTTCATCTACTAATACAAGTTGTCTTTTCATATTACGATTCGACCACATAATACCGCTTAATATTAGTTTACCATTAGACAAACATTGAGCAACACTTGCTTCCATTTTTCTTTATATAAAAAAATCATGTGAGAAAAATATACAAAGTATTAATGTAATTCATGAACAATTTTATTGACCACTCTGTTCGAAAAAATTACAAGTATTCTTAGTCGAAAATACTAAATTTAAGGAACCAGATCCAACACCTTAGTTGGGAGGAGTGTCATACCTCTTCATAAGGGTTAAGGTACTTAGGAAACAAAAGGCTTTGAGGAACTAAAAGGGGTGCGATTCTTTTTTTAGAAGGGTGTGGTGCCTCTGTCTCAAATTGCTTACTGACTCTTAGGTATTTCACATTTTTCCAAAAAGGCCTGGTACCCTTAAGACAATTTACTCTTTGACTATTGGGTACTGCTCCTTTTTCTTAAGGTACCGCACTTGTCCTATTGCAACCTAAAATTTTATTTTTCATTTTTAGAAAATATCCTAAAAATAATTTCTTAAAAAACTATATGAACAAAATTGATTTAGAGATAATTTGTTGTATATCAAACTAACCATCTCTGGATGTACTAACTTCTAAAGTGTGAATACTGCTACAAAATATATGAAATTAAGGCGGTGTCTGCAAATATACGAGTCAGGTTGTAATATAGTTACAACGAAATAGGTAAGTACTCCGAGGATCATACCTAAGAGATTATAGTTTAGGGAAAACTACTATCAAGCCAATTACTGAAAATAATTAATAATCTACTCGGATCACAAATTAGTAGTGTTAATATGGAAGCAAGATTATTATAATATTAATAAACTAAATAAATTGAATTAAGCCTACATCTACTCCCAAGTTTATGTATCGATTTCTCCTATTCCTTGTTTCGACTATGCAAGTTCCATTAGCCTAGATCAAATTACTTTACCTAATTAATTATTGATGCAGGGCTTTATTCAACCAACTAGTCATCAACCTAGTTGGGCCTCTCAGCGTTCAACTAACCTAATGAGTCGGTAAAAACTACTTATCTCTCGACCTTACAGTTTAGACCGATTCGGGGCTAAGGTGTTCACGAATAGGTCATACCAATTTTGGGTTAATTCACACCTAAATGACTTCCTAGGGTTTAAGTTCTTCCTCTCCCAAACAATTGATCCGCTAAGAAAACTCTACCTTTCAATAAATTAATAAGATTAATACAATTGAAACATGCAAAATATAGATAAAGTATAAATTGATTCTAATCTTTACACAAACATTCAATCAACAATGTTAAGAAAGAGATATATAGAATAAAATAAAAGAAAGAGATGCTCATAGATTTATCGATGAAAGCGTGGCTTCGGAACAATCTCCACTCACGAGAGTCTCGATTTGGAATATGATATTCATATTACAAGAACATAAAATACCCTAAGTAAAAACTAAGAACGAAATAAAAACCTTAAGTATATTTTCTATCTCCTTAAAATTGTGTGTTTAAATTGATTACAATGGCATTTATATAGGCTAATCTTAGAATATTAAAGTGCCTAAATTGTCCTTAAATTCCTTACAGTTCGACTCGGATAAATACACCTAATTTCCCACCAAAACGTAATTAGCACATGCAGGACTTTTTGGGCTGTGTAGGGGCTATGTTGCAACATAAGGGGTATGTCACGACACAACAAGGAGTATGTCGTGACATTGAAGGCAGTTTTGCTCCAGGACTTGTTTTTGGCTTCTGTCTTCAATGTTGAGACATCAATGTCTTAGTGTCGCGACATAGGCATCAATTTTCGGCCTGAATATGCATCTTTAGCTCTCGATTTGCCCTACAACACCATGTAACCTTATTTAGATATATAAAATGTAATAACAACTACTAAAAAACATAAATTATTACTTTAAACATAAAAAACTAAATATATACTAAGATGTTTTAATTTAACTATTAAACAAGTTAAAGTTATGTATAAAAATGATGTAAATAATAGTGCAATTTATGGTAGATCACAAACTTAACATTTGACATTTCAAACCCATTTTTTTAATGTTTGAGAATATGCGAGCCATGAATTTGATAATTTTGACCTTTTATCAGCTCAGTGACTTAAATTAAACACTTTTTTTAAATAAGTTATCAAAACAAAAATTTACCCATAGTTTAGTGATTAATGGTAGTTTTTTTATTTTTTTAAGTTTATTTTTCAAAGTTTGATTAGGTGAGAAGATAGAGTTTCAAATTTTTTTTTTATCTTTTTCTTCTTAGGTTCCGTTTGTTTGCAGATAAAATGTTTTCCAGAAAATGATTTCTGGAAAATGATTTACTTTTACAGTGTTTGGATGAATCTGTAAAATATTTTTCGTTGTTTTGTGATTTCTTGAAAATATTTTCTGAAAAGTTTGTTTTAATAAAAATTTATATATTTAAGAATTTATTATCTTTTCTTTGTTTGATTGAGTTTACTTTTATATATATATATATATATATATATATATATATATATATATATATATATATTCATAAATTTATATTTTAAATTGTTTTTACATGTATTGCAATGATTTATTTATAAATAAATAAATCATTTTAAATATATAATAATACTCAATTATTAAATTAGAATATTAACCGTCATAAATTGAAAACAACCAAAGTCATAAAACTACTTTCCTTGCACAAATCAAACTAACATTTCTTTATACTTTATCCAATCTAAAATCTAAAAATATATAATAAACTTAAAAGTCCTAAAATATACTAAAAACTAATTTATAAAATAAAGTGAAATTCTAAAATCCTACTAAAATAAAAAACAAATAACTTTGATATGAATGCTCCTCCAAAAGAAGCTCTTCCCACTTCGCAAGGCCTCATTTTTGCTTAATTAAATTTTTTAGGATTTGACCTTTGGCTATTGTCTTCTTTTGTTGCAGTGTATTATCTCAACTTCTCATTTCACATAACGTGTTTCTCAATTTCTTTTTCATTTTTATCCATTTCTCTTCGAGCTTTCATCTTTTCTTGCTTTTGAAAATAAATCTTTTTTATCAAGACTTCAACTTTTATTAACTTTTGAGTTTTCACAAGTAGTTTCTTTTCCTTCACCAAGAACAAAATGATAAAAGTTCATGAGATTAATTAATTGTTGTAGTCACTAAAGAGTAAAAGAAAACCCAACTTTGAGTAAGGTCAAAGAAATCATTCAGCAACAAAACTCCAATTTTGAAGTAGATACATAGTCAAAATCAAGAAAACAAAGTAAGCTATTATTTTCAAGAATAAAATGTTTTAAATGATAACTAAGATAAGACGCATAAAATTGAAGAAAATTTATTGGATTTAACCCAAAGAAAACAAAAGCAGAGTAATAGTAGTTTTCAACATAAAGATAATGAGAGAAGACCAAGAAACAGTGCAGAAGAAAGAATTAAGCATGTTACTGGATGATTCTGTCATATTTGGCATCTTTATTAATGAGTCAAGCAAGAACACTTAGCATTACAACTCTCTTCTAATTTCGAATCATGATATTTGCACATCAGATTTTCAAATCTGTTTTATAAGAAGAATCCAAATTTGATTTTAACATTTCCAGTTGGTGGAGCTTAATTCATATACTTCTTGTGTTGGCAAAATAAAGATGTTCGGATCCTAAGAGTATTTGTGCTAGAACTAGTAGTGAAGCTTCTGGTTCTATAGGCTCACAAAGTATATGACACAACTAACCTAAAACAAAACATGAGAACACCAGTCAAAACCTATCAAATGAAAAATGATAATCCCACCAACAACCGAAAGTATAAGCCAAAGTCACTGCCGACTACCAAGAGAACGACCACGGTTTGTTAGCATGGCAAAAAAAGCAGAAACAACAAGAATAAAAAGAACCAAAAGAGGGACAACAACCACACGTTAATCTCAATCCAAGGGAATTAGAATCCATATGAAAAAAAGAATCACCAAAACCACACGTTAATTGTATGTATGAATTAAAACAAATAAAATGCACCAATAAGAAAGGGGAGTATGCTATATGGTAAATTTATTTGATGGTTTGGCTTAATGCTATATGGTAAACTATGGGATTTTTTTTTTCATGCAATCTAACAATCTTTGCATGAATACAAGGAAGAAGTAGAGAAGCATACAAAAATGGTGCCTGCAACTTTCTCAAGTAATCTTGAAGCTTGCTTTCTGCCATTTTAGCCTAAACTGGTATACATTCTGTCTAGGAAGAATTAGAGTATGTTCTAAAACAATATTATCACAAGTCATCTGTCTAAAATTCCCAGACCAATTTATTCCTGATGCTAGGAAAATGAACTAAAAAGCACATTTTGTGTTGTTTATCTATCATATAATCAAAGATCTATGGCATGACATATGACTAGAACTTTTTTAAATTTCTTTTTTGATCTTTACTCATTGGTGCTGTTATTGAAGAAAGTGAATGCGAATTCATGAACTACTTTCTAAGAATAGTTGAAGCCTATGAAGCTGAGTCATGGCCGTACTCATTGTGGCAGACTAACTTTTATCAATCCAAGGGAATCAGAATCCATATGAAAAAGAGGATCACCAAAACCACAACTCCACATCACAAAACCCATCACCAAAACAAAATGAAAAAGTAGAATAAGAAGATGCCATACCTTGCAAGGAAGAATGAGATCCTGAGAAAGAGGGGAAGACAGAAAATGAAACAACAGCGTGTGTAAATTTTGCCTGAGCAGAAACGAAATGCGACGAATTAAGGAAAAAGGGAAGAGATTTGAAGAACGAAAGAAGAAGAAGACATGAAAAAATTTGAAGAATGGAAGAAAAAGAAGGCAGAACGGATGAAAAACAAAGCCTTACCTGGATGAAGAGGAGATGGAAAATGTCTTACACAATTGAAATCGGTAAGACGTTTTCCCCAAATTGAAGGGGATTTTACAGTGTCCATAAAATATTTTCCCTTTGGAAAATGTTTTCAAGCATCCAAACACGGTAAAACCAGGAAAACATTTTCCGGAAAATGTTTTCCTGGTTTCCAAACGGACCCTTAGTTTCAACAACAACATTAGGATATATATATATATATAATATTAGGCCAACATTAGAAATTAATGTTAGATTAATTTTAGACTATAGTTTACTTTAAAATTAAAAGGATATCATTTAGGTGATTATTCTATATGTTTTACAATAAAATTGCAAGATAAACAAAAAATTAAAAAAAAAAAGCAAATATAGAAGTCGAAATTGAAATAGGAGATAAGTTTTGGTGGGAAATTGAAATAGAAGTCGGAATTGAAATAGGAGATAAGTTTTGATGGGAATTGAAAAAAAAAAGCAATAAATGTTAAAAGATTAAATTTGTCATTGTGTCTAATTTTTTAATAGAATTAACAGGAAAAGTTAACAGAGAAATTAAAAATGAGCGGAACAAAAAATAGAGGGACCCATTTTGAGCAAATAAGAGTAGAGAGACTATCCATAACATTATTATTTCGGATGCAATTTAATTTGAAGTTGTGACATTCAAGTCCTTTTTTGTCAAAAAAAAATAGAGAAACTAAATTTGCGCAAATTGATATGCATAGGGGCTATCCTCAAAACTTAACCTATTTTTTTATATAATTGTATTAAGGGTAAACTACAGAGTATTGGGAAGTAGGGGTGGATGGATGATGATGAAGGTTGGTAGTTCTTATGCTGCAAAAAAAATAGTATTTTGGAGTAATTATAAAAAGATCTTTAGCTTTAGTCAAAAGTAAAAAAAAAAAATCAATCATCTGTTAATGTATTAACAAAATTTTTAATGACAATGATCAATTCGATTAATTATATTAATTAGAATAATTAAATAAAAAAATTAAAACTATGTAATTTACTCTTGTATTAAACTTTAAAATAATATATAAATAGAATTTAGAAAAGAAAACATTATCCATTCGTGCATATAAAAACTTGCACAAGTACAATAATCAATTCCAGGTTGTAAAATAACCCCACCTAAGATCACGCCACGTCACCAAATCCCACCATGGAAGTTGACGTGTCACGATCAGAGCCAGAAATGTAAGAGGTCCCATTATTGTCACTGCAGCTATACAAAATTAAATAAGATCACGCTATATAGCCTATAGGCCTTGTGCGCAGTGCTCAGATAAGGGGCGCATATTAGTCAAGAGAGAAGCATTGAGCCAAAATAAAGGAGAGGGTCCTGACACGCACTACAAAGCACCGTAGGTGGAGGGCGGCGCGGCTTACTTCACCTTGTCGTCAGGTGTGGTCCTCTTAAGTAATCTCTCGGTTAAAGGACTTTTTGTTTTTTTCTTTGTTTTCTTTCTTAATTTTATGAAAAACTAATAATCTTTTTAAGAAAATAGAGAATTTAATTTTTTATTTTCTTCTTTTTTAATATTAATTTTTCTTAATTTTATGAAAAACTAATAATCTTTTTTTGTGGCTTTCTGGGTAATTGAATGTACAATCAACTTGTATTTAATAAATAAACATTTAGTTCTGTCAATTTACATTATTAATTCAAATATTAATGAATAAAATTACTTAAGTTAACTTTGTAAAGTGGTTTTAGCAAGAGAGAAAGAATTCTACATGTGTATGTGATTTTTTTTTTTTAATATTTCATCGAGATAAATATTTAATTTATTGATAATACAAGTTAAATTGTGTAATTCGAAGAATTTTAAAATTTATTATTTATATGAAAATAAAGTTACGTTCAACACAAAGTAATTAACCCATATTAAGTTATCTACTATAATATTTGATAGAGAGTTATATCATATGTATTATTCAGAAAAACAATTACAAATATCAAATATAAATCGTAAAACGAATATGAACAATATAAAAAAATCAATAAACAAATGCATAATATAAATATTTTTGAACTATAAAGTATTTAATTAATATATTGGATATTAAAAGAAAAAAATTAAAAATATAATGAGATTCAAATAAGAAATCTTAAACTTCTTATCGTATGAATTTTGGTATTAAACTAAGGTCTAATTACTATAACTAAATAAGTGATGGAAAAACAAAGGGCAACGTTTAGAGTTCACAGGTATAATTGAGTCGAGCACAAATTTAAGTTGGAGTTCGAAATTTGAAGCTCAATACTCAGTTCAAGCTTGATCAAACATCAATTTTAAAGATTAAACTCGGTTTGAGATATAATCGAGCTAACTAAATTTGATTAATCTTGTTTATTAAGTTTTGTACCTAAGCTCAAATTTGAGCTTGATTAAGCTCATACATATTCAAGCTCAAATTCGGCTCTAATGAAAAATCTTGGCGTTAAGATTTTTTTGGGCGAGGAAGTAACTAAATGTTCAAAAAGTTTGGGAGGATTTAAGCTTTCAAAAATTTTAAGTGCTTAATGAGAATTGACAAAAAAATTGGAAGGACCTAATTAATTTTTTTTTAAAAGATTTTGAAAGACTTGCTGTAACACCCCAAACTTGGCCCAAACGTTATGGCCGAATTTGGCAATGTTACATGATAGGGTGTTTGAAAACTAGGTTTCTACAATAAATCCATTTCCGTTTAATTATTTTTCTTATCTCTTATTAAATTTCAAAATCCTTACTCGTTAAATCGATTGTTTTAACATAATTCGTTGCGGAAGCTTTTAAAAGCCGTTTTGAGTAAATCATGTGTTTAGAGAAAACTTTGTCCTTTTTGAAAACCGAGTTTTCCTACGTCTAGCAGTTATAAATCCATAAAAATAATTAAAAACCAAATTTAAGCAAAAGTCCCAAAAATTCCACAAATTACATCCAAATAAACCACGGTAAATAAAACCACAAATCACAAATTATAAATCATAGAGTCCCAAAAACTGTGGTCACCATCGAATCCTCCGCCGCCGATCCGTCTAGGTCTGAGGATTACCTGTGCACATTAAACAGAGAGGGGTGAGTTTACGTAAACTCAGTGTGTAATCCCACAGAAAACGAACAACAATAACACAATGCACAGTAAAAAACAGTCTAGGGCCTAAGCCCTTTTCAGTATCAGCATTAGTATGCACAAGGGCCTTAGCCCATCATAGTATCAGTAACAGATATACAGTATTAAGTATCCAAGTCCTACCCAACTAGCCTCTACACACCATCTCCGTCCAACCCTACACTCCATGTGGGGATTAAATCAACCCACCCATCCTTACACTTCAGGTAGTACCGAATGCGGCACAAAACAGTAGCTTGCAGCTGGGCTGCCAGTATATTAGGCTTAAGAGCCTTTCAGTACACTTCCTCCAAATATAATCAACCCAACCCTATGCAATACAACATACAATACATGACATGCTATCTCATGAAATCAGTACATATAAACAGTAAATATATATATGTACACTTTTATCATATTCAATACATATCCATCAATCAATTAGTTCACACAATTAATGGTCTAAGTAATGCTTACCGACCCTAAAGTAGGTTCACAGTCGACTTGGGCGACCTATGCAACCTTAGCAACCAATTCAGTGAAAATGGGCTCACACGGCCCAAATTTGCCTTGGCCGTGTGGATCACATAGCCTGGCCCAAAATCCCACACGCCCGTGTGGCCCATACGACCCAAATCAGTCCAACCTGTGTGTCGTATACAGTCTGTCTGGCCATCACACGGCCGTGTCTTATGCGTACAACCTGGCCTCATCGATCACACGCCTGTGTTAAGGCACACGACCTACCATACAGGTGACCACACGCCCGTGTGGCATCAACAGTGGGGTTTTTAGGTTTTTTGTCGAACCTCTTTTTCTGCGTTTCGGGTGCACACCTGGTATCGATTCGCTGCAAAAAGTACCCTGAGCCTTCCAAGACCTATATTTAGCCAATACAAACTCTCAATTAATCACTTAACAATGAATTAAGCCAAACCCGAAACATGATATCCAACCTTTGAGCAAAAACCCTTACCTTCAATCGAACAACAGAACACTCAAGAGACCAAACCTCCAACTAACAACCACGAGTCCTCGATTCTTCCCCTAATTGACCATAACAGCACCCATTAATAGAAATTTAATAAAAAAAAAAAAAAAACAAAACACTTACCCTCAGACTTACCGATCGGATGGAAACAAGAGTTGCACACAACGGGATGACTAAAAAAAGAAAGATGAGAGAGTGGGTGTTGGAGAAGCAAGATTTCGGCACAAGAAGAAAGAAGGAAAAGGAACGCAAAGAGAGGGAGGATGACAGTGAAGTTGACGTCAAAAAGGGAGAGGAGCAAAAAGAATTACGAATGAACAATACCACCCCTATTAGATAACCCATCCCTTGATTTTCTCCTCATTATCTCCTTAATCTCAACCACTACAGTAGTTCAGTCCCATGCAATCTCTTTTTGACGCCAAAAGCAAAAAATTAATCATTTATGCCCATGTAGGAATTTGGACACAGGACCCCAAACACACCAACACTCCACTTAATCACTAAACCAGCAGGCCTATTCTAACATAAGCTTATCAACAATTAAATAAAAGCCTATTGACCAAAGATAGGGCTTTATTCATAAAAATACCAAAATTGAACCAAGGATAGGGCTTGAACCCAAGACATTTCACACACTCCCATAACACTTAACCACTAAAGCAGATACAGATTTTGTGTCAAAAATTTACAAAAGCCGAAAAAACAAATTTTTGGGGCGTTACACTTACTGATAAATTTCAATTTGGGTTAACTAAAATTTTTAAAAGATATTAATGGTCTAATTAAGATTTCTTAAAATGGGGATATCTATCTCTACTTGGCTTGATAATTATACTTAGATCTAATAATTTATTAAATTAATAACATATATTTTTTAAAAAAAATCTCATTATCGATTCTAGTTGTATCTTATATATATAATGCTTAGAACTACACATAATCCTCTCAATCCTTAAATATGAGGATAACATATTCCAGTACACTCGAACCCATGTCTTCGTGTATTAGCAACAATATCAATGATAATGTCAATCGAACTAATATTCAATCGCAAAGTAACAATATAATTTAATAATATACAAATATTTGAAATATATATTAAAATAAAAAGTTGGATAAATTTTACAAATCATTCAAACAGAATATTATTAAACTCAAATTCGACTTAATATTATTAAACTCAAATTCAACTTAACTGATAACTTGAATTTAATTCAATAAATATATTTAAATTTATATATTTTTTAAAATCTAGGGGTCAATTATGGATATAATTAGTATACTAGATTTTGATAGAAATATTATTTTTTAGAAAAAAATTATATAAATATAAAATACAAACTACAAAAGTGGAGGCGAAAGGAAAAAAATAAGAGAAAATGAAGGGAAATAACTAATGGTAGCTAAAATGGGAAAGTACTGTTGGAGGAGGGCATTGACAAGTTGCGAAAGAAAAAACATGGAATTGGGGTAACTGAAAGACTTAAGCATGCAGATTGAACGCAACGATTTGATGTAAAGCCTGTTGATAAAAAACCTTAAAATGCGAGCATGATGCGTCAATATCTCATACCATCAAATACATCTTTTCTCATTGGTAATGCTTTGATGGATGGATGGGATTGGTTGAAATGATGCATGCATGCTAATCTTAATCTTAATCTTAATTCAATCATTTCATCACTTCAAATTCCATTCCATTCCTCTAAATCTTAATCATTTCATGGCTTCAAATTGTTCAGGGATTAATAAATTTTTATTTAGTTAATATTGATATTATTATTAGAGCAAGAAACTATATTTAAACATGTTGAAGTGTGTTTATGTTATTATTTAAGAATTAAGGAGAAATTATTAATAATTATAGATATTGTATAAAAAAGTAAAATTTTTAAGTAAATTACATTCAATAATTACTTCACTATTAGCATATTTTTATTTTAGTCTTCTAAGTTTAAAAGACTCTATTTTAGTACTTAACATTGTTGGTATTTGATAATTTGATTATTGCTCCGTTAAATCATTAACGTAATACTAATGTTTTTATATTCTATCAATTTAATTTTAATTCTAAAAAAATTAACAAATTTAATTATCAAATTTGACAAAATACGAATCATTTAAACGATTTGTGAACATCATACCCTAAAATCATTTTACTTGTACAGTTAACGAAGTTATTTTCAAGTGCTCTCCTTTCGAGCGCCATTTGATATATTCAAATTTACCGAGTCGTTATTAAATGGATTTTAACTTTTAAATCAAATAAATGCGAAGATTAAATTATTAAAATTATAAAAAAATTAAATTCAAAAAGTATTCAAAAACAATTTAAATTAGTGGCATAATTAAACCATAATAATCAGCATCGTCCATGGAAAAGGATTGTGATTTAAATTAATCAATTACTTATAGTACGATTTTGAGAATTTAGACTTCAAAAATAGTGTAAATTAAATGATAACATGAATGCGGTATTAATTTTTAAATCCAATGATTTAGATGATTAATTAGTAGTAAATTTGAAATTCCAATAAACATTTATACATTTAATAAATTTGTTTATTTTTTTATAATTTTTAAATATAACAATTTATATAGTAAATGAAATTCAAATCTAAAATATCAAATTCATTATTAAAGCTTTATCATACACCCATTTGGCACAACTTCGAACAATATTACCCACATTTCTTACCCAATATTATATATAAAAAAAGTAAACTACATTTATTCTATTATTTTCATATTAATTAAAAAATTTAAATTGATGTCATAATTTCATATTCTATTTAAAATTAACCAAATAAAAAATGTAATCCATTTAATTGTTTTTTTTTTTATCATTTTAAAACTTATTTGCATTTTATAAAATTAAACCAATATATTAATTATGTATGTCAATCTGACCAGCAATTCTAGACACCGATTAACTTTTTATTAAATACACAGAATTCTGAGAATTATATACATTTTTCTTAAAGAATAGGATGAAAATTTATTTAATATGATTGTTTAAATCATTTTTTTTCTATTCTTTATTTGCTGTCCATACTCCAATACTTCAGTCTGGAAAATTCAGAAAAAAGAAGAGATTCTTTAAAAACAATCTTGACCAGCTGAGAAAATCAACTAATCTAGCACTTAGCATTCAATCCAACAAAATATAGGTAGGGGTCATGGCAATGTAGAAGCTACTGCAATTCCTACCACAATAAAAGCAATTTTACATTTTGTATATACAATAACAAAATCTGTCCAATCCAATTATTTATTTAAAACTTTCATATGTATGTTTCAAGAGAATTTGAATAATAACCATTATTTTAGAGTAAAAAGGAAATTTTATTCTAGATAATTTAACATGATATGATATGTTTTAATAGGTTAAGTTTTGTATATAATGTTTTATTGTTTTAACACTAAATATATTATGGTTAATAACAATTATAATTATAAATATAAATATAATCACAATATAAGTATATATAGTATACATCTAAATAATTAGTAATCATTATAGAACAAAAACTAGACTATTAACTAGAATATATATTTGGTGTTATCATATATAAAACTTAATCTATTAGGATATGTCATAACAAATCATTAAAAATAAAAATTAAGTGCGGAGGCTTATATCAATCCATCAGTATGCTAAAATATTTGAGCCTTGCGTGGTTTTTATTTTTGAAAGCATTCTCTCTTTTTTGAAGATAGGACGTTAAAAATATTATTTTATATGTAAATTGAGGATTATAATCCTAATACGTAACTTTTGCGTATTAATCTAATTTTTTGAATAACCAAACATCAATTAAAAATTAGTTATTTAAGTATCTACAAATATTTAGTTCATATCTTATTTAATAACTGAAGTCTAATCAACTTTAAACATATTAAATTACTTCTAATTTGAACTAACATTTTATTATACTAAATAGCATATAATCATTACTTCTTATATATGTAATGTACTTATATAATAAATTAAAATAAATCTGGAAAAACCCCACACGTTTGATTTGATAAAATATTAAGAAAGAAAAAAAGAAAAGAAAAGGTCCAAAACCCTCAATTTGTTAGCAAGCAACAAGGGCACATGCCTAGAATAAAAAAGCAAGCATTGCAAGGACAGTTAAAATAGAATATCACTTTAGCCAACTTGTTTTTTTGCTTAGTAACTCACTGCGGAAATCTTTACTGTGAAAATAGTGAAATCCTCAATTTCTTCACAAGTATTATTATTATTATTATTATTATTAGAGATAGTTTGTCCTGTCCATGGCTTTTTTCATTTCTGATTACGGTCTTACCAAAACAAGCATAAATGAAATGAGAAAGAAAGAAAAAAAGAACAAAAAGAAAGAATAATCACTGAACTTGAACATACTAAAGCTTTCATTAAAGATCAAAGAAAAAATATTGTTAAGTAGAATTGCTTAGGATTCAACTATTCGTCCATGATAAATTCCAAATATTCGGATCAAACCTTAAAAAGTTTTTAATGATTCGGGATTGATTTGAGTTGATCAAAATTAAATTTTTCATAACTTTTTTAAATTATAATTTAGTCCAAATTTGAGTTGACTCGTATTGGATTGAATATAAGATATTTTGACAAGTGATGTCTCCTAATTTACATAATTGTAATTGTACGTAGTATAAATGCTTTATTATTACTACAAGATTGGGAGAATGGAGCTATGATTAGGGGTGTGAATTGGACGGGGCAGTTGTGGGGTGCCCGTATCTATCCTTGTTCCCGCCCCACGACCTGCAATATTAAAATCATTCTCGTCCCCATCACCCACGTGGGTCTTTAGACACACCTAATCCCCACTATATTCGTCTCGCAATTCACTTCATATAATATATTTATAATTATTAATTAGTTAAACAAGAGTTTCAAGTTTGTAAGTTGTGGCATGAAGTAATGGTGAATAAATTTAAGATTTTCATGTAAAATAAAAAAAAAGTAAAAAATGAAAGAGGTGAGGTGTTAAAATTGATTAAGAAACTTTGGGTTGAATTTTTGTTTTCATCTCCACCCCACTACTTACGGCGGGTCTAATTTTTGTTCCCATCTTCATTTCACTACCCGTGAAACCAGTACCAATCTCCACCCAATTGGGTGGGAAATAGAGTGAGACCTTGCGAAACCCACCCTGCTCCTAACTATGATTAAATAAACAATATAAAAAGTAAAATAAAAATACAAAATTATAGTGTATATCACAAAAGGGTAGCGTGTGATTAGTATGGTGTGGATGAAATTTGATATAATTTATTATTGTACTGTGCTGACATGAAGAGATATGAGACAGCTTTATCGATACATTGTTTTACATTTTACATGGTGAAAAATCTCTCCCCCCTTCCCTTCCTTTTCTCTCCATTTTCCTTTCCTTTCCATTCTCTCTTATAAAAAAAAAAAAAAAAAAAAAAAAAAAAAGGGCAAAGGGACTTTCTTTTCTCTCTCATTAAAAACTACTTTCTGTTCCCTCCTGTTTTTTTCTTCACTGACAAGAGAGAATACCTGCACACTTCCTCACACACGCACGCATACTCAAATGCAGAACCCACCTCTGTGCTACACCCCCATTCCCTGCAACCCAATTACATCTGTTTTCTTTTATTACACTTTTCTTTTTATTTCATAATCATATCTTAATAATTTGTTTTATATAGGGATATTATATTATTTAGTATTTGAATTTGATTTTGATATTAAATATAATATTTATATTAAATAATATTATGTGACTCAGAAACTATTTGACGATGTGCTTTAACAAAACACCACATATGTATATTTAATTGCGATAAAAAAGAAGTTTGGTTATTAAATTCAACAATGAAACTAAATTTTTATACTGAGGATAAAAGAAACTAAGTATCACATTGAAAAGATTAATATATTATTACGTACTTGAGTTTTTTTTGCAATGTTCAATTTGATGTTTAAGTTTTTTTTTTTAAATTTTAATTTGATACATAAGGTTCGCTTTAATATTCATTTTGGTATATGAGATTTTTTTTAAATTTATATTTGATTTTTTTGAACCAGTTTAATATTTAAATTTGACTTCAATATTATTTAAAGGCTTTTTTTTGTCTCAAATAAGTACCTATATTTTCTTAGAGTACATATGTCAAATATTTATTGGACCATATCATCAGGGGTGTAGCTAGGGTGGTTGGCAGGGCCTCCAACCCTAGCAAGGCTCCCAACCCCCTCTAATATGGAAAATTTTTCATTTAAGGTATTTAAAATTTTAAATTAATAAAAGTAAAATTATACTTTAACCCTTCAAAATGATAAAAAAATTAATTTAACTCTTTAAAAATTATAAAGTTATAGACTATTAAAAATGTGAAATTGCATTTTACTATCGTAAAATTTACAATTTAGCCCCCCTAAAAAAATTCTATCTTCACCCGTGCATATGATGCCATTTATTTTGGATACCAAACTGAAGATTGAAGCCAAAATTAAATATCAAATCAAAACAAAAAATTCAAATACCAAATAAATACTGAAAGTCAAAACCAAATCACATATTATCCCAATTGAAAAATTGTATCAACTTGAACATTAATGACAAACTTATCAAAAGGAAAAAAAACTTAGATATATACAATATAAAATATTAAAGCCAAACCCAAGTACAAATACTATATTAACTTTTTATTTATATAAATTTAAAAAATATTTATATGTATTAAATTAAAAATATATATTTATATACATGAACCCCATTTTCACTTTTCCATCTTATCATAATCAGTTCCCATTTCTCTCTCTTTGGAAAAAGAAGAGAAAGATTTCGGAAGAGGACAGTGCAGAGCAAAAACACAGATTTTTTTTCAATATATATTCGTTATTTTGCCTTTTTTCCTTGTCACCGGATTCATCAAATCCCTCCTTGACACCCTTTCCTCTCCATTCCTCATCAAATGAAAACCCTTTTCTCTCTTCACTTCATGATGTTGAACTTTGGTTTTTGAAGTTTAGGGTTTTTTGTCTGGTTTTCAAGCCAAGGGTTTTGTTTGATTTTTGGTTTTTGGGTATGGATAGTTACTATCATTTTGACAACGGTGATACTCATTTACCACCTGGCTTTCGTTTCCATCCAACTGATGAAGAGCTCATTACTTACTATCTCTTAAAGAAAGTTCTTGATAGTAGTTTTGCTGGTAGAGCTATAGCTGAAGTTGATCTTAACAAGTCTGAACCTTGGGAACTTCCTGGTAAGTGATCATTTGAACATATTTTACGACCTACCCTTTTCTTTTTGTAAATTGCGTGTGCGTGATTTGGTTATACAATGATTCAGGGAAGGCAAAGATGGGAGAGAAAGAGTGGTATTTCTTCAGTTTGAGAGATAGGAAATACCCAACTGGATTAAGAACTAACCGAGCTACTGAAGCTGGTTATTGGAAAGCTACTGGTAAAGATAGAGAGATTTACAGTTCAAAGACTTGTGCACTTGTTGGCATGAAGAAAACCCTTGTTTTTTATAGAGGAAGGGCCCCTAAAGGTGAAAAAAGCAATTGGGTCATGCATGAATATCGTCTTGAAGGCAAATTTGCTTACCATTATCTCTCCAGAAGCTCAAAGGTATGAGGTCTAAACATGTTGATCATTTTGAAGATTTTCATGAAAATTAACACTGAACAATGTTTTCTTGTTCCCAAAGCTGAAGTATCTTTGGATTCTGGTCTGTAGTGTAAGTGCATAGTGGTTATGATCTGGCTTAAAAAATATACAAAAGTATTATTGTTTCCGTACGGTGTTTTCTTCATTTAAGGAGATGGAAAAGGTGTGTTGGGGAAATCTTAATATCATTTGGACTGCCTTGCAGACAATACAAAAGCTTCTGTCTCTTTTTGGGATTTAAATACCCACAACTTCATCATTATTATCCCCATAAAGCAATTATACTATCTTCTGGGAAATTATTAATTCCATGTCTCTTGCACTTATTCCAATGGTTATGCAATTCCCATTTCTAATTTAGTGCTGAAATTCCTTGTGGGATTGATAATTGTATTTGGGTTTCATTAATATTCATTTGATGCTGAAAAGTAATCATATTTTACAAAATGCTAAACGTTTCTATTATTCCAGGATGAATGGGTGATATCCAGGGTGTTTCAGAAGAGTGGCTCCGCCAATGGTGCCACCAGCAGCACAGGCGGAGGAGCCAAGAAGACCCGGATGAACGCCTCCATTGCTGTCTATCAAGAGCCAAGCTCTCCTTCATCGATTTCCCTTCCACCTCTCTTAGATCCCACCGGAACTGCCTTTGCCACCACTGATCACGACAGCTTCTCTTACGACAATTATGTTCAATCCGAGCACGTGTCCTGTTTCTCCACCGTTGCTGCTGCTACAGCCGCCTCTTCCACTGCCACCATCACAACCGCCCCATCGGCGTTCCACCCTGGTTTCGACCAAGCTTTTCCACCTCCACCCCAAATGATCGACACCACTTTTGATCCCATCGCAAAGTACTCAAGAAATGTGGGTGCTTCCGTTTTTCCAACCCTGAGGTCACTTGAGGAGAATTTGCAGCTCCCTCTCTTTTTCTCCCAGCCAACAATTGCGGCACCAACGCTTCACGGTGGCTCATCTGTCAACTGGGGAGCTTTTTCCGATGAAATTAACGATGGTTCTGGTGGTGGTAACAAGATATCAATGGGTCCAACTGAGCTTGATTGCATGTGGACTTACTAAACTACTAAACTTAAAAGAGGAATTTCCACCATTAATATGGTGCTTGGAATTTTCTCTTATCATTATCTCTAATTATGTTGTCACTAGGAGTAGGCATGGAAAAGGACTACTGAGATTTTCATTATCACATGTTTGTAATTAATTAATGCTTATTGCTATTAGTTTAATCTTAGTTTTTTTTTCCTTTGCCGCTGAGATGAAAGTGACTTATCCAAAGCTGATAAAAGTGTTTTAAAATGTAGCGTGTGATGTGATCACAACAGTCAATTCCCCCCATTTTTTATTTTTCTCTGGCCAAATCTAGTTTTCTTTTCCTGGAAAAATATATTCATGTCTAGTTTTTGGGTACCTAAGATCTAAGAAAGTGACTATTTGTTTCATAACAAAAACCTAATCCAATTTTTAAAAATAATCATTTTTTTGTGTTTTTTAATTTTTTTCTCAAATCACTTCAAAATATATAGATTAATAATTTTTAATTTCAAAAAATATAATATTTTTTTATAATTAGATTTTTTTATATTCATTTTATGATTAACAAGATTATTTTTTTTAAGTTTATAATCGTTGTTCCTAATAGTATATTTTCAAAGTTCAAATTTAAAATTTATCACTAAAATAATATTCTATCACTATATACAATGCTATATATATTTCCTTCTGCATGAATTAAACACTAGTCTAAAAGAAAAGGATGTCTATCTAAAAGCATTAAATGGGAGATTGAATCAGGTATGGGTGTCTGGAACATTGGAGTCTTCCAACACCAAGACTCAGGTTCTTCGATCACATGGGGGCTGAGTCTCTCATGTTAGGCTGTGTTTTTTGGAACCCCAATATCGAAATGGTCGGATGGGAGTAGATTTTTATAATACTATTTTTGTATCCACAAAAATCAAACTCCAACTAAATTTCTTATCATTCTACTTAATTAATAAGTATTGGTAGTCTCATATTAGAGTTTATATGATAATTTCTTTTTCACTCTTAACAGTTTATCTCTTATATTTATACACTTGTTTTCAATATTTGAAAGAGTTTCAATAAAAATATTAGAAAAACAATATAAGTGAAATTTAACAAAAAAATTATGCTCATCTTTCTGTCATATTATTTTATGTTTCATTAATCTTATATATTTTTTACATTGTATGTGTGAGGTGTTTGAAAAAATCATATCTAAACATGCAATGCCACATCCTCTATCTATTTGTGAAAGGGACATAATTGCTAGTCTTCTGTAAACAATGTAGCCTTTTATGTCAACATAATATTGGTGAAGGGACCAATTTGCTAGGGAATTGGTTACTTTGCCACTACATAAATAATGGTTGCCCCAACATTATTTCCTTTGCACCATCATTTCTTTTATTGACTTCTTAATTACATTAGTACCACATGACATTTACAGTGTAGATAATAAATATTTGCATTTACCCTTTTTTCGGGGGTTGTTTTTAAGATGATCCATTATAATATAGTTTTTTTTTGAAATAATTGATAAATTTGTCTTACCAACAGCTAATACCGTGTTAACCCTATAGTTTATGTTGTGGGTTGGAGTTATAACGTGTGTGAAGCAGTATTTTCAGTGTGTGGGTCAAATTCACAAGCTACATTCTATTTATTCTGATAGTTGATAGATAGCCAAGTTGTGAGTTAAATTTTTTTCTAATCAACGTCGATTGAGTCTAAACATAATTGACACCATTATTATTATTATAATAACATGGATAATATGTGTATGAGTGTGTTTTTCTCTTCGATTTAAAGGTTGAGAAAAGTTATAAATATAAATGGACATTATATAAAAAACGAATAATTGACGAGTATAACTAAATAAGTCGATAATTAAATTTTAAAAATTATTAAATATTAATTTTGTTTAAATCAATTGGTTTGAATATAAAATTTAATAATGGATAACCCACAATCCACCATCATAACTAAATAAACTAACCATACAACTAATTTAACTTTCAAAATCCACTAAACTAAAACTGAAATAAAAATTTTAACAGACTTATGTTCTGGAGTTAAAATATTCAAAGTTTGTTGTTTAGCACCATTAATATTTTGGGTTATTTTTTGGTTAATATTGAAGAAATTGACCTTTCAAGGAAAATGATAAATATATGCAGTACAGAATTAATATATTTGGTAAATGTCGGTCAAAAAAGAAGCAGTCTATATGTAAACTTTAATAATAATAGCATTTGGTATAGGAGAAATAGTAATAAATATATGTGTATATGTAGTATATTAAAAATTTGAGATTCTCTAAGACCAAGATTTTTTATTACAGCTTTTCTGACAATATATTCAATACTGTCTTACAAACCTTGGAGATGGAGATAAAATCAAATTCCAAATATTAAATTCACATTTTCTAATTAAAAAAATTGATATTTATTTACAAAAACTCGATTCAATTTTAAAAAGTCATTTTTTTAATTTTGAGTTAATTGAATTGAGTTATTTGAGTCGATTCGAGTTTTGAGCTTGAGTCTAATTGAATTTCACCGTTCGAATAACTTGAATAATTCGAATAACAGATTAATGTAAATACCCTTTTAATCCCTATCAACTTTGAAAATAAGCAAATTAGTCTCTCTCACAACAAAAATTACAATAAAAATTCAACATAATTTTTAAAATTTAAAGTATTTATAAAACTTTCAAAATTTATATTTTTAAAAAATTAATAAAATTTTTAAAAAAATTCTAAAAAATATATAAAGTTTTAAAATTTTAAAAATATTCTAGAATGATAATTTGGGGACCTAATTAATGATTTAAATTTATCATACTTAGGTATTTTTTTTAAATATATATGGTTTTAAATATATGTGTTCTAACCTGGAATTAGTTATACTGTAACATTATTTTTATTTGACATATTTAATATTTTTAAATTAACTTGAACAATTTCACCCGACTCGAATTTCACTCCACTCGATTTGAAAAAAAATCAAATTGAGTTAGGATTATAAAATAGGATCCATGAACTCGATTAACTTGAAATTTTTTCACTCGATTAGACTTGATTCAATCAAACGCTTACCTCTAGTTCTATCAAGTGAAGTTTTGGAATTCTTTTTTCATTTCAAATATGACACAATTTGCCAATTGAGTCTTAACTCGATTGGTATGTGCATTATTGTCAATGCAAGAGTATGCGAGTTCGAGTATGCTAAAATGCATTATCATCCTAATTATGGGTTAGGGAGGGGTTATGAGTAGTTCTAGGCATTGTGTCTAAAAGAGCATATGTGATTAAAATTTTGGCTTTTCAAATTTAAATTAATTTTTTTGAAAGGTTTTTAAATTATAATTATAAGATGTATTTAGAATATAAAGATAAAAAGAACAATAAATTTGAAAACTCTAAATGTGTATAGAATGTTTCAAAATTAATGTATATACTTTGATTTAGTTCAAAATATTTCTCTCTTGGTAGTTCATAATTTCGTATACTTATAGAAAAGATGATAATTTTTAAATAGTACTTGGTTAAATTTTGCATAGTTGGACTAAAGTAGCCATTATTTTTACAACAAAATAGTTAAATGCTTTTTTCATTAAGGACAGTGTATCCCACATCTACTTTTGCTAGGCACTAGACAAAGCCTTTTTTTTCCATCAGCAAATTGCAAGTCAATTGGCATCTTGGACTGAGTTTAAGTAATAATAATTATAGACAGTTGTGAGATATAGATAGTGATGGCAATGTATAGGATATTTATAATTTTTGTATAAAATAAAATGATTAATGAATTTGGATATTTGAATCTTTTATTTACGAGTTGAGAGGAAATATCTGTCTTATTTTTTCAATAATTCATATTTGTCGCAATGAAATACTATTGTTCGTCCCTCAAGTAATAAGATAAATTATTGGTTACAATATAGCTATGGTCTATATTCTCTATAAAGGACCAGAAATGTCTTGCTTACGTATCACCAGGAAATGCATTAACATAAATACATCAATAAGAAGGGGTATTATAAAAGTGTGTAAATTATAAAAACGGGTCAAAGTGGATTGTCCCACACTAACACTTCCACGCAATAACTCTACCGAAGGTGATTTTATTACCGGAATAGCTTTCGAAATGCCTGTTACGATTTTGATTGCCCAATAACCAATTTGGTCTCGAGATTTATCATTCAAACTTGAAATTATTATTTGCAAAAGTAAAACGGATTTGGATAATAAATACATGAAATTACTATTTACATTCACTCCAGATTCTCTAAAGATTAATCTACAATAGTTAATTTTGCGATAAACAAATTGAATATCGGTAAATATTTGAATCTATATTATCAATAGCAGATATAAATTTCATGTTGAATGCCATAACTTTGGGTAAAAGAAAACCATTTAAAAGAAAAGGGTATGAATTAGGAATTTAAGTTGTAATTACATTCAGCAATTTCATATTTGTCATTGGTACTGATGTGAGTGAAAAAATGAAGTGAAAATACAATACGATAAAAAATTAACTAACAACTATAATTTTTCATAAAAAGCAATTATTAATAAAGAAATAAAAAATGCAAATGATATTTCAAAAAAAAAATGCAAATGATCTATAAAATACATGGCCATGTATAGCATGGGTCAATTGATGATATTTAGTCAGTTATAAAATAATGGTCAAATTTCAGTTTTGGTTCTTTTAATTATGATAATATTTAGGATTTAATATTTATATTTTAATTTGACATAATTTGATCTTCTTTTTTTATAATGACATTAGTCAATCCAAATGATTATTATTCTCAACTATTTTGGTTAAAATACTCAAATAATTAAATAAAAAATTCTAACACAAAGTATCTATCACGACATGATATGTTAGAATGAATATTTTTTTTTTTCTAAAATATGCCTTAACATTTTAATTGGCATAGTTAAAAAGATGTCAATTATTAGCATCTACTCCTTTAATGGACCTACAGAATGCGAATGATTAGTTACCGGGCTCCCTTGAAAAATCAGAAAAAGAAAAAAGATGTCAATTATTTGGACTAATTAATGATACTATAAACGTAGAGGAGACATATTATGTCAACTTAAAGTGTAGTTATTAAATCCTAAATTTAAACATAATAGAAGGGCTGTAATCAGAATTTGACCTAAAACAATATATACCTAATACAATCCTTTATTTTATTTTTTGAAAAAAATAAAACTAAATATTTTCAAGAATCTATTTATGAAAATTTTTATTTTTAATTGTTATTATAGAAAAAAAAATAAATGTAAAAAGAAATCATCTATTTTTTTCCAACTATTTTATACTTATTTTTCATATTTTGCAATTATCTTACAACATTTGAGCAAGGATAAAGCTAGAAAATTACTTTAAAAGACTAAAAATGAATAATAATTTTTTTGGGGTCAATGTATAATTTTAATATTATATTAACTTTTATAAAATTTGAAAAAACTAAATCACAATTTACCATTTGGGTGCTTGAAAGACATTGATCAAAATAACAGTTCAATTTAAATTTTCGCACTTATATTTTATGGATTTATTGTTTGATTTAATAAAAGGAATGATGGTTTTTTTTAAAAAAATGGTTTTGATCAATTTTTTAATTAGTAAAAAATAATTATAGTCATCATAATTATTTTAATAAATATATTAAAATTAAATAAATATCTAGTAAGTAATTAAATATAACTAAAATTATATAAAAAAGAGCAAATATGATAGAAACTATAATAAAATTATTAAAAAAATTAATGATTACAAGTAATCACTAATTATTAAAATTGTGATATTAATGCTATCCATTAATTAGCGGATTACTCTTTGAACTTTTCGATTTGGCAGTTGTCTGCAACTTTTATCCTCACCATTAGCTGATGAAAATTCATAAAGAAAAAAAAAAAAATCAGATTGTTTATATTTTTGTCAAGCTACATCACATGTAATCCAAAACACAAGTGACAAAATAATGTATGAAAATCTGTGGGTTTTTTAAGGTTGGAATTGAGCATGTGATATGGGTAAAAATGATTGGCAATGCAGAGAAAAGCGTATCATTTTAGGTAATTTTGAAGGCAGTTTTTGATAGGGTCATCCCCTGACTTAATTTGCATCACACCTGCAAACCATGCACGCCCATTTTCCAAATTGGTGCATAGCTTTGCTCATCATAAAATTTTCTTTTAATTAGGGAAAGGAGAAGGAAATCAATGTTTTTTGTTCTGTAAGGAGCAAAGGAAGCTGCAAAATCATTGAGGGCTTGACGACGTTTTGAAAGTATAGTTTGTTTTTACTTGTAATTTCAACTATTCAATCAGCATTTTGGGTGATTTTTTTTCAAAAAACTCTAACATCATCATATCAAATAACCATCTTATGAGATTGTGTATTCCTTACATATATATAATCTCAAATAATAGAGATTTTGAGATAATTTTTATGTAAATTTTATCATTTATGAAAAGTAATTTTTTTTGAAATTTATGATTATCCCTCTTAGTAATGCCGTATTCAAAATTTAAACTTGACTTAATGAAAGTAAAATTTTATTAATATCCAAAAATAATCAACACAAATTTTTTTGCTCAATAAATATTTTGTTAATTCCAAAAAGGCATAAAGGTAGCATGTTTCATGCATAAAAAATGTCATACAACCAACAACTATACATTAGAAATGTTTATAGGCTGGATCAGGTTAAGTCTAAGCATGATATTAATATTTTTATACTTGTCTAAGCCCAGCCCGGTTTAAAATATGAGTTTAAAATATTGTCTACACCTACTCATATTTGCAAAAAATTAACTAAAACTTATTTTAGGCCTGCCCATATTTTTTTTTATTTTTTAAAAAATATTTATATTATTTTAATTTAATATTGAATAATTTTATATATTTTTTTATTTATTAAAATTTTTTATATTGTCATCTTAAAATTATTTTAATGATTACATTGGAGTAGTATTATATATTTAGTATAAGTTTATTTTTTAATGTGTTATAAATTATATAATATATAAAAATAACATAATATAAAGTATTATAAACTAAAAAATGAGCCAGATTTGAGCTTTAAATGTTCAAATCTAAACCTAAACCAAATGTTAAACGGGCTTAATTTTTTTGCTCAAACTTATTTTTTGGGCTTAATATTTTTACCTAATATTCTCAATTTTTAAGTAAACTTTTGAACCTAGACGAATAGCTCAACCCATGAATAGGTGTACTACACACATGGTAGGAACACAAGACTAAACCCAATTAAAGCAAACATAACACCAATCAAAAGATTAGACACAATCTCGGACCTCTCTGAAAAATCTTTGGTTCCATTCCACCATGTCTCAAAAACTCCACTTCCATATCTAAAAAATAAGACAAGTTTTACTCATGAAATTGCACACTGATGTTTCAACAAAGTTGATCCTTAATGCTCCAATCAGCTCAAAAGAACCTCAAACATTGTCTCTTGAAACATGATTATATCCACCAAATTTCTATAATTAATTACTTCAACACCCTGAAAACATCTCAAAGCTCCAGTGTCTTCACTACTTCCCTCTCTTCCTATCAACGTTGATTTCCATCTATTCGACAATAACATCTTCTCATCTCTCGTTAGTCCTCAAACTAGACGAAGCATAGACATTCATGATAGAACAATTGAATTCTTCAAGCACCCATTTACCCCTACGAAAACAAAATTTTCTTTACAAACAAAGATGTCCTTAACAAATATGCTTTTATCCCACATTATCAGTAATCCCCCAGCATATCCCACCGCTTCCTTCCCTATCCAATCATAGTTTTCATTTGGCCATAGTTTATTCAACCGCCTACAATCTTAAGACCTCTTTGTTTATTCAATTAGTAACAAGTCCACCTTTTGACAACACACCAACTTACAAATATTGCTCACTTTAGCAGTATTACCCAACCCCCATACATTTGTCCGATCTATTACATAATTTATTACCCAATAATCAGTCACACCCCGACATTGGGGGTTAGAAGTGATAAGATCTGTTGATTGGGTCAGTGGTTTGGATGGACTGTTAAGTTAATTTTTACACTTTAAGAATATAATGAGCTTATTGATTCGGTGGTAAGGTGTTTGTTAGCCTACCTTTAGGTCTCGTGTCCAAATCCTCCCAAAATTTTCTCACATTTCCACTCCCTCTCACGTAAATCTCTCTCCCACTCTTTGACTGCCAATTTTGGTTTTCTTCTTCGTCATTGAAATTCTCTTTTCTGATCTTCTTTTGTTTTTCAAAATTTTTTCTTCTTTTTCTTTTCCATTATTGCACCCTGAAATTTTGGTTATGTCATCTCATTGTTGCGCTTAAGCCTTGGTTACTGTTGTCTCATTAGGGTCTCAGTAGTTCTTCCACGTTTACATTCGTCGAGGTTTTTAAGTGGGTAAGTGTTGTCTTTTGAGTTTTTAGATCGATTTTTCTTCGTTTCTTTTTGTACTGTAAGGTCGAAATCTTTAAAGGTTTGGTGTGTATTTGTAATCGATCTTTCATATTGATAGATTTGAGGCGAATTGATCGTTCTTTGGTGCTTGAAATTGTGTTTTTAGGTGTGTTTCTTAAACACTTGTAACTGGGGTTTTTTATGCTAATTTTTGTGATTTGCAGTAGGATTTGGTGTGGTTTTTGGACCACACGGGCATGTGTCGCTTTAAAAATTAAGGTAATTTTCAAGTCACACAGCTTGGGGTGGGACACACCGGTTGGCCCCATGGCTGTGTGACCTCTGCTAGGGAATATGTCGATCGCACAAGGCTTGGGGAGTTCTCACACGGCTTGAGACACAACCATGTCTCCCCTGCTCCTTAGTTTTGAAATTTGTCACATGGATTTAGTGAGTTACACAGCTTATTCATACGGCCATGTACCTCAGTCACACGGACATGTCCCTCAGCCACACGATCGTGTAACTTAGTCGCATGGGTGTGTCTCTCAGTCACATGGCTATGTACCCCTGTTACACGGTCTAAACCTTCCCACATAGCCTGACCACACAGCCGTGTGGTCTTATTTTTGCAGTTTTTCATTGGTTTTGCAAAATGATTCGTTTTGGCCCTTGAGTGGTCCATAGTATGTTTAAGCCTTTATAAGAGTGTTTGGGACACTACAACTGTATGTGGAAGTCTCCGAAGGACATATTACTAATAAAACATTTTATATAAATGTGCATAAGATTCAATTTTGATATTTGCATAGGTTGAAGATATGATTTTGCTATGAAAACTTTGATTTATGTAAATGTCTGGATATGATGATTAGAAAATTGTGCATACTGTTGATTATGCTATTTTATAATTGAGCATGACAAAGTCTGATTTGATATACATATCTATATTGAGAGTTTTTGCATATGCATTTTGGTTGGGATTTGATGTTTAAGAGAAGGAAGTTCGAATTAGTAGTTAAATTGCATTATTAATTTAGCGATAAAACCGCAATAGTGTTAATAGCTTGGTTGCTTAAAGTTCAAGTGGCAAATGATTGCATAATGGTGTGAATTGGCTAGATGGGTCCACTATAACCCAATATTGGTGTGTAGATCTGGAAAGGGTCTAATATACCCTTAATGGTGTGTGATGGATTAAGGACTTGGTGTGTAGAGGTTGGATAAGCAGGGTTTCTTTTATGCCATATTATATTTGCATATGATTCTCCCATCTGTTTGGTGATAAAGTACTGTAATTTTTGATATGTTTAGAAATTGAATATTGTATGTTCGACTGTTTGTTACTACTTGTTTGCTATTGTATGACTCTGCTTATTTACACCTGTTTAAGACTCACATTGAGTTTTGTAGTTCACCCCCTTAGTTTTTCCTTTCCAGGTAATCCTTGTGGTTAGGTTTTGGACTTAGCAAAGTGGAGGTCTCGGAGTACTCGTTATGATTTGGTTTAATAAAGTTTTTCCTAAATCATAATAATTCATTTGCAATCAGATTTATAAATAATTTTATATGAACTGAGGTATGAGCTTTTGGTTTTAGGTTACTTTAGTGTTTTTGTGCATGGACATTAGTTTTGATACTGTTTGTTTTCATAAACGTTCAAGTTTTTTAGTGTTAATTTTATGGTTTTCAATTAATAGTAAAATTTACTGATTTTTCATTGTAACACTGGTTTTGGAACTCCATCTAACAAATTGTTAAACCTAAAATATTTGCAAATCGAATAAAGATATTTCGATATGGTTTTAATTTTATCTCAACAACTATTTGACAAATGTTTGCAAGATTAAGCAAAGCCTATTCACCGAATTTTGTTAAGTTCAAGCAAAAGAGGTTTTCGAAAGGAAATTAAGAAATTGGAATAATATTCTGTTTTGGGTCATTCTGGTGGCCAATGTGACCTCCAGAATCTGGTTGAAACTTCTAGGTCGGGTTTTGGAGTGTTACAATCATTCTCCAATTGATAATCTCCAGCTCCTTCCTGATTGGGCCTACCTCCCAAATAGTCATACTCCCTTGAATCATACCTAATGAATGGGCTCAGTCTAGAGGACTCTTTTCTCGACCCATCACCCATTATTCTAGCCAAGTTTCTTAAGCCTTTTCCCAACTAATTTGCCCCATCATAAACTTTTCATTTTCTTCCAAAAAATATCATCATTCAATCGCTTTTCATTAATTCTTGTCTCATTATTTTTGAAGCTCTTTACTCTAGCCTCATTTTCCAAGACCCTATTATCTTGATGCTCGTCCCCAATACAAATCTCTTCTTGTCTAATTGAGTCCGACTCTTCACATTTTGATTGAACCTCTACATGTTCTTTTGGATTGCCACCGTTAACCTCTTCCATATCAACCTCGTCGGATTCACCATTAGAGCTATAGTTCTTATCCCCTCTTTATAGATCTGGAAGATAATATTGCGATCCGTTTCCATAATATAAACTTTAAAGATTTCATTACCAACTTGTAGCTTGAGATCTCCATCAATTTGACTAAAACAATCTGAAATAATTTGGTTGTCTTGTACCTTCATCAATGGAAACGAGCTCTCTTATTTCTCCGTAATACCTTGAAATGTTAATACATTCCAAGCATGAATCGGGACACCAAACCATGACACCAGACTCCTCACTTTGCCACCTTGATTGACTATGACCATACTTGAGTTTTTTCAAACCATTTGAACAACAAATCTCCCAGATTAGCCATAGTAAGTTTTATGTTGTTGGCATTACCAAAAACAAACAAACACCATTGGGCCAAAGATTCTTTTATAATTATCATTCCATCTTTAAGAGCATTATTCTTTTCTGTTAACTTACCTACAGTTAGAGGTGTTCAAATAGTTAACTAAACCGAATTAGTATTAACCAAATTAATCGAACTTTTTAATCCTTTAACCGTTAATTGAACCGAAATTTTTTCAAAAAAATTAACCAAACCAAAATATTTCGGTTAATTCGGTTGGTTAATCGAATTAATCAAAATTTATATGTCCTTATTTTTTTAGTTAAAACAAATGTAAAACATATTAAAAAAATTTGATAATATTCATTTGACCGAATTATTCAAATTAACCAAATTAAACGAACTAACTAATATATATAATATATAATATATAATATTAATTATTAAGTTCGGTTAATTCGGTTAATTACCTGATTTCGAACTGAATTAATTGATAATTGAACTTTCAAAAAATCATTAACCAACCTATGGCCGAACTAGATCAGTTTGGTCGGTTAATTTGGTTTTAATCAAAATTTGAACACCCTACCCACAACAGTATTGAGGAGTGCTTGCAATGTACTAATATTGGAACTAAATACCTCCACCACTTATTTCTTGAACTACTTTTTCATTGGGTCTAACTCATTAGTGTGTGTCCTTCAACTACGTCTAGTGTTTCCTTCATTTCACCCATTGATTCCTGGATATGGACAACACGACTTTCCAAAATCGATAGCATATTCCTCGATTTGCTATTTTTCTTGCCCCTTCCAGTACGGGTCTCTATCAAAACGTTCTACTTGTCTCCTCCTTTCATCATCTCAATCGAAACCTTTGACCGCTAGCTTTAATACTAGCTATCATGGGACTAGAACTTAAGTCTGGTAAATCGCATGGGTTTAGGCGATTTCTTTACTTCAATCTCATCTAAGTTAGTCTTACTCCTAAAAATGAAAATTCATAAAAGAATTTCTCTAAGGCATCGAAATAAAACAGAAGCAATTTGAAAAGACAAAATGAATTGAATTTGAACAGAAAACCACAAGAAAGGAATAACACATCAAATATTTGAGTAAATACTCTAAAAAATATTATTTTAACTTAAGAATGGAATGAATACAAATGAAGGGGGAAGCTCTAATCAATGCTTGAGATTAGTTCCCATCTACAATAAGAGGGTCTTAAAAGATTTAAAGATATTCTTATACTAAGATGATCCATGTAGATGGGTTAATCTTGTCTAGCCGAATGAGAATCCAAATAGGTAAGCCTTGAGTCTTTTCCAAGTAATGAGCCAATCTTGTTGGGCCAAATAATCCCAAGGGAATAAGAAATATTTGAAATGTGCATATTTGTTGCGGACTCCTTTACGCGACACGTGACATATACATGTCCATCTTTTTATTTTGGCTCTTATAAGTTTATGTAAAACAATGCTATATAAACATAATCTTGAGAGATTTCTTTTAAGGATGTGGGATTGTGTAATTATTTAAAATACTTAAAACTTCCGACACTAACAATATTGTTTCTGTTATGAATATTTTATTAAGTGGGTGTCCATCAAGATTTAGATAAGTTTTGATATACTTTAAATTCTAATAGTAATTAGAAGTAGATCTCTATTTCATTTATACTTCTTATACCTATAAATAGAGAATTAGGGAAACATTGTAAAGAATCCCATTGATCAATAAAATATGCTCTCTCTTTTGCTTTTTTATTCTCTTTGTTTTTTTATTCTCTGTATATTTATTTTATAAGACGGTATTAGCATGATTCTCTTTTATTTTATAATACAGTCACTCCAAATTTGCTGCTCAAGCTGTTGTCAATTGCCTTCTAGAGATACTACTATTTCAATATTCAATTGGGGCTTGCACACTATGGGTAATCATTGTGCAAAGAAATTTATATAATCCTTACGTGGGTGATGACGGTGATGTTAAAGATCTTCAGGTATATTTTACTATAATTTATTTATTATATCATATTTATTATAATTGGTGACTAATTATGACAACATTAAGAGATAGATTTTGATTAAAAATTCACATATATTTGCGATGGTGATTATGAAATAGAGAATCAATGGAGACGTTTAGAAGTTTGTCCTACTAGATTTGTTGCATTCCCCTAAGTGAATGCAAACATAAATAAAATAAAAGATATAATCATGTACCACTAAAAGCGGGAACATAGTAATAAATAAGAGAACAGTGAGAGTTTTCAAGATAACTTATATTATCAATATGATATGAAAGATTATTGGACACATATGTGGTGTATGCCCAAATATTTTGTTTCTGTTAATATTCTTTGACGAAAGATATGAGAATGTAGTAATGAATTCTATCATTATAAATAGAAAATATTTATCTTATTTTGTATTGAAACAAACAAATATTATTCCAATATTTAATAGTACAAAATTAGTTGAAAGCTCCAGAAGAGTTAATATATCACAAAATTTGTGATGATTAATGCATTAGTTTTAAAAGATATTCATTATAATGGATATTATATTGAGATTGTGAATGAAGAAAATATTATATTTCATATGAATCACTATTGCTATAAATATCTATTTTGAAAGGATAAAAAAAGAGAGGGAGGATTGAGTTATTGATTACTCTTGTTATTAAATTGAAATGATTGTGACTATCTTTGTGATTTTTCTTTTGTCATCATCCCTACTAAGGGATTGAAAGCAAAATATTTGACTGTGAAAGATCTACTTAAGAGCAAAAAAATATGGTAATTCTATCTAAAACTCGTTATGTTTGGATGTACTGAAGTTGCAAGTTATTTTTTTATTTTAAAACTGTGGGTATTTACAGTATTCAGAATAAGTTTTTTTTTGGATATTTAAGATTTTGGCATATTCCCTGAAGCGAATATTGCATATAATTGTTTAAAAATTATATTTATTTTGTTGACTTAGTGGCATTATAAACTTCACATTGATTTAGACATTTCTAGTAGTAAGTGTCACAATAGTACTTATATATGTGGATACAAAGTAAAAGAAATAACAGTAAAATTATCAATTTGTCACAAATTATATTGACATTATTAGTAAAATTTAAATGCATGTTAAAGTAAACCAGAAGTTTACCGATACAAATGCATTTACTACTTGACGTGACCAATTAGACCATCCTAGATCATATATGATGTGAAAATTAATTAAGAATTCATATGGACATTTATTAAAGAACCAGAAGATTCTTTAGTTTAAAGAATTCTCATTTGTTGCTTGTTCTCAATGAAAATTGCTTATTAGAAACTCACTAGCTAAAGTTGAGATTTAATGTATTGCATTTTTAAAATGAACATGGGCTCATTCATCCATCATGTGAATGATTTTGATATTGTATGATTCCTGGTAGATGCATCTACAAAATAATCACTTATGTATTATCAACTTGCAACTCGTCATTTGCAAGATTGCTTATTTAAATAATTAGTTTCAGATTCTACAATTAAGACAATTCGTATTGCTAAAGCTAATGAGTTTATATCTCAGTCTTTTATTGATTGAATTTGAAAAAAATTTGTAAAAAGCTTGTTATTTATGAGCATAATGGTTTAGAGAAATTATTGATTAAATGCATTTGATTAATATCTAAACCATTACTTATGAGAACTAAACTTCCTATTTCACCATAAGATTATGTTGATTTATGTGTTGTACACATCAAACCAATAAGTTATAAATACTCCCCATTACAATTGATTTTTGGTCAAGAGCTAAATATTTCTCATCTTTGATTTTTTTTTTATGTACGTATATGCTCCAATTGCTACACCACAACAAAATGTGAGTGACTACTCAAATAAAGTTGGTAATATATATTAATTACGAGTCTCCTTATATTATTATATGTTTTAAATGTATTGGATATTCAATTATGACATGATTTGTGATTACTATTTTAATTCGATAGTTTTCTTGACATTTAACTTGTAATGAGTTAGGGGGAGAGTAATTTGAATCAGAAGTTCAACAAGGATGACTCATTACAAGTTCCAAATATGAAAATTCTCATAGAAGAAAATAATTCTTCTATATGGTTATATAGTGGAGACGGGTGCTTCAGAAGAGATTCAAGACATAACAAATAACTGAAACTCTAGAAGAGATTTAGGTACCTGAAACTGAAGATTAAAATAGTAAAAATAAGATATCTCGATAAGTTATGTCAATTCAAGAAAATGTGGAACTGATAATAAAAGTGGTCGACGATGGTTTTGCATGCAATATTATTGTTCAAGAAATGAAATAAAAGGGAGATCTTGAACAAATCTATTGAGAAATATAGATATGTAATAAATTGTTTAAAATAGAAAGACGTAACTCAAGTACAATTAAATTTATGGAGTTTTTGGACCAGTAGTCCAAATATCTAAAGGTATAAAGCCAGTGAGGGTACAAATGACGTAGTTTTGCGAAAACGAAATAAAATATGAAGTTTTTGCTAGGTCTTGGCATTGGTTATAAAAAGATATGATATTCTTTTGTGGTGGATGCAATAACCTTTAGATATATTATTAAATAGACAGTTCATAAACGATTTAATTTGCATCTAATGGTTGTTACAACCTTTTATGAATCACTATATAGTAAAGTTTATATTAAAATCCTCGAAGGATTTAGAATGCTAGAAACATACTGAAATCTCAGAAAATTGTTCATTTATATGAATTGAAATGATTTGAACATATTTGGTAAATTTGACTGAGTGAATAGTAGTTGAAGGAGGATTGTAAGATGATCCAAAATACCTATTTATATTTTTATAGAAGAATCATGATTAAAATTTGTTATGATTATGGTTAAAACTCTTGAAGAGATCAAAATATATTTCCCCAAAATTTTTCCTCACTCATGACTTTTAAAAGAATTGTGATATAAATGCTTAACAATACAATCAAATAGTCATTTGAACAGCTAGTATTCAAAATTGAATACGTAGAATATGTCATATTATGTGATGTTTTCATGAAGGGGAGTAAATACGTGTTGTACTATTTTTCTCTTAACTGAGGTTTTGTCTCATTGAGTTTTCCTGGTAATGTTTTTAATAAGGCAACATATTATGTGTATTATAGATATGCGTACTCTTTTTCCCTTAACTGAGGTTTTGTCTCATTGGGTTTTCTTGGTAAGTTTTTTAATGAGGCAGCATATTATGTGTATTATAGATATGCGTACTCTTTTTCCCTTAACTGAGGTTTTGTCTCATTGGGTTTTCTTGGTAAAATTTTTAATGAGTCAGTATATTATGCATATTATAGATATGTGTAATCTTTTTCCTTTACTAGAAATTTTTTCCCACATGATTTTTATCTTAGTAAGGTTTTAATGAGACACATTATCTACACATAGACATCCTAGGGGGAGTGTTATGAATATTTTATTAAGTGGATGTCCATCAAGATCTAGATAAGTTTTGATATACTTTAAATTATAATAGTCATTAGAAGTAGATCTCTACTTTATTTATACTTCTTATACGTATAAATAGAGACTTTGGAAAAGCATTGGAAAGAATCTCATTTATCAATAAAATACGCCTTTTCTTTTGCTCTCCTATTCTCTTGAATTTTTATTCTCTGTCTTTTTATTTTATAATAGTTGCTCAAGTTTAAACTTGAATTTTGTATTTAGAGATACAATATGTATTAACACTACACCGAGTACTTATTAATTATTAAAATTTGTTTTTAATACAGATAAGACCGAGTCAACTACTAGCATAAATTTGATTTATTTCTTTTTCATAATCGGATAGTAGCCTTATGCATGATTTAAAAAGAAAAAAAAGACTAGGCAATTATAGGTTGAATTTGAATGGGTTAGCACGTCCAATTTCCTTATACATAAATTTTGTATAAATTCCGACATTTTCTAAGCTTTTACTTAAATTTATTTTTCCTTTCAATTTTGAAGCACTATCTTGAATCTTGTTGGTTCTTTTTATTGCAAAATTAGTTCAAAAAGAAAAACCTGATTGATGAAGATAATCAACCAAGTTACCTAATTCACTTGGTTTACAAAGGGGAATGGTATCAATTAGATGATTTAAACTAGATTCTTTTCCCTTCTCTTATGAATTGATAAAGAATAACATATGTTGTTGATAAAAGTAGATTGTTTGGGAAAACAATATCTTTGCTTAATTTGATAATAAAGACTTGGATTAATTATTCGGATTTTATTTAAAATTTCTTACTTGAAACACTATGTTCTTATCTTGTTGATTCTTTTTATTGCAAAATTAAACTATGAATCAAAAGCCTGATTAATGAATATAATCAACTTAAGTACCTAATTCACTTCTTTTTCAAGCTGAGGTTATTTATGTTTTCTTTTCCAAAGAGAAAGGCATCAATTATTTGATTAAGTCGAAGTTGTTTTCCTTTCTCTTATGAACTGAGAAAAGAAAAACATATGTTTTGGCAAAAGTGGATTCTGTAGAAAAACAATTTCTTTTCTTGATAATAAAGTATTGTAATTCAAAGAAGAAAACTTGGATTCCATCATTTACTTATTCGGATTACTTTAAAACTTTTTAATCAAATCCATGCTACAATCATTGGACTCCAAAAAGAAAAAATACTAGAATTTCATTGGTCACTCAAACATCGATCAGAGGAAAAAATGGCTTGGTCCGCCGTGTCTTCTGCCGTCACAACGATTGGGATGCTGCTAACTAAAGAAGCAATATCCCTATGGGGCGTGGAGGATCAAGCTGACAGTTTGCAGGAGGAGCTGAAATTCATGCAAAGCTTCTTAGAAGATGCTGATTCAAGACAAGGCGAGAGCGAAACAATACGCCTTATTAACAGCCACCATATCTTTGAAAAGTCAAAGATATTGGTGTCAGAATTTTGGCACCGAAAATAGGAGCATTTATGGCACCGAAATTTAGTTTGAAATTTGGCATGGGATAATTATTTTGGTCCCTAATTGTATAAGGACTTTACAAGTTGATCCCTTAATCTCAACTATAAATAGGCCTAACAATTTCTCATTTTCTTCATCCCAAAATTTGTTATTCTCTACTTAAAGCTTTATTCTCTCTCCCTATTTGTAAATTTCACGTGTATTTTTGGAGTGAAATATATTTGGTAGTGCCCGAGGACGTAGGCAAAATTTGCTGAACCTCGTTAAAATTCTGGTGTTCTTTATTATTTATTTCTGCATATTTTGTGAGTGATTGTAGTGATTTATTGTGCTATTAAATTACGATAAAGGGATATTCTGGCTAGGAAAGACCTGGTACTTAAGTGATCCTCGTGATCCACCTCTCTTTCCTGGGAATTAAACTTAGTGTGATTTTTTAGTACAATAATTTTACTCTTTTACACGCTTCCGCGCAACACGCCTCTGGGTTGCCAAAATCAGAGAACTTGCTTATGATGCTGAGGATGTCGTTGAAGCATTCGCTCTGAAGATTGGGTCCAGAAGGAAAGGTGGTTTCTCAAATACTATCAAAAGATCTGCTTGCATCCTCAACGAGGGATGGGAACTTTGCAAAACCAAGTCAGAGATAGAGAAGATCAAAGCTAGAATCTCCAACTTGACTCAACAATTGCAGACATATGGCGTGAAAGAGTTAAGGGAAGGAGAAGAAGCATCAAGTTCTTCTCAAGCAAGGCGTGAGTTAAGGCGGTCATATCCTCACATCATCGAGGATAACATCGTTGGATTGAAGAATGAAATTGAGGAGCTAGTCTCTGTTCTTCTCAATGATAAAAGCTCGAAGCACCAACTTGCGTCGATATGTGGGATGGGTGGTCTGGGTAAGACCACGCTAGCTAAAAAGGTTTACAATCATGGCCGGGTTCGAGCTTGTTTCGATCACATGGCTTGGGTCTATGTTTCTCAGCAATGCCAAAGAAGGAAAGTCTGGGGAGACATTTTGGCAGGCCTTGTTTCGTCAAATGAAGAGGTTAGCAAGCTTAGTGATAAGAGCTAACAGCCAAGTTGTTCAACTTGTTGAAGGAAAAGAGATGCCTGGTGATTCTTGATGATATTTGGAGCGTTGAAGCTTGGGATAGCTTAAAAGCTGCGTTTCCCATGGCGGGCGACATGAGAAGCAAGATATTGCTCACTTCTCGTAATAAAGAGGTAGCTTCACACGCAGACAGAAAAGGCTACTTGCTTGAATTGAAGTGCTTAAATGAAGAAGATAGCTGGAACTTGTTTCAAAAGAAGGCATTTCCTTACAGTGATTCTTCAGGTGATACTTTTTGTTTTGTTCGTTAATTATTGTGAATTAGATTATCATTATATGCACATGACACAATAATTATTAACTTTTTATTTTAAAATTTTGGACTTAGAAATTAGTTTATTGTTTCAATAATAATTTCAAAATATGAATTAAAATAAAATTCTGAACATAATATATATCTTCTTAACAATTTTTTTTTATATATAGAAAAATGATTTATGCATGAAGAGTTGATAACTAGATGCAAAATAGACTTGTTTATGGGTCGGGCCACCTGATATGGCCTAAAGATTTGCCCAAAATGTGAGAGGTTTTGGACAAAAAAATAAAACCTATTTAAAAAAAGGCCAGGTCTCAGGTGATACATTTTTGGCCTAAGTCCGGCCTGACCCAACCCGAATTCACTAAAGGACAAAAAAAAACTTTTTTTTTTTTTTAATGTTATTTTCTTATTGTTTTCTCCTTATTTTGCTATCATTTTACTATTATGTTGTTATTATTTTGTCGTTAATGTTTGGATATTGTATAAAACTTGTTTTATTGTTAATATTTTTATTATTTTAGAGGCATTTACTTGTTAAGTTGCATTTTAGTGTTATTTAAATATACATATTTTTTTAAAAAATTTATTTTTAATTTGTTGAGAAATATTTATTTTAATGTTTTTAATATTTTGATTTATTATATATTTTTTAAAATAAAAAAATTAATATGGGCGGGCCGGGCTCAAGTTTTAGCATTTTTATCAGAGCAGCGCTTGGGCAACAATTTAGGCCCATTTTTCGGATCAGGCCTGGCCCGACCCATGAACAGCTCTAATGGAAAATGGACTAATTTTTTAAAAAAACATTACTACTTTTTTTTTTGTGTTTGGATAATTCTGCATAAAATACTTTTTTTTGTTTGACAAATTTTTCTATAATTATTTTTTAAAAGTTGTTACTAGTGAAACAAACACAACATAAATATATTTACAATATTTCTTCATGACAATAAAATTATTTTTATAATAATTAAAATGATGAGAAAATATTTGCTCCATTATAAGTGGAGTTTTTAAACAGCACAAGTAAGGTTAGGGGTTGACAAGTGTCCTATAAGAGTACAATAAAATATTAAAAATACATATATTTAAAAAAAGATGCATAACAATTTTTTAAGGTTACTTGTAAAGTAAAAAAATTCACTTCTAATGTACCAAATATTCACCCTTGATATCATATATAAACTTTATTTTGGCCAAATATATTATATATAAACATAATAATAAATAATGTCTAATTAAAATTTAATGTAAATTGCATATATTGCATATATGATAGTAGATAGTGACATGTTAGAGTTGAAAGGGATAAATGAAGCCAAAAATTATTTAAATAAATATTCATATTTATATAATTAAAATGCTCATATTTTATACTATAAAATTTTTATTATATATTAATTATAAAATGTAATATAATTTATTGTAATATAAATATTATATAAATATTTATAAATTGTAATATATTTATTATTAAAATATTAATATAAATATTTTTCAATAATACATTAAGAATATTGTTTTAAATTTATTATTAAAATAAATTTGATTATTAAATAATTTATAAAAAATATTTTAATTATATTAATAAATATATAATTAAACATTATAATATTTGTTATTAGTTTTTTAAGTATCTTTTAAATATTTTAAAAATTAAAATAAAAAATTATTAATAATATAATAATATTAGGCATTATTTAAGTTAAATTTTATATAGATATAAAATTACTCATAAAAGAACTCTTTTCTATAAAATGATTTACGCTTTTTAAAAAGGTAAATCAATTTAGAGAAAAATGAGCTTATTTTCTATTAATCTATAAATTATTTTTGTTTGATTAAATTATTTTCCATAAACAAATACAGCAAAAAAAAAAAAAACATATTCCATTAATCATTTTCCATGAAATAAATGCACTCCAACAAATTTCAGCATTTAATCATTAATAAAAAAGTTTAAACAATTTCTTTTGGATGCGGATGCGACCTGATAATTTGTAATTGATGATAAAAAAATTGTAACTTGTGAACAAAATAGAAAAAATATTTTTTAATAAAAAATGGGAATAAAGGAATATTGGGAAGATAGAGGTGGGGAAAGAGGAAATGTTATATAAATTTTACATATGTGTATTCATGTCACTTTATATTATTTCTACCCGTTCCATCTCTTTTTTGTTAGTATTTAAAGATTATTTGAGTCTAGATTGAACATAGCAAATATTAAGAAATTTTATTCAATAATGATAAAATTGAATTCAAGCAACTGAAGTTATTTATTCAACTTAATTTGAGTATTTACTAGTTTAATAGAACTTTTTAAATTCTACTTTTACTCTTATTATCTAGAAATAACTTAAGTATGAATGAGCTCGAGTATAAATACGAATAAGATTAAATTTGAATTTAAAAATTGTTGTTAAATTGATTGAGTTTAAGTTGAATATTGAACCTTGAATCTTGAGTTCAAGTTTGACTGACTTAAATTACACCCCTTGCAAATAGTGGCTTGATTCCATAAGGCTTGTGAGCAATCTAAATCAAGGAAAGATGTCCATGTTGTGGTTAATTACTAAACAATAATTTGGTTTTGAAATTATGACTGATTCTTCTTTTTTCAACCATGTTTTGGTACTATACAGATTATAAAGTAGATGCAAATATGGAAGAGTTAGGGAAAGACATGGTTAAACGTTGTGCAGGGCTTCCATTAGCCATCATTGTGTTGGGAGGAATTTTGGCTACGAAGAATAATTCATTACTTGAATGGCAAAAAGTATCTGCAAATGTGAAATTATACTTGAAGAGTGGTAAAGCTCAAGGACCGGAGGATGTGCTAGCATTAAGTTATGATGATTTGCCTCCCTATTTAAGACCATGTTTTCTTTATATAAGCCACTTTCCAGAAGATTATGAGATACTTGCAGATAGATTGATTCAGTTATGGGTTGCCGAAGGTATTGTTTCATTAAAGCAAGAAGAAGGAGACGAAGGGCAAATAGCTGAAGATGTGGCTGAAGGTTATTTGCTGGAGCTTGTAGAAAGATGTATGATTCAAGTACGAGAAAGAGACATTGCAACCTTAAAGATGAGCAGTTTTCAGATGCATGATCTAATGAGAGATGTTTGCTTGTCAAAGGCAAAACAAGATGTCGAAACCATTTTTTTGAAAACGGGATCGACTGGATTTTGAAAACGAGAATTAAAACGAGAGTCGCCACCGATCTTTATTAGGTGTGATCGGACCACCTTTGCTTTAATAGAACGTTTTAGTTTATTAAAACAGTGTTTTTTTGGTCTACGAGATTCAAGAGAACAAGTTCGGGAGTCGGTTACGTGCGAGGAAGGATTAGCACCCTCGACACGCCCAAAAATTGGTACCGAATTGATTAGTTAGTGTCTTAATGTCGAAAGTTAAAAATCGGGAATGGATTTGAAATACGATCTTTTCTTGTTAATATCGGTTTTAAAATTCTTGAACTAGCTTAAAACGATTGTTCAAAGATTTCCTTATCTCGAGGCATTGGAGTATCATATCCCGTAAGTTAGGACACAATACTATGAATTCTGGAGCGCAAGATCGTCTTTTAATTTAAAATAGAATTTCATGTGTTTTAAAATTCGAAAAGGATATTTAGCTATTTAGAAACAACGAGAAAATCGAAACCCCGTAAGTTAGGGCACAATTCCTCGATATTTCGAAACGCATAACATTGCCTTATTTGGAAAATTTTGTCTTTGAATAGTGGTGAATTCACTATTTAAACAACATGTGCTATTTATTTAGGTTAAAACAAAGCGATTTGTTGGATAAATGTATTGGGGTTTAATTTATGATATGACTTAGACTAGATGAAGCAAAGATAGATTATAGAGCATGGGATAATGCAACATGAATACAATGTTTATACAACAAATGACAATAATGAAAATACGAATAAACCAAATATAACACATACAATGGTAACATTCAAATAACATATATCACTTAGGCATTAATTATTAGTAACCAAGGACAAACGAATTAAATAAGATGTAACCATTTAAAAATATAAAACAAATTAAAATGAATAAAGTATAAAACAAATTGGAGTAAAATAATACATAAAGCAAATTTCGCGTAAATATATATACATATATATGTTAGATAAATCAGAATGAACCATATACAAAATGAAATAAAAGGGATTCTTTAAAATAATATGTAAAAAGAACTTAAAATAAATAATGTGTAAGTGAGAAATTTAAGATAAAATATATACAAGAACGGTTTAAACGAAAATATATACGTAAATGTAGTCTAAAGAAAATATACATATAGAAAAGTTTTAGGATAAGGGTTATATAAAAAAAATATTTTTAAAACAAGTAATATATAGGAAGTTCAAAATAACGATAAAAGAACTTAAAAATGATTAACATATAAACTAGCATGACTAAGTAATATATAAGAAATTTTACCATGGATAATTTATATAATATAGGTTAAAATACAAAGATATATATATAAAAAAAATTTAAAATAAGCAATGTGCATAATAGCCATGCGTAAAATATACTTGATAATAATTTATAATATATAATATATAAAAATGAGTGGTAATTCAAATGATTTAAGATAAATTTTATATATATATATATATATATATATATATATATATATATATAACTCAAAATGAATAATTATGGCGATTTTAGAAAAGAATAAATAAATTTAACAAATTAAGGATGAACTACAATCAAAAAAGAAATTAAGGGTGCAAATTATAAATAATAGAAAATAGGCAATGAGGCCAAAACCAAAAGCGCGTGCAAGCTGCGGAGGACCGATTCAGAAATAAACCAAATCATCGCCACCCGTTCCATTCTTAGTGGTCAATGGATTAAGGATCAATTTAAAACACGCGAGAAATATCTCGGGCCAATTTAAAAGAAACAGAAAATAAATAAAGAAACTAAATTAAAACGACCTACTAAGCGGAGGGACCAAAGCGAGATATTTTCCCTTTTATAGGAAACACGCGGTCCGCCCTTCAATCGGGTCGGGTCACGGCGAGAGAGATACCATACTGGCGCCGTTTACTTCTTTTATTTAAGTTAGTTTTTATTTTTATTTTTTCATTTGATTTCTCTTAAAAAAAAAAAAAAAAAAAAATCGAGGCCCTTTTGCCCTCTCTCTCCTCTCCATTTGCTTTACCGATCGGGTCTCTCACCGTCCACCGTATCGCCACTATTTTGGTCAATGGCGACACGCGACCATGGGTATTTAAACCACATTTGAGAGCCTTTCGGAGGCCAAGCACCTCGATGTCCTTTAGGAGCCAAAGAGAAACCCATGGACCTCTCCTTCGAGCCCGATCGCCACGATGGAGGAGGTTCCCCTGTGATGCGTCCATGGTTTCAGGTGAGGGTTTTTTTATTTATTTTCTTTTTACTTTTATCTATTTTTCGTATATAAAAAGAAGAAGAAAAAAAAACAGAATAAATGAACTTCAAAACTGAAAACGACAATGGAAATCAACCTTTTCGATTTCTTGCTATTTTGCTTGTTTTTTTTGATTGCTTAGTATTCGTAAAAAAATACCAAGGGATTCATTTCGGCCTTTATAGCCGAGTTACACTGATTTATTCTTTGTTTTTTTCATTTTGTTTACTTTCTTTTGTTGTTTTTTTTTTGTTTGTCGTTTTTCTTTTTGTTTATTTCTCTACCATTGGTGTTTGCTTGCGTGTGGACCTTTGTCTTGCAGGTAATGTGAGCGTTCGAGGAGGCTGACGGTGGTGGTGTGAGTGGTGGCCATTGGTGAGGAGTGCGGCGGCTGAAGCTAAAGGAGGCTAGGGTTGCTGCTGAAAACTAAATTGGGTTTGGTTTAATAGTGGGCTGATTGGGTTTGGGTAATTTAGCAATTGTTATTTGTAAATGGACTATTATTTTGGACTTTTTTATTATTTTGGGTTTTATTGTTAAATGGACCTAGGACAAAATTGGCTATTACAGCTGCCCCTCTTTGCTCGTTGTCGTGTAACGAGAGCGGAGCAAAGACATTAAAAGAGCCAATTTTGCCTAGTCTTACTGAATCTTGGCTTCTTGGTGCTTCTTTTCTTCTAATAGCTTCGCTCCATCCCAACATCCTCAGGGGTATAGGAAATAGTGCTATGATTTGTTCCAATGCAATTTCAGGGAGAAGAGATTTGTAGCTTCGATCTACTCCACTAAAACTTCAAAGGGATAGGACTTGGTAATTTCAACCTGCTCTATTGCATCTTCAGGGTGATGAGGTTTGCGACTTCAATCTGCTCCACTGCAACTTCAAGGAGATGAGATCCGCCATGATGATCTGATCCAACCTACTGCAACTTCAAGGGTATATGATTTATAGCTTTAATCTACTCTACTGTAACTTCAGAGAGATAAGATTTGCTATCTTTAGTCTATTCCACTGCAACTTCAAGGAGATAAGACTTGCAACTTTAACCTGCCCCACTGCAACTTTAGAGGGATAGGGTTTGTTTTGATCTGTTCTACTGCAACTTCAGAGAGATACGATCTGTTTATTCATAGCTTCAGTCTGTTCCACTGCAACTTCAAGGAAATAAGATTTGTAACTCCTATCTTCTCCGCTGAAACTTCAAGGAGATCCACTGTGGCTTTGAACTGCTCCAACGCCATTTCAAGGAGAAGATATTTGATTTCCAGCCTGTTACCCTACTGCTTAGGGGGTTAAGGCCCATCATCTTCGATCTGTTTCCCAACTACTTAGGGGTTTAAGATCTGTAAATTCAGCTTGTTACCCTACTGCTTAGGGGGTTAAAGCCCATCCTCTTTGATCTGTTTCCCTACTGCTTAGGGGGTTAAGATTTGTAAATTCAGCTGTCTTCGATCTGTTCCACTGCAACTTCTGGGAGACAAGATCTGCAATCTTCAGCCTGTTACCCTACTACTTAGGGGGTTAGGATAGTAGCTTAAATCTGCTCCACTACTAGTTAGGGAGACAAGATTCGCCGTCTTCGATCTGTTCCACTGCAACTTTAGGGAGACAAGGTCTGCAATCTTCACCGATATTGCTACACCATCCTCTAGGGACATGATCTATAGAATCGGTTTTATGTATCTATGCTTATGCCAAATAATTAGGATACTATGACCAAAATGAATCAAATGCTCCTAACTAGATGTGATGCTTATGTCAAGTAATCAGGATGCTTACTATCGAAATGAATCAAATGCTCCTAACTAGATGTGTTATGAATGATGAATGCAGAAATGGAAATGATCCCTTTTTTTTTTTTAAGGCTTAAGGTATCATCGCTCGTTGTTCATCAGGATATTATCACTGACGTATTACTCTATCTTTTCTTCAACTAGTTTCTCTGGCAGAAGACCCGAAGAATAATCGCAATTTGGGCTATTCTTTCAGCAAAGTTTTCAACCCTTAAATGTAGGGTGATTCAAACTAATTAGTCCCATTTCAGGTCTTTATATCATTTAGAAGCATTTCAGAGTAATATGCAGAACTCTTTTGTGAACATTATTAGTCCATTAATCATCATTTCAATGAAAAACGCTTGAAAAAGGTTATCGCATTAGACAAAATGGAATTTTATTGAGAGCAAAGCTCCAAATGAATAGGGTAAACAAGATAGCAAATTTGTCAAAATACAAAATGAAAACTAACAAATTAATCAAGATAGCACATTTTACCGAAAATACCAAATAAATGAGATAAGAATAAGTGCTCCAGATATCGCAATATGAGTTTCGTTGCACGAACTTCTCGAGGATCCTTTGAACTCAGTAAGTGTTTGGAAGACCAAAAGTACTTTGTTGATGCCCCAATATGTAGCATCCCTCCTTCTTGTTAATTCAAAGAAGACAAAACTACCACACGCCCCATCTTTGATCAAAATTTGAATTGCCCATTCCTGGGTTTTCAATTCAAACCCCCTTTGGTCTCAAAGCGCCATTTTACGGGTTTTTACCTTGGCCTCTCCTCTTTTTTAGGTGAAGTACCTCTTGACCGAATCTGAGTTCACGGGATTAGGCAAGCTTTTTCCATCCATCTCGGTTAAAATCAGAGCTCCTCCAAAGAAGGCCTTCTTCACCACATAAGGTCCTTCCCAATTAGGCATCTATTTTCCTCTAAAGTCCTTTTGTATGGGGAGGATCTTTTTCAACACGAGGTCTCCTTCATGGAATTCCCTAGGGCGAACCTTCTTATTATAGGCCCGCATCATTCTCTTTTGATACATTTGACCATGACGGATAGCCTTTAGCCTCTTTTCTTCAATCAAGTTCAACTAGTCGTATCGAGACTGGATCCATTTTGCTTCATCTAATTTTAGTTCTGAAAGCACACGTAGAGAGGGAATCTCAACCTCAATAGGCAGAAACGCCTCCATTCCATAAACTAAAGAAAATAGTGTTACCCCGGTAGATGTTCTGACTGACGTCCGGTAGGCATATAGGGCAAATGGTAATTTCTCGTGCCAATCTTTATAGGTCTCAGTCATCTTCCTCATGATTTTCTTTATGTTCTTATTGGCCGCTTCTACTGCAACATTCATCTTTGTGCGATACGGTGATGAGTTATGATGTTTGATCTTGAACTAGCTACAGACCTCCACTATCGTGCTATTGTTCAAGTTTAGTGCATTGTCCGATATGATCAGCTCAGGCATTCCATATCGATATATAATTTCTTTCTTCAAGAACTTACTGACTACCAACTTTGTAACGTTGGTGTAAGATGTCGCCTCTACCCATTTGGTGAAGTAATCTATGACCACAAAGATGAATCGATGTCCATTAGATGCCTTTGGTGAAATTGGCCCAATGACATCCATGCCCCACATGGAGAAAGGCCATGGAGAAGTCATGACATGAAGATGTGAAGGAGGTACATGAATTTTATCTCCATATATTTGGCATTTATGGCACTTCTTGGCATAGTTGATGTAATCTCCTTCCATTGTGGACCAATAATATCCGAATCTCATGATCTATCTGGCCATGGTGAAACCATTAGTATATGTTCCGCAGACACCCTCATGAACCTCTTCTAGGATTTGCTTAGCCTCGACAGCGTCTACACATCGTAAGAGTACCTGATCCTTCCTTCTTTTGTATAGGATCTCTCCATCCAAGACATAGTCACTAGCGAACCTTCTTAATGTCCTTTTATCATTCTTAGTCGCTTGGTCTGGGTATTCACGACTCTTCACATATCGTAAAATATCCTGGTACCAAGGATGATCATCTTTCTCTTCTTCTTCTTCGATGTTGCAGCAGTGGGCCAGAGCCCCATAAATACTCATTTGGATAGGCTTCACATCCTCTTACTTGTTCACTTTGATCATAGAAGCTAAGGTTGCTAAGGCATCAACCATCTGGTTTTCATCTCGCGGGAGGTAGTAAAAAGTGATATCATCAAACTCCTCAATTAAACCAAGAACCAACCTTCGATAATTGATCAACTTGGGGTCTTTTGTCTCTCATTCACCCTTAAGCTGATAGATCACTAATGTAGAATCTCAATATACCTCTAGCACTTTAATCTTACGTTCAATGGCTGCACGAATGCCTATGATACATGCCTCGTATTCCGCCATATTGTTTGTGCAGTCAAAATCCAATTTACTAGTGAAAGGATAATGATCTCCGTTTGGGGCTACCAAAACTGTCCCGATTCCGTTACCCACAAGCGTTTGAAGCTCCGTCAAAATTTAGTTTCCACGAATGGCCCTCTTGAGAGTCTTCTTCCATGGTTGCAACATATATTAGATCCTCATTCGGGAAATCAAAGCTTAATGGCTCATAATTTTCTAGAGCTCTATTGGTCAGAAAATCTGCTATTGCACTCCCCTTTACAGCCTTTTGGTTCACGTAGACTATGTCAAACTTAGAAAGCAAAATTTGCCAACGAGCCATTCTTCCATTCAAAGCGTTTGATTCCATCATGTACTTCAAAGGGTCCAGTTTTGAGATGAGCCAAGTTGTGTGGTACAACATGTATTGATTCAGTCTTCGGGTTGTCCAAATCAAAGCACAACACAACTTCTCGATCGGTGAATACCTTGTCTCATATTCAGTGAATTTCTTGCTGAGATAATATATCACTTTTTCTTTTCTTCCCGACTCATCATGTTGGCCTAGCACACATCCTATGGAGTTTTCAAACACTGCTAAGTACAATATCAGTGGTTTATCCGAGCAAGGTGGCATCAGTACTGGGGCATTGGATAGGTAATGCTTAACCTTGTCAAAAGTTTTCTGGTACTCTTCATCCCAAACACTTGGATTATGCTTCATAAGGAGACGGAATATCGGATCACATTTCTCTGTCAGTTGTGAGATAAACCGAGTAATGTAATTCAGTCTTCCTAGGAAACCCTGAACTTCTTTTTGAGTACATGGTGGAGGTAATTCTTGTATAGACCTGACTTTATCTGGGTCAATCTCAATTCCTTTTTCACTGACCACGGATTCCAACAGTTTCCCTGACCGGGCTCCGAAAGTACACTTCGCGGGATTGAGCTTTAGTTGGAACTTCCTTAACCTTAAGAATAGTTTCCTCAGGACTTGCACATGCTCATTTTCTGTTCTGGATTTTGCAATCATGTCGTCGACGTAAACTTCGATTTCCTTGTGTATCATATCATGGAATAAAGTTACCATGGCTCTCTGATACGTCGCTCCCGCGTTTTTCAACCCGAATGGCATCACTTTATAACAAAATGTTCCCCACATGGTTACGAACGTGGTCTTTTCCATGTCTTCCGGATGCATTTTTATCTGGTTGTATCCCGAAAAGCCGTCCATGAATGAGAAAAGTGTGTAACCCGCCATGTTATCCATTAAGGTATCAATGTGGGGCAGCGAAAAGTTATCTTTTGGGCTGGCCTTGTTCAGATCCCGATAATCCATGTACATTCGTATCTTCCCATCTTTCTTAGGAACTGGGACTATATTGGCCACCCATTCTGAGTACTTGACCACTTGTAAGAAACCGGTGTCGAATTACTTCTTGACCTCTTCTTTTATCTTTAACAAAACATCGGGTCTCATCCTTCGGAGTTTCTGCTGAACTGGTTTGCATTCTTCCTTTATTGAGAGTCGATGTAGCACGACATCAGTATTCAACCCAAGCATGTCTTGATATGACCATGCGAAGACATCCTTGAATTCCCGGAGTAACTCGACGAGGTCTCGCTTTGTTTCTTCAATGATGCTAGCTCCAATTTTCACCTCTTTTCCTTCTCCTAAGCTAAGAATTTCCACCGACTCTTTGTGAGGTAAGATTTGTTTTTCCTCTTGTTCTACCATTCTTAACAAATCAGAAGATAGGTTACAATTTCGGTCATCTTCAAAATCCTCAGTATCCTCCATACACAAATCTCGCTCGAAAAGAGTCTTTGAGTCAGTAGCAACATTACTCATATCATTGATATCTGGAGACCTGTTATGGATGAAGAAAGAAATCCAAAGAATAAAGAATCTAAGAATACTTGTGTGGTATGATTATAAATGAATTGGAAAGAATAAAAGAATATTCGCTTAAGATGATACGCAAAAATGCATTTTTATTAAAATAACGATATTTAGACATATGCCTATTTCATAAAAGGATTCTTATTGCCCCTACGCTTAGAGCAATAAGCTTGTTTTGAACATTACTCTGAGTTAATTCTAAAAGTTACAGGGATCTCCTCTACGGTCCAATTGTTCAAAACACTTCCAAGAATGTAAGGGTATATTCCAGCTAAATTCCCTTCTTCGGCTTTTTCTTTAGATATGGCGTTAATGCTTAAACTGTTTAATATTTTTTCGGCAGACTCTCTCCTTGTCGATCTTTCTTTGAAGTAAATTGTACCTCCTGACACAAATGTTTTGGATAAATGAGGGACGGTTATCGGCTCCCATTTGACCTCCTCACCGCGCAGACGTGCTTTTCTCATTTCTTGCCTTTTCTCCAGCTCTTTTTTCTTTTGCTTAACATCTGGCTTAAATCCTAAGCCAAAGTGGTCTCGTTTTTCTTTTAACATTGGTACCTCGATCCTTCCTTGGAGACATCTTCCGAGTCCTCTTCCTGGCAGGGCTCCTTTGCCAACCGTTAATCGCAAGCCCATCCTCGTAGTTTTGGATATCCTGGGCATTGGGATCTTGTTCCCTTCGACAATGAATGTAGCGTTGACGAATTCTAGCGATCGAAAGGAATATTCTATCGCCTCATCGTCCGTTCCCACGTATGGTGCGTCACTGGTAACGGATGCAATGATGTCTTCCTCCGCGTTTATCGTTATCAACCTACCCTCAGTTACCAACTTCAACTTTTGGCGTAGGGACGACGGTACTGCCCCCGCTGAGTGAATCCACGGTCTCCCCAACAGGCAATTGTATGAAGGCTTGATATTCATTACTAAAAAGTCCACCTCATATGTATTTGGGCCAATCAAGAGAGGTAGTTTGATTCTTCCCATCACTTTTCTTTTAGTACTGTCGAATGCTCTCACGACGTTTTGACATGTCTTCATGTGAGAGCTATCCACTGGCAACCTATTTAGCGTGGACAAGAGCAGGACATTCAGCGCTGATCCATTATCAATCAACACCCCCGGCAACGTGCATCCTTTGCAGCGAGTGGTGATGTGCAGGGCCTTTGTAGATCCCATTCCCCCCGGTGGTATCTCATCGTCATTAAAGAAAATGAAATTATCAGCGCTGATGTTATTGACCAGGCGATCGAGTTTGTTGACAGAAATATCATTCGCCACGTACGTTTCATTTAACACCTTCATCAATACACTGCGGTGTATCTCTAAGCTCAAGAGCAAAGCTAGTACCGATATGCGAGCTGATTGTTTGTACAATTGCTCCACAATGCTGTACTCACTGTGCTTCAGGAATTTTAAGAATTCCTTAGGCTCTTTTTTCATTACAGGCTCATTGACAGGCGATTCAGGTCTGATCGTCTTCTCCTTTCTTTGTTCAACAACCACAGATTTTTCTTTAGTTGGTTCTACCTTTGTGTTCGGAGTATAACGCCTTCCACTTTGTGTATAGAAACCTTCATCTTGTCCTTCCTCCGAAGTGCCAGTCGGGCTTTCCTTTCCCGGGATTATCACATTACAGTCATAGTTCCAAAGTACACTCTTGCTATCTTTGTAAGGGAAAGCAACAGGCTTCTAGATTATGACGTTTGGCGCGATTGGTACTCCCACTTCACTGATCCTTGGTCGTGATATGATTACCACTGGGTGATTGACCCTAGGGACTTTATTGGTTGACCCTCCTTCCGAAGCGCATACATCTTCTCCTTTCAAGCCCTCAGTATACTCAAAGAATTCAATCTCTTTATTTTCCATCAATCTCTGTACCAGTGCCCTAAATTCATTGCACTTTTGGATCTCATGACCCTCTTTGTTGTGATATTCACAGTAGTATTTTGCTCCTTCGGGCTTCTCCCCTAAATCTAGTGCAAGTAAACTTTCTTCTACCATTTTCTTCCAAACTCATTTCAATGAAGTCTTTACCTCTGATACATCCATCTTGGTTCTCCTTCCTCCATTTTCAACTATCGCGTATACCCTTTCGTCTGAATGACTGGGTAACGGATTTCCCCCACATTAGGTCCTGTGGGATCATCGAACTTCACAATGCCCATTCTTATGAACCTTTCGACCAATTTCTTGAAGGCCGTGCAGTTCTCAATTGTGTGTCCTGAGATTCCTGTATGATATTCGCATTGTGCATTTGCGTCATACCACTTAGGAAATGAAGGTTGTATGTGTTTCAGGTAAAATGGGGACACTACATATGCATCGAACAGATTTTGGTAAAGCTCCTTATACGTCATTGGGATTGGCGTGAACTGAACCCTGTCTGTGTTAGGCCTCGGGTTAGAATCTTGCCTTGCAGGGCCCTGATGGCTAGTAGTCACTGCCCTTAGTTGGCTCACTGTGACTGGCTTGGGATAACTTTTATTGTATATGCTTGCATTGTTCACTTCGTTTTCTTTCCTTCTAGGAGCCGATCACTTGACACTTTCTCCCGCTTCAATTTTCCCACATCTCACCGCGTTTTCTATCATCTCCCCAGACATCACTATGTCTGAAAAGCTCTTAGTAGCACTTCCCAACATATGGTTATTGAATGGGGCCTTCAGGGTATCGATAAAAAGCATGGTTGTTTCCTTTTCCAAGAGAGGTGGTTGGACTTGTATTGCTATCTCCCTCCATCGTTGGGCATACTGCCTGAAGCTCTCACTTAGCTTCGTTTCCATATTTTGTAATGTAATTCTGTCGGGCGCTATGTCTGTCACATGGCCGTATTGTCTCATAAAAACTTGAGCCAAATCCTTCCATGAACCAATTTGGGCACGACTGAGCTGGTTATACCACTTGGCTGCAGATCCGATCAGACTGTCCTGGAAGCAATGAATTAGCAGTTGATCATTGTTAACGTATCCTGTCATCCTTCGACAGAACATCGTTATGTGAGCTTCAGGGCAGCTAGTCCCGTTGTACTTTTCAAACTCCGGGGTTTTGAATTTTGGTGGGAGCATTAGATCTGGGACTAAGCTTAAGTCCTTAGCATCAATCCCGCCGCGGTAGTCAGCGGTCTCCATTGCTTTGAATTTTTCTTCAAGCCATTTACACCGGTCGTCAAGTTGTCTTGCCAGGTCTACTTTTCCTTTCTCTATTTCTGCCATATTATCAAGGTCCGGAACGACTGGATTAGTCAGATTATCTCTCGAATTGGAGCCCGAGCCTGTTGGAAAAATCATCGGCGCTGAGGCACCAGCCTAATATTGCTGTGGCCTGATAGTGACGGGCACTGTTCGTGGGTACCCCTCCGGTTGTGGTTGAGTGTTAGTCGGGGTAAAGCCTGGAGGATAGACAGGGTCTTCATTATCATTCCCCACAACGCTCTTCTCTTTTTCGCGTTCCTTAGCCAGCAACTGCGCTAACTGTCCTAACATATTATTCTGGGATTCTTGCATTTGTTCCCTCATATCTTGTTGGATTTTCGCTAACTGCTCTTGCATCTGCGCTTGTAATTTCTCTTGCATATCCCTTTGCATTGTTCTAATCTTTCTAGTCTTTGATCCATTGTTTTGGTTTTACGGCGGGTATTGTAGCGGTATTCGGTTGGTTGATTCTTGTTGGATTCCAGGTTAACTGAAATAATTTTATTTAATTAGAGTCTTTTCGTGAAATTTAATGCATATGATGAAATGTAATGCAGATGAATGAATGCAAAAGAGGCGTTGATTCTAATTCAATTTCATTAGAAGAACTTCACTAGAAGAAAAATTTCTTTACATAGAACGGATGATTACATATATGACTTTGCCCTAATGCCTAAAGCCTTAACTTTCCTAAGAAGCCAAGCTAGGTTTCGGCCTCGATCTGATTCCGACTCATATTTTAAACTTAATACATCAGCCTGAACTGCCAAGGTTTGCAAGTGATCGGCTACCTCCCGAACTTGAGCTACAGCTTCGCCCATAACATAATCTCTATTTCTGATCTGATCTTGAAAGCGAAAAAGTTGTTCTCTATAATGTTCATTGTTCGCCTCAAGGAGTTCCGCTCAAATTTTACTATCTTGTAGTGCGGTCTCGAGTTTCCCTATTTCCTCTTTCAACTTTTCGATCCTACTTAGACTGGCTTTTAATTTGATTACAGAATTGCGGCTACGATGTTGATGCAGTGATCTTTCTAGTTCAGCCACCGGAGCTCATAACTTTTCCTTTTCGTTCTAGTTTTCTAACAAACTCTTTTTCAGAACGTCCTCTCGCACTCAGACATCATGAAACTTCTTCTCCCACTGATCGGCTCTAGTCTTTTCTTTTCCAATCTCTTGACGCTATTGCTCCGACGTTTTACCCAAACCAGCAGTTCTTATCGACATACGCAACTTCTTATAATCAGTCTTCAGACTATCCAAGTCTTCCTCAGCTTTATTCTTCCTTTTCCTTAGCTTCTCGGTCTCTAGCTTGTGGATATCGACGTCTAATCCCAATTTCATTTTCTCTTCTTCTAGCTGCTCTATCTTCTTTCCAAATTCCGAGCTCCTTTTCTCGAAGTCTTGCTTGATGATTTCTAGCTCAGAGGGGACTACTCGTAAATGCTCTTCTATTGGTTGAGTATTCTCTTGATAAAGCCTAGGAATATTATTGTTGACTCTCTTACCCCACCACCATTCATACTCGGGGGTTGTCATCGGGCCTGTGGTGAGTCTTTTCATTCTTCGGGTTTGGTTCCAAGCATTTGATATCTCACGAACTTTTTTCTTATAACCGTCATCTTTATAAGGGAACTCACACTGAGCTAACCCTTATGTTGCCGGTATGAACTGCCTCGACCGATACTGCCTTAACACCAGTAGTGGAGCGAATCCAACAGCTCCCCATATTCCAGCCAGAGGGACCTAGTCAAAATCACCGCATCAATATAAGATCTCGTTGGGGATCAACCACGGAGCCCTCCATTCAACATCTTCGACTCGCAAATTCTGGAGAATAATTATCGATTTCTCTTTTGAGATATCGTCTTGCCTCATTGTAGCCACTAATTCTCTTAGTGGGGAATAGTCCCTGAAGAAAACCTGATAGGAGACCTTTTCTACCTTCCAAAAATGGCTATGAAACCAAGCCAAAAGAAGCTGTACACAACTAATAAATCTTCCTTCGCCCGCTCTCCGACATGCATTCAAGGATCTGAAAGTTTCTGCTAGGATTATCGGGACTAGTGTAGTACCTTTATCAAGTCGGTCAAATAAGTCTGAAACGGCTTTATTTACATGTCCTAATGCCTTGAAAAAGATGATCAAACCGTAGATGCTCAAGGCGAAAACATCAACCCTCTTCTTCGTATCCGGGTGTGCCAAGATCAAGTCCCTCAAATTCCCCCAAGGAATACACTTACTATCCCCTTTCTGCTTGATACGGGCTGCAACCCATTGTTCACACATTCTCGTAATACTTATCAATTTCTTCAAAAATGTGGGGATATTGACAGGTTTTGAATAGGCCCTGTCGGCTTGAATCTTTGGGCAATTAAGTAACGCCATGTATTCCTCCACAGTAGGTACTAAATCGACTCCTCCAAAGGTGAAGCAACTGTAAGCGGGATTCCAAAACTGCGCAAGAGCTCAAAACAAGTGTTTGTCCACCTTTACATCGAGCAGATAGGGTAGGTCACCGTAGTTATAGTAAAAGAGTTGCTTGACCTCGCTATTCCAACTATTCCATATATCCTTTAACTCTCGCAGGTTATTCTGGGTTGTACTGATGCGAGTGAAATCCCACAATTCTGACTCGTATCCCTCAGCCAAACTGTCACCTTTTTCTTGCTGTGTCTTCTCAGACCACACTCGGACGGCCGCATTATCCTCCACTCTATCAAGAAAACCTTTTTCCATGCTAAACTCTTCTATTTAGTAACCGAATCATGAATCAACACCCCTTTTATGATGAGATGTCATGCAACAACAACAAAACACAAACAAGTCAGTATTAAAACAAAGAATAGAGACCAAAGCCATCAAAAAATAATCAAGCACCTAATCGGGTAACCACTATGGTTTGGTGTGGTTCTATCTAGGGTAGGCTCTTAGGATTCATTACATGTGGTTCGGTTCTAAGTAAAGGTACCTGAACCAGCATATTCCTCGATCCTCACCCATTTTAGGCTCATACGGACCGAGTTCGATTCAGGGGAATAGATTTCCCTACGGCTATACGGAAATGAAAACCTCACGAAGACGCAGGTACGGATGTATCCCGAAAGCAATCCACTATTCTATACGGAGGTGAAGACCTCATGAAGGAGTAGTTTCTCACTTTCACTTAAGAGGGTAAAATTGACCAATAATACGATGCGATATGCAAAGATACATCAAAGAATTAATCCACTTAAAGCAAGCATATTATTAAGAAAGCCACGAAAATAACAAACAACATGCAATGCAGTAAATTTAAAACCAATTTTCAATTTTTGACAAAAGACAAAAATTAATCAATTTAAGGCTTGACTCTCTCGAAGTCCCCAGCAAAGTCGCCAAGCTATCGAAACCATTTTTTTGAAAACGGGATCGAGTGGATTTTGAAAACGAGAATTAAAAGGGGAGTCGCCACCGATCTTTATTAGGTGTGATCAGACCACCTTTGCTTTAATAGAACATTTTAGTTTATTAAAATAGTGTTTTTTTGGTCTACGAGATTCAAGAGAACAAGTTCGGGAGTCGGTTACGTGCGAGGAAGGATTAGCACCCTCGACACGCCCAAAAATTGGTACCGAATTGATTAGTTAGTATCTTAATGTCGAAAGTTAAAAATCAGGAATGGATTTGAAATACGATCTTTTCTTATTAATATCGGTTTTAAAATTCTTGAACTAGCTTAAAACGATTGTTCAAAGATTTCCTTATCTCGAGGCATCAGAGTATCACATCCCGTAAGTTAGGACACAATACCATGAATTCTCGAGCGCAAGGTCATCTTTTAATTTAAAATAGAATTTCATGTGTTTTAAAATTCGAAAAGGGTATTTAGCTATTTAGAAACAACGAGAAAATCGAAACCCCGTAAGTTAGGGCACAATTCCTCGATATTTCGAAACGCATAACATTGCCTTATTTGGAAAATTTCGTCTTTGAATAGTGGCGAATTCACTATTTAAACAACATGTGCTATTTATTTAGGTTAAAACAAAGTGATTTGTTGGATAAATGTATTGGGGTTTAATTTATGATATGACTTAGACTAGATGAAGCAAAGATAGATTATAGAGCATGGGATAATGCAACATGAATACAATGTTTATACAACAAATGACAATAATGAAAATACGAATAAACCAAATATAACACATACAATGGTAACATTCACATAACATATATCACTTAGGCATTAATTATTAGTAACCAAGGACAAACGAATTAAATAAGATGTAACCATTTAAAAATATAAAACAAATTAAAATGAATAAAGTATAAAACAAATTGGAGTAAAATAATACATAAAGCAAATTTCGTGTAAATATATATACATATATATGTTAGATAAATCAGAATGAACCATACACAAAATGAAATAAAAGGGATTCTTTAAAATAATATGTAAAAAGAACTTAAAATAAATAATGTGTAAGTGAGAAATTTAAGATAAAATATATACAAGAACAGTTTAAATGAAAATATATACATAAATGTAGTCTAAAGAAAATATACATATAGAAAAGTTTTAGGATAAGGGTTATATAAAAAAAATATTTTTAAAACAAGTAATATATAGGAAGTTCAAAATAATGATAAAAGAACTTAAAAATGATTAACATATAAACTAGCATGACTAAGTAATATATAAGAAATTTTACCATGGATAATTTATATAATATAGGTTAAAATACAAAGATATATATATAAAAAAAATTTAAAATAAGCAATGTGCATAATAGCCATGCGTAAAATATACTTGATAATAATTTATAATATATAATATATAATATATAAAAATGAGTGGTAATTCAAATGATTTAAGATAAATTTTATATATATATATATATATATATAACTCAAAATGAATAATTATGGCAGTTTTAGAAAAGAATAAATAAATTTAACAAATTAAGGACTGAACTACAATCGAAAAAGAAATTAAGGGTGCAAATTATAAATAATAGAAAATAGGCCAGCGAGGCACAAAACCAAACGTGTGCAAACTGCGGAGGACCAGTTCAGGAAATAAACCAAATACTGGCCACGCGTTCCATTCTTAGCTGGTCAATGGATTAAGGATGAATTTAAAACACGCGAGAAATATCTGGGCCAATTTAAAAGAACAGAAAATAAATAAAGAAACTAAATTAAAACAGCCCACGAAGCGGAGGGACCAAAGCAGATATTTTCCCTTTTATAGGAAACACGCGGGTCTGCCCTTCAATCGGGTCAGGTCACGGGCAGAGATACCATTCGGCGCCGTTTACTTCTTTTATTTAAGTTAGTTTTTTTAATTTTTTCATTTCAGTTTCTCTTAAAAAAAAAAAAAAGAAAACTGAGGGCCCTTTTGCCCTCTCTCCCTCTCCTTTTGCTTCGGCCGATGGGGTCTCTCACCGTCCGCCGTATCGCCACTATTTTGGTGGCCGGCGACACGCGACCATGGGTATTTAAACCACGTTTGAGAGCCTTTCGGAGGCCAAGCACCTCGATGTCCTTTAGGAGCCAAAGAGAAACCCATGGACCTCTCCTTCGAGCCCGATCGCCACGATGGAGGAGGTTCCCCGGCGACGCGTCCATGGTTTCAGGTGAGGGTTTTTTTATTTATTTTCTTTTTACTTTTATCTATTTTTCGTATATAAAAAGAAGAAGAAAAAAAAAAGAATAAATGAACTTCAAAACTGAAAACGGCAATGGAAATCAACCTTTTCGATTTCTTGCTATTTTGCTTGTTTTTTTTGATTGCTTAGTATTCGTAAAAAAATACAAAGGGATTCATTTCGGCCTTTATAGTCGAGTTACACTGATTTATTCTTTGTTTTTTTCATTTTGTTTGCTTCCTTTTGTTTTTTTTTTTTTTTTTTGTTTGTTTCTCTGCCATTGTTGTTTGCTTGTGTGTGGACCTTTGTCTTGCAGGTAATGTGAGCGTTCGAGGAGGCTGACGGTGGTGGTGTGAGTGATGGCCATTGGTGAGGAGTGCGGCGGCTGAAGCTAAAGGAGGCTAGGGTTGCTGCTGAAAACTTTAAGCAAGTGGGCTAGGATTTGGGCTAGGGTTTTAATGTAAATTGAGTTTGGTTTAGTAGTGGGCTGATTGGGTTTGGATAATTTAGTAATTGTTATTTGTAAATGGACTATTATTTTGAACTTTTTTATTATTTTGGGTTTTATTGTTTAATGGACCTAAGCCAAAATTCGCTATTACACAAGAAAAATTCCTCTATATTGCTGATCAATCCACAATTGGGAGGGTTCGCAGAGTTTCTGTACACAAATTTATTCCCTTACAGTGCATTAAAAGTCCACGTCTTCGATCACTTTTGCTCTTCGATGAGTTTTTACCGAATGAAGAACAGGAAAATATTTTGCCATTGACAATGCGAAGCTACTTCGACAACCACGAATATGATTGCAATCCACTTGTTTGCTGTGTGGCACTTTTAATGATTAGCGTGTTAGAAACTAAGTTGAGGGGAATTTGGAAATATATGTTCAATAATTTTAATTTTCTTAGAGTCTTAGATTACGAAAGAGGAGGAGATGCAGGATGCAAGTTACCCAATGACATTGGTAAACTCATCCATTTAAGATTCTTGAGATTAAGGGGTCTGAACTTTATGAGTTCAAAGTTGCCATCATCTCTAGGCAACTTAAGGTGCTTGCAAACCTTGGATTTAAGAATCATAATCGGAATCTGTTCATGTACCTAACGTGTTATGGAGGATGCAGCAACTAAGACATCTATATCTCCCCGAGGAATGTAGTCGTAAAACAAAGTTGGAGTTGGGTACATTGAAAAACCACCAAACACTTGTCAACTTCAACACCAAGAATTGTTATGTAAAGGATCTTATCAACATGACAAACCTTAGAGAGTTGGAGATTCGAGGGTCCTTTAGTATTGAAGATTTTAACACGGAGGAGTTGGACAAGAATCCACCTATCATCCAAAGTAAACATCTTCATTCCCTGTCTGTTATCAATGATGAAGGAAGAATAGATCCAAGACATTTGGCGCACCTCCTTTTGAGTTGCGAAAACATTTCAAAGTTGAGCATAGTTGTGGAGATAAGAAGGTTACCAGAGTACCACTACTTGTCTTCAAATCTTGCTTACATAATGTTGAGGAGGTGCAAGCTTGAGGAAGATCCAATGCCAACACTTGAGAAACTACCTTACTTAAGGATGCTTGAATTACATGAAGAGGCTTTCATAGGAAAGGGAATGTTGTGCTTTGCTCAAGGTTTTCCCAAACTCGAGTCTCTAAGCCTTACAGAGCTTAATAATCTGGAGGAGTGGAAGGTGGGTGAAGGAGCCATGCCTTCTCTTCAGCGATTGAAGATACAAGGATGCCGACATCTAAGAAAACTTCCAGATGGACTCAGGTTCATTGCAACCCTCCAAGAACTGAAGATTATATGGATGCCGAACACATTCAAAGATAGAGTGAAGGAAGGGGGAGAAGATTTTTGCAAAGTCCGACATGTTCCTTCTATCATAGTCCAGTAGTTATGATTAATGCCAGGTAATTCATAATCTTTATTTTATGAAATACTTAACCCTATTGTTTATATATAAAATCCACAACTATTTTGCATGTTTAGATTCTTTCTCAAGCAGCAGATAATACTTTAGATAAGATCCTAGTTTCGGTTCTTATCCTCTGTTTTTGACAATGTCTCATATTCTCACAGGATTTGTCATTTGAATTAAAAGTGCTAGAAAATATCTTCAACAGGGTGTTAAGCACGTTCGTGATGGTCAATAGATGCAATTTGGAAGACTGAAATTTACTGACATTGTCTTTTATTTCAAAATTCTTCAACTACTTCATATCATATTGACATTTTTAAACCTTTTCTCTTTAGGTATAGAAGCCATTGCCTATTTTCTGTTTTGCTGCTGCTCTTCATCAGGCCAAATATATTCTAAAAAGTTGTAACAGTACTAAGTGGAATCATGTACGTGGTGTGAGATTTTTGTATTGTAAAATTGGAGATCTGAAATTGTCTTGTAATTTCTATATATGTTGTGGATTCTATTGTTGTTCACATGAGATTGTTTTTTTTTTTGTTTTTGTTTTTGTTTTTGTTTTAATTATTCTCAAATTAGTAGTGTTCCAAATTATGTAAAGATTTTAAGTAATTTTCTATTATATATAGCAATGATTGAGAGGAAAAAAACAGTCCGTAATTTGTAAAAAAGAAAAATATATACAAAAAGAACACCAATTTCATAAATATTAATGATACCGTGGGATGGTTGAAGTTTCAGAAAGTAGATCTGTAACTGAGTTTGGACCAAATTTATTCTTTGCTTAAACTTTCTACAAGGAATGGTTGAGAAAAATAAAAGATTGGATCTTTATAGAATATTAGTTGTTATTTAGCTTACGATGAATACATGATTGAGACTTTTGCACTCAAAATTACATCCAAAATGAAATATGATATTTTTAAATTGTAATCATATTAATTATTAAGAAAATAAAATTGTGACAATAAAATAAATATGATTGTATTGAGTGAATGAATTTAACTTAAATTGTGATAATATTAATCAAGGATATTGTCGAAACCTTTTTGAAGGTCGTCTTTGTTTTAAAAAAACGAAAATGAGAGTCGTCACCAATATTTTTTTATATGAGGTGTGATCGGGTCACATCGTAATTTGATTGTTTTAATAAAAGGTTTGATTTAACAAAACAATATTTTTTTGTAGATTTAATAAAACAATAATTTTTTGGTTTACAAAATCTAGAAAATTGGTTTGGGAGTCGGTTACGTACGAGTAAGGGTTAGCACCCTCATTACACCCAAAATTGGTACCTAATTACTTACTTGACATCTTTAGTGTTGAGAAATTGAAATTGTGAAAAGAGTTTAAGACACGACCCTGCTTTGCATAATATTATTTTTAATCAAAACGTATGTCAAAAGGGCCTTTATTCTCGAAGTAACAAAAGGTCACATCATATAAGTTAGGACACGATATCTTGAATCCTCGAAAATAAGCTCACTTTTTATTTATTATTTAAATAAATCTCGTGTATTTTAAGTTTAAAAGGATATTTGGTCATCTAGGTTCAACGAGAAAGTTGAAACCCCGTAAGTTAGGGCACGACTTCTCGAATCCCCAAATATGAAACATTGCCTTAATTTTAAAAATTTCTTTTATGCATCGCTCAAAAGTTAATGTAACACTTAAATTAGTATTTTAGTTTATTCGGGTATGGTGTAAAAACGGACAAATATGCTTGAATGTAACACTTAGCACAAGTATTAGCACAATATAAAATGACGGATAAAAAAGATGACATAACAAGTGGATAAATCAATAAAACGAAAATATTATGCTAGTAAATAATGATAATAATGGACTATAATGATGATAGAATAAATAAATAAATAATAACAATTTAATAATAATAACAATAATTATAATATTAACATAAATAATAATGTGTAATAAGATGGAAGTGCAAACATTATGAAAATAAAATAAAGGTCAAATAAATAATAAATAAATAAATAAAATAATAAATATGAAAAGTTGAAATTAAATAAATAAAGAAGTCAATTGGAATTAAAATGAAATTAAGGTAATAAATTATAAAAATAAGTAAAAATAAAAAGATTCATGAAAGGCTAAAATTATGATAGTAAATAAATGAATAAATGAGTAAATAATAATAAAATAAAATAAATAAATTTCATGAAAGGCTGAAATTGCAATAATAAATAAATGAATGAATAATAATAAAATAAAAAATTTATGGAAGGCTGAAAATAAATAAATAAATAAATAAGTAAGTAAACAATAAAATAAAACAGCTTGTAAAAAGGATTGAAGTTAAGTAAACTAAGGATTAAATTGATATTAGAATGAAATTAGGGAGTATAAATATTAAATAATAAAAAAAACTAATAAAACAGAAATAAGGATCAAAATAAAACACGCGAAAAGAAATAGGGATTAAATGAGAAATTATCCCAAACTCCTTAAACGCACTGTTTCAAAAAGGACCCAAATGGAAAATGACGAAATTAAATGGTAAAATTAAAAAAAGGAAATAGGACCGGATTGGAAACCACCTAAAAGGCGAAAGGACCCATCGCATAAATATCCCTTTTAGGGGAAAACATGCGGATCCTAGCTTAAAATCGGGTGGGGTTTCGGGTCTTGAGCAAAACGGCGTTGTTTTAGCAACTGATGCTTAAGTCCAAAACGGCGCCGTTTAGACCCCTATATAAATAGCAAATTCAAAAAAAAAAAAAAAACACTCCCTTCATTTTTTCCAAAAAAATTTCTGAGAACTCTCTCAGATTCTCTTTCGCTCTCTCTTTCTTCGGCCATTGGGTCCGGTCGTTGTTACCGTGGCGCGCTGGTCGCATGATGTGATGTCGTCGCAGTACACAGTGGCGAAAAACCAAAATCTCATTTTCAACCCTTTTTTTGACGCCTATGTCCCCCCAAAAAAACCAAAACTCCTGATATCCCTTAACATTGTTGCGCTGAACCTTAATAGATCTTAGGTTCCCGATGCCAAAAGGGGCCTCCGATGACGGAGGGAGACAAAACTTCTCAGGAAAACTCCTTTTTTTTGTTTCTTATATTTTAGAAAAAATAAAAGATTAAAAATATAGATAGATAACCTTTTGAATCTGTACCTTTTGTACTCAATTTTCTCTATTTTTTGTGTTCGATTTTGTGTGTTTGTAAAAAAATTATAACGTAGTTGTTGTGGCTTTTATAGCCAAAATTTGTCTTTATTCTCTTGTTTTTTTGCTTTTGTTTGCTTCAGCCTTGCGTGCTTGTTCTTCTTTGCAGGCGACGGTGGCATAGGGCAAGGTCAGCAGTGGTGGTAGAGGGGCGTCAGAGGCATGCCTGCCGACGTGGTACGATGAGTGGCGCAAAGAGGGGCTAGGGTTTCCGATTTTACTGAAATTGAGTTTAAGTTGTTGGGCCATTAGGCCATTAGGATTTTTTTTTTTTAATTTTGAGCTTGTAATTTTGTATTTGAGCCTACTGTTGTAAATGGACTCTGGACTTTAATTATTTATATTTATATTTTGTTTGTTTTGTTTTTGGGCTTCTATAGATATCATATGTGGTATCACACATATGACGAGCTCATTGAAAAAAAACAGTTGGATGAATTATTTTTATAAAGAGTATACAATAAGGAGTTTTCAATCGTGATACTTCTTGTGGACTCAATCTATGATTAAGTAAATTGCGAACTGTCAGAATGACGTTTTTAGACATAATTGCAATTACTCGAGCCTAATTGTATATGTCAAATAAATCCTTCTGCTAGCTTAACAAAAGCTTGATCGGACTGCATTTGAATAAGAAGAAAATTCTATAAAATTAAATTAGGTGGTCGCGAGAATTGTTGGACTAAAGAATTTGATTAAAGAAATTTCTTAAAAAATTAATTTGAAAAATCTTAGTGGTTTTTTGCGACAGCGATCTAACAATTGACGGGTGGTTGGCGACTATAATTCTTCGGCGGTAGAGTAGTGGACAAACTAGACTCTTAGACTCTATTAGGTAACTTGATTTCAAATTAACTTTTCCAAATATAATATTGTTTTAAGGAAATTAATATTAAATTTAATATTTATTTAGATAATATTTTGAGATATTTATATTAAATTAATATTTATCAAGATTGCATTTTATTAACTTAATATTAATATGATATAATATATTTAATTTAATATTTATCTAGATAGTATTTTATTAATGTGATTAATTTTAATCCTAGTTGAACTTTCTCTAAACTCTCCTTATATAAAGAGATTTTGGGTCATTATTCTTATACATTTGAATTTAAGAGAAAGTTGATAGGTGCTAAAAGTAACATGTTTTAGCCTCATTATTAATGCATTTTTGGGTGATTATTCGATACTAATGGTAAATATTATACATCTAATCCTTTAAATTTATTTTTTATACTTAGAAGAACAATTGGGCGCAAAATGAGAAAAAAAAGGATCGAAAACTGAAAAATCAAAGCGAGTTACAGGAACCACATGGGCTAAACCATTCCATACAGCCTAGACACACGGTCGTGTGAGCCACACAGGCTACCATACGGCCATGTGACAGGCCGTGTCAATTTCGCAATTTGTACTCTAAAACTATGAGAAAACACTATTTTTAGGTTTTTTTGGTATTCTGAGGCCGTCATAGAATATTCAAGAAAACAACTCGAAAAACATCATTGAAACCGATTTTGAAGAAGATTTCCGTCAAGATTGAAGATTCCTTTTTGATTTCTTTGGAGATTATTACGACTTGTTTTGTTTCTTGTGGTTATATTGTATTTTGAATGTTTTTATTTGTAAGCATAAACTAATTTTTTAAATACCTAGTGAGGATGAATCCTATGATGAATTCTATTTTTTTATTTTTATTTTACGCAATAAATACTTAAATCTTATTTCCAATCATGTATGCTTAATTCGTGGTTTAATATTTCTAGACTATTGTGCTTAAATCGGAGGAGGAATAGACCCTATTTAAGAGTAGATCTAACGTAATTGAGTAGAGTTGCATGCAATCTTAGAAATAGGATGACATAAATCTACTAGATTAGAGTCAAATCTAATATGTGAATCCATAGATTGAGTTAATGCAATAATAGGGGTTTTAACTAGAAATAAATTTTAATTAATTAACCTAGAGTCAGTTGCTCTTATTCTTGAATAGAGATATTAACATAATTTAAAGATTTCTATGGACCAAGATACTAAGTGAAAAAATTACATAATTTAGATTGATAGTGACAGATAAAGTCTAGGTGAATTCTTTCCTGGGTATTGTTGCGCTTAATAGTTGTTTACTCGATTATTTTCCTGATTTGTTCTTTGTTGCGTTCGTAGTTAATTAGTTTAGTTAATTTTAGTTTTAATCAATCACTCGATTTTACCGGTTAATTAGTTTAGTTAATTTAAGTTTTTTGTCTTCGTGAGAACGATATCTTTGTTTACCTTAACTATACTATTAATTGATAAGTACACTTGCCTTAGTCAGATATTTAGTTGGTTTACGATTATATCAAAAATTGTAGAGAGAATAGACATGAGCTTGAGGATAGTGGAGAAGACTACTTGATCGAAGCGCTCATCGTAGATAAACTGAAAAGTACGATTTTGATTAAATGGTTATTACTTTAGATATCAAAATCAAGTTATTGTTTTGGAAAAATATTCTAAACTTTGGTTTTTCTTTAAGCCTATTCTTTATTACATTTTTCAAATCCGATTTTCTAACAATAATACCTACTTTTATTATTTCAATTTAATATTGTATTTTTTTATATATTTTATTTAAATTATTTCAGGGTGATATTTAATGATACTGTGACAAACTTCAAAGATAATTTTTTTATAAAATTAGAAACTGGTTGTATATTTTATTAAGGTTAGTAAAAGTTTTGATTTGGTTGTAAAACCGAATCCCTTTTAGAAAGCATTGCTTTTATTGTATTCAATGATCTTCTATATTATGTGATGATTTTGTACATTATGTTTTTATAATTGCTTAGTAATTTATTACTCCAAGTACTTGAATTACTAATTTGCGTACGTAAGTGACGAGTTGAATAGGAGGTAGTAAAAATTTTTATTTATTGTATTTTAATAAATAATTTTCATAAAATATTATTTATTTTAAATATTATTTGCGTTAAATACGTTATATCTTTTTAATCTTTTGTTAAAAAAATAAACTGAGGATAAAGAAGAATATTAGGATATACAAATAAATCACATAAACTTACTTCATTACGACCATGCGAGTTTTCACCCGTCGAAACCTATTACTTTACCAATGATAGAAGCATCATCATGCCTTATCTGTCACTTGTAAGGTCTGTCGACCCATCACTGTGAAGATTTTTATGAGATGACACATGGCTCGATGATTATATACTAATACAAGTCTTAATAGGATTATAAAATTCATCTTATGGAATATTCCCAGAGGAAAATACCTATATTTATTTAGAGATATGATTTTTAAATTACATATTTGTAATTTTCTTTCACATATTAATCTTCTGAATTCTAATTTATTAAATTTTATATGAAAGATATTTTTTTTTCCTTTTTCGTTTGCATATCATATATACATAAGCTCCTATGCAACAAGGGGCACTCTCTTCATTTTTTTTTTTACATTTAATTTTTTTTTAAACATAATAAATAAAATTACACATATTTTTTAAATACAATTATCATTAATCATTTATAATTATCTTAAATATATTTTATTAGTTTATTTTGTATAAATAACCTAAACTTTAGAAAAGTTAACACATTTCCCCGAACTTCTCGAGCTGCCATTGGGTTTTTCACTACCTACCTCTTCATTAGATGTATCTTCAACCTCCCGACTCCTTCCATCACCAGATGAATCATCTTCCATGGACGAATCTTCTTTATCAATATCAAAATGACCATATGAGAATTTAGCACGTCCACCTCCAGATTCAAAAGCTGTGGTATCCCCAACTTGGGAACCTTCACCAGAAACTGTTCATCTCCACGTTCAAGGATAATGACTTCCTCAATCTGTTTTAATTGATTAGCTGATATTAAGATAGCAGCCTTAGAAAAATCAGTAAGTTTAAGCGAGTTAGACTCCATAGAAATAAAATCACCCCAATAATTGGCAATGCTTTTGAACGTTTCCACTTTCCAGGTTCCAAGCGTGCAAGGGAAGGCCTGTAACTTCAATCCAAGTTGTGCGGAAACGCATGCAAAGGAATCGTGACCAGCGTTCAACATCGATGAAAATTTATTTTTACCATGAGAACTGCAAATCTTCCATAGTCTTTAACATTTCGACATCCGAAAATTCCAAAAAAAAATTGCCTTCTTGAAATTTTAAAGACATCGATCTCAAACAATCCTTTCACCCTGATACGAAGTCTTAAAATGAAGATTCGCAGTAGTGACCGGTTGTGCCAACCAGACAATTACTCCACCTTTGAATGAGGCTTTTATCCATAGAAATAACTGGCCTATCATCCAAGTTTGCCTCAATAGACTCTATGTTTTCACCCTCAAGATGGAACAATTTTTGTGACGATTCTTAAACATCATTAGCAGCCTTTTTATTCCTAGCCTCCCCATTGTTAAGAAGAACATCTTTGAATGATTTCTCCTTACCAACCTGGTTTTGTGAGGAGTTTACCTGTAACTGAACCCTCGTGCCCATTATACCTCCATTACCAGCATCCTTCAAACTACACCCCGTTTTTCTCTAGAAATAAGTAACGACTCTTGAATCTAGAGAAGATCACAATGACCCTCCTCCCACCAATAAAAGCACCATTCATCCTCTGAACAGCTCGATGAGCATCCTGTTAGAATTTTAAATAGTATTTAATATAAAATTAGAACTGTAAATCAGGATCTATCATGTTAAATCATCAAGAATAAATAAATAACAGAACTATCTGCGAAAGCTTACCTGAATCCATGGATTCCTTGAAATTTTTTGGATCTTGGGGATTTGACCTTCCAAATTAACATACAAGAAATTTAGAGAATATCTGCTCTCTCTTTCTTAATGATAAAATATTAGAAAAAATATCTTGTGTATAATTTGGAGACCATAACCCTAATATTTATAACCTTGGCATATTAGTTCTAATCAAATTCTAATTAGTCCATCATTAATTAGAATTTGATTAGAAGACTATCTACACATATTTGACCAAATTCTAATTAGTCCATCATTAATTAGAATTTGATTAGAAGACTATCTACACATATTTGACCCATACTTTATTTAATAATTAAAAGCTCAATAAATTCTAACCAAATTAGATCACTTTTAATTTAGGCTAACCTATCATGATAGTAAATAATAACAGATATGGAAGAAGAATAGTAGCTGACAAAAATAGTGTAATGCAAAAGTCGAGAGATGAAGAATCCTTACAACTGCTAAAGAAAATAGCAGATATGGAACTCGATGATTTTCCTTCTGACATAACAGAAGAAATCAAAGACACGTGGAAGGCTTGGAACTCACCAGAGCCATCACCAGAGTCTTTACATCTGGATGAAATCGAGACATTAAATCTTGACAACATCCAAGAAGGATAAAGACAAAACAAAAAACCACGTGGAAAGTCAACAAGATTTTCAAAGAAGATATTCAAGATTGGCAGTAAATAAACATTCAAGGCATCCAAGTATGGACAAAGAGATGAAGTGACATCTGACAACATACGTGGAAGCAACAATAAATTCATCCTTATCAGAAACACTGTTCGGGATTGAAGAAGAAATTAAATAGAATTTGTAAATTCTACTATAAATAAGAATGTAAAGAGCCCAGAAGAGGCATCGAAAAATAGTTAGAAATCTTTACTTTCAGTTCTCTCTTTGTAAACGATCGAAAAATAGTTAGAAATCTTTACTTTCAGTTTTCTTTTGTAAACAATCTTTCCTTGTAAAAACCTTTCCTTTCCTTTTAATAAAATAACCATTTTCCGCACCCATAGTCTCCTTTCACCCATAGTCTCCTTTAACATATAATACTTCAAAATTAAAACTACATAAATCATTATACCATCGGATTCTTCTGGGTTCAGTTTCTAAACTTTTATTAGTTAGAAATTGTTTGACTGCTTGATTATCAGTTTTTATAATAAATTTTTCAGGTGCTAAATATACACGGAAATTTTTTATTCCTTTCTTAATTGCTAATAATTCCTTTTCATATATAGCATAATTAATTTCATTTGTCTTAAATTTTCCTGAACTATATCCGCATATTAATTCTTCTTCCTTTTTTGTTTTAGCTTTTAAAACACATCCCCAATATTTTTGCGATGCATCTGTTTCTAAAATTAATGTATCACCTGTTTTAGGTAAATAAACTTTTGGAATATGATTTATTTCAGATTTTATATTTTTTATAGTTTCATAATCCTTTTTAGTCCATTCAAAAGGTTTGTCCTTTTTTAATTTTTTATATAGCTTACCTATTTTTTTAGATAAGTTAGGAAAGAAGTTTCTTCCATAATTAATTATTCCTAAAAATTGTTGAAGTTGTTTTTTATCTTTAATTTCTTCAGGAAATTCTTTTATTTTAACTATAATGTGATCTTGTAGTTTAAGACCATCATTTGATAATTTTAATCCTAAAAAATCTATTTCTGTTTTTTCTAATTCTATTTTCTTAGAACTTAGAATTATTCCATGTTTTATGAATTCTTGAGAAATTATATTTAAATGTTTCCTATGTTGTTCTAAATTATCTGAAAATATTAATATGTCATCTATATATACTACACAAAATTTTTTATGCTTATTAAATATAGAATCCATCCATCTTTGGAATATTTGAGTTGCATTACATAATCCAAATGGCATTACTCTCCATTGATAATGACCATTAGGTGCACTGAAAGCCGTTAATGGTTTAGATTCATCAGTTAGCATTATTTGCCAAAAACCTGATTTACAGTCAAATTTACTAAAATATTTTGCTTGTTTAGCTTGATTTATCAAAACATCTTTTCTTGGTATAAAGTATCCATCAAAAATAGTATTTTGGTTTAGTCTTTTATAATTAATTACCATTCTAGCTTTTCCTCTTTTTATTTCAGCATGGTTTCTTACCATAAAGGCTGGGCTTGAATGTGGACTATTAGTTTTTTCTATTAATCCTTTTTCTAATAATTCCTTAATTTGTATATCAAATTCATCTATATCTTGTTTAGTATAGATCATGGGTTTGATTCTAATAATTTTATTTGGATTTTTTAATTTTATCTCGCAATATCTTGGACTGTTTTCCCATAGTTTTAGTGGTTCTTCACTAAAATTATTTTCTAAAATTTTAAACAACCAATGATTTGTTTCTAGTTGTTTAATTTGTTCTTTTCTTATAGGTCTAAAATCTTCATCACATATAAATTTATGATTTTCTATTAAAGGTATTTCTCTGAAGTTTTTACGTTGATAATATAACTAAATTTCTATTTATGGAAAACGATAAATGATGATATATAAAATTATTTCCTAATAATATATCTCCATGCATTTCAGGGAAACATAATATTTTAGGAATTACAAATCTTACATTATTTATGTAGATTGGTATATTTCTAGCTTTAAATTGAATTATGGTTTCTTTACCATCTATTCCTATAGCTCTAATTGGGTTTTCATTAATTCCCATTTTTCTACCGGGTATTGCATTTTCTCTGCAACTACTGGTGGTAGCTCCTGTATCTAACAAAGCATGTAAAGAATATGTTTTATATTCTCTAAATTGAAATGTAATTTCTATATATGTATAATACTTTCTAGGTTGAAAGTTTGAAAATGTAATAATATCATTTTTTCCCATTTTCATTTGTTGAATAATGGTGGCAGATTGTATTTCTTCCATTCTAGTGTTTCTAGAATTTCTATTAGGTTCTGTAGGGAAAATAGGTATTTGAACTGTTTTCATACCTATTGGTGTTGAATTTGTACTAATATTATCCTCATCTTCTTCTGTTTGAGAATTAGAGGGTAAAACTAAATTGTCATTCGTATTTGTTATAGCATTATTTTTAAAATATAGTCTATCTCCGATGACACATATTCTATTGTACTTACTTGGTTTTGAAGTCACTGGCTCCACTTATTCTATCTATTATCCAATCTCTTGGTATTGATAAATCTTTTAAATGTAATAATTTAGGCTGAATTTCTGTAGTAAATTTATTAGGCTCAAATAGCTCAATTATTTTATTATTAATTTCTTTAATTTTCTACTACCGTGTTGGTATATTCATTAATAGAAGTCTAACTTATTGCTAGATCTTCTGCTAAATCCTTAATTTCAGAATTTTTTGTCTCAATTCTTAGGCATAAACATTCTTCTATTAAAGGATCTGTAATGGATATAAAATAATTTGGTTTTACTTTAAATCCTATTACTCCATTATGTAAATTAGATGAATACCTCCAATAAGTGCTTTTATTGGATTTTCAAATCTTTTATCTAATAATACTGCTATTATTGGTATATCATGACCTCTTCTAAATAAAGCTCTAATTGTTATCATAATTATTCCTAAATGTATATATCTAACTTTGAGGGTATTTCTTTTTAATCCTCATGATTTTTTTCTTTAGTAAATAATGGGATTTACATTAATCCTCCTCTAGTATCTTTAGCATTTGTATTGCCACTAATTTTTCTATATGCCTTTGACTCCAAATTTTAAACTTAGATATTTTATATATTTCTTCTTTAGAAATATGATTTTTATTAATTTTTCTATCATTTCATCAGAGAAGTCTTTTTCTTCTCCAATTAAATTCCCTAATTTAATATCTTGTCTTGCTCTTTTGAGGAATTTCTTCTAATTGATTTTTAGAACTACTTCCTACATTAAACATAAATATATATTCTTCTTCATCGACTCGAGATCTGCATTTTCGATATTAGTTCATATAATATTTCTTGAGGATTTATTTCCTCTTCAAAACATATTTCTAAATCTTGTTCTTCAAGACTTTTAATTACCTTTTTAGCACTTTTGCCTTTATTAGGACAGTTTGTTGCTATATGACCTTCTTCATCACATATAAAACATTTACATATTTGTTTTTTAGATTTTTTAGAAGTTTTTCTTCTAATGAATTTTTCTTTTTCTTATTATTATTACCAAGTATATCTTTTATTTCTGGCTTCCATCTAACAAATTTATATTTTCTATTTTTCTTTCTATGTTTTTTATAAGTACTAGGACGTATTGTTTTACATCCAAATTCCCATTCGTTATCTAGGATTTTTGTACAATGACTATAACTTAATTTATTTTTACTTGTTTATGACTTTAGTTTGTAAGCGATTGCAAAGTTATTCTTTCTTTTGCAAAATTTATCCTATTACCTATAGAATCTATATTTTCTTTTGCTATTCCTGTTTCCTTACTATGTTTATCTAAATAAGATACATATTTCTTTATACATATCTCATCCCATGGTGGAGGTAATTTATGAAAATATTGGTTTTTCCAAAATTCTATATTTTCGTTTTTAAGCTTTTTGATATTCATGAAGAAATTTTTAGAAAATTCTTCTAAATATCTTATATCACATAATTTTATTTTTGACAAAACATAACTAGCTATACTATCTTGATCTTTTTTATCAAAATAGCCACAAAATTCTATTTTTAGAATATTTGTTAATCCTTTTAAAAGATCTTTAGGGGTACCTATCTGATTAATTAATTGTCCTTTTTGGATTTTTCCTACATCAGATTCTTCCCATCTTCTTAAAAATTGTAAAACATCTCCTTGAAATGTTCCAACAAAATAGTTTAAAAATTTTTCTTTTGACCATGTACTGTTGTTGTTTACAACAATTGTCATTGACTGTGCCCAATCATCTATGGTTTTTTCATAGTCTGCTATTTGAATATTAGTCAAGTCTAAATATATTCCTCCTTGGGCCACATTTCTTTTGTTTAAGTCATCTATCCTATGTGGTATAGGTATAGTTTGACTAGGTTGTTGATTAGAAGATTCTCCCACATATTCGGTTTTAATTTCATTGGTAGCTATATCTTCGGTTTGATTACCGAAAATCCTAATTGTATTATCTATTGTTTCAAACTCTTTGTTTAGAGTTCTCAGATAATCATCTTTTTGAATATCCGAATCTATTTTTCTTTTACCATATGGATCTGTATTTTCAATATCCATAGGTTACAGTTTTCTTCCTCATCCATTGAAGTGTCTTCTTCATCAGATTTATAACTAGTAACTTTTAAATCTTCTTGATTATCAGAATTACTAGAACTACTACTTTCTGTAGTATCATAATTTAACATGTAATGATAATTAAACTTAGCAAATAGGTCTTTTTGTTTTTCATAAAGTTCTTCTATTAATTTTAGATATTCTACTCTGTCATTTTTATCTTTACTGTTTGTAAATCTTCTTTTCCAATGTTCTGTAAGTTCTTTATAGGATTGGAAATCATATTTTTGTTGAGTTAAAGATTTTCTTTTTTCAGATTTTTTACGTTTACAAGTAGAAGATGATTCTTCTGCAGAGGTTTCTTCCTCTTCATCTGATAAAGTTAAAATTATATTACTATTACCATAATATAAAGGACCTAGATCTATGTCTGACTCTATATTATTATTTATAACTTGTTCTAATTTGTTATTTACTTTTGATAATATTTCTTTAGATTTGTTGTTCAAATCTAATTCCTTAATATTTCCTAGATTATTTACTTTTTCTTCTCTAATTTGTTATTTACTTCTGATAATATTTCTTTAGATTTGTTGTTCAAATCTAATTCTTTAATATTTCCTAGATTATTTACTTTTTCTTCTATATTATTGACCTTATTATATATTTTATTAAAATATATAAAGGTTATATCTATTAAACTATTAAATCCTTTACTAAGGGGTAGAAATATTATTTTCTTGTTTAGAATCTATATGCATAATATGATTGCATGTTTTATCTTTATATAAACAATCTGTTTCTTCCATGTTATTCATCTCAAAGTACCTAAAACCTTCTGTTATTATCTTGTCTTAAACACAAGGGCCTAACGTCTCTCTCCTAGACTTAAACAGGCAAAATTAAGACAAAATAATGATGTATGGGTTTTAAGATAAATAACCACAGAATTAACGAAATTGAAAATTAAAAGATAAGAACTTACAGCGAATATTTGATATAGATTCTCCAAGAATCGTTACTCCGGGGGCCTCTGATAGCAGTTTAGGAATAAATTTCGATGCCTCTGATACCAGTTACGGGGGAAAGGAGACTATGGGTGCGGAAGATGGTTATTTTATTAAAAGGAAAGGAAAGGTTTTACAAGGAAAGATTGTTTCTGAAGAGAAGCTGAAAGTAAAGATTTCTAACTATTTTTCGATCGTTTACAAAGAGAGAAGCTGAAAGTAAAGATTTCTAACTATTTTTCGATCGTTTACAAAAAGAGAGAACCGAAAGTAAAGATTTCTAACTATTTTTCGATGCCTCTTCTGGGCTCTTTACATTCTTATTTATAGTAGAATTTACAAATTCTATTTAATTTCTTCTTCAATCCCGAACAGTGTTTCTGATAAGGATGAATTTATTGTTGCTTCCACGTATGTTGTCAGATGTCACTTCATCTCTTTGTCCATACTTGGATGCCTTGAATGTTTATTTACTGCCAATCTTGAATATCTTCTTTGAAAATCTTGTTGACTTTCCACGTGGTTTTTTGTTTTGTCTTTATCCTTCTTGGATGTTGTCAAGATTTAATGTCTTGATTTCATCCAGATGTAAAGACTCTGGTGATGGCTCTGGTGAGTTCCAAGCCTTCCACGTGTCTTTGATTTTTTCTGTTATGTCAGAAGGAAAATCATCGTGTTCCATATCTGCTATTTTTTTTACTTGCGTTGTAAGGATTCTTCATCTCTCGACTTTTGCATTACACACTATTTTTTTGTCGAGCTACTATTCTTCTTCCATCGGTATGTAGTGTATATATCCGATCTTAAAGTACATGTTGAGTGTTGACATTAAATCAATTCTGCCGCTTGATTTGAAGATATTTTGGATCATTATGACACTTCTCAATGGTTTTTGTCAAGTGTTCTTTGTTTTCTTTAATTTGCTGATAAATAAGGACTATCAATCATCTTTTGAATAATCCATATTTGATAATTTGATAAAAACGTTCTTTTTCAGCAATACCAATTAGACTACTTATTTGGATATAAAAATAGTAGAAAAAATCATCTTCATATACTAATAGTGATAATATAGCTTTTATAATAGCAGGAAAATTTTTTAGATGATGAAAGGAAAAATTTTGTACTACTATTTCTCTAACAAAACCCCATTCAATACTGCTTATATCAAATGGTTCATGGTCGAGTCTAAATTTTATAGAAGTAAATTCTTCTCCTATTTCATTTATATAAATAAAAGATTGTAAAAAGTATTCAGAAAAAACCTTTTTAAATTGAACTTGCTGGTTGCAAATGGCTCTATTAATTTTTTCAAAAACTTCAAATGGTAATATATTTTTAACTTTATTATATAAGCATATTCTAAACATTTTATTCATAATGGGACTATTTGTTCCTTTATGAATAAAATAAAAAGAGGAAAAGCTAGAATGGTAATTAATTATAAAAGACTAAACCAAAATACTATTTTTGATGGATACTTTATACCAAGAAAAGATGTTTTGATAAATCAAGCTAAAACAGCAAAAAATAAAGAAGAACTAATATGCGGATATAGTTCTGGAAAATTTAAACCAAACGAAATCAATTATGCTATATATGAAAAAGAATTATTAGCCATTAAAAAAGCAATAAAAACCTTTTTTATATATCTAGCATCTGAAAATTTTATTATCAGAACTGACAATCAGGCAGTTAAACAATTTCTTACTAATAATAGTTTAGAAAATGTACCACGAAGAATTAGATGGTACAATGAATTATGTAGCTTTAATTTTGAAGTTTTATATGTTAAAAGCGCTGACAATGTTATTCTTTGATTATCTTAGCAGGCCTTATGGATAGAGGTAAAACCTCTAGAACAAGTCGGAGAATGGACTACGGTTCATAAAAACCCAACAAAGGGAAGCAAACAAATCCTAATCAAGGATTTACTCCGATATTAACATCATATTATGCCAATCAAGGTTATTATGTTCCTTATCCAATGGTAAGACAACCAATTGGATCTTCTCCATCTTATGCACCAAAATGGCAAGCCAATACCCACCAAGAAGAATAAGCCAAACAAGCCAATTCCTTGGTCTCAGGATCCAAACTCACTTTCCAAGCCGAGTTATTACGAAGTTATAAAAGGAGCGAGAAGATTTGTTGAAACAACAACAAATTTTTCCTGAAGTAAAAGATTTTTATAATCCGAGTTTACCAACGGATTTATATAACTTTATTAATGAAATATGGAAAACCCATATTACAGATCAAAGAGCAAATTGAGAAGATCTCTTACAAAACTTTCCCAATTTTTAGTTGAAAAAACAACTAAAGAAAATGAAGCTCATGATTTATTATTAAAATCTATTTTATATAGAGATTGGGAAGAATTCGAAATAGAATTCAAAAATATCAATGAGATAAATAATCTTATTGATATATTTCAATATTTTATTCATAAAGGAACAAATAGTCCCATTATGAATAAAATGTTTAGAATATGCTTATATAATAAAGCTAAAAATATATTACCATTTGAAGTTTTTGAAAAAATTAATAGAGCCATTTGCAACTAGCAAGCTCAATTTAAAAAGGTTTTTTCTGAATACTTTTTACAATCTTTTATTTATATAAATGAAATAGGAGAAGAATTTCCTTCTATAAAATTTAGACTCGACCATGAACCATTTGATATAAGCAGTATTGAATGGGGTTTTGTTAGAGAAATAGTAGTACAAAATTTTTCCTTTCATCATCTAAAAAATTTTCCTGCTATTATAAAATCTATATTATCACTATTAGTATATGAAGACGATTTTTTCTACTATTTTTATATCCAAATAAGTAGTCTAATTGGTATTGCTGAAAAAGAACGTTTTTATCAGCCTTATCAAATATGGATTATTCAAAAGATGATTGATAGTCCTTATTTATCAGCAGCTAAAGAAAACAAAGAACACTTGACAAAAACCATTGACAAGTGTCATAATGATCCAAAATATCTTCAAATCCAAGCAGGAATTGATTTAATGTCAACAGCTCGACATGTACTTCAAGATCAGACATATACACTACATACTGATGGAAGAAGAATAGTAGCTGACAAAAATAGTGTAATGCAAAAGTCGAGAGATGAAGAATCCTTACAACTGCTAAAGAAAATAGCACATATGGAACTCGATGATTTTCCTTCTGACATAACAGAAGAAATCAAAGACACGTGGAAGGCTTGGAACTCACCAGAGCCATCACCAGAGTCTTTACATCTGGATGAAATCGAGACATTAAATCTTGACAACATCCAAGAAGGATAAAGACAAAACAAAAAACCACGTGGAAAGTTAACAAGATTTTCAAAGAAGATATTCAAGATTGGCAGTAAATAAACATTTAAGGCATCCAAGTATGGACAAAGAGATGAAGTGACATCTGACAACATACGTGGAAGCAACAATAAATTCATCCTTATCAGAAACAATGTTCGGGATTGAAGAAGAAATTAAATAGAATTTGTAAATTCTACTATAAATAAGAATGTAAAGAGCCCAGAAGAGGCATCGAAAAATAGTTAGAAATCTTTACTTTCAGTTCTCTCTTTGTAAACGATCGAAAAATAGTTAGAAATCTTTACTTTCAGTTTTCTCAATGTAAACGATCGAAAAATAGTTAGAAATCTTTACTTTCAGTTCTCTCTTTGTAAACGATCGAAAAATAGTTAGAAATCTTTACTTTCAGTTCTCTCTTTGTAAACGATCGAAAAATAGTTAGAAATCTTTACTTTCAGTTTTCTTTTGTAAACAATCTTTCCTTGTAAAAACCTTTCCTTTCCTTTTAATAAAATAACCATCTTCCGCACCCATAGTCTCCTTTCCCCCGTAACTGGTATCAGAGGCATCGAAATTTATTCCTAAACTGGTATCAGAGGCCCCGGAGTAACGATTCTTGGAGAATCTATATCAAATATTCGCTGTAAGTTCTTATCTTTTAATTTTCAATTTCGTTAATTCTGTGGTTATTTATCTTAAAACCCATACATCTGTTATTTTGTCTTAATTTTGCCTGTTTAAGTCTAGGAGAGAGACGTTAGGCCCTTGTGTTTAAGACAAGATAATAACAGAAGGTTTTAGGTACCAGAGATGAATAACATGGAAGAAACAGATTGTTTATATAAAGATAAAACATGCAGTCATATTATGCATATAGATTCTAAACAAGAAAATAGTATTTCGGCCCTTAGTAAAGGATTTAATAGTTTAATAGATATAACCTCTATATATTTTAATAAAATATATAATAAGGTCAATAATATAGAAGAAAAAGTAAATAATCTAGGAAATATTAAGGAATTAGATTTGAACAACAAATCTAAAGAAATATTATCAGAAGTTAATAACAAATTAGAACAAGTTATAAATAATAATATAGAGTCAGACATAGATCTAGGTCCTTTATATTATGGTAATAGTAATATAATTTTAACTTTATCAGATGAAGAGGAAGAAACCTCTGCAAAAGAATCATCTTCTACTAGTAAACGTAAAAAATCTGAAAAAAGAAAATCTTTAACTCAACAAAAATATGATTTCCAATCCTATAAAGAACTTATAGAACATTGGAAAAGAAGATTTACAAACGAAGAAAGATAAAAATGAAAGAGTAGAATATCTAAAATTAATAGAAGAACTTTATGAAAAACAAAAGATCTATTTGCTAAGTTTAATTATCATTATATGTTAAATTATGACACTACAGAAAGTAGTAGTTTAGTAATTCGATAATCAAGAAGATTTAAAAGTTACTAGTTATAAATCGATGAAGAAGACACTTCAACGGATGAGGAAGAAAAACCAGAACCTATGGATATTGAAAATACAGATCCATATGGTAAAGAAAAATAGATTCAGATATTCAAAAGATGATTATCGAGAACTCTAAACAAAGACTTTGAAACAATAGATAATACAATTAGGATTTTGGTAATCAAACAGAAGATATAGCTACTAATGAAATTAAAACCGAATATATGGGAGAATCTTCTAATCAACAACCTAGTCAAACTATACCTATACCACATAGGATAGATGACTTAAACAAAAGAAATGTGGCCCAAGGAGGAATACATTTAGACTTGACTAATATTCAAATAGCAGACTATGAAAAACCATAGATGATTGGGCACGATCAATGACAATTGTTGTAAACAACAACGATTACATGGTCAAAAGAAAAATTTTTAAACTATTTTGTTGGAACATTTCAAGGAGATGTTTTACAATTTTTAAGAAGATGGGAAGAATCTGATGTAGGAAAAATCCAAAAAGGACAATTAAATAATCAGATAGGTACCCCTAAAGATCTTTTAAAAGGATTAGCAAATATTCTAAAAACAGAATTTTGTGGCTATTTTGATAAAAAAGATCAAGATAGTATAGCTAGTTATGTTTTGTCAAAAATAAAATTATGTGATATAAGATATTTAGAAGAATTTTCTAAAAAATTTCTTCATGAATATCAAAAGCTTAAAAACGAAAATATAGAATTTTGAAAAAACCAATATTTTCATAAATTACCTCCACCATGGGATGAGATATGTATAAAGAAATATGTATCTTATTTAGATAAACATAGTAAGGAAATAGGAATAGCAAAAGAAAATATAGATTCTATAGGTAATAGGATAAATTTTGCAAAAGAAAGAATAACTTTGCATTGCTTACAAACTAAAGCTGCTAAACAAGTAAAAAATAAATTAAGTTATAGTCATTGTACAAAAATCCTAGATAACGAATGGGAATTTGGATGTAAAACAATACGTCCTAGTACTTATAAAAAACATAGAAAGAAAAATAGAAAATATAAATTTGTTAGAAGGAAGCCAGGAAATAAAAGATATACTGGTAATAATAATAAGAAAAAGAAAAAATTCATTAGAAGAAAAACTTCTAAAAAATCTAAAAAACAAATATGCAAATGTTTTATATGTGATGAAGAAGGTCATATAGCAACAAACTGTCCTAATAAAGGCAAAAGTGCTAAAAAGGTAATTAAAAGTCTTGAAGAACAAGATTTAGAAATATGTTTTGAAGAGGAAATAAATCAGAAGAAATATTATATGAACTAATATCGAGAAATGATTAAAGTCGGATGAAGAAGAATATATATTTATGTTTAATGTAGAAAGTAGTTCTAAAAATCAATTAGAAGAAATTCCTCAAAAAAATGACAAGATATTAAATTAGAGAATTTAATTGGAGAAGAAAAAGACTTCTCTCGATGAAATGATAGAAAAAATTAATAAAAATCATATTTCTAAAGAAGAAATATATAAAATATCTAAGTTTAAAATTTGAGTCAAAGGCATATAGAAAAAATTAGTGGCAATCTGATCGCTAAAGATACTAGAGGAGGAATAACAGAAATCCCATTATTTACTAAGGAAAAAATCATGAGGATTAAAAAGAAATACCCTCAGGTTAGATATATACATTTAGGAATAATTATGATAACAATTAGAGCTTTATTTAGAAGAGGTCATGATATACCAATAATAGCAGTATTATTAGATAAAAGATTTGAAAATCCAATAAAAGCACTTATTGGAGGTATTCAGTCTAATTTACATAATGGAGTAATAGGATTTAAAGTAAAACCAAATTATTTTATATCCATTACAGATCCTTTAATAGAAGAATGTTTATGCCTAAGAATTCAGGCAAAAAATTCTGAAATTAAGGATTTAGCAGAAGATCTAGCAATAAGTTGGACTTCTATTAATGAATATACTGTCTGGCGAAGTAGAAATTAAAGAAATTAATAATAAAATAATTGAGCTATTTGAGCCTAATAAATTTACTCTGAGAAATTCAGCCTAAATTATTACATTTAAAAGATTTATCAATACCAAGAGATTGGATAATAGATAGAATAAGTGGAGCCAGTACTTCAAAACCGTAAGTACAATAGAATATGTGTCATCGGGAGATAGACTATATTTTAAAAATAATGCTATAATAAATACTGAATGACAATTTAGTTTTACCCTCTAATTCTCAAGCAGAAGAAGATGAGGATAATATTAGTACAAATTCAACACCAATAGGTATGAAAAGCAGTTCAAATACCTATTTTTCCTCTACAGAACCTAGTAGAAATTCTAGAAACACTAGAATGGAAGAAATACAATCTGCCACCATTATTCAACAAATGAAAATGGGAAAAAATGATATTATTACATTTTCAAACTTTCAACCTAGAAAGTATTATACATATATAGAAATTACATTTCAATTTAGAGAATATAAAACATATTCTTTACATGCTTTGTTAGATACAGGAGCTACCACCAGTAGCTGCAGAGAAAATGCAATACCTGTAGAAAAATGGGAATTAATGAAAAACCCAATTAGAGCTATAGGAATAGATGGTAAAGAAACCATAATTCAATTTAAAGCTAGAAATATACCAATCTACATAAATAATGTAAGATTTGTAATTCCTAAAATATTATGTTTCCCTGAAATGCATGGAGATATATTATTAGGAAATAATTTTATATATCATCATTTACCGTTTTCCATAAATAGAAATTTAGTTATATTATCAACAGAAAAAACTTCTGTAGAAATACCTTTAATAGAAAATCATAAATTTATATGTGATGAAGATTTTAGACCTATAAGAAAAGAACAAATTAAACAACTAGAAACAAATCATTGGTTGTTTAAAATTTTAGAAAATAATTTTAGTGAAGAACCACTAAAACTATGGAAAACTTGATCCAAGATATTGCGAGATAAAATTAAAAAATCCAAATAAAATTATTAGAATCAAACCCATGATCTATACTAAACAAGATATAGATGAATTTGATATACAAATTAAGGAATTATTAGAAAAAGGATTAATAGAAAAAACTAATAGTCCACATTCAAGCCCGGCCTTTATGGTAAGAAACCATCTTTGAAATAAAAGAGGAAAAGCTAGAATGGTAATTAATTATAAAGACTAAACCAAAATACTATTTTTGATGGATACTTTATACCAAGAAAAGATGTTTTGATAAATCAAGCTAAACAAGCAAAATATTTTAGTAAATTTGAATTGTAAATCGGTTTTTGGCAAATAATGCTAACTGATGAATCTAAACCATTAACGGCTTTCAGTGCACCTAATGGTCATTATCAATGGAAAGTAATGCCATTTGGTTTATGTAATGCACCACAAATCTTCCAAAGATGGATAGATTCTATATTTAATAAGCATAAAAAATTTTGTGTAGTATATATAGATGACATATTAATATTTTCAGATAATTTAGAACAACATAGGAAACATTTAAATATAATTTCTCAAGAATTCATAAAACATGGAATAATTCTAAGTTCTAAGAAAATAGAATTAGAAAAAACAGAAATAGACTTTTTAGGATTAAAATTATCAAATGATGGTCTTAAACTACAAGATCACATTATAGTTAAAATAAAAGAATTTCCTGAAGAAATTAAAGATAAAAAACAACTTCAACAATTTTTAGGAATAATTAATTATGGAAGAAACTTCTTTCCTAACTTATCTAAAAAAATAGGTAAGCTATATAAAAAATTAAAAAAGGACAAACCTTTTGAATGGACTAAAAAGGATTATGAAACTATAAAAAATATAAAATCTGAAATAAATCATATTCCAAAAGTTTATTTACCTAAAACAGGTGATACATTAATTTTAGAAACAGATGCATCGCAAAAATATTGGGATGTGTTTTAAAAGCTAAAACAAAAAAGGAAGAAGAATTAATATGCGGATATAGTTCAGGAAAATTTAAGACAAATGAAATTCATTATGCTATATATGAAAAGAAATTATTAGCAATTAAGAAATGAATAAAAAATTTCCGTATATATTTAGCACCTGAAAAATTTATTATAAAAACTGATAATCAAGCAGTCAAACAATTTCTAACTAATAAAAGTTTAGAAACTGTACCCAGAAGAATCCGATGGTATAATGATTTATGTAGTTTTAATTTTGAAGTATTATATGTTAAAGGAGCTAACAATATTATTGCTGATTATCTTAGCAGGCCTTATGGATAGAGGTAAAAAACCTCTAGAACAAGTTGGAGAATGGACTACGGTTCATAAAAAACCCAACAAAGGGAAGCAAACAAGTCCTAATCAAGGATTTACTCAATATTAACTTCATATTATGCCAATCAAGGATATTATGTTCCTTATCCAATGGTAAGACAACCAATTGGATCTTCTCCATCTTATGCACCAAAATGGCAAGCCAATACCCACCAAGAAGAATAAGCCAAACAAGCCAATTCCCTTGGTCTCGGGATCCAAACTTCGACTTTCCAAGCTAGTTATTCGAAGTTATAAAGGAGCAGAAGATTTGTTGAAACAACAACAAATTTTTTCTGAAGTAAAAGATTTTTATAATCGAGTTTACCAACAGATTTATATAACTTTATTAATGAAATATGGAAAACCCATATTACAGATCAAAGAGCAAATTTCAGAAGAGCTCTTACAAAACTTTCCCAATTTTTAGTTGAAAAAACAACTAAAGAAAATGAAGCTCATGATTTATTATTAAAATCTATTTTATATAGAGATTGGGAAGAATTCGAAATAGAATTCAAAAATATCAATGAGATAAATAATCTTATTGATATATTTCAATATTTTATTCATAAAGGAACAAATAGTCCCATTATGAATAAAATGTTTAGAATATCTTATATAATAAAGCTAAAAATATATTACCATTTGAAGTTTTTGAAAAAATTAATAGAGCCATTTGCAACCAGCAAGCTCAATTTAAAAAAGTTTTTTTGAATACTTTTTACAATCTTTTATTTATATAAATGAAATAGGAGAAGAATTTCCTTCTATAAAATTTAGACTTGACCATGAACCATTTGATATAAGCAAAGTATTGAATAGGGTTTTGTTAGAGAAATAGTAGTACAAAAAATTTTTCCTTTCATCATCTAAAAATTTTCTGCTATTATAAAAGCTATATTATCACTATTAGTATATGAAGACGATTTTTCTACTATTTTTATATCCAAATAAGTAGTCTAATTGGTATTGTTGAAAAGAACGTTTTTTATCACCTTATCAAATATGGATTATTCAAAAGATGATTGATAGTCCTTATTTATCGTGACTAAAGAAAACAAAGAACACTTGACAAAAACCATTGACAAGTGTTATAATGATCCAAAATATCTTCAAATCCAAGCAGAATTGATTTAATGTCAATGACTCGACATGTACTTCAAGATCGGACATATACACTACATGCGATGGAAGAAGAATAGTAGGTGACAAAAATAGTGTAATGCAAAAGTCGAGAGATGAAGAATCCTTACAACGCTAAAAAAAATAGCGAGATATGGAACTTGATGATTTTCCTTACGACATAATGTGAAGAAATCAAAGACACATGGAAAGTCAACAAGATTTTCAAAGAAGATATTCAAGATTGGCAGTAAATAAACATTCAAGGCATCCAAGTATGGACAAAGAGATGAAGTGACATCGACAACATACGTGGAAGCAACAATAAATCCATCCTTATCGAAACAACATTGGGATTGAAGAAGAAATTAAATAGAATTTGTAAATTCTACTATAAATAAGAATGTAAAGAGCCGGAAGAGGCATCGAAAAATAGTTAGAAATCTTTACTTCAGTTTTCTCAATGTAAACGATCGAAAAATTGTTAGAAATCTTTACTTTCAGTTTTCTTTTGTAAACAATCTTTCCTTGTAAAAACCTTTCCTTTCCTTTTAATAAAATAACCATCTTCGCACCCATAGTCTCCTTCCCAGTGGCGGTATCAGATTCGGGCTCGATACCGCCACGGGGAAAGGAGACTATGGGTGTGGAAGATGGTTATTTTATTAAAAGGAAAGGAAAAGTTTTTACAAGGAAAGATTGTTTACAAAAGAAAACCGAAAGTAAAGATTTCTAACTATTTTTCGATGCCTCTTCTGGGCTCTTTACATTCTTATTTATAGTAGAATTTACAAATTCTATTTAATTTCTTCTTCAATCCCAAAATGATGTTTCGATAAGGATGAATTTATTGTTGCTTCCACGTATGTTGTCGATGTCACTTCATCTCTTTGTCCATACTTGGATGCCTTGAATGTTTATTTTCATCGCCAATCTTGAATATCTTCTTTGAAAATCTTGTTGACTTTCCACGTGGTTTTTTGTTTTGTCTTTATCCTTCTTGGATGTTGTCAAGATTTAATGTCTCGATTTCATCCGGATGTAAAGACTCGTGATGGCTCGTGAGTTCCAAGCCTTCCACGTGTCTTTGATTTCTTACGTTATGTCGGAAGGAAAATTATCGAGTTCCATATCCGCTATTTTCTTTACTTGATTTGTAAGGATTCTTCATCTCTCGACTTTTGCATTACACTATTTTTGTTGACTACTACTATTCTTCTTCCATCAAGATGTAGTGTATATGTCCGATCTTGAAGTACATGTCGAGCTGTTGACATTAAATCAATTCTGCTTGATTTGAAGATATTTTTGATCATTATGACACTTGTCAATGTTTTTGTCAAGTGTTCTTTGTTTTCTTTAGCTGGCTGATAAATAAGGACTATCAATCATCTTTTGAATAATCCATATTTGATAAGGTGATAAAAACGTTCTTTTCAAAGCAATACCAATTAGACTACTTATTTGGATATAAAAAAATAGTAGAAAAATCGTCTTCATATACTAATAGTGATAATATAGCTTTTATAATAGCAGGAAAATTTTTAGATGATGGAAGGAAAAATTTTGTACTACTATTTCTCTAACAAAACCCCATTCAATATCGCTTATATCAAATGGTTCATGGTCGAGTCTAAATTTTATAGAAGGAAATTCTTCTCCTATTTCATTTATATAAATAAAAGATTGTAAAAAGTATTCTAAAAACCTTTTTAAATTGAGCTTCTTTGGTTGCAAATGGCTCTATTAATTTTTTCAAAACTTCAAATGGTAATATATTTTTAGCTTTATTATATAGCATATTCTAAACATTTTATTCATAATGGGACTATTTGTTCCTTTATGAATAAAATATTGAAATATATTAATAAGATTATTTATCTCATTGATATTTTTGAATTCTATTTCGAATTCTTCCCAATCTCTATATAAAATAGATTTTAATAATAAATCATGAGCTTCATTTTCTTTAGTTGTTTTTTCAACTAAAAATTGGGAAAGTTTTGTAAGAGCTCTTCTGAAATTTGCTCTTTGATCTGTAATATGGGTTTTCCATATTTCATTAATAAAGTTATATAAATCCGTTGGTAAACCTGGATTATAAAAATCTTTTACTTCAGGAAAAATTTGTTGTTGTTTCAACAAATCTTCTGCTCCTTTTATAACTTCAGAATAACTAGCTTGGAAAGCTGAGTTTGGATCCTGAGACCAAGGGAATTGGCTTGTTTGGCTTATTCTTCTTGGTGGGTATTGGCTTGCCATTTTTGGTGCATAAGATGGAGAAGATCCAATTGGTTGTCTTACCATTGGATAAGGAACATAATATCCTTGATTGGCATAATATGAAGTTAATATTGGAGTAAATCCTTGATTAGGACTTGTTTGCTTCCCTTTGTTGGGTTTTTTATGAACCGTAGTCCATTCTCCAACTTGTTCTAGAGGTTTTTTACCTCTATCCATAAGGCCTGCTAAGATAATCAGCAATAATATTGTTAGCTCCTTTAACATATAATACTTCAAAATTAAAACTACATAAATCATTATACCATCGGATTCTTGGGTAGTACGTTTCTAAACTTTTATTAGTTAGAAATTGTTTGACTGCTTGATTATCAGTTTTTATAATAAATTTTTCAGGTGCTAAATATATACGGAAATTTTTTATTCCTTTCTTAATTGCTAATAATTCCTTTTCATATATAGCATAATTAATTTCATTTGTCTTAAATTTTCCTGAACTATATCCGCATATTAATTCTTCTTCCTTTTTTGTTTTAGCCTTTAAAACACATCCCCAATATTTTTGCGATGCATCTGTTTCTAAAATTAATGTATCACCTGTTTTAGGTAAATAAACTTTTGGAATATGATTTATTTCAGATTTTATATTTTTATAGTTTCATAATCCTTTTAGTCCATTCAAAAGGTTTGTCCTTTTTAATTTTTTTTATATAGCTTACCTATTTTTTTAGATAAGTTAGGAAAGAAGTTTCTTCCATAATTAATTATTCCTAAAAATTGTTGAAGTTGTTTTTTATCTTTAATTTCTTCAGGAAATTCTTTTATTTTAACTATAATGTGATCTTGTAGTTTAAGACCATCATTTGATAATTTTAATCCTAAAAAATCTATTTCTGTTTTTTTCTAATTCTATTTTCTTAGAACTTAGAATTATTCCATGTTTTATGAATTCTTGAGAAATTATATTTAAATGTTTCCTATGTTGTTCTAAATTATCTGAAAATATTAATATGTCATCTATATATACTACACAAAATTTTTTATGCTTATTAAATATAGAATCCATCCATCTTTGGAATATTTGAGGTGCATTACATAATCCAAATGGCATTACTCTCCATTGATAATGACCATTAGGTGCACTGAAAGTCGTTAATGGTTTAGATTCATCAGTTAGCATTATTTGCCAAAAACCTGATTTGATCAAATTTACTAAAATATTTTGCTTGTTTAGCTTGATTTATCAAAACATCTTTTCTTGGTATAAAGTATCCATCAAAAATAGTATTTTGGTTTAGTCTTTTATAATTAATTACCATTCTAGCTTTTCCTCTTTTATTTCAAAGATGGTTTCTTACCATAAAGGTTTGGGCTTGAATGTGGACTATTAGTTTTTTCTATTAATCCTTTTCTAATAATTCCTTAATTTGTATATCAAATTCATCTATATCTTGTTTAGTATAGATCATGGGTTTGATTCTAATAATTTTATTTGGATTTTTTTAATTTTATCTCGCAATATCTTGGACTGTTTTTCCCATAGTTTTAGTGGTTCTTCACTAAAAATTATTTTCTAAAATTTTAAACAACCAATGATTTGTTTCTAGTTGTTTAATTTGTTCTTTTCTTATAGGTCTAAAATCTTCATCACATATAAATTTATGATTTTCTATTAAAGGTATTTCTACTGTAAGTTTTTTGTTGATAATATAACTAAATTTCTATTTATGGAAAACGGTAAATGATGATATATAAAATTATTTCCTAATAATATATCTCCATGCATTTCAGGAAACATAATATTTTAGGAATTACAAATCTTACATTATTTATGTAGATTGGTATATTTCTAGCTTTAAATTGAATTATGGTTTCTTTACCATCTATTCCTATAGCTCTAATTGGGTTTTCATTAATTCCCATTTTTCTACTGTGTATTGCATTTTCTCTGCAACTACTGGTGGTAGCTCTCTGTATCTAACAAAGCATGTAAAGAATATGTTTTATATTCTCTAAATTGAAATGTAATTTCTATATATGTATAATACTTTCTAGGTTGAAAGTTTGAAAATGTAATAATATCATTTTTTCCCATTTTCATTTGTTGAATAATGGTGGCAGATTGTATTTCTTCCATTCTAGTGTTTCTAGAATTTCTACTAGGTTCTGTAGGAAAAATAGGTATTTGGACTGTTTTCATACCTATTGGTGCTGAATTTGTACTTATATTATCCTCATCTTCTTCTGTTTGAGAATTAGAGGGTAAAACTAAATTGTCATTCGTATTTGTTATAGCATTATTTTTAAAATATAATCTATCTCCTGATGACACATATTCTATTGTACTTACTGGTTTTGAAGTACTAGCTCCACTTATTCTATCTATTATCCAATCTCTTGGTATTGATAAATCTTTTAAATGTAATAATTTAGGCTGAATTTCTGTAGTAAATTTATTAGGTTCAAATAGCTCAATTATTTTATTATTAATTTCTTTAATTTCTACTTACATAGTGTTGGTATATTCATTAATAGAAGTCCAACTTATTGCTAGATCTTCTGCTAAATCCTTAATTTCAGAAATTTTTTGTCTGAATTCTTAGGCATAAACATTCTTCTTTTAAAGGATCTGTAATGGATATAAAATAATTTGGTTTTACTTTAAATCCTATTACTCCATTATGTAAATTAGACTGAATACCTCCAATAAGTGCTTTTATTGGATTTTCAAATCTTTTATCTAATAATACTGCTATTATTGGTATATCATGACCTCTTCTAAATAAAGCTCTAATTGTTATCATAATTATTCCTAAATGTATATATCTAACCTGAGGGTATTTCTTTTTAATCCTCATGATTTTTTCCTTAGTAAATAATGGGATTTCTGTTAATCCTCCTTTAGTATCTTTAGCGACTGTATTGCCACTAATTTTTTCTATATGCCTTTGACTCCAAATTTTAAACTTAGATATTTTATATATTTCTTCTTTAGAAATATGATTTTTATTAATTTTTTCTATCATTTCATCAGAGAAGTCTTTTTCTTCTCCAATTAAATTCCCTAATTTAATATCTTGCTGCTCTTTTTGAGGAATTTCTTCTAATTGATTTTTAGAACTACTTCCTACATTAAACATAAATATATATTCTTCTTCATCTGACTCAGAATCTGTTTCTGATATTAGTTCATATAATATTTCTTCGGGATTTATTTCCTCTTCAAAACATATTTCTAAATCTTGTTCTTCAAGACTTTTAATTACCTTTTTAGCACTTTTGCCTTTATTAGGACAGTTTGTTGCTATATGACCTTCTTCATCACATATAAAACATTTACATATTTGTTTTTTAGATTTTTTAGAAGTTTTTCTTCTAATGAATTTTTTCTTTTTCTTATTATTATTACCAGTATATCTTTTATTTCCTGGCTTCCATCTAACAAATTTATATTTTCTATTTTTTTTTCTATGTTTTTTATAAGTACTAGGACGTATTGTTTTACATCCAAATTCCCATTCGTTATCTAGGATTTTTGTACAATGACTATAACTTAATTTATTTTTACTTGTTTATGACTTTAGTTTGTAAGCAATGCAAAGTTATTCTTTCTTTTGCAAAATTTATCCTATTACCTATAGAATCTATATTTTCTTTTGCTATTCCTGTTTCCTTACCATGTTTATCTAAATAAGATACATATTTCTTTATACATATCTCATCCCATGGTGGAGGTAATTTATGAAAATATTGGTTTTTCCAAAATTCTATATTTTCGTTTTTAAGCTTTTGATATTCATGAAGAAATTTTTTAGAAAATTCTTCTAAATATCTTATATCACATAATTTTATTTTTGACAAAACATAACTAGCTATACTATCTTGATCTTTTTTATCAAAATAGCCACAAAATTCTGTTTTTAGAATATTTGTTAATCCTTTTAAAAGATCTTTAGGGGTACCTATCTCGATTAATTAATTGTCCTTTTGGATTTTTCCTACATCAGATTCTTCCCATCTTCTTAAAAATTGTAAAACATCTCCTTGAAATGTTCCAACAAAATAGTTTAAAAATTTTTCTTTTGACCATGTACTGTTGTTGTTTACAACAATTGTCATTGACTGTGCCCAATCATCTATGGTTTTTTCATAGTCTGCTATTTGAATATTAGTCAAGTCTAAATATATTCCTCCTTGGGCCACATTTCTTTTGTTTAAGTCATCTATCCTATGTGGTATAGGTATAGTTTGACTAGGTTGTTGATTAGAAGATTCTCCCACATATTCGGTTTTAATTTCATTAGTAGCTATATCTTCGGTTTGATTACCGAAAATCCTAATTGTATTATCTATTGTTTCAAAGTCTTTGTTTAGAGTTCTCAGATAATCATCTTTTTGAATATCCGAATCTATTTTTCTTTTACCATATGGATCTGTATTTATCCTTATTATATATGTGATGTCCAAATTTTCCAACACATCCTTCCATAAGGTAAATCCAAATTTTGCTCCCTTCTAGCTTCTTTTCTCAGGAATAAAAAGGTCCACCATAGACCCCTGGAATTGGAAAATGACCCAGAACCATCTCCAATGGATTCGCTGAGGCAAATTAGAGACAAAAAGAGTGAAGCATGATCGCCTCAGTCTGTCCCCTTCTTGAAACGTCGATCGCTTCTCCCTGAATTTTCTCTTGTTATCTGCATTAGTTCTTCGATCAGCAGCACTCGATGAGAATCTTCGTTGCATCTTCTTATAATTGCACTCAACACTAGTGATTATTGAAATTTGTTTTTGATTGAGAGTCAAATTCTTTTTCGATCAGGTACTTTTATCTTGGCGCAGAAAATTTTAATCTCGACTCGTCAAATAATTAATAATTTTATCTCACACATGGAAAAAGTAGAAAATCTGATCTTCAAGGAAGGTAACATTCATGCAAGTCTCGCCAACATTTTGATATAAATTTGATTTGTGAATAACAAACAACACAGATCGCTAAAAGTCCTCCTATTAGCATCACCAAAGTGACTTAAATCCCTCTCATCCATCGCATTACATTTAAAATCCAAGAGAGAATCACTGATGTAGATTGTAATTGTGAAAAGACATGTCATAAATCTAGAGTTCAAATTATATATTTTGTTTAAGTGCATCTTATAGTTCTTTCACTATGAGATTTTGATACCTCTGTAACATCACTTTCAATTTCACTCAAGGAAGAGCAAACCAATTCAACTCAATTTTTAAACAATTTGGATTAGAGAAAGGATTAGAGGCTTTTAAGAAAAAATAATGATAAATCTAAAAGACAAAAAAAAAAAGAGAAATTAAGGATTAGAAAACCCTTAGAAGTTAGGGAAGCAACCTTATTGGTTTCATTTGGGATCTGATTTGGGGACCCAAGCCACCATCTTCTTCTGGTTTTCATGAATGGTGGACGAAGAAGAGAATATACTGATTTTGATACTTGTTGTTGGATTGATTCAATTATGGGTTGCTAAAGGTATAGTTTCATCCAAGCAAGAACAAAGATTGTGGGGGCAATTGCACAAGATGTGGCTGAATGTAATTTAATAGAGCTTGTGGAAAGCTGCATGATTCAAATACGAGAAAGGGACTTCGTAACGTCAAAGATGAAAACTTTTCAAATGCATGATCTAATGAGAGGTCTTTTCTTGTCAAAGCCAAAACAAGAAAATTTTGCCTTCATTATTTACCAATCATATGCATCTTCTTTACCCATAGTTCGGAAAATTAGTAGAGTTTCTGCACATGAGTTTTTTTGGACACAATGCATGAATAGTCCAAATTTCGATCACTTTTGTTATTCAATTTGTTGTTTCTAGAGGGGGCAATGAGAAACGTGTGCCCTTGACGATGTTGAATTACATTAAAAACCATGTATTAAAGATGGATTTTTTAATTCACTGTACTGGATCATTGGGATTCTGGTATATGGTACAATGCATCTTAAAACTTATGGGTTTTGGACATACTTGTTCAACAATTTCAAATTACTAAGAGTCCTAAACTATGATGGAAGAATTAGCGATAAAGGATGCAAGTTACAAAGTAATATGGGCAATCTCATCCATTTATGATTCTTGAGTTCGTATGGTCAAAGTTGACATCATCTCTAGGCAACTTAAGGTGCTTGCAAACCTTGGATTTAAGGCTCGATGGATATCTCTCTACTTTTATACCTAATGTGACTAAGACATTTATATCTGCCTAAGATAAGTAAAAGATCTGCTTGCATCCTCAACGAGTGATGGGAACTTTGCAAAACCAAGTCGGAGATAGAGAAGATCAAAGCTAGAATCTCCAACTTGACTCGACAATTGCAGACATATGGCGTGAAAGAGTTAAGGGAAGGAGAAGAAGCATCAAGTTCTTCTCAAGCAAGGCGTGAGTTAAGGCGGTCGTATCCTCACATCATCGAGGATAACATCGTTGGATTGAAGAATGAAATTGAGGAGCTAGTCTCTGTTCTTCTCGATGAAAGATCGAACCACCAACTTGCGTCGATATGTGGGAAGGGTGGTCTGAGTAAGACCACGCTAGCTTAAAAGGTTTACCATCATGACCGGGTTCGAGCTTGTTTCGATCACATGGATTGGGTCTATGTTTCTCAGCAATGCCAAAGAAGGAAAGTCTGGGGACATTTTGGCAGGCCTTGTTTCGTCAAATGAAGAGGTTAGCAAGCTTAGTGATTGTAAAGAACTCAGGTAGAAACGAAAAACTGTTTTCAAAATGAATCTCTAAATCTTGACTTGCAATCTCCAATCTTATCCATTATAGATGAAAACCAAGTAATTATAGAGTACATGCGTGACTGCTATAACTGACTTAACACTCTAACAAACTTAGTAACAGACTAACAATTCAACTGCTCAACAATTCAGAGACACTAGAGTATTCTATACTCTTAACATTCACCTAACTTCCTGACAGGTAAAATCTGAAGAACACTTCGAAACCGAGTAAAAAATGTTACAGAAATTGGCTTAGTGAGAACGTCGGCGACTTGATCACAGGCAGGAACCTCCCCAATAACAAGACTGCCATTAGCAACTTTCTCACGGACAAAAAACAAGTCTAACTCAACATGTTTAAACTTGGAGTGCAACACCGGGTTGGCAGCTACAACAACTGCACTAGAATTGTCACACCAAATAATGGGTGTATCAATACTTTGAAGATGCAATTCTTTGAGTAACGAGACTAGCCAAGTAACCTCATCGGTGGTGGCAAAGAAGAAGATGCGATATTCGGCTTCGGTAGAGAGCGGAAACCATGATTGCTTTTTGGAACACCAAGAAACAGGCGTGTGACCAAAATACACACAGTAGCCTGTTGTAGATCGACGATCATCAAAATCAAGCCCCCAGTTAGCATCCGCATATCCGACCAACGATAACCGATCAGAAGGACGAATAACTAAACCATAATCAATGGTACCGTTTAAATATCGTAAAATTCGTTTTAAAGCGACCAGGTGAACAGATGTAGGTGTATGCATGAACTGGCAGATACGATTCACAGCATAAGCAATATCAGGACGGGTGAGAACGACATACTGAAGAGCACCAGCAAGACTTCTGTATTCAGTGGGATCAGAGAGACGATCGCCGTCATCTTTAGATAAAGAGGAGCTAACCATTGGAGTAGGAACACTCTTAGCACACGACATAGAAATTCGTTCAAGTATATCTCTGATGTATTTTTGCTGACAAAGATGAAGACAGTTGGTGGAGGAACGAGTGACCTCAATCCCAAGAAAATAATGTAGTTCACCCATGTCCTTAAGAGAGAATGCATCATTAAGCTGTCGAACAAAACTATTGATATAGGTAGATACACTGCCAGTAATAATAATGTCATCCACATAGACTAGCACATAAAGAACGGAGGAGGGCGTAACCTGGACAAAAAGAGAGGCATCAGATTTAGACATAACAAACCCAACCGAGACAAGAAAAGCCTTTAGTTTGTCAAACCAAGCCCTCGGAGCCTGCCGCAGACCATACAGAGCCTTCTTCAGACGACAGACAAGAGTTTGACCATCTTCTCCGTATTGAATATAGCCCGGGGGTTGTTGTATAAACACCTCGTCAGCAAGATCACCATTTAAAAAGGTATTATTCACATCAACCTGTCGAAGTTGCCATCCTCGAGACACAGCAATTGTTAAAATGGAACCTATGGTTGCAGGTTTGACCACCGGACTAAAAGTTTCTTTAAAATCACATCCTGGAACCTGTGAACATCCTTTTACAACAAGGCGAGCCTTCCGTCGAGCAACCGTACCATCAGGATTTTTCTTTGTCCTGAAAAGCCACTTGCAGCCTATACACTTTCGACCACTAGGTAAAGTAGTAAGTTCCCAGGTAGAGTTATTCACAAGTGCATCAAACTCTGCCTGAACCGCACATCGCCATTCAGAATCAGCTAGAGCTTCTTCAATAGTACGGGGTTCAGAGTCACGAATCTCTGCCGTCAATACCTTAGGTTTAAAAATTCCCGCTTTAGATCTAGTGACCATAGCATGAGTATTACCGATTGGAACATGTGGAGTCGTCAGCCTAGAAGTAGAACCCTGAGTAGAACAACCACCTTGTGTAATTTCAACCGTAGTAGATGTGTCCCGAGCATTAGGAGATGTTGGTACAGAAGGAGACTGATCATGAGGAGAGACTGGTACAGACGAAGACTGGACATTAGGAGAGTCCGGTACAGAAGTAGACTGATCATTAGGAGATGTATGTAAGAGACCGATCATGAGAGAGAGACTGCATGCATTTAAGATCGACATTAGGAGGGTCGGCATGTAAGTAGATTGATCATTAGGAGACTGAAAATATCCACCATCACTAGTCGGAACCAAAGGAACAGATGTAGAGACAACAAGATTAGAAGGATCAGCTGAAACCCCGGATGACGAAGAAAACAAAAATCTCCGCTCATCAAACACAACATGCCTAGACACAACGATTGTTCCATCTTGTTTGAGACAGTAGTAGCCTTTATGTTGAGAACTATAGCCCAAAAACGTACATGGCTGAGACCGAAAATCTAACTTGTGATGTGTAAATGGACGAAGATATGGAAAACAACAGCATCCAAATACCCTTAGATGAGAATATGTAGGCTCACAACCATAAAGAACCTGATAAGGAGACTTCCCTTTTAGAACCGGAGTAGGTAGACGATTAATAAGATGAACAGCACTACAAAAAGCATATCCCCAAAGAATCCATAGGCAAATTAGCATGAGCCAAAAGTGTAAGACCGGTTTCAACTATGTATGCGTGTTTCCGTTCAAAGCAACTCCGTTTTGTTCGGACGTATGAGGACAGGAGAGACGATGCAGGATACCAAGATCATTCAGAACCTTCGTGAACGCACGATACTCCCCGCCCCAATCACTCTGAAACTTTTTAATACATTTCCCAAATTGCGTCTGCACCATTTTCTGAAACTGATGAAAACACTCAATAGCCTGGGACTTACGCCGAATGAGATATACCCAAGTGAACCGACTATGCATGTCAATAAACGAAATATAATAAAGATTGTTACCACACGCAACTGATGCCGGGCCCCACAAGTCAGAGACCACCAGTTCAAAAAAATCTTTATATTCAGTGGTAGAACAGGGAAATGAAAGTTTATGAGACTTTCCTTGTTGACATGCAGTACAAATGTTATCAACAAACAATTTATTAAAAGGAACATTACATGTATTTAGAACACTCTTAACAACTGAAACAGACGGATGTCCAAGTCTATAATGCCATAACGCAAATACATCACCACCTCCGGAGGTCTGAAGATTAGTGTTGAGAATAGATGGACTACTAATAGACGAACCAGGCGAAAAATAGTATAGACCATCACGTGTGTGGCCCCGCAACAAAACCTCCTGGGTCAGGATGTCCTTAACAACACAATACGAAGGATGAAACTCAAAGAACACATTATTTTCCTTAGCAAACCGAGAAACAGACAATAAATTCTTCCGAATATTTGGAACACATAAAATATTAGACAAACGAAGAATTTTAGTTTTAGTACAAAAACTAGAACTTCCAACAGATAAAATTGTCGAAGGCGTACCATCACCCATAAGAAGACAAGAAGTACCTGAGTACGATATGGACTCGCCCAAACCAGTGTCATCTCGACAAACATGATGTGTTGCCCCCGAATTAGGACACCAAGACGATGTTCCTACAGGTAGAGGGACATAAGAATTTTCATTAAAATCAGACCCATAAGTAGTAGTACGAGTATTGGACCCAGAAGTGGTTGCAAAATCAGAGGCATTAACATCGGGAATTCTAGGCAAGCCAAGACACGGATCATCAGGAGCTAATACTCGAGCCCTTGGCTTTGTGCGCCATGGCACATCGGGTACAGGAGGTGGAGCTGACACATGACCAGCACCATCAAGACCAATTAAATTTGCATTTGGGCTAGATGAATTAGTGCCCCCAAAAGGACCAGTCGGCTGCTGTTGTTTATTAGCACTATCAAGGACATAATTTGGACCTCCAGAAGCGGGCCCACCCGAATGAAAATTGCCAAAGTAGTGGGGCCTAACAGATGGCCTAGTTGGCCGACCTTGATAACCTGCAGATAGCCCACGTGCATATGGAGTTCCATCACCAAACCGACTAAACCCAGGATTTTCAGCAGGAGGAACAAACGCCATCGAGCCACGCCACCAATTGCTTGGAACATTCGACTGAGGCGCCATCGATGAGTAACCATCATAGTCTTTGTTGTAGCGGTAGTAACAACGTTGCGCCAGGTGACCATACCTGCTGCAGATTTGACATTGGACACGAGGCCGAAAACCGCGCCCTCGACTAGGCGGCCGACCACCACGCGTTGAATCCACCATAGGAGATGGAGTGGCTTCTACAAAGTTCGCATGAAACGGAACCTCATACCATGTAAAGAACTCAGGTAGAAACGAAAAACTGTTTTCAAAATGAATCTCTAAATCTTGACTTGCAATCTCCAATCTTATCCATTATAGATGAAAACCAAGTAATTATAGAGTACATGCGTGACTGCTATAACTGACTTAACACTCTAACAAACTTAGTAACAGACTAACAATTCAACTGCTCAACAATTCAGAGACACTAGAGTATTCTATACTCTTAACAGACGAGTTGCCGTGATCCATACATCATTGGCTGTTGTCGTATCTGTAAAACAAGGCAAAATAGAAGAAGAAATAGTAGATAGAAGCCACGACGTTAGCAACTTATCTTGCTGCTCATGAGCCAAGGCATCTGGATTCACCATCATCGTGCCATCCTGCAGATGAACAAACCTCGTTGGAACAGGTGATGTGCCATCAAGAAAGCCTGTTAACTTGTAGCCATCGGTTATGAGACGAACATGCTGTCTCCACTGTATAAAATTGTTGTCAGAAAGCTTGACAATATCATGACGTGGAAAAGAATTCATGAGGTGATTAGTGAAGGTCGGAGAAGAGGGAACCGTGGTGGAGTCAGTGGAAGCAAAAGTGGCCATTTACGAACTCAAGAAGAAGAAGAGGTCTCCAGGAAAGAGGCGTCTGATACCATGTAAAGAACTCAGGTAGAAACGAAAAACTGTTTTCAAAATGAATCTCTAAATCTTGACTTGCAATCTCCAATCTTATCCACTATAGATGAAAACCAAGTAATTATAGAGTATATGCGTGACTGCTATAACTGACTTAACACTCTAACAAACTTAGTAACAGACTAACAATTCAACTGCTCAACAATTTAGAGACACTAGAGTATTCTATACTCTTAACAGTGATCAAGAGCTAACAGCCAAGTTGTTCAACTTGTTGAAGGAAAAGAGATGCTTGGTGATTCTTGATGATATTTGGAGCCTTGAAGCTTGGGATAGCTTAAAAGCTGCGTTCCCCATGGCCGGCGGCATGAGAAGCAAGATATTGCTCACTTCTCGTAATAAAGAGGTAGCTTTATACGCAGACAGAAGAGGTTACTTGCTTGAATTGGAGTGCTTAAATGAAGAAGATAGCTGGAACTTGTTTCAAAAGAAGGCATTTCCTTACAGTGATTCTTCAGGTAATACTTTTTGTTTTGTTTTTTAATTATTGTGAATTAGATTATCAATATATGCACTTGACTCAATAATTATTAACTTTTTTTATTTTAAATTTTTGGACATGAAATTAGTTTATTTTTTTCAATAATAATTTCAAAATATGAATTAAAATAAAATTCACATAATATATATGTTCTTAACAATTTTTTATATATATAAAAATGTTTTATGCATGAAGACTTCATAACTAGATGCAAAATACAAATATTTTTTAATAATGCTTTAAGAATATTGTTCAAAAATTTAAAATTATTATTTTTAAAATTTATTATTAAAATAAATTTCATTACTAAATAATTTATAAAAAATTATTTTAATTATATTAATAAATATAAATAATTAAACATTATAATATTTTATATTAAGTTTTAAGTTTTTTTAAATATTTTAAAATTAAAATAAAAAAATTATTATTAATATAATAACATTAGGCTTTATATAAGTTAAATTTTATATAAAAATAAAATTACTCTTAAAAGAACTCTTTTATGAAAAATGATTTACACTTTTTAAAAGGGTAAATTAATTTGTAGAAAAATGAACTTATTTTCCGTGAATCTAGAGGCGATTCTAGGGGGGCTGGCATGGCCTCGACCCCCCTAAAATAAAAAATTACCATTTAGGCTTTCTAAATTTTTTTTAAAATTTTAAATTAGTAAAGGAAAAATTACATTTTGGCCCCCCTTAAAATTCTAAAAATTTAATTTAATACTTTAAAAATTATAAAAATATAGAATATAAAAAATTAAAATTTCATTCGACCCCCTAAAAAATTATTCTGACTTTGCCCCTGCGTTAATCTATAAACTATTTTTCATTGATCAAACTGTTTTCGATAAAATAAATATAGAAAATTGTAAAACAAACATATTTCATTAATCATTTTCCATGAAATAAATGCACTCCAACAAATTTCAACATTGAATCATTAAAAAAAAAACCTTAAACCATTTCTTTTGGATGAGGATGCGACCTGATAATTTGTAATTGATGATAAAAAATGTAATTTGTGAACAAAATAGCAAAAATATTTTTTTAATAAAAAATGGGAATAAAGGAATGGGAAGATAGAGATGGGGAAAGAGGAAATGTTATATAAATTTTATATTTGTGTACTCATGTCACTTTGATATTAGTTTTACGCCTTCCATCTTTTTTTCTAGTATTTAAAGATTATTTGAGTATAGTGATTTGATTGAACATAGCAAATATTGAGAAATTATGTTACACAAAGAAAAGGTTTGAATTTAATTCAATAATGATTAAATCGAATCTAAGGAATTAAAATTATATATTGAACTCAATTTAAATATTGTAATACTCAATTTTAATAATTTATGAGTTTAATACAACTTTTTCTTAACATATTTTTTATATTAGGAAAATGTATTTTTACCCTTATTATCTATAAATAACTTGAGTATGAATGAGTTTAAGCATAAATATGAATGAATTTAAGTTTGAGTTTAAAAATTAATATTAATTTGATTAATTTTAAGTTAAATATTGAATCTTAAATTTCGAGTCAAATTTGAACTCAAAACTTAATACTATTTAAATTTGACTTGACTTAATTATACCCCTAAATTACTACATGCTAAATTGCAAATAGTGGCTTGATTCCATAAGGCTTGTGAACAATCTAAATCAAGGAAAGATGTCCATGTTGTGGTTAATTACTAAACTATAATTGGGTTTTGAAATTAGGATTTTTTTTTTCAACCATGTTTTGGTATTATACAGTCGACGCAAACATGGAAGAGTTAGGGAAAGACATGGTTAAACGTTGTGTAGGATTGTTGTGGGAGGAATTTTGGCTACGAAGAATAATTCATTACTTGAATGGCGAAAGGTGTCTGCAAATGTAAAATTATACTTGAAGAGCGGTAAAGCTCAGGACCGGAAGATGTGTTAGCATTAAGTTATGATGATTTGCCTCCCTGTTTAAGACCGTGTTTTCTTTATTTAAGTCACTTTCGGAGGACTATGAGATACCTGCGGATAGATTGATTCCGTTATGAGTTGCCGAATGTATTGTTTCATCAAAGCAAGAAGAAGGAGATGAAGGGCAAATAGCGGAAGATGTGGCTGAAGGTTATTTAATGGAGCTTGCAGAAAGATGTATGATTCAAGTACGAGAAAGAGACATTAAGATAAGAAGTTTTCAGATGCATGATCTAATGAGAGATGTTTGCTTGTCAAAGGCAAAACAAGAAAAATTCCTCCATATTGCTGATCAGTCAAATGCCTGCCAGTTATCCACAATTGGGAGGGTTCGTAGAGTTTCTATACACGAATTTATTCCCTTACAATGCATTAAAAGTCCACGTCTGCGATCACTTTTGTTCTTCGATGAGTTTTTACCGGAGGAGAAACTGGAGAATGTTGTGCCATTGACAATGGAAAGGTACTTCGACAACCACGATGATGAACTTTTCAATCCACTTGTTTGGTTTGTGGGACTTTTAGGTGTTAGTGTGTTAGGTACTAAATTTAGGGGGATTTGGAAATATATGTGTGAAAAAAATAAAATAAAATAAAAAATAAAGAACACAAAATTTTACGTGGAAACCCTTTCGGGAAAAAACCACGGGCAGAGGAGAAGAAAATTCACTATGTCGAAAATTTGAATCAATACAAAAGGAATAGACTATGTCTATTTATAGGCTTGTAAAGCCATATTCTAGTAGGATTGAAACACCTTATCCTAGTAAATATAAAATAGATGGAGTTTAATAAGGTTTAAAAAACCTTATTCTAAAATAAAATAAAAGAAGTCTAGTTCTATATGGATTTTACTTTTATTTTATTTTCCATCGTATTTTATTTAAATAAGAATTAGGGTCACTTAATTCTAACAATCTCCACCTTGACACAAATTCTCAATGAACAAGTTTTTTTTTTTTTTTATCGCGAACAAGTTCTCCACCTCTTCCATAAAACCCCTTAAGGGTTTAACTTCAACAATGAACACCAACCAAGTCTAAGCAATGCTCAAACTTGGTTATAGGAAGTGACTTGGTCATCATATCTCCGCAGGATTTTCATGAGTACTAATTTTGCTCACAACAATATCACCACGAGCAATAATATCACGAACAAAATGATACCGAACATCAATATGTTTTGTTCTCTCATGAAACATTTGATCTTTTGTAAGAAAGATGGCACTCTGACTGTCACAAAATACTGTGCTGATTTGAAGGTCTTCATTTAGTTCACTAAAGAGTCCCTTCAACCAAATAGCTTCTTTACAAGCCTCAGGAATCGCCATGTACTCGGCTTGGTGGTAGACAAAGCGATGTAGTTTGCAAAGTGGCTTTCCAACTTATTGCACAACCTCCGATTGTAAAGACGTAACTTTGTGAGAGATCTTCTTCTATCAAGGTCTCAGCAAAATCAGCATCAACATACCCAATAACTCCATCTTCGATTCTTCCAAAGCTGTAAGCAAACATCGTAGTACCTCGTAAGTATCTTAAAATCCATGAATCGCTTTCCAGTGTTCTTTACGGGATTCGCCATATATCCGCTAATCTGACCGATCGCATATGATAAATGCGGACGTGAACAAACCATAGCATACATGAGAGATCCCATTGCACTAGAGTATGGAACATGTGACATGTACTCAATCTCATCATCCGATTGTGGAGACAAAGCCGATGAAAGTCTAAATGGTTTGCTAAAGGAGTACTAATGTGCTTAGCACTCCGCATATTGAACCTACAAAGAAGTTTCTCAATGTACCCTTCCGACTTAGGTACAATTTACTTGTTTTTCTATCTCTAAGAATCTCCATACCAAGTATCTTCTTCTTTGGTCCCAAATCTTTCATCTCAAATTCTTCACTTAGTTGGGCTTTGACCTTTCTTATCTCTCCTTTGTCTTTTGTTGCTATCAACATGTCATCAACGTAAAGAAGTAGATACACAAAAGAACCATCATTGTTTTTCTTAAAGTAAACACAATGTCAAAACTACTTCTTTTGAAATCGTGAGAAGTCATAAAGGAATCAAACCTCTTGTACCATCGCCTTGGTATTGTTTCAAACCGTAAAGGGACTTTTTCAAAGCAAGCAAACATAATCCTCTTTTTAGAAAATCAAAACCCTCTGGTTGTTGCATGTAAATATCTTCCTCAAGTTCTCCATGCAAAAATGCAGTTTTACATCTAATCGCTCAAGCTCTAAATCATGCATGGCCACAATACCAAGCAAAGCTCGAATCGAACTATGCTTCACTGGCTGGGAGAACACACATCGTGAAGTCCACTCCTGGAACTTGATCTGTAACCCTTTGCAACAAGCCTTGCTTTATATTTAGGTTCTTCAACTCTGGAGTCCCTTCTTTCTTTTTAAACACCCATTTACAACGCTAACAGTCTTCTTACCTTTAGGAAGTTTCACAAGATCCCATGTTTTGTTTTTGTAGAGTGATTCCATCTCCTCTTGCATAGCAAACATCCATTTTTCTCGAGTCTTCACAGCTAATCGCCTCAGAATAATTTGATGGCTCTTGATTCGCATCTATATCTTGACCACATTTAAAGCATAAGCAACTAGATCGGCCTCAAAGATACTTCTTTGGAGGTTTAATTTCTCTTTTAGTTCTGTTTTTGGCGATAGAGTATTGAGGCGAAGAAGCAACTCTATTCTCAATTTTTGTCTTGACTTGAGGAGTCGACTCAGTATTAATCGATGCTCCACCGCTTTTGATTTTCTTTATTGGAGCAGTCTTTAAGAGATAAGTTAGGAAGCATAGCAGTTTCATCAAAAACAACATCTCGCTAATCACAACTTTCCTATTTTCAGGACACCATAACTTATACCCTTTTACACCGACTTTATAACCAAGAAAAACACATTTAATGGATCTCGGTTCCAATTTTTCATTATTCACATGAGCATACGCAGACACCCAAAGATCTTTAAATCGAGAATAATTAGCGGGATTACGGACCATACCTCTTGTGGAGTCTTTTTCTCAATGGCAACGGATGGAGATCGGTTGATCAAAAACATGCGAGAGGCCGTACGCCCAAAACGACTTGGTAAGTTGGCATTTGACAACATACATCGAACCTTCTCAATGATCGTTCTGTTCATTCGTTACTCGCAACGCCGCTTTTCTTTTGTGGAGTATGACGAATCGTCAAGTGTCTCACGATCCTTTCGACTTGCACAATCTATTAAACTCATCGTAACAGAACTCTAAGCCATTGTGCATGCGGAGGTATTTTATCTGCTTTTCCGTCTGCTTTTTCAATCATAATTTTCCAAGACTTAAATGGAAAACACATCGCTTTCGCAGCGGGAAGAACGCCCAAACTTTTACGGAAAAATCATCAATAAAGGTTAGCATATAATTAGCTCCACCTCTCAAGGCACTGGATGGTCCCCATGCAGTCGAATGAATATACTCCAATGTTTCATTCGTGTTATGGATTCCTCTAGTGAATCGAACTCTCTTTGCTTCCCAAAACACACGGTGCTCACAGTAAATTCGGTTTGCAAATTCCTTGCCCATCAAGAAGTCCTCTTTTGCTCAATTCTACCATGCCATTCTCACTCATATGCCCTAGGCGCATATGCCAAAGTTTAGTAATATCATCATCCGACAAGGAAGAGGAAGCGGCAAGTGCATCACCGAAGAATGAAGAGAACCACTGCAAAACATATAACTTGGCGCTTTTTCTTTGCCCTTTCATCACAACAAGGGACCCTTTGGAAATCTTTAAAACCCCACTTTCAGTGTGTATCTGCACTTTTGAATCAAGAGTACTCAATGAAATTAAATTTCTTTTCAATTGGAACATACCGCACGTCACTAAGTGTTCGACAACTCCATCAAACATCTTAACTTTAATTGTTCCAACACCTGCGATCTTACACGAAGCATTATTTCCCATCAAAACAACACCTTCTTGCATAATTGTTTCGTAAGTTGTAAACCAATCCCGATTGGGACTCATATGGAAGGTGCAGCTGAATCAAGTATCCACTCCTCACTTACTTTAGAATCATTGTGAGCGACTAGAAGTTCACCATCGCCGTAGTCTTCTACAACATCACTTCACGAATTTTCTCGGTTGTTTTCCCTTTGATTCGCAGACCTCCCTTTTAATCTTATTTTGTAGCTTATAGCACTCAGATTTAATGTGCCCTTTCTTCTTACTGAAGTTACAAGTTTTACCTCTATTTGAAGACTTGATCTACCCTTAGATTTACCACGATGATTTCTTTTTCGTGTCCTACCACGATCATCATCAAGTATTCGATCTTGTCTCCCACGAACAATGAGACCCTCTCCCCGAGAGTCGTTTAACCACAAGATGTTTCATCTTATCATACGAGGTTAAAGAATCATAAACCTCATCAAGCTGTGAGAGACTCGCGGCTATATAAAATCGTGTCTCTAAAGGTTGAATAAGACGGAGGCAACGAACAAAGTAGAATCAACCCTAGATCTTCCTTATCATATGAACCTCCATGGCCTCCAAGTTTGAGAGAATTTCTTTAAACACTGTTAAGTGTTCGTGTACTGACGCACCTTCCTCCAAACGATGAGCATAAAGACGCCGCTTCATATGCAACTTGCTTGTTAGAGTTTTCGACATACATATTTGTTCTAGCCTCTTCCATAATGCAATGTGGTCTTCTTCTCTTTCATCACATCTCGCAAAATTTCATTGGACAAATGCAGATGCAATTGTGTTAATGCTTTCGATCCTTACGCTTCTTCTCTTCATCTGTTAATGTCGAAGGCATCTTATCTATCCCTAGCAGGCATCCTCTAGATCCATCTCGCAAGCAAGAACCGCTTGCATCTTAATCACGCCACAACGCAAACCGGTGTTGCGATCCAACAACGGAATTTCATATTTCAAAGACGCCATTACCGTGATCGAGATGAACAACCCGGAAGCTCGGATACCAATTGTGAAAAAATAAAATAAAATAAAAATAAAGAACACAAAATTTTACGTGGAAACCCTTTCGGGAAAAAAACCACGGGCAGAGGAGAAGAAAATTCACTATGTCGAAAATTTGAATCAATACAAAAGGAATAGACTATGTCTATTTATAGGCTTGTAAAGCCATATTCTAGTAGGATTGAAACACCTTATCCTAGTAAATATAAAATAGATGGAGTTTAATAAGGTTTAAAAAACCTTATTCTAAAATAAAATAAAAGAAGTCTAGTTCTATATGGATTTTACTTTTATTTTATTTTCCATCGTATTTTATTTAAATAAGAATTAGGGTCACTTAATTCTAACAATATGTTCAATAATTTTAATTTTCTTAGAGTTAGATTACGAAAGTGGAGGAGACGCAGGATGGAAGTTACCCAATGGCATTGGTAAGCTCATCCATTTAAGATTCTTGAGATTAAGAGGTCTTGACTTCTGGAGTTCAAAGTTGCCATCATCTCTAGGCAACTTAAGGTGCTTGCAAACCTTGGATTTAAGAATCGAAATCGGAATATGTTCAGAATCTGTTCCTGTACCTAACGTGTTATGGACGATGCAGCAACTAAGACATCTATAGCTCCCCGAGCAATGTAGTCCTGAAACAAAGTTGAAGTTGACTACATTGAGAAACCTCCAAACACTTGTCAACTTCAACACCAAGAATTGTTATGTAAAGGACCTCATCAACATGACAAATATTAGAGTTGAAGATTCGAGGGCCCTTCAATATTGAAGATTTTAACACGGAGGAGTTGGACAAGAATCCACCTATCATCCAAAGTAAATATCTCCATTCCCTGTCTATTATCAATAGCGAAGGAAGAATAGATCCAAAACATTTGGCGCACCTCCTTTTGAGTTGTGAAAACATTTCTAAGTTGAGCATAGATGTGGAGATAAGAAGGTTACCAGAGTACCACTACTTGTCTTCATATCTTGCTTACATACAGTTGAAAAGGTGAAAGCTTGAGGAAGATCCAATGCCAACACTTGAGAAACTGCGTTACTTAAAGATGCTTGAATTTCATGAAGAGGCTTCCATAGGAAAGGAAATGTTTTGCTCTGCACAAGGTTTTCCCAAACTCGAGTCTCTAAGCCTTACAGAGCTTAATAATCTGGAGGAGTGGAAGGTGGGTGAAGGAGCCATGCCTTCTCTTTAGCGATTGGAGATACAAAGTTGCATGCAACTAAAGAAGCTTCCAGATGGGCTGAGGTTCATTGCAACCCTCCAAGAAGTGAAGATTGGATCAATGCGAAAGACATTCAAAGATAAAGTGGAGGAAGAGGAAGAAGATTTCTGCAAAGTTCGACATGGTCTTTATATCATATTCCATGACTGCGAGTGGTAGTAATTATGATTAATGTCAGGTAATTCATAATCTTTGTTTTAAGGAAATACTTAACCTTTTGTTTGTATATAAAAATCCACAAGTATTTTGCATGTTTAGATTCTTTCTCAAGCAAATAATAATTTAGAGAAAATCCTAGTTTCGATTTTTATCCTCTGGTTTTGGCAATGTCTAATATTCCCACAGGATTTGTCATTTGAATTAAAAGTGGTAGAAAATGTTTTCAATAAGGTGTTAAGCACGTTCGTGATGGTCAGCAGTTGCAATTTGGAAGACTGAATGACATTATCTTTTATTTCAAGATTCTTCAAACTACTTCATATGATAATGACATCTTTTAACTTTTCCTCTTCAGGTATAGAAGCCATTGCCATTTTTTTATTCTGCTGCTGCTCTTCAAGCGATCAAATATATTGTTGTTCACATCAGACTATGTGAAATTGTGTAGGTGGTGTGAGATTGTTGTACTGTAAAATTGGAGATTTGAAATTGTCTTTGTATTTTCTATATATGTTGTGGATTCTATTGTTGTTCACATCAGATTTGTTTATTGTTGTTTCTTTAATTATTCTCACATTTGTAATGTTCCCTATTATCTAAAGAATTTTAAGTAATTAATAGATAGAGCAATGATTGAGAGGAAAAGAAAGAGTTTATACTTTGTACAATAGAACAGGAAATACAAAAACAGCACCAATACTATAAATATTAATGATACTGGGGGATGGTTGAACTTTCAGAAAATAAATCTGTGCCTGAGTTAGGATCAATTTTATTCATTGCTTAAACTTTCTATAAGGAATGACTGAAAAAATAAGAGACTTGATCTTTATGCAATTTTAGCTGTTATTTAGCTTATGATGAATACTGAGATTTTTGCGCTCAAAACTGCATCCAAAAGGACAGATGTTTTTTCAATTTCTTCAAAGGAGGATTGCTTGCTCCGCCAAATGAAGTTAGAGATAAAAAAAATCATAGCCAAGATCAAAGAATTCACTCTACAACTGAAGATGTATGATGTAACAGAGTTGAGGGATCATTGAAGGACTAAGTTCTCCAAGGCGACGGTTTCACAAGATGCAGTGACTTTAAGATGCACAGAAATTAAAAATTTAAATGCTTAATTGAGATTATCCCATCAAATAATAAATTAAAATACTTGATAAATTTTTATGGATTGGAAATTATCAAAACTTTGATTTAAAATAAATAAATTATTTACTTTATAATTTTTTTAAACTAAAAACACACATTAGTTTTTAAACGGAAATTATCCCAACAAAATAAATAAATTTAAAATATATACTTGATAAGTTCACATTATCAAAACTAATAAGTTTCATATTAATTTGAAATCTTGATTTTACGTAGCCTAGTTTAAGTTTGCATTTTCACTCCATATATAGGCAGTGTCGTGTGCAATATGTGTGGCCGAGCAGACGATAAAGATAAAAGTGCCTATGGTAATACCGACGAGAACGAAGAGCAAGTGCTGCTCCGAAGCATGTATCGCACCGTGCGTGTGATGGAGACCTATGGTTTATCCAATTTAGGTGAATATGAATCTGAAGCATGTTGAGTCTTATGGCCTCTGTATTTTGCAAAACTTAAATTCCTAATCTAATTATCCTAATTCAATTTAAACTCCTAATTATCTTAATCTACACAAAATCTAATCTAAACTATTTAAAAATAAATACATTATTTTCTCTCTCTTTTTGAAATTTGTTAGTTTTAGTTTTTTTTTTTTTTAACCTTTTACTTTCACGTCAAACTTAAATTGAACATTCAATTTAATCTCATAACTAAACCAAAATTCTATTTGTTCTCATGATTATACTCATATTTAATAAAAGAATAAAAAAAATTATTTTCTCTTATTTGAAACAACTTCTGTTAATATAAATTTATTAAAGAATACAATTTGTAAATTAAAAACAAGAATTTTTTTATCCAATCAGACTTCCATAATATATTTTAATTTCTTTACACATATACGATATCTTCCTATCTTGAATATCTACTTATAGTGGATTTCAAAAGTAGCCATGAGCAATCCACATTTGTCGTGTAGATGCATTGTTTGAATGTCCCCAAACCAAAGTAGCCCGTGGCCTTGGATAAACTAGGGGCAGTAGAAGAATGACTTTAGTGATACATGGCAAATGAGATGAAATTTATTAAATAGGTCATTTTTAAGTATTGAATATCAACATATTTGCAATTCATTTTGGATCCATGTATTTTTTAGGTTGAGTTATCTTTTATAGATTGAAAATTTATCTTTTAGCTTTGCAGCACGCTTTGAAATGTGTTATTTCGAGTTTGAGAACTCAAGTTATGATCATTTTAGTAAAGACTGCGCAAGTAAAAAATTATGCATGTGATTAAATCAAGAATTACTAGTTTAGGACTTCGGATTAATGCTTAGTCATATTGAATTCATTATTATTATTATTATTATTTATAAGTACAATTATGTATTTATTAAGTCTTATATTTTAGGGATTTATTTATTACGAATTTTATAGTATTTTAGATTAATTTATCTTATTGAATAGGGTTATGACTAGGTCATTACTGGGAGATAAAAGGAAGTATTGTTTCTTTGTTTTTTTAGGTAACTTAGGTCTAATATATGCTTTTAATGTATCTTGATTAATAAACTTTTCCCAAGGGAGTTTGTTTCTTCAAGATTAGATTTTTATTATGGTCCTGATAGACTTTTGCTACAATTGTTAAGAATGGTTGAGGTTGAGCAACTTTTCCATAACTTCAATTAGCTTAATTAGTTTAATTTAAGTGGTTGATTAAATGTCACTATAATTCTTTGTTGATGCTTGTTCATTAAAAGAGACTAATACAACTATCCTTCTAACTTGCCTCCATACAACTTCTAATTTTAGTTTCATCAATCCATTCTTTTTATTTGTATGTTTTCTTTGGTTGCTTAATTTTGGAATTTTGTACTTGATTCTTATAATTTCAATTGAATTTTCATTTTACTTTAAGGTCTCAAAAACCCTTGTTGCCGCAAACTATCTTTTGCTCAAGAAAGCTATTTTGTTTGCCTAATTTTCAAGGATTCTTCTATTAGAGTTGTGTGACCCAAATTCTAAGAGTTTGCTTGCAATTCAAGTTAAACAAAATATTTTTTTCTAGAAGATTTAGTATTTATTAGTATAATATATTTAGCATTTATTAGCATAATATATTTGACATTGATTAGAATTAGGTTTTTTCACCCTATAAATAGATGTAGTCAAAACTCCTCTTCTATTATTCGAATTTGACATTAGTGAATTTTTTCTCCTCTGCTCGTGGTTTTTTTTTCCCGAAAAGGTTTCCACGTAAAATCTATGTGTTCTATTTTTCTTTCTTTTTCTTTGCGATCTTTCTACATTGCCATTATCAATATTATATTTTTAACAAAGTGCTATTAGAGCTTTTTGAGTTGCTTATTTTCGATCATGGTAATGGTGACAATGAAGTATGGTATTCCACTATTGGATCACAACATTAGATTCTCGTTGTGGCAGATAAAGATGCAGGCAGTTCTTGTGCAGATGGATTTAGAGGATGCCCTGCTGGGGTTAGATAAGATGTCTTCGACATTAAAAGAGGAAGAGAAGAAACATTAAGATCAAAAGACTTTAACGCAATTACATCTACATCTGTCGAATGAAATTCTACAAGACGTGATGAAGAAGAAGATCGCTGCTGCATTATGGGCAAAACTACAACAGCTATACATGTTGAAAACCTTAACTAACAAGTTGCATATGAAGCAATGCCTTTATGCTCATCGTTTGGAGTAAGGTGTGTTTGTGCACTAACATTTAACCGTGTTTAAAGAAATTCTCTTAGACCTAGAGGCCATGGAGGTTCAGTATGATAAAGAAGATTTAGGGTTAACTCTACTTTGTTCATTGCCCTCGTCTTATTCAACCTTTAGAGATACGATTTTTTATAGCCGCAAATCTCTCACAGTTGATGAAATATACACTTCCTTAATATCGTATGACAAGATGAAGCATCTTGTGTCTGGATCCAACTCTTAGGGAAATGGTCTTATTGTTTGTGAGAGACAAGAAGGAAATACCGATGACAATCTTTGGAGGACATAGGAATGAAATCCTCGAGGTAAATCTAAGGGTAGATCGAGATCTTCAAACAAAGGTAAAACCTGTAACTTCTGCAAGAAGAAAAGGCACACTAAGTCTAAGTTCTATAAGTTGCAGAATAAGATCAAAAGGGAAGCAATGAATCAAAAGGGAAAACAACCAGAACAATCCGGTGAAGTTGATGTTGTAAAAGACTACAGCGATGGTAGACTCCTAGTTGCTTCTACCAACAACCCTAAAGTCAGTGAGGAATGGATCCTTAATTCTGGTTGCTCCTTCCATATGAGTCTCAATTAGGATTGGTTTACAACATATGAAACAATGCCTAAAGTTGTTGTTTTGATGGGAAATAATACTTCATGTAAAATCGTAGGTATTGGCACTATCAAAATTAAAATGTTTGATGGAGTCATCAGGACACTTAATGGCATACAACATGTAACAGAATTGAAGGGAAATTTGATTTCATTGAGTACTCTTGATTCAAAAGGGCACAAGTACACAACTGAAAGTGGGCTTCTGAAGATTAGCAAGGGTTCCCTCGTTGTGATGAAAGGGCAGAGAAAAACTGTCAAGTTATATATTTTGCAAGATTCAACTATTACTGATGATGCAGTCGTTGCTTCCTCTTCCTTGTCAGATGACTATATTACTAGAATTTGGCATATGCGTTTAGGGCACATGAGTGAGATGGGCATGATAGAATTGAGCAAAAGAGGACTTCTTGATGGACAAGGCATTAGCAAATTGAAGTTCTGTGAACATTTCGTTTTTTGGAAGCAAAAGAGAGTTCGATTCACTAGAGGAATCCATAAAACGAAGGGAACACTGAATTATATACATTCTAATCTTTGGGGACCATCTAGAGTGCCTTTGATGGGTGGCGCTAATTATATGTTGATGATTATTGATGATTTTTTCAGAAAGGTTTGAGCATTCTTCCAAAAGTAGAAAAGTGATGTGTTTTCCATGTTTAAGGCTTGGAAAACTATGATCGAGAAGCATACAGGAAAACATATAAAACACATCCACACAGATAATGGCTTGGAATTCTATTCTGGTAAGTTTAATGAATTGTACAAATCAGAAGGGATTATGAGACACTTGATAGTTCGTCATACTCCACAACAAAACGGTATTGTAGAACGGATGAATAGAACAATCATTGAAAAGGTTTGATGTATGTTGTCGAATGCGTGTTTACCAAATTCGTTTTAGGTTGAAGCAACCCTTACTACATTTTTTTATGAATCGGTCTCTGTCTATTGCCATTAAGAAAAAGACTCCACAAGAGGTATGGTCTGGTAATCCTACTAATTATTCTGATTTGAAGATTTTTGGGTGTCCTGCGTATGCTCATTTTGATAATGGGAAACTGGAACCTAGATCCATTAAATGTGTTTTTCTTGGTTATATTGTAACAGTTCGTTTCCAGTGGTGTCGAAAACAGTGGTTTTGGGACCACAATTCCGACGGTGAGCTAAAATTTTAATTTTTATTTAATGTCGATAGGTGTACATTAAAGTCGTATTAAATTTTAGTTAAGAAATTTAATTGTTTAGATAGTAATTAAGTAAAAATGATTAATTTGAAAAAGGAGCAAAAGTTGGCTTCTCTTTATTTAAATGGATCAATTAGCTTTTAATAAGTAAATTATTGGACTTAATTTATAATTGTACCATAACTATTGCTAATGGACAATAATGGACAATGGCATGGTGGAATTTTAGTTAAATAGCTAAGGTTAATAAAGTAATTAAATAATTTAAACAAAACAATTAATTACAACACTCTCATCATCTTCTCGCTATTTTGTTTTGTTTTCCAACCGAAATTGGGATCAAGAAGAACTTGAAGTTTCAGCTTGAATGCTTCATTGCATGGTAGGTAATTGAGCCCTATTTTTAGTGATTTTTGTGTCTTTTAGTTCGTTTTAGCTTAATCTGTGTAACCCGAGGGTTAAATTTCAAATTTTAAAAAGGTTAAGGGACTTGCATGGTTGAGTTAGTATGTATTTTGATGTTTGTTAATAGATTATTGAATTTAGTTATTAAAAGAACATGTTTTGTTAAGTGAATTGTAGTAATTTTTGATGAATTTAGGGTTAAGGATTTATTTGTTAAAAGAGTAAAATTTCTATGGAATAATGTGAAATTTTGTTAGATATGAGTTGTTTGAGAGCTAGTAAAAATCATCTATATCGTGTTGTGACAGAAAAATTATGAAATTTCAAGTTAAAGGATTTGGGGATTTAATTGATTATATGATAAAATATTAAGGGTAAATTAGGAACTTTACATTAATATGTATATTAAGTTTGAATTGGATATTTGAGGTTATTTAAATTATTTGATTGAGTGAAATTATAATTTAGATCAAGAATCAAATCTATCGATCATTAATCGGGGAAAAGAGAAGGTCGTTGAGTAGACATAGTCGCGTATCCACAATTATTAAATTCCTGTAAGTTCATACTATACAATTTGTGGTTACATTTAATTATCATTATTACCTGCACTTTAAATTATTATGGTATTATGAATTGTTGATTGGAGAAGTATTTCACGAAAATGATTAGTCATGCTTTATAAATGGCAGGCTTCGTGTAGTGTTATTTAGGCTTAGTGCCTAGCAGGCTTCATGTGGGTGTTATTCAGGCTTAGTGCCTTGTAGGTTTCGTGCTGGTGTTATTTAGGCTTAGTGTCAGTGAGTTATTTAGGCTTAGTGCCTAGCAGGCTTCGTGCCAGTGTGATATTCAAGTTTAGTGCCTAGCAAGCTTTGAACCGGTGTATCAAATGTTCACGTTCATTGGAAACTTGGTAATATGTAGTAATTGAATTGACTTGTCGAACTTACTAAGCTTTACTAAGCTTACTCTTTTAACTTAATTTTGTAGGACTCTTGGAATCGTAGCATCGATTGGACCAACTTGAGAGCTCACAAACTATCATCTATACTCTTGGTAGTTATTTTTGGTTCATTTTGAGTTGGTTAAAAGTGGCATGTAACTAAGATGTTTTGCTAGCATACTTTTAAATTGAAGTTGATCTAGTAGGCTTTAAAATGGTAATTTTGGTGTTTGAATGATATGTAGATACTTTTAGGAATGTTTATGGATATATATAAATGGCATTAGTTGATATATTGGAATTGTTGGTGTTTGGATTGAATGATTATTTACATGTGGTACCAATGAGGGTGCATTGGTTGATTGTTGTAATTAGGTGGTGTATGGATGAATTTTGGCATGTTTTGGTCTTGTTTAAGTGAGTATTGAATAGGTTTAAGGGTTGGCTAATGGTATGCTTGTGGCTTAAGGAAACACTTTTGGTAGACTTGATTTTTAAGGTACATTTTGGTACACATGGTCTGAAACATGGACTGTCACACAGTCGTGTGTTACACACGGTTTGTTTGTACGACCGTGTGTCTTTTACATTTTTAGTACGAGATCCACACGGTCTAGGACATGACCTGCGGCATGGTCGCCTGGCTTTATTTCAAATACACACATGGGGTGATACACAGGGTGGGACATGGCCGTGTGGCCCTAGTCAGTGAGTTATACAATTTGGGAACACGAGCGTGTGGATTAGTCACACGGGCGTGTGTGTTAGACACATGACCATTTTGGCCACAAGGGCTAGCTTGTGCCACACAGCCGTGTGACCCTTATTTCCAAGATTTTCAACATTTTCTTAACTTTTCCAATTTGTTTCAAATTGATCATAGAATGTTTCCAATTTATTTTTAGGACCCCGTAAGCTCTATTTAAGGCTCGTAAATGCATGTTTGACTTAAATTGATTGTAATTTTGTTTATTGAAATTTACATTGGAATAGAGATTTGTAAGTAAGGTTAAATGTTTGGAAAATCCATCGTAATACTCTGTAATCCAAATATGGCGACGGAAATGGGTTAGGGGGTGTTACATATAAGATTGTTGTTAAAGGATATAAGTTATGATGTCTTGAAAATAGAAAAGTTATTATTAGTAGAGATAATCTATTTAATAAAATTGCTATATTGCCTAACTTACCTCTTAAAGACTCTTCTAATAAAGACCAGCAAAGTCCAAACACACATGTGAAGTAGATGGAGCTACAGATTTATCCAGAATCTACGACAGAGTCTACTCCTCATGTTAGTACAGAAACTCATAGTAGAGTTGCTTCTGCACCACAATATTTTGTTGTCAAGAATAGACCTAGAAGAGAAATTAAACCTCCAAAGAGGTACACCAAGGTTGATCTAGTTGCTTATGCTTTAAACATGGCTGAAGATATAAATGCAAATCAAGAGCCATCTACTTATCTTGATGCAATTAGCTGTGAAGATTCAAAAAACTGGATGTTTGTCATGCAAGAAGAGATGGAACCACTCCATAAGAACAGAACATGGGATCTAGTCAAGCTTCCTAAAGGTAAAAATGATGCTTTTTGTAAATGGGTGTTTAAGAAGAAAGAAGGGACCCTAGGAATTGAAAAACCCAGATATAAAGCAAGGCTGATTGCAAAAGGTTATAGTCAGATTCTAGGTATAACACCCCTACCTGTATCCGTCGCCGGAATAGAGTACGAGGCATTACCGAGAAGCACGAAACACTTACAGATAATTTAAATATATTTTCATAACAATTTGTTTCGATTTCATACTATTTCATATTTAAGCTTTATTCACCAAAGTATTTGAAATATCATCTTTATGCAAATAGCACACATGCGGTACATAATTCCATAATTATGAATGAACACATTTATCAAACATATTCCATGTTTTTATATATATCATAGTTTCATATTTCCATGTATCAATTACCGTCACTTCCTTGTAATTCAGAAAAATACGTGTAACAATTCATAAATATGCAATTCATTAACTCTTCCTACCAATCACGATTTAAATTGCCAAATCACTTATTGAGCCCAATTTCAATGTTCACTAAAATCTATCATATAAATTTGGATGTACGTATTCATCAATAAATTCCATGTACAGATATCATCATCTCATATTTCGACATACATTTACTTTCCACATTTATGAATTCAAATAGCATATACAAGACATACCAATGTATTTCAAGTACGTTTTCATGATATTTCATTTCGAACTCTGATTATTTCATACTAGAAGTTTTCTCATTAACTCATTTGGAATACCAATTCATACGGATAATACACTCAAGGCGTAGAAATATATAATCACAAATGAACTCATTCATCAACCAAGTTTCATGCTCATGTATCATCAACTCGTATTTCCTTATGTCACATAATTCTATGTAATACTTACCAAACTTCTTCAAATTAGTGAACATCTTACGGAATTGAGTACTTCGTTTTCTCGATGCCATAGTTCAACTATGGTCTTACATATCTTCACATAATGATGCCATAGTCCAGCTATGGTCTTACACATATTCATATATCGATGCCATAGCCCAGCTATGGTCTTACACGTAATCACATATCACATATCGATGCCATAGCCCAGCTATGGTCTTACACGAATCACATATCTCACTGATGCCATATCCCAGATATGGTCTTATACAGTAGCATATATCACACTGATGCCATATCCCAGATATGGTTTTATACGAAAATCACTTGTCACTTGTCACTTGTAGCCGAAGCTACCACTATTCACTGATCAGGTAGCCGGAGCTACCATTTTTCACTGATCAGGTAGCCGGAGCTACCACTTTTCACTAATCAGGTAGTAGAAGCTACCACTTTTCACTGATCAGGTAGCCGAAGCTACCACTTTTCACTTGTCATTTGTCATTGATCAGATACGTGTAGCGGAAGCTATCACTTATCACTTTCACTTGTCCTTGATCAGATAAGTGTAGCCGAAGCTATTACTTATTACTTGTTGCCATGGTCCAACCATGGTCTTTTCCTTCAATTCATCTTGTCACTGAACTGAAATGCTCAATTTGATCATTTATTCAATTTTCATGCTTTTACATTATTCACGATTTTATCATCAATACATATGAAATAACACATTATGAAATTCATAAAATTAACAAATGATCATTAAAATTTAGCCATATAAACTCAGAAGTTTTATTTTTGTATTATAACGATAATCATAATTTCATAATAAATATTCCAAATAAATCATTATATCATTTCTAATTCAACACTTATCGATTATAATCGGGCATGTGATAAATTTATACACGAGTCATTCATATATATATATATGTTTATTTTCCCTCCTCCTCCTCACCATCCACATCCTTAGTATAAATAACACACTTGTGAGTAACCTTATCCATAATTTTCACTAATTACTTATGTAAATATTCAAGCTATCCACCCATGTCATAGTCATTAGATTATTTATACCTGAAGCTATGGAATTCCAAATTAAGGTCCGCTAATTTTCCCTAAAACTAGACTCACATATCTTTTTACCATAAAAATTTCATAATTTTTGGTTGGGCCAATTAATACAGTTTATTCATTGAATGTCTCACAGTTTCAACCCCTCTTCACTAAAAATTAATTATCTCCTCGTACAGGATTCGAATGATGTTTCCGTTTGTTTCTCTTAAAAATAGACTCATTCAGGATTCTAAACATATAAATTTAAGCCCCTAATTATTTTTATCCAATTTTTGATGATTTTACAAAGTCAGAACAGGGGAACCCGAAATCATTCTGACCTTGTCTCACAAAATTTATCATATCTCATGATTTACAATTTCATTGCTTACATCATTCTTCTATAAGAAACTAGACTCAATAAGCTTTAATTTCATATTTTATTCATCCTCTAATTCCATTTCTACAATTTTTGGTGATTTTTCAAAATCAGACTACTGCTACTGTCCAAAACAGTTTTAGTGCAAAATGTTGATTTCCATTTTGCCCCAAATTTCACAATTCATACAATTCAGTCCTTGCTCAATTAACCCCTCAATTAAGATAATTTTCTCAATTAATACTTTTCCTAGACATTATAAGTTATTTAATAACTATTGAAATTTAGAATTTCCACATAAAACTCTAACTTCAAACTCTTTTACAATTAGGTCCAAAACATTCACTTTCTATTCAATTCTTTCAATAAAATCAGCATATAAACAATTTAAAGCTCTAATTCCATGCCAAATCATCTTATAATTCCAGCACATATTCATAGCAACTTTCAATTTCTTTCATAGAATCAAAAACTAATGAATTCAACAAGTGGACCTAGTTGTAAAAGTCATAAAAACACAAAAATTTCAAGAAATAATCAAGAATTGAATTTAATTGAAATAAAAATATGAAAAATCATCTTAAGGGAACTCTTCCATGGCATTTTTGCTGATGAGAATGCAGAAAAATAAAGAGAAATCTAGATAATTCCACTTTAGTCCTAGCTTTATTAAGTAAATTTTGCAATTTTGCAATTTTCCCTTAATTCTCCTTATTTTCTTGCTGATTTCATGCCCTTTCTATCCAGCCCAAATATACCTTGGGTCTATTTTCCTTTTAAACCCTCTTTCTTTTATCATTTAAGCTATTTAATCATTTTTCATAATTTTGCATTTGATACAATTTAGTCCTTTTTTGTTCAATTAACTATCAGAGCTTTAAAATTTCTTGACGAAACTTTAATTCTAACTTAGTAACACTTCATAAATATTTATAAAAATATTTATGGCTCGATTTAAAATTCTCGAGGTCTTGATACCTCATTTTCAATTCTAATTATTTTAGTATTTATTTTTAGTACACTATTCACTATTTCAAAATTTTTCCTAACTTCACATTTAACTTATACTCACTAAATTAATAATATTTCCTACTCATTTGTCGGATTTAGTGATCTCGAATCACTTTCCGACACCACTGAAAATTAGGCTGTTACACTAGGTGTAGAGTTTACATATGTGTTTTCTCTAGTTGTGAAGCATAGTATGATTCGAGCCTTGCTTGGTATTGTGGTCATGTATGATTGGAACTTGAGAAGTTAGATGTAAAAACAACGTTCTTCTATGGAGAACTTGAGGAAGATATTTACATGCAACAACCAGAGAGTTTTATAGTCTCGGATTCAGAAAAGGAGGACTATGTTTGCTTGTTGAAAAATTCACTCTATGGCTTGAAATAATCACCAAGGCAGTGGTACAAGAGGTTTGATTCTTTTATGATTACTCATGATTTCAAAATAAGCAACTTTGACAGTTGTGTTTATTTTAAGAAAAATAGTGATGGTTTTTTTATGTATCTACTCTTGTATGTTGATGACATATTGATAGCAGCCAAAAATAGAGAGATAAGAAAGGTCAAAGCCCAACTTAGTAAAGAATTTGAGATGAAATATTTGGGAGTAGCAAAGAAGATACTTAGGATGTAAAATCTCAGAGATAGAAAAACATGTAAATTGTACATAAGTTAGAAAGGGTACATTAAGAAAGTTCTTCGTAGGTTCAATATGCAGAATGCCAAGCCTGTTAGTACTCTATTAGCAACCCACTTCAGACTGTCATCATCTTTGTTTTCGCAATCAAATGATGAGGTTGACTACATGGCACGTGTTTCATATTCTAGTGTAGTGGGATCTCTCATGTATGCTATGGTTTGCTCACATCCAGATTTATCATATGTACTTAGTGCAATTAGTAGATACATGACAAATCCCGATAAAGAACACTAGAAAGTAGTTCAGTGGATTTTCAGATGCTTACAAGGTACTATTGATATTTGCTTACAGTTTGGAAGAACTAGAGATGGAGTCTGGGTATGTTGATTTTGATTTTGTTGGAGACCTTGATAAAAAAAGATCCCTCATCGGGTATGTCTTTACTATTAGATGTTGCGCAGTTAGTTGGAAAGCCACTTTGCAAACTACAGTTGCTTTGTCTGCTACTGAAACTAAGTACATAGCAATTACCGAGGCTTGTAAAGAAGTTATTTGGTCAAAGGTACTCTTTGATAAACTCAGCAAAGACCTTTAGATTAGTACAATGTTTTGTGATAGTCAGAGTGTCATCTTCCTTACAAAGGATCAAATGTTTCATGAGAGAACAAAACATATTAACTTTCGGTATCATTTTGTGCGCGATATTATTGCTTATGGTGATATTGTTGTGAACAAAGTCAGTACTCATGATAACCTCACAGAGACGATGACTAAGTCACTTCCTATAACCAAGTTTGAGCATTGCTGGAACTTTGTTGGTGTTTATTGTTGAAGAATACCCTTAAGGGGTTTCGTAGAAGAGGTGGAGAACTTGTTAATTGAAAGTTCTTGGTGAAGAACTTGTTCGTTGAAAATTCGTGTTAAGGTGGAGATTGTTAGAGTTGTGTGACCCAAATTCTAAGAGATTGCTTGCAAGCCAAGTTAAACAAAATATATTTTCTTTCTAAAAGATTTAGTATTTATTAGTATAATATATTTAGCCTTTATTAGCATAATATATATTTGATATTGATTAGAATTAGGTTTTTTCAACCTATAAATAGATGTAGTCAAAACTCCTTTTGTATTATTCGAATTCGACATTAGTGAATTTTCTTCTCCTCTGCCAGAGATTTTTTTCCTGAAAGGGTTTCCACGTAAAAAATGTGTGTTTAATTGTTCTTTCTTTTCTTTTTTGCGATCTTTCTGCAGTGCCATTATCGACATTCTATTTTTAACATCTTCTATCTTCTTCTCTTCAATTTTATTTGATTTTAATTTTGAAATTCCCTATTGATTTTGTTATATTTCTGGAATTGGATCAAGTTTCCTTAGTGCTCAAGTCTCTTTTAGCCGCAAGCTATTTGGAGAATAAGTAAGAGTCTAGCTCACTTTGAATTAATTGTTTAGCCCCAAATCGATTGTAATTGAAAAAAATCAACCAAATTAATATTAGCTGTTGCTAGGTGTTTTCAACAGAGCTTTAGAGTGCACTTGATGGGCTCCAACTAGCATGGGTCTAGGCTTAAAAAGAGTGGTACTTGATATGGATAGCACTAAACTATCAAGGTGATCCAAGCAAATCAGAATAAACAACATTTTTCTGCTCAGGTCAAGCCATTAAGGGCCTACTCCAACATCCCTGAATGATTCGTATTAGACATGTATTTAGAGAGGGCAACAAGATAATTAATAGTTTAACTAAAATGACGTTCTCAAGACTTCTGGAAAGAAATATATATATATATATATATATATATAACCACCGGCTGAAATACTTCAGTTATTGCACCGTGGTTAAGCTGAAAGAGATTTACCTTATCTAATTTAATTTTGGTTTTATATCTCTTTTATAAAAAAAAAAAAAATCATGAACAAAATGCCAATGCACGTGGATTTGAATATTTCAGTGAAATAAAATGCAAAATCTTAGATGAACTCATTTAGATATGTCGATATTTCCCACTCTTTTAATAAGTGACCTGTCGATATTTGAAATTAATTTCCAGCCTTATGTTATTGGTCCATTTGTGGTCTCCAGTAAATAAAAAAAGTACAATCAATTAAATGCTTATGCAGATATGCATCACTATCTGCACGATATAAATGTGGCAATTTTACTTTAATATTTTGATATAATTAAGGTATTATTTACATTTAGTTTCTTGGTTGATATATATTTAATCAATAAAGCTAAATTTGAATAGAATTAATTTTTATTATATGAAAATTTTTATTATTTTGTAATTTAATTTCAAATAAAAAATTTTATTTGTATAACTATAAAAACGTTAACAATATCAACTTTGTGAAAATAAACTATAAATGGTATTTTTAAATAATTGATAAAATGGACCTTTTTTATTTCACAATTTATCAAGATCAAGAAAGCAACCCATCCAATAAAAAAGGAAGCCATTTTAATTGGATGGGACTGAATGAAGAAATACTAAGTCATCCTATACCGAATCTAGAACTTTGGTTCTTCCCAGAATTTGTGCTGCTATATGCGCTCGTTGCGAGACTTAACCCAACACCTTACGGCACGAGCTGATGACAGCCATGCACCACCTGTGTCCGCGCGTTCGAAGGCACCCTCTCTTTTAAGAGGATTCGCGGCATGTCAAGCCCTGGTAAGGTTCTTCACAATGTTTATACACTTTTATAATCATTTTATAAAATGGTGGTTCAAACTTTTGTTAAACATCCGTTTAACATGAATTTAAATTTTATCACTCCATCATTCCATCACCATTTCAATATTGTATAAAAATAAAAATTAATTTTGTATGATATTATTAACATTATACAACATAAAAGAATTAAAATATGTAACAAATTATGACTTTAACCAAATTTTATATAATTATGTGGATTATGATAAATGAAAATATATGAAAATGATATAAATATCTTTTATTGTCACATTTTCTGTTTATCATCTTCTTGAGTACTTGTACCTATTTTTAATTGAATATGGACAAATAGTTATGGATCTCGAAATTTTTTGGAAGGTCAATTTTCAAGGATATAAATTGATCAAAGTCGAGTGATGAATATGAAAAAATATCGCGGAGATCTTTAAATTAGGAGTAAGATTATGTTTTATCTTTTTATTTAAAAAATAGGTAAATTAATCTCCATACATTATATCAAAGAGTAAAATAGTTATTTTATTAATTTTTTATCAATTTTTACTATTAAAAAATTGATTCATTTATGTTGGTATGAGATACATATGACATGCAACGTGTCAGTTGATCTAGCACAAAAAAATTAATTTACTCAATTTTTTTAGTAATGAGGTCTCTACAATACTTTTACCTGAATAAGTAGCAATTTATGTTTATTCATGTACAAATAATGTTAGGATAAAACATTGAAAGGACAAATATAGATAGTAATAAATTTAGAAATCTATTATAGATATTGATTAATTGTTAATTCGATTGGTATCAACTTTATTATTAATGCATGAGGACGTGTTCAAGCACGTTAAAAGTTGTAATTAATATTTATTAAAAAGTGTGATTAAAACTCTGAAAGCATGAAAGTTGGATTGGTGAAAACGATGAAAGAAGGAGCGTTTTGAATTATAGGCCACTTAAATGCATAATTTAATAAAAAAAATTCCTAGTAAATCGAAACCAAGCAAATAAATGGATGATCGATCTTTAAGTAGTGGCGGTGAGTCAAACAAAAGTGCCTCTTGGCTCATTTTAAAGGTTAATATCAATAAAATAAATAAATAAATAAAATCCACATGTTTTGTCTACTCTTTCCATTCGCCCCTTCCCTTTACACACGATAAAAAAAGTGAGTGGTCATCTCTCCTTTGTTATTTTCCTTCTACTACAAAAATAGGTTTAATTCTGCTTTTAGTCCCTATACTCTTTTACACATTTAAATTTTAGTTTTTTAACTTTTAATTCAATATGTTTAGACTCTTTACTCTTTTAATTTAATATATGAAGTCATTGACAATGCTTAAAAGTTAAACTGTATCATATTAAAGTATAAAATATATATATTTGAAGCCTAATTGATAACAAATGTCACATAATCTAATTTACCCATTTTTTTTACAATATTCTTAGTTAAAATTCAATTATTATATAAAAAAGAATATAAGGACTAAAGTCTTGAGATTTAAAGTAGATGGACTGAATTTCAAATGTGTAAAGAGCATGTGTATTTTGAGCATAATTAAACACTTTTCAAGGGTAAGTTTTAACAATTAAAATATCATCAAAAATAAAGATTTGAATATACATTATTTTATCGTTTATTTTGTTATCTTTAATATAAGTCAAATTAGCTTTTGTACATTAAAAAAAAAAAGAGTACAAATTGATATTTTCATTAAAAATTCCATCCATCTGCAGGAGCAGAGCCAAAGGGCGTTGGTAGGGGCTCTGACCCCCCTAAAATCGAAAATTTCACCTTTAGTCCTTTTATAATTTTAAAAATTTTAAATTTGTATATGGTAAAATTACACTTTGCCCCCCCCAAGAATGAGAAAAAAATTGATTTAATTCTTTAAAAAGTATAAATATATAAGCTATTAAAATGGTGAAATGTCACTTTTTTTATAATAAAAATATACAACTTTATTCTAGCCCCCTCAAAAAAATTTCTAGCTCCGCCCCTATCCATATGTGTTGTTAATTGATGATTTAGCTTTTTAAAATTTTCTATATAAGTGACTTAGAATTATAGGAGGAGAATGATTAGATAAAAGTATCATGAAGGCCCTTGTATTAGGAGTTTGGTTGCATTTTATTCCTTCTACTCAAAATATGAGCAAATTAACCTGTATATGATACATCAAACAGCAAACTGATTTTGATGTTAAAAGTTCTATCAAATTCTACTGTTAATGTTGATGTGGCTAATGGAGGAATCAGACACTAACACATGGTGTGCAACATGTACCCAATGTTGATGTGACAATATTTTTAAAAAACTAAAATAATCCTAAAATACATATTTTTTAATTATTTAAAAATAACTTCTAGACTAAACTTAGAAAATGGTTGTCCTAGTTCATTTTATCTTGGACATGGTTTTTCAAAATATTATAAAAACATAGGGAATTATTTATGAATTATTATGAATTATAAAAGTATTACAAATATTAAAATTTATTAAAAGAAAACATCCAAAATGATCCTAAACAAATGGTTGTTCAAGCTTGAATGAACCTAGACAACCAGTTGTCCATGTTTGTTCTAGATTGGTTTCTTAAATAATTACAGAAAATCATTTAAAAATTATTAATAAATATAAAAAATTAAAAAATTATTAAAAATTTTAAAAATTTTAAAACTTACACACACATTTAGTATGTTTAAAGAATTCAAATATACCTATACACACATGTATCTTCTTAATCGAGTTGATATTTTTAGTTAATCAAGTTAGTGTGTCTTATTTTGTTTTTCTTTTTTATCATTGTTCATAAATTCTAAATAATTTTTTATAATTATGCATAAGTATGTATAATTATTTAATAATTATTTAATAGACAATTCCAGAATGAACCAAGACAAATAATTGTCTAGGCTTATTTGAACATAGACACATGGTTGTCTAAGTTCATCTTGGATGGTTTTTAAATAATTATTAAAATTATTTATTTTTGAGATTTTATTAATTTTTAAATACCTGTTGATTTTGCAAAATGTGTCACATTGGCATGAGGTATACATAACACACCACATATAACTATTTAGTTGCTCCATCAATCACGTCATCACTTAAAAGTAGAAATGTAACATCTCGCCCGATGAAGCCTTAGTATTTGGATACTATTTAAGGGAATAAGGTGGATAAGATAAGTTTTGAGTGTGTGTAGTGTTAGACCTAGACTATATGTAAGAACTTTTTGAGCACGCCTGTGATGCCTCGATGTTGGCGATCACTAGGTCTGGCGCATAGTGGTAAAGAAGTAAGCTAGGTACAGAAGGATTCGCCTAAAAGACTATGTTGGCATTCCGAGTGGGCGGGCTCTATTATGGGTATAAGAGAAATGAACCCTATGATACAAATTTATATTAAAAGTACAATACACTCTGTGATGATGGTCTTGAGCCAATTAAGGCGAAAAGAAAACTAGTTCGGAACCCATAGTGAACTCTAATACGCATAGCACATAGGATGTTCTGAAGAAAGATAAGTACGACGAATCAAGGAGTGTTGGTAAGAATATATACATATATATATGTTTGTGACACATAGATGTAAGGGAGTATTATTGGCAAAGTAGTGTTCACCCAAAAAAAGATCAGGCGAACCCTGATATGAAAATAAGTAGAGAAGGATTCTTAGTTAGATTGTGATGACAAGTGAAATTTAAGTGGTGATTAAGAAGAGAATGGTTATGAGGTATAAGTCCATGCTAGTAATATAGTACACCTAATGACCAATGTGGTCCTATGCTAGCTAATATGTGAGGTAAACTAGTTAGGAACTAATCGAACATGAACTAAAAGTGTTAAAGACTAAAGGAGTATCAAGTACGCCTCTCAGAAGTAGCAGATTACATATAAGACAACTTAGTCTTGATGTGACATTTACCAAGTTCCCATAAGACCCGACTTAAGTAAAAATGACACTCAGGTTAAGTTAAGGGAGAGTTTTCCCTTACTTCTTGAAGAAGCATTCTCCATTTTAAAAGATGAGAGGAACCAAAGGTAACCCCTCTCAGCCCTTAAGCTAAGACGGGGACATAGATCTTGGATCCGAGATGTCCCTTAAGTCAGGTGAGTCCCTGACTAACTCTTGTACGTACTTTGAGTATTTTAGAAACCTTTATGCTAAACATACAAACCATGAAATGTGATCCAGTAAGTATGATACTACGACTCTAAACTAAGAAATAAATGTGATACATGTGTATATGTGTATATGTGCCTGAAAGCATGAATGTGTTTGTTATGAACAAGTCGTTATATGAAGGGTCTATGCATGAAGTTGAAGGAAATGTGTCTGTATGTCTAGAAAAATAAATAAGTTTGTCGAGGAAGTGTCTGTCACGAGTAAGTCAGGTGTGAACATGTTTGTTACAAGTAAGTTCAAGCATGATGTGTCTGCGTCTGCTTTCGGAGGCGTCTAAAAGGGTCCTTCGGGACTATGAACATGAATATCTGAAAGTAAAAGTCAATGGCATCTCAGTGAAAGGACCATATCTTATAAGACCATGGCTGGGCTATGGCATCATATGGAAGATTTAAAGGACGGTTGGGTGAGTACCAGGCGATGAGGGGAAAACCTCATGTAATGTGAGTTTAGGCAAATCATATCACAAAAAACACAAGTTTTCGTAAGAAAGCCTTTGTGGCTAAACTCTGGAAAGGTGAGCCTTTGTGGCGAACCTCTCAAGGGAATACCTTTGTGGAAAAACTCTAAAAAGACATGCCTTTGTGGTGAACTTTGTAAAATGAAAAGTCTTTGTAACTATCTTTGTTAAAGGACGCCTTTGTGGCGAGTCTCTGAAAGGAAAACCTTTGTGGCTATCTTTATTAAAGGATGTCTTTTAGCGAGTTTCTGAAAGGAAAGCCTTTATGGCTATCTATGTTCAAGAATACCTCTATGGCGAATCTTTGATAAGAAAGCCTTTGTGGCTATATCTGATAGAAAATGCCTTCGTGGTAATCTCTGTGTAAGGAAGCACATTTGTTGCGGCCTTCGTTAAAAGAAATGCCTTCGTGGTGCAACATAAAGAATGTCATTTTTGGCAGTTACCGTGAAGGAAGCCTTCATTGCTAATCTCTATAAAGTGAGACTTTGTGGCTAACTCAATAAAGACACCTTTGTGGTGAATATGGTAAGAAACGCCTTTATGGTGCAAACCATGGAAAGGCCTTTGTGGCATTTAGTTTAGGGGAATGTCAGTGTGGCGAACCCCGAACAAAAGAAAAAAAAATGAATGGAGAACCCTGATGAAATGGTAGGTGGAAAAAATAACGTTTAAGGTTCTTTGAAGGAAAGATTCTAAAGTAACAGTAAATGTAACCAACTCTGAAAGTACAATGCATAAGTAAGCTCACAAGGAATTAGAGGGAAGTAAAAAAGTAATGAACTCTAAAGTAATGGAAGAAATATGGCAAACTTAGTGTTGAAAAAGACGGACGTAATCTACCTCGCCCATAAGAGTAAAAGTAAGGTCAGTAGGTATGAAATGGAATCTGATAAGTGATGGCTTAAAGAAAGGTAAGACCTTAAAGGTTCTATAAAGAAGGTGATCCTAGGGAAGTACCCGCTGACCACCTCTGGATATACTAATGTCATATGAGGTCGTATCCGCAAGTATACGAGGCTAGTTATAATATAGTTACAACGAAGTAAGTGAGTACTCTGAAGATCGTATCCAGGGGAGGCAAGTACTAGATCAATTTTATCCTAAACACTGAAATATCTAATTAGTACTTCAATTTAGTTATAGTACCGAAGTAAAGTAAAAATAAGTTTTTCAGGTTTTTATAATAAAATAAAATAACATAAAGAAATAAAATTCAAGAGATCAAAGAACATGATAAATCAAATATAATTATAAGTGATTAGCTCGCATTAGTAATTCCCATTAATTGTCGCTTCAGGTTCCTCGTCAATCAACTAGTCGTTATCTCAGCAGGATCTTCTAATCTTCCACACAAATAACAAGTCAATAAGAACTATTTATCTTTCAACTTCACAGTTTAGACCGATTTAAGGTAAAGGTGTTCATGGATAAGCCATACCAATTTTCAGTTAATTCCCACCTTGATTACTTCCTAGGATTGTCAGGCCTAGGGTTTTAAGTTCTTCCTTTCCCAAACAGCTAATCCATTGAGTAACCCTACAAAATAGTTAATGGGTCATACCTCCAATCCTTCACAGAAGGACTAGTTCCTCATGGTTTTCATAAACAATATGGAATTGATGTAAAGAGAAAACATGATAAATGAATTTTTAGTGTAGTGTTTAAGAAAATGCTTGATTTGTATTAAGAATAAATCGAATCTATAGAGTTTGACTATCTCCACAATTTAGATCTTTTAAGATAAATAAGAACAATTTGAATATAAATCTAAAACCTAAAAAGAAAGAAAAGCTAAATTAAATTTCAAAGTAGAAAACTAAGGTAAACAATTGGTGTCTTTTACATGTTACAAAGGAGCCTATTTATAGATTTCAGGTAGTCGTCATCCCGGACGTTCTCGAGCTTTAAGTTTGATTGTGCAGACTAAAATGCTCCATGGCTTGTTTCATTTGCCGTCCAAAATTAATGTCACGACACACTAGGACTTTTGTTGCGACATAGAAGTCAGTATATTCCTCTTTGTGCTATCTTTAGGGGTATGTCGCGACACCCTTAGTCTGTGTTGCGACATCAAAAGCAGTCTCATAATTTCCTCTATTTTGTTTGCTATGTTTCGGCATTGAGCATTCTATGTTGCAATACATCGGCGAGTATCTATTTAATATGCCTTTTAATGGTTTGCTACACACTTATAATGTTCATTAGCTCATCTTTAGGCTTCATATGGCCCCTAAGGTCAATAAAAGACTCGATTTGCACATTTTATTAAATTTAACGAAACTTACTAAAGCATAACACTTAATGAAAATACTTACTTCCAAGACCTTAAACTACAGAATTTAGTTTAATATGCTAACCGTATTACGATAGATCACCTGCCAAGGTTGAAAACGTGAGCAAAGTCACAAGCATGATTTGCTGTAATGAGAAGGTATTTAGAATTATTGCACCACGTTCTCATGAACTTACTAAGACTATTTTTGTTTTAAGTCTATAAAGAATATGCGCCGAGAGACGATGCCAGGGCTATGCCAAGGGATTGGCATGTAGTGCTGTTATGCATACAGAGGAAGCTAAGTGGCTTGTCAAAGTCTGCGCGTAACCTCATTAAGTAACATATCTATTTGTACACAGTAGGACGAGGGATCAGGTAGAGACAATTGAAATTTTATTACCATGGATTGTATATGTAACCATACATTCTATTTTTGCAAGAAACTCTGTAATAGCCATAGTTAGAACAATTACATAAGCGAAAGGTAAAGAAAAAGTCTACATCTGTATAAGGTGTAACACTCGAGATTTGAATTCGGTAGATCGTGTCGAGTCTAGGGCATTACAAGATATGGATGGTATTTTTAACAAAATGACCTGTTTTCTCTTTAATCTAAAGTATATAGACTATTTTGCCCTTTTTTTAGTAAAGTGGGCAAAATGCAATTTGACACCTAGGACATGGGCTGTAGCGACGTAAAAAATTTCGCTTTGGTCGTTAGTTGAGGCGATTAGTTGAAAATTTGAAAATGGAATTTCAGTTTTAAAGAGAAAAGGAGTCGCCACCGATCTTTTTTCTAGGTGTGATCGGACACCTAATAATCTTCTTTTTTAGAAAAGAAAATTTATTTTTGAACAAAAATGAAGGCCGAATTTGGGTCTACATGAAAATCCAGAGAAAAATAGGGTTCGGGAGTCGGTTACGCACGAGAAAGGTATTAGCACCCTCGCGACGCCCAAAATTGGTATCTTGTTAAACACGCGTTGTCTTAATTCTCAAAATACAAGTTTAATTTAATATCTAATTGCGACCCGATTGAAATATGAGAATTTGAATTTTTTGGTTTTTTAGAAGGAGGACTCGTTTTTAACACGAGCCAATGATATTCACCCAACATAGCGATAAAATCAGTGACTTAGTGTTGAAATCGGTACATTGCCTTATTTATTAAAAAATATAAAAAAGGATAATATCACTTGCAATAGGAATTTGTAAATAATGCGAACGATGATACAATTAATGAAAAATACTAAAATGCAATATTAGAATAAAAATAACAATAATATTCACAATAAAGAAAATAAAAAATAATGTTCTAATAATATAATAAAATAAATAATATATTTGTAATAATAGTAGAAAATACTAATATGTACATAAAAAATACACATATATATATATATATGTTAATAATGACGATAATGATAATATATATAAAAAAATATAAAAATAGTAAAATAATGATATTAATACCTAAATATAAACATAGACATAATACCTAAAATATAATAATAATGAAAATATAAATAGATAAGAAATATAATAGATGAGTGATAAGAAAATAATTATAGATGAAATATAATAATAGTCATAATACAATAGTAATAGTAATTACAAAAATGATGATGATGATGATGATGATGATGATGATGATGATGATGATAATAATAATAATAATAATAATATAATAGTAACAATAATGATAATAAATATAAGCGGTGAAAAATAATAGAAATAATAATGATAATGATAATGATAATAATATTAACAATAATAATGAAATACAAAAAAACAAATATAATATAATAATAATGTTAAAATAAAGTAATTAAAAATAGTACTATATATAAATATATATATACATATATAATAAAAATATACACTAATAATAATAATAATAATAATAATAATAATAATAGTAATAATATTGAAATACAAAAAGCAAATATAATATAATAAAAATATTCAAATAAAGTAATTAAAAATAATACTATGTATAAATATATATACATATATAATAAAAAATATACACTAATATATAGTAATAATAATAATAATAATAGTGATTAGATTAATAATATTAGAAATAATAATAATATTATTAAATAAAGAAATGAAAATAAACAAGAAAGGACTAAAATTGAACTAAAAACAGAGTTTTGGGGCAAATTTAAAAGAAATAAAGGGAAAAGGACTAAATTGCATGCGCAAACAAATAAGAGGGACTAGATCGGGCAATAAACCGTCCCTCCAAAACGCGCAGCATCGCAAGGGACTTGATTGAAATCCAAGCATACATTCGGGGCAAAATTTAAAATCCATAAAAACTTAATTGCGAAGTACCAGAAAAGCAGAAGGACTTGCAACGCAATTAACCCCAAAAATAAAAACACGCGGATCCTCCTAGTGGGTCGGGTCAACACGCGGATCTTAGGCGAAACGACATCATTTTGGGGTTTAAAGACCCAGACCAAAACGACGTCATTTTAGTCCTCTATATAAAGCAAAGTTTTTTTTACAAATTTCATTTTTTCTTTCTTTCAGAAAAAAAGGGGGGTTCTCTCATTTCTCTCTAGATGAATCCAGAATCCGGCGAGGGGATCGCCGTAGTGTCGCCGTCGGATGCCACCGTCGGCCACCGTACACGGTGGCCGAAAAATTAAAAAGGTATTATTTTTTTATATATTTTTATCTATATCTATATATATATATATGTATTTTTTAGAAAGAAGTATAAAAGAAATATGTATATGTATGCGGGAAAATAAAAAGAAAGGTAAACAAAACAAAAAAAAAAGACCTTTGCATGACGAATCTGTTCTTGATTGCTTGTTACTTTTTTTTTTGTTGAAATCTATTCTTTGTATTTTCTTTTTTTATTTTGTTGGAGCAAAAAAAAAAAAACCAAAAAAACAATGTATTTTTAGATGGCTTTTATAGCCATGTTACATTATTTGTTTATTATTTGTTGTCTTTTCTTCTTGTAGGCGGTGGAGCAAGTGGAGGAGCAGGTGGCTGACAAGGGCGGTGCTAGTTAGAAGGCTAGGGGCGGCAGACCTAGGTGCGGCGCACCTAGGGTTTTTTGTTTCTTTTTTTGATTTGATTTGGGCTATTAGGGTTAATTTGGGCTTGGGTTAGGATAGGTTGGGTTTTTGGCTGTTTTGGTTTAGTAATTGGGTTTTTGTTTTGGGTTGTATTGGGTGGGTAGTTGGTTTATTGCTTTGGCCAAAATTGGGCCTCAACAGTTGCCCTTCTTTGCTCATTGTCGTGTAACGGGAATGGAGCAAAGACCTTAAAAGGGCCAATTTTGGCCGATCTCACCGAGTCTTGACTTCTTTGATGCTTCTTTTCTTCAGGTAGCCTCATTCTAGTGCATTGCGTTTTGTTGTTTCGATCCATTCCACCGCAACTTCAGAGCTATGACTCGTAGCTTCACTTTGCTCGCTTCTTCAGGGGTATGAGGTTCATAGCTTCGATATGCTTCACTGCTCCACTGCAACTTCAGGGAGATAAGGTCTAATATCTTCAGTCTGCTCCACTACAACTACAGGGTTCCACTACAACTTCATGGAGATAAGACTTGTAATTTCAACCTGCTCCACTGCAACTTTAGGGAAGCAAAATCTGTATATTTGATTAGCTCTAATCTTTATTCTTTATCGAAAAACAAACATCAAAAATAGCTCGGCATACAAAATGACGTTTAACTCATCTCTCAAATTCTGAGTTAATTTTTGAAAAAAGTAAAAAATTGAAAATACCTCAGTGTGAGACCTGAGGCTCAACTCACCTTTCGCAATATAAGTTGATTTTTTTGAAAAACAGAGACTAAAAGGCTCAACTCACTTCTCGCAATATGAGTCGATTTTTGAAAAAAACATAAATTGAGAATACCTCGTGTGTCCCAAGGCTCAATATGAGTCGATTTTTGAAAAAAAACATAAATCTAAAAATACCTTAGCGTTTAACCCGAGGCTCAACTCACCTCTCGCAATATGAGTTGATTTTTTTTTTTTGAAAAATAAGAACTAAAGATACCTCAGCGTATGACCTGAGGCTCAACTCACCTCTCGCAATATGAGTTGATTTTTTTGAAACATAAATTGAAAATACCTCAGCGTGTGATTTGAGGCTCAACTCACTTCTCGCAATATGAGTTAATTTTTTTGAAAAATAGGAACTAAAGATACCTCAGCATGTGACCCGAGGCTCAACTCACCTCTTGCAATATGAATTGATTTTTTTAAAAAAAATAGAAATAAAAATATCAGAACCCCAAAACATATCATCTGTTGGAACTCTGGTGTCTTTTTCCTCGATCCAGTATAAATATCATCAAAACCTCTCGCTCTGCTGGAGTACCTGCATATGTCATGCATGATGTTATCATGATATGCACATGCTTGTCTTAAATGCCTGTATGCCTACATGATTATGCTATGTGCCTTGGACTTGTTTGCCATATATCTCTTTTCGTCACGATTCTTGTGATGATCTGCATTCATTGCTTCAATTCTTGACTTTCTCTTCAGGCTTTGTACCTGTTCTCCAGCTTTACGAGTAATCTGTATTTCTCAGATACCACTCTTTTGTCCTCTTTTGAACTTTGTCCTTGATTTGAGGCCTCGTACTTATCGAATTCTCATCCGGGTAATGCTCAACCTTTCTTTTGTTTAGAGTATGTCATTCTACTATTTATTATTCAAATAAACCATACAATGAGATGCATGAAGATGGTCAGGTAGGTACAAAAGAGATACTTCACATTTATTTATTTCAAAGGTGACAAACAAAAAGGTTAACCAAGGATAGTAAAAAAATGTCACAAAGAAAAGGGGGTCGCATTCAGTAAATACAAATGCTCTAGATATTCAAGGCATGATCTCTTCCATGTTACTTAATCAAGAATTTTTTTGAGCATGGCTTCTTACGTAGAAGATTTCGAGCTTTCAGAGATGTTTTAAATACTATAGCTTTGCTGTTTGACCACCGTTCAAATCGCCTAGCTCTTTAAGCCCAGGTTTGCTTCATTAGGACGCCCTCTCAGGTTTTCATCCTAATCCTTTTTGTTTATCAAGACGCCTTTTTCGGGTTTTCACCTTGATCTCTTTTTTTTTTAGGCATAATATTTCTTTACAGCATCTGAGTTCACTGGGTTAGGTAACTCTTTCTCATCCATCTCAGTGAAAATCAAAGCTCCACCTGAGAAAGCCTTCTTTACGACATATGGTCCTTCCCAATTTGGTACCCATTTTCCTCTGAAGTCTTTTTGTATTGGGAGAATCTTTCTCAGCACGAGTTCTCCTTCATGGAATTCTCTTGGCTGTACTTTCTTGTTATGGGCCGCGATCATTCTCTTCTGGTACATCTGTCCATGATAGATTGCCTTCAAACATTTTTCTTCGATAAGGTTTAACTACTCATATCGAGCTCAAACCCACTCTGCTTCCTCTAGTTTCGACTCCATTAAGACTCGTAGAGAGGGGATCTTAACTTCGATGGGTAGCATCCATTCCATAGACCAGAGAGAAAGAAGTTGCTCCCGTAGATGTCTACACAGATGTGCGATATGCATACAAAGCGAATGGTAGCTTCTCGTGCCAGTCTTTATATGTCTCAGTCATTTTCCCAATAATTTTCTTAATATTCTTATTGGCCGCTTCAACTGCTCCATTCCTTTTCGGGCGATAGGGTGAGGAGTTATGATGCCTTATTTGAAATTGTTTACACACTTCCTTCATCATCTTGTTGTTCATATTCAAGGCGTTATCTGAAATGATTCTTTCAGGCAAACCATATCGACAAATGATTTCCTTTTTTAAGAACCTGCAAACTGCAGTGTTCGTCACATTAGCAAATGAAATGGCTTCTATCCATTTCGTGAAGTAATCTATCACTAGAAAAATGAATCGGTGTCCATTAGAAGCTTTTGGGGAAATTGGCCCTATAACATCCATGCCCACATAGAAAAAGGCCACGGAGAAGTCATGACATAAAGGGCGAAGGGGCTACATGAATTTTATCACCATAAATTTGACATTTGTGGCATTTTCGTGCAAAACTAATGCAGTCCCTTTCCATCGTCAGCCAGTAATAACCGAGTCTCATAATCTTCCTAGCCATAGTGAAACCATTGGCATGTGTCCCACAAATTCCCTCGTGGACATCTTCAAGTATTTTCCTGGCTTCAACAGCATCCACGCATCTCAAGAGCACTTGATCTTTTCCTCTTTTGTACAGAATGTCCCCATCAAGAACAAATCTTACTGCCATTCTTCTGATTGTTCTTTTATCGTTCTCATTTGCTTGTTCAGGATACTTTTGATTCTTGACATATTCTAAGATATCGTGGAACCATGGCCGTCCATCTGGCTCTTTTTCAATGCTGAAACAATGTGCAGGGACTTCATATATGCTCATTTGAAGAGGCATTATTTTTGTTTTTCTGTTCACTTTGAACATTGAAGCCAAAGTGGCCAGGGCATCAGCCAATTGGTTTTCTTCTCGTGGGAAGTAATTAAAAGTTATTTCTTTGAATTCTTTAATCAGTCCTGCCACTAGATCGCTGTATTTGACTAATTTTGAATCTCTCACTTCCCAATCTCGACGGATTTGGTATATTACCAACGCTGAGTCCCCGTACACCTCTAAGATTTCGACATTTCATTCAATAGCTGCACGAAGTCCCATGATACATGCCTTATATTCCGCTATGTTATTGGTACAGAAGAAATTCAGCCTGCCAGTGAACGGAAAATGGTTCCCTTCTGGTGATACTAAGACTGCTCTAATCCCATGCCCCAATGTATTCGATGCACTATCAAAACTCATCTTCCATGACTTCTCTTTGGATGACTCACATTCTTTTCCCGTAATGCACATCAAGTCTTCATCTAGTAAATCAAATCTCAATGGCTCGTATTCATCTATTGTTCGAGTTAGTAAGAAATTAGCTATTACACTCCCTTTTATCAACTTTTGGCTCACATAGACGATGTCGTATTCTGATAGTAGGATCTACCATCGTGCCATTCTTCCTGAGAGTGCAGGTGATTCCATCATGTACTTTATTGGGTCCAACTTTGAAATTAACCATGTCGTATGATACAACATATATTACCTGAGCCTCTGAGCTACCCAAACCAAAGCGCAACAGAATTTTTCAATTGACGAGTACTTTGCCTCATACTCTGTGAACTTTTTACTGAGATAGTAAATCGTCTTTTCTCTTTTCCCTAACTCACCATGTTGCCCCAGTACGCAACCCATTGAATTTTTGAACACAGTCAGATACAATATTAACGGTCTTCCTAGAGTTGGCGGTACTAGCACTGGGGAACTAGACAAATACTGTTTTATCTTGTCAAAAGCCATTTGGCACTCCTCGTTCCATTCTCCCAGATTATGTTTTCGAAGGAGTCGAAAAATTAGGTCACACTGGTTGGTAAGTTGAACAATGAACCGAGCGATGTAGTTCAGCCTCTTTAAAAATCCTCTGACTTCTTTTTGCGTGCACGGAGGTGGTAGTTCTTGTATGGCTTTTATCTTATCTGGGTCAACTTCAATGTCTCTCTCGCTGACGATGAAGCCTAGCAATTTTCTCGAGGTAGCCCCAAACATACACTTAGCTGGATTAAGCTTCAGCTGGAACTTTCTCAGTCTTTCGAACAACTTCTTGAGGTTCCCAACATGCTCTCTTTGCCCCTTGGATTTGGCAATCATATCATCGACGTAGACTTCTATTTCTTTGTGCATCATGTCATGAAACAACATCACCATGGCCCTCTGATATGTTGCCCTAACATTCTTTAATCCGAACGGTATCACCTTATAACAGAATGTTCCCCATCCATGAACGAAAACAATGAATGTTTGGTTGTATTATCCACTAATGTGTCGATGTGTGGCAAAGGAAAATTATCTTTAGGACTTGCTCGATTCAAATCGTGATAATTCACACATATTCGTACCTTGCCGTCCTTCTTCGGTACTGGGACTATGTTAGCTACCCATTGTGGGTACTTGGAGACTTGTAGGAAGCCACCATCGAATTGTTTCTTGACTTCTTCTTTTATCTTTAACAGCATTTTAGGTCTCATTCATCTTAGCTTCTGTTGAATGGGTTTGTATTCTGGTTTTAGTGGGAGTCTATGGACCACTACATCCTCATCCAATCTTGGCATGTCCCGATTCGACCATGGAAATACATCTTTGTACTAATGAAGCAAAGCGATCAAATCATGTTTAGTGTTATCTGAAATGGAGGTCCCAATCTTCACTTCTTGCCTCTTTTCTTCATTTTCCACGTTTACTATCTCAACAGATTCTTGATAAGGTAGAATCTATTTATCTTCTTATTCTACCATTCTTAGTAAGTCAGAAGACGAGACATAGTTTTCAACATTTTCCTCAGCTTCGAACTCTCCTAAAAAATAGCTTTTTCGAAATTGATTTCAAGATTTGTATCGGGTTTGTTCATATCGTTGATATCTGAGCACCTGAAAGTTGAATGGAAAAGAAAACTATAGAGGAGCATCAAAGTATTGGGACCAACAAGCGTAATGGCATGATGTGAGATATATGCAATGGCAGGCTGTGAGAAGAGGGAAAAATTATGAGAATGAAAAGACCATGACAAAATACATCTCCATTAATGTTCATTTAAATTATAAAGAGCAAAACATAAGCTCTTACAAAAGAATCCCTACTATTACTTAGGGACACACAAAAAGAAGAGTGTTAACATTGAGCATTACTCTGGAAAAGACTTAGAAACTACAAGGAGATCCACAGCAGTCCAATTATTCAAAACGAATCCAGGAGGACAAAGGCGTATCATTGAAACATCTTTAATTGCATTATTTCATTTGTCAATGACATTTATACTGACATTCTGAAGACCGCTTGCAATTAATAACAGCGTGCTTTGTAGATTATCTTGCCCGGGGTATATCATTCCGGCAGATGTAAATGTTTTTGACAAAGGATGGTCCATTATGGGCTCCTATTCTAATTCTCGGCCTAAGGCTCTTGCAATCCGCCTTTCTCGATCTTTCTGCAACTGTTTTCTTCTTTGTCGTATATTCGGTTCAAAACCTAGACCGTATCAAGCCTTTGGGATACTGGTTTTAGTGCTCTAACTATCCTTTGCTGATATCTTCCCAAATCTTTCCTCACTCGGGCTCCCTTTCCCACAGTCAGCTTAACTCCCATCTTGGTATTCCTTGATAGGTTAGGCATTAGAATTTTATTTCCTTCCACAACGAACGTAGCATTGATGAATTCGAAGGAACGGAAGGAACATTCTACTGCATCCTTGCTTACTTCGAGGTATGGTGTATCAGCAGAGATAGATGCGACAATGTCTTCCTCACCCACGACAGTGATCAAAAGACCATCCATGATAAACTTCACTTTTTGATGATGAGATGAAGGAATTGCCCCAGCAGAGTGGATCCAAGGCCTTCCTAAAAGGCAATTATACGAAGGCATGATGTCCATGACCTGAAACTCGACGTCATATATATATGGGCCCACTTCTAGAGGAATTTTAATTTTTCCCATGACTTCTCATCTTGTCCCATCGAATGCTCTTACCGTAGAGTGACAAGGCCTCAGATAAGATATATCAATTAGAATTCTAGAAAGCGTGGCCAAAGGCAAGACATTGAGTGCTGACCTATTATCAATTAGCACATTCGGTATTATATAACCCTTGCAACAGGTTGTGATATGTAATGCTTTTACGGAGCCTCTACCATTTGGCGGTATTTCGTTATCACTGAAAGAAATAAAATTATCTACGTTCAGGTTATTCACCCACCTATCCAGTTTTTCAACAGATATATTGCTTGCCACGTAAGCTTGATTTAAAACTTTCAGCAAAGCATTCCGATGTGGTTCTGAATTCAACAGTAGGGATAATACTAAGATTCGTGCCGGTTGTTTGGTTAACTATTCCATGACGTTATATTTACTGTGCTTAATAAACTTCAAGAATTCATGTGCTTCCTCTTATTCACAGGCCTTTTAACTTCTTGTTCGGACGGAGTCTCAAGTTCGACCTCGGCCTCATGCATCGGTGCCTTTCCTTTCTGCTTCAAGTCATTAGTCTTCTTCATTGGTTCGACCACTTTAGAATAACACCTCCCACTACGGGTGAAGTGTCCTACTTCGCCAACATTTTTGGTCGTGACTTTGGATTTTTCACCTTCAGGTATGATAATGTTGACATCATATTTCCATGGTACAACCTTGTTGTCTTTGTAAGGGAAAGGAGATGGTACTTCAATTATTATCTTTGGTTTCACTTGCTCCTTTTTTGCATCGTAATAAATCACTAATGGTCGATCGGCACTATAAGGGAAACCTGATGATTGATTATCAGAAATGCATACTTCTCCTTCATCGGCCTCTTTCATTTTGTTAAAGATCACACCTTTCTTATTGTCTATCATGTCTTGAAGTAGTTTTCTGAATCCTTCACAAGACTGGATGTCATGCCCCTCGATCCCATGAAAACCACAAAAACATTGACTTTTTGTATTTCCTTCTTTGAAAATTCTGTTGGGACGACAGAACAGCCACTTATTAACCATTACCTCCCAAATCTTTCGCAGCGGTGTCTTTATTTCAGAAACACAACTTTTGGCATGCCACCTGTCTTCTTTTGTCACTGCGCTCATGTTCTCTTCAGTGTGGTTAGGGAGCGAATTTCCAGCCGTATTACTAGCACCATCAAATCGTAGAATGCCTACATCAATAAGACCTTAGACCCTTCTTTTAAAGGCCAAACAATTTTCTGTAGAATGCCCCTGGTTTCCAACGTGGTACATGCAACTAGCATTAGGATCGTACCATTTTGGGTATGAAGGCTTTAGGGGTACCATATAATGTGGGGATATTAATTGTTTTTCCAATAGTTTTGGGTACAGCTCTCCGTATAACATGGGAATTGGGGTGAACTGAGGTTTTTTAGGATTGGATCTTGTCCGTCTTTGTTCATTTTTGGGTTGGTTTTGAGTAGGCATGATATTTGGTGGGAACATGGCAAATGGTCTTTGGTTATCTGTGGCGTAGACAGGGTAAGGAGGAGGTGTTTGACAGCAAGGGCTTTGGGGAGGATAATAAAAGATTGGAGGTGGGCGATATCGGGGTCGTGGCTGGACTTGGTAAGGATTAGATGTGTAGTGGCTCTCAGTTCCCACCATATAGGCTTCTACCTCTTTTTTCTTTACATGTACTGCCCTTTTCGAGCTGTCGAAACCTTCTATCCTTCTACTCTTGATGGCATTTTTTATAAGTTCCCCGGATATTACAATATCTGTAAAGTCTTTTGTGGCACTTCTTACCAACTTATCATAAAACGGTGCTTTCAAAGTGTTGATGAAGAGGACCGTTGTTTCAGTTTTAGTTAATGGGGGTTCTACTTGGACCGAGATATCCCTCCACATTTGCGCGTATTGCCTAAAAGTCACTGTTGGCTTCTTTTCCATCATCTGCAGAGTTAGCCGATTAGGTACCATGTCAGATACATGCTTGTATTGTTCACAAAATGCTAACGCCAAGTCTTTCCATGATCGGATCCTTTCTCTACTAAGTTGATTATACCATCGAAGGGCTAATCTGACCAAGCTGTCTTAGAAATAGTGTATTAGTAATTTATCTCCATTCACGTAACCAGTCATCTTCCGACAGAACATAATAAGATGCACTTTTGGACATCTCGTTCCATCGTATTTTTTGAAATCTGGTACTTTGAATTTTGGAGGCAGAACCAGATTTGGCACCAAACTGAGCTCTTTGGCACTCAATGCAGAGAAGGCTTCAGTACCTTCTATCGCTTTGAGTCTTTCTTCCAAACTCCTATACTTATCCTGAACATCATGATCATCCATTTTCAACCTGGCTATTTCTACCGGATCATCCAAATCTAGAACATTGGGATCGGTAGGATTAGCTCCGGGGTTCAATACGAATATACCTTGCCCTAGATGAGCACGGGTACGGGTCATTGCTCCAAGCTTGCAGGTTCTCCTTGAGGACATTCTCTTTGCATTACATGTGCATGAGGTGGAGTGAATCCTAGGGGATAGAGCGGATCCTGATCATGATTAACTCTCGATTGAGGCTCCATAATGTCAGGGCTCTGCATAGGTCCTTTTCCTTTGACCAAAGCTGTCATCATCTCCATCATTTTGGCCATCTGATCTCTTTGCTCGAGCGATTCCTCTCGAGATCTTAACAACAGATCTCTTACTTCCTGTTGTGACTTGGTCAACTACTCTTGCAATTCTCTTTGAGTCCTTTCCATCCTTTCAATTCTCTCATTGAACTCGGCTTCCATAATTCTAACTTTTCGGCGCGTCCTATAAGAATGGCGTGATTCCAGACTTGTAGTATCGCAACTGCGGATTACACGATTTTAGCCTCAGTGAATGATTATGGTGATATGTACATGCAATGAATAGATGAATAGATGAATGAAAAATTATTGTTAGTCATGAATGCATGTGCAAAAATTTGGTGATTTCACGATGGCCCCTACTTAGGCATTTTATTAATCAAAAGATTCTATTACAAAACGTTTCGCTATCTTTGATTCAACAATTACACAAATTTTCTAGCCACATTGCCTTGTTTCTTCACTTGTTCTAAGAATTCTGATATGCTTGATCTTTGACTAGGAGGGAATTGGCAACTGAGAGCTTCGGCTTCATCTGATAATTGCACAACTTGCATAGCCGCCTTGCGAATTTCATTGATCAAAAAGCCGAGTTGCATTTCCTTTTCTTGGAGAGCTCTTTCGTAAGTGCGAGTGTCTCTGTTGTACTGATCATTCTTTTCTTCTAGAGCTTTTAGAAGAGTACATAGCTGTTGCTGACGAGATTGCAGCATATTTTCTAGATCTCATATTTTCCTTCTTAGCTCTTGACGTTCAGACTGACTAGTCACAAATTCTGCAGACATAGTTTCATACTCAGCATTCTTCTTCCTTAACTCTATCATAGCACGCGCAGCTTTTTCCTCTTCTTTCTTTGCTTTCCCTTTCCAGAATTCCATCCTACCTTTGATGTTGCTTAATTCTTCCTTCCATTTTGCCGATGATTTGCCCAACCCACTATTTTTTATAGTGCTTCTTAATTTCTTATTTTTTAAATAAAGATCCTTTAAATCGTTTCTTACGATCTCAGCCTCTCTTTGAGCTTTATCGGTTTTAGATTTTTTAATTTAAATATCGATCTTTAGCTGGTAGTTCTCCTCTTGAAGAGAATTGATATCTCGTAACAGCTTAGCCTTTTCACATTCAAATTCATGCCTCGCTATTTCCAACTTGGATGGCATTTCTTCTGAGAAAAAATTCTAGAAAGTATAATCCATCGGCGAGATTTGTTGACTGTTCACTCCTTGTTGTCTTTATATGTCATAATCTTGAGTGATGGTATCAGCGTAGAGAGCTAACTCCATTAGGTGAATTTCCTTCCAAGATTTTGCAGTATCTCGGACTCTCTTTATGTAACCCTTACCTATAAAGGCAAACTCAGACTGTGCCAATCCTTCGGTAGCGAGTATGAACTGTCATAAAGCAAACTACCTTTGAACCATTAACGGAACGTATCCAATTCCTCCCTATAATCCTAGTAAAGGCACCCAATCTTGGCTTCCACATTTGTATAATAGAACTGAACGACGGATCCATATTGCTCTCCAAGTTATATCTTTAGTGGAAAGGTTCTGAAAAACTGAAACCCAATACTGTTCGGTGACATCCTTTGGCCAATCCTTCCCAAGGTAAGCTCTCAATGGACCGAATGTTTTTGAAAACATGTGTAAAGGTGTGCACTCCACTTTCTAGAAATGGCTTAGAATCTAAACATTAAGCAACTACGCACTTCCGATAAAACGTCATTCCTCTTTTCTCCTACAACTGCTTAGAGATCTAAAAGTCTCAGCCAAGATAGTCGGGATGGGATTCATCCCTTGCCTCAACCTTTCGAAGAAATCCACTACCGTAACTTCTACATACCCGAGAACCTTTGGGAAGACAATTAATCCATAAATAGCCAAAGCAAACAGATCCATCCTCTTCACAATATCTGGATGGTTTTGAACTAAATCTCGCAGAGAAAACCACGGAACACAACTAACTTCGTTCTTTTTCTTTATTTGTTTTTCAGCCCACATATCAATCATTCTCGTCAACCTCACTAACTTTTTCTTGAAGGTTATTAGTTGGGGCTCTTTCACATATATCTTGCTGAATTGTACATTGTCAATGCAGTAAGGCGCATATACTTTATATGGTGAGTCATATCTTCCGATTGAAAGTGAAACATTGGTAATTTGGATCCCAGAATCGAATCATGGCTTGAATCAGTTGTTCGTCTACGTTGACGGCGATCAAGTGAGCTATATCCCCATACTTTTTGGTGAAGATGCCCTTAGTGTCTGAATCCCACTGTTTCCAAATCTGAGTCAAATCTTCGAGGTTATTCTGACGAGCATTTGAAGTTACTTGCTCGGGAAGATTGGAGATACATCCTTCCGTTAAACTGTCCCCTTTCGCTTTTTGAGTTTTCAAAAACCAGTCTCGAATCACAGCATTTTTCTCAGTTACTTGTGTAATTGACTCTTCCATTAGAAACCCGTTTTTGGCAACTAATCTCTAATCAACACCTTCCTAATCAAGATGCCTATGATGCATGATGAAAAATAAAAATAAAGACAAACAACCTTGGTTAGTAATCACAACAAATATGAACTGAGAAAAACTATGGAAACTTCAACAAATTAAGCTACCCGATTCAATTCTTTTGCATAAACAGTGTAAATGTAAAGGAAATGAAAGGCAAGAGGTGTTTCTCCTGTGTACTTATTTTGGTGACTATTAACGGATAGAGATTCGGCATGGCTCTAATTAGGTGGCTCATATGGTTCACTACATGCGGTTTTAGTTCTAGACAGGTACTCAAATTGTTCGTACTGTCATATACTAAGATTGATACAGAACCTCATTGCCCATCACAGGCTTATGAGTTGAATTCGAGGGATTACATTTACTTATGCCTATGCGGAGGGACAAGTTAACTCACGAAAGCATAAGTCATATGTAACCTGGAAGTATTCACTAGCCTGTGCGGAGGGACGAGTTAACTCACGAAGGCATAGCGTTTACTTCCACTTAAGCGGACGGAGCCCGGGTAGAGAGCTCATGTTATGCAAAAATGCAAGTGCAAGGTGTGTGGGGAGAAACTCACAAATCTTTACGTTTTATTTAAAAACTAAGCTAAAAAACTAAAACCATAAAAACTTAGAGCTGAAAATTAACAAGATAAAACAAGTTAGAAGGATATTTACAACATGATGCAAATGCATGACTTTTCAAAAACAAAATTTAAGGATCACGACTAAATATTAATTTGAACAAGGAATTTTGAAAATTTTGACAACATGCATTTAATTCTAGATTCGACTCTCAAAAAGGGTCCCCAGTGGAGTCGCCAGCTGTAGCGATGTAAAAAATTTCGCTTTGGTCGTTAGTTGAGGCGATTATTTAAAAATTTGAAAATGGAATTTCGGTTTTAAAGAGAAAAGGAGTCGCCACCGATCTTTTTTCTAGGTGTGATCGGACACCTAATAAATCTTCTTTTTTATAAAAGAAAATTTATTTTTGAACAAAAATGAAGGCCGAATTTGGGTCTACGCTAAAATCCAGAGAAAAATAGGGTTCGAGAGTCGGTTACGCACGAGGAAGGTATTAGCACCCTCGCGACACCCAAAATTGGTATCTTGTTAAACATGCGTTGTCTTAATTCTCAAAATACAAGTTTAATTTAATATCTAATTATGACCCGATTGAAATATGAGAATTTGAAATTTTTGGTTTTTTAGAAGGACGACTCATTTTTAACACGAGCCAATGATATTCACCCAACATAGCGATGAAATCAGTGACTTAGTGTTGAAATCGGTACGTTGCCTTATTTATTAAAAAACATAAAAAAGGATAATATCACTTGCAATAAGAATTTGTAAATAATGCGAACGATGATACAATTAATAAAAAATATTAAAATGCAATATTAGAATAAAAATAACAATAATATTCACAATAAAGAAAATAAAAAATAATGTTCTAATAATATAATAAAAGAAATAATATATTTGTAATAATAGTAGAAAATACTAATATGTACATGAAAAATACACATGTATATATATATATGTTAATAATGATGATAATGATAATATATATAAAAAAATATAACAATAGTAAAATAATGATATTAATACCTAAATATAAACATAGATATAATACCTAAAATATAATAATAATGAAAATATAAATAGATAAGAAATATAATAGATGAGTGATAAGAAAATAATTATAGATGAAATATAATAATAGTCATAATACAATAGTAATAGTAATTACAAAAATGATGATGATAATAATAATAATAATAATAATAATAATAATAATAATAATAATAATAATAATAATAATAATAATAACAATAATGATAATAAATATAAGCGGTGAAAAATAATAGAAATAATAATGATAATAATACTAACAATAATAATGAAATACAAAAAAAAAAACAAATATAATATAATAATAATGTTAAAATAAAGTAATTAAAAATAGTACTATATATAAATATATATATACGTATATAATAAAAATATACACTAATATTAATAATAATAATAATAATAATAATAATAATAATAATAATAATAATATTGAAATACAAAAAGCAAATATAATATAATAAAAATATTAAAATAAAGTAATTAAAAATAATACTATGTATAAATATATATATATACATATATAATAAAAATATACACTAATATATAGTAGTAATAATAATAATAGTGATTAGATTAATAATATTAGAAATAATAATAATATTATTAAATAAAGAAACAAAAATAAACAAGAAAGGACTAAAATTGAACTAAAAACAGAGTTTTGAGACAAATTTAAAAGAAATAAAGGGAAAAGGACTAAATTGCATGCGTAAACAAATAAGAGGGACTAGATCGGGCAATAAACCCTCCCTCCAAAACGCGCAGCATCGCAAGGGACTTGATTGAAATCCAAGCATACATTCGGGGCAAAATTAAAAATCCATAAAAACTTAATTGCGAAGTATCAGAAAAGCGGAAGGACTTGCAGCGCAATTAACCCCAAAAACAAAAAAATGTGGATCCTCTTAGCGGGTCGGGTCAACACGCGGATCCTAGGTGAAACGACGTCGTTTTGGGGTTTAAAGACCCAGACCAAAACGATGTCGTTTTAGTCCTCTATATAAAGCAATGTTTGTTTTTTTAAAATTTCATTTTTTCTTTGTTTCAAAAAAAAAAGGGGGGTTCTCTCATTTCTCTCTGGATGAATCCAGAATCCGGTGAGGGGATTACCATCGCGCCGCCGTCGGATGCCACCGCCGGCCACCATTTATTATTATTATTTTTTTTATATATTTTTATTTATATATATATATATATATATATATATATGTTGTTTTTTAGAAAGAAGTATAAAAGAAATATGTATATGTATGCGGAAAAATAAAGAGAAAGGTAAACAAAACAAAAAAAAGGACCTTTGCACGACGAATCTGTTCTTGATTGCTTGTTACTTTTTTTTTTTGTTGAAATCTATTCTTTGTATTTTCTTTTTTTATTTTGTTGGAGCAAAAAAAAAAACCAAAAAAACAATGGTTTTTCAGATGGCTTTTATAGCCATGTTACATTATTTGTTTATTATTTGTTGTCTTTTCTTCTTGCAGGCAGTGGAGCAAGTGGAGGAGCAGGTGGCTGACAAGGGCAGTGCTGGTCAGAAGGCTAAGGGCGGCAGACCTAGGTGCGGCGCACCTAGGGTTTTTTGTTTCTTCTTTTTTTTTTTTCTTTTTTTGATTTGATTTGGGCTAGTAGGGTTAATTTGGGCTTGGGTTAGGATAGGTTGGGTTTTGAGCTGTTTTGGTTTAGTAATTGGGTTTTTGTTTTGGGTTGTATTGGGTGGGTAGTTGGTTTATTGCTTTGGCCAAAATTGGGCCTCAACATGGGCCTTAGTGGTACTTTTATCTAATCCTTCTCATCTTTTTATCCACATAACTTACATAAAAAACTTTAAAAAATTTAAATCATCAATTAACAACATATATGGGTGGAATTTTTAATGGAATGACCAATTTGCACTATTTCTAACGTACAGAGGCTAATTTGCATTTTTTTTTTAGTAAAGAGGCAAAATGCATTCTGTAGATCAAAGCCCATGATGAATGCACATAGAGCGTCCCATGGAGGTCAACTAATTAAATGGGGCTCATTTGACTCACTTCAACTGACCTGATTCATGAAACACATGGAGAAGCTCATCTACTTAAAGTCTTAGTGGCCAGTGAAACATTTCAGTAAAATTAGAGTTACCATGGTTAATGTAAATCCTAAGGGATTAGATTGTACATAAATTTCTTAGGACTCTCATCTCGTAGATAGGCACTACTTTATGTCATTGATGTAATTCAATCTGTACTATTGGATTTGGGGGAGTTCAATTATAAATAAAGGCCCTTATTTGTAATCAAATCATCCTATTGTATTCCATTCTTGAGTTAAAAAATACCTTTGAGAGCATTTATTCAAAAAATCCATTTCCATTATATTTATTTCTTTTTCCCCAAAAATCATGAGCCACTGAATCTATCTAGCCGAAGGTTTTCAAAGTTCCCCAAAAAGGGTTCATGAGGTTTAAAATCCTTACTTAGCCTTCTCGACGAGTATTCATTGTTTCTCCGCATTACGGGGTTGACGCTTTCGTTCATGTCCCTTAAAAGATGATCATTTGAACGTGTGCAAAGGCGGCCGCTTTGTATGTTTTGAGAAGGTTGCACAGCCAGTTCGTTAGCTTACTGCATCAGAGGTTGGCAAGCCCAAGAGACAAAATGGCATGGGATTCGCCATTGAAATGTGATGATCTAGCATAACATGATCCCACAGAAGTGATTGTTGGCTAGAGTCAGGTTCTGCTAAATCGTAAGTCTAAATTCTTTAAGTTTGTGGTCGTAGGGGTCCTCTTCCACTATAACTGGCTTATTCTATTTGAGAAGGATCACCTAAAAGCTGAGGATTGAACGCAAGGCGAATCGAGGCAATCGGAGGCTGGAATCTCTCCATAAGAACACATTTTCCTCAACTCTATTTATTTCTATTATTTTAATTTTAATTTTAAGAATTTCAATCAAAACTTTTTATTTTGTTTTTATTTTATTTTTTTCCTGATCAAAACTTTTAATTTTGTTTTTTATTTTTTTTTCCAGGTACGCAGGTTTTCTTGGGCACGATTCTGACCAGGATTTTGAGGAACAAGTAATTGTGCAAATCCGATCCCTGAAGATTTGACCCTACTTCCCTTATACTATTATTTTTATTATTTTCAATATTTTATAGGAATAGGATATTTTTGGTGCTCTTAACGACCGCATCAGCAGTTATTCAAACACTTGGCATGATGTTGTTTTCTTGTGGCTTTTTTGTCCGATTCAAGTCTCTATCTATTCGAGTTGCTTTTGCTTTATTTCGGTGCCTTGGAGAAATTCTATATGAGTTCTCACTTTTCAAGTGTTAAGCTAACTTAGGCAAATTTGAAGCAAAGAAATCACCTAAAGTTATGGGAAATAGAATTTGAAGCAAAGAAATCACCTAAAGCTATGAGGTTTCCCAAACTAAAGTTCTAGCCCCGTGACACCAGGAGGTAGGTTGCATTTTGCTTCTTATATTAAAAAATTGGGCAAATTAGCCCATGTACGTTAGAAAAAAAAAAGTAAATTGGGCCTTATGTTAAAAGTTTCATCCACTTGTGTTGTTAAGTGAAGATTTGTATTTTTTTTTCAATATTTTATGACATTAAATTAAAGGATAAGTAGGATTAGCTAAAAGTATCATAGAGGCCTTTGTAGTAGGGGTTGGATTGCATTTTGTCCTCAAAAAATGGGTAAATTAGTCCTTATATGTTAGATAAAATATCAAACCAATTATTCTATTAAAAATTCCATCAATTTCTTCTATTAAGTGATGACGTGGATGACTGAGAAATCAAAAATAGCACGTGGTATGCCACATGTATCTGATGTTGACGTGGCATTTTGACATGTCAACAAATATTTAGAAAATAAAAAATCTCAAAAAAAAATTTTAATAATTATTTTAAAAACATTATTAAAAATTATTAACCATTTTTCTAGGTTCATTCCAGCCTGGACAACCATTTATCCAAGTTCATTTTGGACTTTGCTTTTAATAATATGAAATAATTTTAAATTTTTTTTGATAATTTTTAAGTAATCTTCTATATTTTATAATTATTTGAAAATATATTTGTTTAGGTTTATCTTAGATGTGTTTTTAATAATTATAGAAAGATTATTTATTATTTTTTAGGATTTTTAATTTTTTAAATATTGCCATGTTAGCATGAGGTATGCGTGGCATGCCACGTATCAATGTCTAGTTGCTTCGTTAGCCACATCAGCCTTAACAGTAGAAATTGTTGTAACATTTAACAGAAAGACTAGTTTGTTTTTTAATATAATGTACAGGGACTAATTTGTCCATTATGTTTGAGTAGGAAGAGGGGGAAAATACAATCCAACTCCCAGTACAAGAGCCTCATGGTACTTTTACCTCTTACTCATCCTTTATTTCCAAATCACTTATATAAAAAAATTTCGAAAAGCCAAGTCATCATTTAACAACACGTTTGGATGGAATTTTTAACAGAAAGACCAATTTGCACTTTTTTTATTTTCTAACATACAGGGGCTAATTTACCTAGTTTTAAGTAAAAGGGATAAAATGCCATCTATCTCTTAGTACAAGGGCCTTCATGATAGTTTTACCTTTCAAAATGCATAAAATATTTTAGTTTTACAAAATACAAGTGGAGAGAACACACATATATATATGTAAGAAAACATAAAAGGCAATATTCTTTTCATTGGGACTGGTTGGTAATGTATTGCTTTCATCCTAGAGAGGATGAGTTCCGGGACCATTTGTAGACTTCACGGGACAAGCTGAACCTTTCATTTTTGTTATTGTAACAAAACAATGAACTTTCCTTTTAAGGGAAATTAAATTGGCTTTGATTCTCCTTTTCTTTTTCAATAGAATTGATTGATTGTACAAGCTTTATTACCCTTTCTTTGTTAATTAAATATATATATATATATATATATATATATATATTCTTTAATCACAGAAGTTAGGTGAGATAACAAGGGTCTCTCCTATCTTAACCAGTGGTTAAGGGTTAAATTCTCATTCTGGGTAAGGAGCAGCTTTAAAACTAGTGGCTAACATCTACCCATTTAATGGGCCTACAGAATGCGGAGGATTAATTACTGGGCTCACACCAATAAATACCTTGAGAAATAACAAAATATATATTCTTTTTACTAATAGTTTAATTTCTTTTTTAAAAAAGGGTAAAGTATAGAAATGGTCACTAAACTATTGTCCGCATTTTAATTTTTTTATTTACTAACTAAACTATTCGAAATCAAGTTTTTTGGTCACCAAACGTTAACAACCATTTGAAATTTGACAGAAATGTTGACATTGGCTTTTTTATTGGTATAATAATAAATTTAGTCTTCTAATGTTTACACATTCTATTATTTGTTTCTAAATATAAAAAATTCAAAAAATTTAGCCCTCAGTGTTTACAAAATTTATCATTTTAGATCAAATTCTAAAAAAAATCAATAAATTTAACCCTCAACATTTACAAAATGACAATTTTTAATTTTTTAAAATTTTGTAAATTAAAAAAAAAAAAACTCAACACCCAAACCTCTATTTCTCCGACCTTTATCTATAATAACATGTCAATTCTCCTAAAACTCAATATCCAGTCCCCTTATTTATTTTATTATTTATTTAAAATAAAATACGTGATTGTGAAGTTATTTTATTTATTTTATTATTTATTAATTTAATTGTAAAGTTTTTGAAAGTTGTTATTGTTTGAAGAATTAGACTTGAAAAAATTTTAAGCTTAAAATGTGAAGAGAACTAGATTCTAAAATTAAATTAATTAATTTTTAATTTTATAAATTAGAAATAAAATTAAATAAATGTAAAATTTATCATGAAATTACTTAAAAATTATTTAAAATTTGTGAACATAATAAAAAATACTAAAAAAATGTAAAAATTATAACAAACATTAGTGTTTTTCAAAACCATAACATAATTGTTTTTTAGTGGAAGAAATACTATTACACCTGCAAGAGTCACCGATATTGCCACCGCACAGTTGATAATACATGATAAGTTGGAGTTTCAGATCATGATTTTGGAGAAGTTCAACTAATGCTTCCCAGTTGAATTCAATGGCCCTTCTTTCGTCCATTATTGAATATAATTCAATTATCATCCCACTTTGGCTCCTTTGAGACGTGTGCCAAAAACATTAAAAAGGGTGGCACCATTTCCCACCAACCAACATTAATTTTTTTTTGTAAATTATATAACTATATTTGCGTTTTTGTTTTGGTTATTATGTTTTGAAAATTTTTAATTTAGGCATTAATATTTGAATCTATTCTCATTTTAGTCACTTGTCGTTAAATCATAACGAAAACCTTTTTTTCTAATCGGTATACAAATTCAGTCATCAATACTTACATATTCTATCAATTTGATTTTAATTTTAAATAATTCAATAAATTTAACCCTTCATATTTACAAATTCTATCAATTTGATCCTCAAATTTCTTAATAAAAACTTTTACCTTTTAAAACTAGCTACACCACTTTACGAAACGATGACTTTAATAAATCAAAAACTAACCCTAGTCTTTCTCCTTTGTTTCACTTGCCGCAAGTCCTGTTTCTTCATCCTCTTTCATCTTCATCAATAAGCAGACTGCTTCTTCATCGTCCGCAAAACATTAAAAAGTGTGCAATCTGTTTGATAAAAAAAAATTGGATAATGCAGTGAATTAATGATTTAAATAAAATTTTTAAATGATTTAATAATTTAAATAAAAATTTTCGAATAACTCAATGATTAATTTATATTTTAAAATTAAATGATAAAATCATAAAGGGTAATCTACAAAAATAGTCACTTTTGTTTGCCTCAGGTTACATTTTAGTCACTTATGTTTGAAATGTTACGTTTTAGTCATTTATGTTACTATTTTGTTACGAATTAGATGCCAACTTGGATTTCTAAATGGAATGAAAATAGATTTTTAATTAAAAAATTTAATTAATTAAAATTTTCAAACTTAAACCTTAACTAAAAAATCTGTTCATCTCCTCTTTTTAATTTTTCTTCAGTTTCTTCTTTGCATTCCTCTATCTCTTTTATTCAATACTAAAAAACAAAAGATTGGATTTTTTATTGTTTAATGAAAACCCTAAATTAAAATTCTTGATATGAATATTAACAACTAAAAGAATTTCAGATTAGAAAAAAGGGATACCCACAAAGGGATTGTGAACAAACAAGTCAATTCAGATCAGAAAAAATCGGATTGAGAAACTAATTATTCAAGAACGTGAAGAATTGGAAAATACAATGATTAGGAACAAAAATGATTACTATCTTCTTATTTGTCGACAACCACTTCATTTTAAGTTTTAGAACATAAATTTGTCGGTGAAGAAGACATACCTGAACCCTCTATTGAATCCTCTTTTGTTTTCGTACGTGAATAAAAATTTTTGATGATAATATTTTTTTTAGTCAATTGAAAAAGAAAACTAAAAAAAGGGGGAGATGAGCGGTTTTTTAACTAAGATTTAGTGTTTAAAATTTTTAATTAATTAAATTTATTTAATAAAAAATCTATTCTCATCTCATTAGGAAATCCAAGTTGGCACTTAAAATCTAGTTGGACTGCCACGTAGGATTACCGTTAGGGAGATAACAGAACTTAACAGAAGAGTGATCACTTCGTAACAAAATAATAATATAAGTGACTGAAACGTAATATTTCAAACATAAATGACTAAAATGTAACCTGAAACAAACAAAAATAGCTATTTTTATAGTTTACCCAATCATAAATTTATTAATAATATAATTACCTAATATATTTAAACATTAAAAAGTGTAGCACCATTTCCCACCAATCAACCTTATTTTTATTAATTATATTATCCGGGTATGTGGTCACATCTATAAAATAATATTCGTACTTTATCTTGACAACTTAATTTGTAATTATTTTTATAACTTTCACTATTTTAAATAATTCTTAAATAATTTTTATAATTTTAATATTTTAAAAAATAATTTTTTAATAATTCTCACAATTTTTTACACTTTTTAATATTTTTTTACATTTTTTTAAAATTAAAAATTTTAATAGTTTTTTTGGGACCATTTTCCCATATCAACACCATTTCCCATATCAATATTAATGTTGACGGTGGAAAATGGTTCCATCCTCTTTAATGTTTTGACGGTTTCTTTTTAACCCAAATTAATTAATTTATTTGAAAATGACTCAAAAGGAAAATTAAATATGAAAATGATTTAAACTCTACAGTGATCGATGGTGTCGCCTAATCCATTGGTGACACTTCTCTTGTAACACCCCAACTCGACTTAGGAATTTCGATTAAGTTGAAGGCGTTACATTCAGTCACCAAAGTGATCCTGTAAAGCCATTCTTTCTTCTTGAGTAGATTTGTTTGAAAATAGCTCTTTTATTTTTAGGAAAACATTCATATAATGAACTAACTTTACCTAGTAATTTGGAGCTTTTAGTCAAAACATTTTAAGTATTTAGAAAGCAACAGAAAACATTTAAGGTAATGGTTTTCTAAACTGAAAAACATGTAAATATCAGAGTTATAATTAAAATGTCATACTTAAAATAAATAATCTATACAATCCCAAAATAAAATGATTAAGGAAATCTTTAATGAAACTTTTTAATAAAAGCAAAATAAGCTACTAATCCGAGGTTCCTTGTATGCCTTTCTAGGTCCTAGATCTCTACTCTTCCTAAGAGGTAAGAAAAAAGGGGGAATGAACTTACAATGGCCCAGTGTGAGATAAACCTTAAACCATCATATATAATTATTCAAATAGTAAAGCATAAAAGGTATAGCATAATAGCAAAGTAAGCGTAATAAAATGAACGAATAGTAAATCAATTCATAGACAAAATATAGTCATGATGAAAATACAAATTTATGTTTTAATTTCTCACCCGTCCATCCAAATCACCCTCGAGCATTGCTCGACACACCATCCCACATAACAAAAATCGACTGTCTCGAATTTGATTTTCAGTGACAATGGTCGTTCACTGGTCATCTATAATGATGACTTTTACTACCACCACGGTTTGGTCTAGTTTTGATGGAGTTTTAAATGACTATCCCGTCTTATCTGGTTTAGATGGCTTTTCACTACAATAAACTATCATCCCAGTCGACCTACTTTGGTGGCTTTTTAGCTTACCATCCTGATTTATCAATTGATAATATCCGACTAGTCCCAAATAACTTCGCACCTTTGTGACTTTTTCGAAGATTTCTAGTTTACAGTTACCAAGATTTTATCCTGATTAACTTAAATACCTTTAGCAGATTTCATACGACCCAGAAAACCCTTTTCTCGTAATCAGAACTCACATTTACTAATTTTTACATACAATTGCTTTCTTGCAAAGTCTGTAATATTGTTCCCAAATGCTTATCGTAATCATTTTCACTTTTTGAATAAATCAAAATATAATCAATAAACACAACTACAAATCGATTTAGCTACGATAAAAAATGCTCCTCATCAGATCCATAAAAGCGGCTAGAGAATTAGAAAACACGATTGCTCTTCACAGCTGATTAGATCAATCGTTAATGTAGGGTAACGAATACTTGTTCTTTGTAATCATTTTATTCAACTGCTGGTAGTTAATACACAACCTCAGAATTAATTCTTTTTCTCAAAAATAACACTAGAGTACCCAAATGCGACTTTATTGACCAAATAAATCCACGATCAAATAATTCTTGCACTTAGGTTTTAATTCATTCACTTTTGTTAGTGCCATTTTATCCAATGCAAAAGTGGTCGGACCAATTCCTAGTGCAACATCAGTAACAAATTCAATTTCTCTCTTTGACAGTAAACCCTACAATTCTTCAAGAAATACATGATTGAAATCGTTAATTGTCAAAACTTGTTCTATCTTTGATCCTAACACTCTGGTATTTAAAATATAAGCTAGATATATTTCACGACCTTTTTTGATCAATTGTCAGACCAATATCGTTGATATGATATTAGCTGCACAATCAGTTTTGTCAGCCTCAACATTAATCTTTCATCATTCTGACATTTCAATACAATTCATTTATGTCTACAATTAACAACTGCATCACGCAAAGCCAACCAATCCATATTGAGAATGACTTCAAACTTACCGAATGATAGTAACATCATATTAGTAGGAAATTCACAACATCGTATTCTCAGTGGATAATTTTACATATCTCATTTACTATAACACACTGACCTAACAGATTCATTACCCTAATATCATATTCAGTCACCTCTATTGATATATTTTTTTCAGTTACTAAAGCAGTGCATATATATGAATGTGTTGGCCCAAGGTCAATTAATGCATGTACAATAACACCAAAAAGAGAAAAAGTATTAGTGATAACATCAAGAGTAGAAGCCTCCTCATGGGCTCGTATAGCATAAGTCTTAGCAGGCACCCAAGCTTTAGATCTGACAATTGTATCCTTAGTTCCACCTCAGTTGACCCCAGCATCACTACTATTTCCCGGTAGCTTACCCCTCAATAGAGTCACCACTGGTTTTGTAACATGTTCTAAATCGGCCTTAACTTCTTTCGGGCAATCTTTTAGAACATGATCAAAAGAACCAGATTTGAAACAAGATTTTTTCCTCAATCTAAACTCTTCAAAATGGTTTTCTCTACAATGCTCTCAAACAGGTTTGTTCATGTTTCGAACACTGCCAGCACTATCTATTGACATAGCCTGAGGTCTCAGATTATTCGATCTCGATCTATCTCTCCTTTAAAACCCTAATGAAAAAGTGAAACGACTGTAAACATCCCTCAACTTTTTCAGTGGAGGAGTAGGAAATGATCTAGTCATACTCCATTTACCAACTTTACCTAGTAATTTGGAGCTTTTCGTCAAAGCATTTTAAGTATTTATAAAGCAACAAGAAACATTTAAGGTAATGGTTTTCTAAACTGAAAAGCATGCAAATATTAGAGTTATAATTAAAATGTAATAATTAAAATAAATAAGCTACACAATCCCAAAATAAAATGTTTAAAGGAAATCTTTAATGAAACTTTTATATAAAAGCAAAATAAGCTACTAATCTGAGGTTCCTCCGATGCCTTTCTTGGTCCTAGATCTCTACGCTTCCTAAGAGGTAAGGAAAAGCGGGGAATGAACTTACAATAGCTTAGTGTAAAACTAACCTTAAACCATCATATATAATTATTTAAATAGTAAATCATACAATTTCTAGCATAATAGCAAAGTAAGCGTAATATAATGAACGTATAGTAAATCACTGCATTGACAGAATATATTCATGCTGCAAATGCAAATTGATGTTTTAATTTCTAACCCGTCCATCTGAACCATCCTCGAGCATTGCTTGACACACATCCCACATAACAAAAATCGACCATCCCAAATTTGATTTTCAGTGACGATGGTCGTTCACTGGTCATCTATGATGATGAATTTTAGTACCACCTTGGTTTGGTTCGATTTTGATGGTGTTTAAATGACCATCCCGTCCTATCCATTTTAGATTGCTTTCCACAACAATAAAATATCATCCCGTTCGACCCGATTTGGTGGCTTTTTAGCCTACCATCGTGGTTTATCCATTTTAGATGATATTTTTGCCTACTTCGTGTAGTACTGACTTTCAATGTGGACTTAATTTGTCACTGTCTCTTACGGAACTTCTCCATCCTCTATTCCCAGTTTCATGTATTATGCACATATACTCATCATATCATACTCTTTTATTCCCAATTTCAGTGTGTTAGGCAACACTGATGTTAGATTTAAATATATATAATTTTTCGGTGCCACTGGTTGTCAGGCAACACTATTGTTGGATTTTTAAAAACTAATTTTCCAATGCCGTCAATTTATTAAGTGAAATTGGTGTCAAAATTTTAAAAAATAATTTTCTCGGTGATACTGGTCTATCAAGCGACACCCATGTTAGATTTACAAAATTGAAATTTTTTTGGTGTCACTGGTGTGTCAAGCAACAACCAAAAGCCTATATATACACAAAAGCACCTTTATCTCATGGGATTCCTAATGGACCCAGATCAAGCGGACCCAGATCAAGCAAACTTGAATATCACAAGATTCCTAATAGATCTAATTCAAGCAGAAGATAATGAAACTACAGAAAATACTTATTGAACTACATTGCCAATTTTGTAATGTGATTATTCCAATTATAGTTAGTATTATTATCATAAAAGTTAAAATGATAGTAGGGATAATCATTTATCGATATCTTTTTTTTTTTTTGGAGTCGACATATGATTTTTTTTACAATTTGAGGCAACTTTCAAATAGTCTTGGATAACTTTGACTTTATCCTCTGTCTCATGTATCATATCAGTCCCAACCAACTTTCTTTCGCCCATCTTTGACCAATATAACAATGTTATGCATTTTTTACATTATGAAGCCTAGTATGGTGTCGTTTTAATACTCGTCTAATAGTTGTTATTAATTGCAAATTCAGCTAACGATAAAAATTTCTCCCATTTACCTTCGAATTCAATAACACAATATCACAACATATCTTCAAGTATCTGAATCACCCGTCCGGATTTCCTGTTAATCTAATGATGGAAAGCCATACTGAAATTCAATTTCGTACACAAAGCTTTGTGTAATTTATCCAAAAATATGGAGGTAAATCTTGGGTCTCGATAAAAAATGACAGGTAATGGTACACCATGTAGTCTGACAATCTTAGAGATGTACAATTCAACTAGCTTCTCGAGTGAGTAATTTGTTTTGACCAGAATAAAGTGTGCCGACTTGGTTAATTTTTCATCTATTACCCATATTACATCTTTCTTTTCAGTGTTAAAGGTAAACCCGATACGAAATTCATAATGATTTGTTCCCATTTCCATTCTAGAATCATCACAAATTGTAACAAACTTGATAGAACCTGATACTCGATTTGAACTTGCTAACATATTAGACACTTTTCTACTTATTTTGAGGTTTCTCCTTTTATTCTCGACCTCTAATACAACTTTGTCAAGTCATTATACATTTTATTCAACTGTCCGTAGTCAATACATGATTAATTTTTCAGTTGATCAAATCAGTTGTCAATGTAGGTTAATGAATACTTGTTCTTTATAATCATTTTATTCAACTATCAGTAGTCAATACACAATCTCAAAGTTCCTTCTTTTTTCTCAAAAATAACACTAATGTACCTAAATGCTACATCCTTAGTCAAATACATCCCCGATCAAATAATTCTTGCACTTAGCTTTTAATTCTTTCAATTCTGTCAGTGCCATTTTATCCAATGCAAAAGAGATTGGAGCAATTCCCAATGAAACATCAATAACAAATTCAATTTCTCTCTTTGACAGTAAGCCTAACTATTCTTCAGGAAATACATTAAACTGGTTAATTTTCAAAACATGTTCTGTCTTTGATCCCGATACTCTGGTATTTTAAATATAAGCTAGATATGCTTCACGGACTTTTTTGATCAATTGTCAAACTAATATCGCTGATATGATCTTAGTAGCACAATCAGTTCTATCAGCCTCAACATTAATCTTTCACCGTTCTAACATTTTAATACAATCCATTTCTGTCTACAATTAACAACTACATCATGCAAAGTCAATCAATCCATACTGAGAATGACATCAAACTTATCAAATGATAGTAACATCATATTAGAATGAAATTCACAACACCGTATTCTTAGTGGATAATTTTTTCATATCTCATTAACTATAACACACAGACCCAACAGATTCATGACCCTAATATCATATTCAATCGCCTCTACTGGTATATTCTTTTTAGTTACTAAAACAATTCATATATAGGAATGTGTTGGCCCAAGGTCAATTAATACATGTACAGTGACACCAAAAAGAGAAAAAGTATTAGCGATAACATTAAGAGCAAAAGCCTCCTTATGAGCTCGTATAGCATTGGCCTTGGCAGACGCCGAAGCTTTAGATCTGACAACCGTATCCTTAGTTCCACTTCAATTGACCACAGCATTACTACAATTTCTCGGTTGCCTATCCCTCAGTGGAGTCACCACTGGTTTTGTAACATGTTCTAAATCAGCCTTAACTTTATTTGGGCAATCTTTGAAGAAATGATTGAAGGAACCAGATTTGAAACAATATCCTTTCCCCAATCTACATTCCCGAAAATGGTTTTTTCCACAATCCTCTTAAACATGTTTCTTTATGTTTCAGACACTGCCAGCACTAGCTATTGACATAGCCTGGGGTTTTAGATTATTCGATCTCGATCTATCTCTCCCTTAAACCCTGATGAAGAAGTGAAATGACTGTAGACATCCCTCAACTTTTTTGGTGGAGGAGTAGGAAATAATCTACTCATACTCCATTTACCAAAATCTCAAAGCTTCAATTTAACATGTTTCTTTTCGTTGCATATGTCTTCCATCTTCTATGCTCTTTCAGACAAAACCATAAAATCTTTTAATTCAGAGACCCCCATTAACATTCTTATGTCTTCTTTTAACCCCTACTTAAAACAAGTGCACATTTCAGTTTATGTCAGCACAATTTCTTGGGCATACTTACTAAGTCAGATGAACTCATGCCCGTACTCTGCCATAAACATGCTTCATTATTTCAACTCTAGAAATTCTCTCTTTCTCTTTCCAGGATACAATCGACTGACATATTTCTTTCTGAACTCAGTTTGAAAGAAATATCAATTTATTCAATCTTTAGGATCAACTGAAATTGGTGTTCTCCACCATTGGTACTCTTCGTATTTCAACAACGATACTATTCCTCTCAAACTATCCTTCGATAAACACATAATTCCATCGAGAACTCACTAAGTATTTTCAACCAATATTTAACTCTGGTCGAATCATCATCCATTTTACCTAGGAATTTCTCAGCCATACACTTTTGAATCATACCAACCAGAAGCTGATGAAAACTTACTATATTTTAAAGACGATGTGTTGTAGGAGGCACGATCAGGAGTGGATACTGTGAAGCCGAAGGAGTAGCTCCCATGAATTGTGTAAACCATTGATTCATCATTTGGAAGAAGGCATTTTCACCTCGTTTCAACACATTTGCAGGACGGGTAACTATGATTGGCTCCCTAATTGGAAGTTGGAATATTACTGTCTAGTTTGTTAGATATGACACCGTCGAAACAATTTTTATTTTTGGATAAATAGGGATCGACTTTAAAAACGAAAAGGGAGTCGCCACCAATCCTTTTTATTTAGGTGTGATCGGGTCACCTTGTGATCGATCATTTTAATAAAACATTTGGATTTATTAAAACAATGATTTTGGTCTATGAAATTTCAGAAAAATGAGTTCGGGAGTCGATTACGCACGAGGAAGGATTAGCACCCTCGTAGTGCCCAAAATTGGTACCTTATTGATTAATTAATGTCCTAATGTTGAAAAGATTTTAAAATACAACTCCTTTAAAACATGTTTGGATAATCCAAATTGGATATTAAGATTCTCTTGTTCCGAAGGAATAAAACATCATATCCAGCACGTTAGGATACAATATTTCAAACCCTCGATACCAAGACCATATCATGATTTCCAAAATCCATGCATTGAAATTTTAAAAGGATATTTGGTTATTTGGTTAATGGAAAATCGAAACCCAGCACATTAGGGCACGATTTCTCAAATTTCCAAACACGAAATATTGCCTTATTTTAAGAAGCTTTCAAATAAGCGATTATAAGACCGACTCAAAATATATTTGTTTGATTTACTTAAAGATAAAAGACCATCGATATTGGGCAAAAGTTGGAATTGTAATCACGATGCAACGACAAGAAATAAAAGCATAATTGCGAGCATGGAATTATAATACATGGCAATAATACTATACAAATACACAATAATCATATGAAAAGTACGAAGGAGACAAATTAAAGTACATACAATAGCAACACATCCTACACTATACAAATACTAAAATTAATACTCGAAGTCAATGAATTAAAAGACAATTTTAGAAGAAATACCAAACAAATTAACATAAATAAAAAGGAACAAGTTTTAAAATAAATAAAGAAGGAATAGTATGAAAGAAGGAAAATTTGAAATCATCAACAAACAACAATCCACATGTAAAATTTTTAAAAGCAAGTAATATGTGCGAAATTTTAAAATAGATAAATTTAAGAAATAGAAATAGAAATAAATAATATATTAAATAGTAATACATGAATGAATTTTGAGATAAATATTAGATAAGAAGAAAATCATATTATACAAAATAATGTAAATTTATCTACATAAATAATATACATGAAATGAAAAACTTATTATAAATTATATATATATATATATATATATATATATATATATATATATATATATATATACAGAGATAATAATATATAAAGATGTTTGCAATAAACAGATATACTTGAAAGAGATAAATTATATATAGATTTAAAAGAAAACATATATAAACATAAATAGATTTAAAAGAAAATATATACATAAAATAATACAAAATCAACAATATATAAAAAAAATGTATAACATAATAATTTATAAAATTATTTAAATAAATATCAAATAAATTTTTAAAACAAAGATATATCTATAAAAGAAAATTTTAAAATAATAAAAAAAATCATATAATACAACAATTTTTTTTTAAAATATACCAATGAAAGAAATAACAAATTAACAATATAGAATCAATCAAATAGTTTTAAAAAAACCATGTTAAGATAGTTTAAAAAAAAGAATAATAAAATTTAAAAAAATAAAATAATTACAAAGAGTAAAAACATAAAAAAAAAACTCAATTGAAATAAAAATAAAATGAAAAGGGTAATCCATAAATAAATAAATTACTAAAACACAATGTGCGCCAACGAATGGGGATTAAAAGCGCAATTATCCCAAGTTCCTGAACATAACGTTTGAATATGGACTAAATTAAAACAACGCACAAATATTGGGGAAACATTAAAAAATAAAGAAAATATAAATAGGGCCTAATCAAATGAGAGCGCGAAAGGGAGGGACTAAACGCGAAATATCCCTTCACCGCAGAAACAGGCGGATCCTGTGGGCATTGGATCGGGTCTGGTCGGATAAGGCCTATAGGACGTCATTTTAAGGCCACTGAATTAGGCCTTAAACAACTTTGTTTCATGTCGCTTATAAAAGAAAAAAAAACCTAACAATGAAACACTTTACTATTTCAGAAAAGAAAAAAAAAAACCTAAATGCTCTTCCCTATTCGTTTCTGCCGTCTGACTACTATTTCAACATTGTAATCGATGGATGGTGATGAGCGGGGCCCCCCTTTATCTCCGTTAAAGCCAAGACTCGAGGCCCATTTCAGCCCCAAAATCCCATCTCAAACTCCGGTTTCGACAAAGGAGATAAGGACTCCGATGGCGCTTCGTGAAGGTAAACCCCTCTCTTTTCTTTTTTATTTTCTCATACGAAAGAACTATATGCAGGCCCAAAGAGGAAAAACAAATCGAAAAACGAAGAAATGGAGTTTGAGGTCAGCTTCTAACTTTTTTGGTTGCTTTTTTTATTTCGTATTCAATGTGCGTCCGTAGTCTTTTTTACAGTATACAATCGGCCTCCTTTTTATAGCCGAATAGAGGTAAAATATAAATACAAATTTTCCTTTTTTTTTTTTTTTTTTTTGCTATTGCTTTGCTGTATTCTGTTACTCTTTTCTTCTCGCGGGTTTGACTGACGTGGAAGTGTACGGAGGCCGTACAAGGGCAGCGCCTGGGGTGTACGGAGGCTGCTTACTGGCTACTGCGATGCCTAGCAGAAAGGGAAACCTTAGGGTTTCTATTTCTAAAAATTTTAGGCCATTAGGCTTGTTTTCACTATTGGGCCACTGTAATTTGGTTTGTTTGGCGGTTTTGGGTTTTAATTTTTAGGGCCTGGTATATTTCTGGGCTAAGTTTTATTGTTGGGCTTGTAAGAAATGGACTGATGATGAACTTTAATATATTTATTATTTTTTTGGTGTTGGTTTGGTTTGTTAATTGGGCTCGTAGGTTTGGGTTAGATTAGGTTTAGCTTGGGTTCTTATTGTAAAATGGGTTCTGAAATTTGGGCTATAATTTGTATTTGGGCTAGTGAAGGCTGTAAATGGGCTATTTTGGACTGTTTTAATTTGGACCTTATTTACTGATTTTTTTATTTATACTATTTATTATTTTTTGGATAATTTATGGGCTCGGGCAAAATGGGCCTATTACAGACAAGATTTGATTTTGTTGACATAAATTATCTATTAGAGAAACAAAGTCAATTCAGATCAAAAGGCATCCACTATCACAAATTATTGTGGCATGTATATCTAGACTTAACATGTGCTACATTCAATCCTAGAATTGACTAAATGTAACACCTCTCACCCAACTTGACTGTCAAGTTTGAGTTACAAGATACAACAATTGTTACCAAAGAATGTATGAACATTAACGTTAAATATACAACATAATACAAGCATTCATAATCATTTCAAACCATAATCATAATATATAATCTTTTTTGGGTCTTATACAAGCCTACATATGCTCTAAAGTAAGCCCAAGATCGAATAAGAATCAAATTGTAACATTTTTAAAATTGTAGGTCGATGTCACGATGTGACACATTGACTTGGCTCATTTTGATAATGGGGATTCCTCGTCATGTCGTTGCCTATAATCTAGTGCTCGTCGCAATGACTATTTCCTTATGTCGAGATGTGGATTTTATTTTTGGTACATTTTAGGCCATTCTGGTATCTAATTCAAGCCAAACCAAACAATAACATAATTAGTGCATTACTGACTAAACATTCCTGCATAACAACATACCAAAACATTTCAAAACATGTATATAAACATCTATAATAATATTTATTCTAACTATACCAACAATTCAACCATTAATCTTAACATTTACATACTAATGCATTCAAACCAATCCATTTGGCACATATCAAACACGTTTCTAACTCAAAGCTTTTCAAAACATACCAAATACATCCATTTATACCCTTTCATCTTGCTAAAATCATATTTCAACATATTACCCTCATATACCATAATAACAAGGCTTATCATTTTCAAAATCAAACATTAACCAAAGTTCCAATTATATTATCATTCATAAGTTAACATATATATGAAAACCATGTACATGCCACATAATCAAAATTTAGAATAAATGAAAGACTCTCAAGTCAATAAAGGGATAATGTGAGCTTCTCTAAGATCTGATCGACATGTTCTGCAAGTTGACAATATACAAGAAAAGGAAAAATAACGAGGTAATCATTTCAAATACTTAGTAAGTTCATATGTATATAATCAAGAAACTTACCTCCATTTTCAATTAGACATATTAAACTAATTAGCATTGGTAAAGTTTACCTCTTTTAGAAAATTACAATGACAAGATGAGTTATAGTACACATTCAATCATGTAAAATGCCAAGTATATTATATACCAATTTATATCTTTCCAAGTTATCAATTCAATCTCATTTCAATCATGAATGGGGTAATCATATATGTATACCAAAGTTTTATATTCAAATCATTCACCAATACTTCATTTACAAATAAATACATTACTTGTCATCTCAATTCCTTATCTCATATCAATTGTATCACCCGATAAAACTTAGTAAACATACTAATTTACACAGGCACTATCACAAATTTCTTTAAAGAGAGGTGAGTTGTAACACCCCGGTTTCTGGGGTTAGAAGTTTAAAGATTTATAGGTAGGGTTAGTGGTTAGATCGGGCAATTGAGTTTATTGCTGTGTTTTAATGTCAGAATGGGCCTACTGTTCTAGTGGTTGGTAGTGTGTTAATGTGCCTTTGGGTCTCTGGTTTGAGTCCTCAAGAGTGTTTTGAGGTTTAAAAGTAGAAATATTTATTAGTTTTAATTTTATTTTAAAAAAAGTAAAATTCTTTTTCACGTTCTCTTTTTTCCTGCTCAATATGTTTTCTTCTTTTCTTTTTCTCCCACATTCTCTTTAGCACATTCTTGGTTTTTTTTCTCCTCTCAGTCAATTAGAACTCTGTTACTTTGATTCTATTCCATTTCTTTTGCGATGTTTTGCAATACCGTCGACAGGGGTTCTGGAATCGATGGATTTGAAGGGTCGATTATTTTGGGCTTTTTAATCGTGAATTCAAGTGTGTGTTCGAAAACTTTTTGGTTCCTTTAACGAATTGTTGCTTGGGTTCTATGATATTCGACAATTTCGGTATGTTTCCGTAGTTGTTTGATATAGATGTTGTTTTGTTTTTAGTTGATGGTGAATCATACGAAAATCTGCAATTTTGGTATATTTTTTAATATAGGTAAAGGGGGGTCAGTTTGGTGGAGAATTATGTGTTTTTTAGGTTGTTTCAGTGTGGTCTGGTGACCACACAGGTGGACACACGGGCGTGTGCCCCACACAGACAGGTCACATGGCCTTGTGTATTTGGGAATTGGGGTTTTTCGACGAATTTTGGTGCTACACAGCCTTGCCACACGGACATGTGTCCCACACGGGCATGTGAGATCTCCACACGGTCATGTCTCCTCTGTTCTTAATTTTTAGCATTTCTGGACAGTGAGTTACACGAGCTGCTTACACGAGCGTGTGCCCCTTCTACACGGATGTGTGTGGCCTCTACATGGGCGTGTAGAACCCCACATGACCTGGGCAATTCCACACAGCTAGGCCACCGGGCCATGTGGCCCTATGTCGCCAATTTTTATACTGTGTCTATTTTTGACTTGTTTATGATCCTGTGTGTTCTGACCCATGGTTAGGCCTTAGTAAAGGTGGTTGGGACTCTGCTTTGGCTTGAACATATTTGCTATAAGCAATCTTGCATTAGTTAAGTGACTCGTTAGTGTGTGTTGCCTAATATTTGAGTATTGTGATGTATGATCCCAGAATTGGTCGATTGAGCATGCGTACTTCCGATTCTATTTAACTGGTGTATGACTGTCTAGAAATTGTGTACATTGATTTTATAATTGATTGACTAATTACGAGCTTCTGTGTCTATGTGATTAATGGTGTTTGGTGTGCATTTTTGCAGCTGCATTATGATTTCGGGTTTAGGATATGAAGAGAAGAAAGTTTGATCTATTTTCGCAGTTTCAACTACAAAGATGTATCAGATAGCAGATTTCTCGCATGCATATGATGATACTTCAGCAGCTCGGTTGTATCTTTGTTATTTACGTGGCTTTGTTCCATAACGTGGTGTGTAGGGTTAGATGGGTCTTTCGAGGTCTTATATGGTGTGCAGGATTGGTTGAGCTTTTTATAGCTCATTTGTGGTGTGAATGGGGGATAAAGAGGTGTTTGGCTAGATGGGTGGGTTTCATATTGATACTTTTGTTCCGTATTTTGTCGGTCTGTTTGTCTGATTGCGAGATTAACAATATAGATCAATATGTTCTGTACTGATGTGTCTATTTTGGTTGTGATGACTATTTGGATATCGGATTGCCATTGTGATTTTTTTTTTATTGTGGCACTTAATTCTTGTTTTTATGTCATTTCAATCTCACACTGAGCTTGTGTAGCTCACCTCTTTAGTTTTCCTTTTTTCAGGTACTCTCAAAAGTGTCATGTTTTTAGAATCAACTTTAAGAGTATTTTCATAAATTCAGCATTTATTAATAAACGGTTTGAACAATAAGCTTATTTTGAATATTATGGTATGAATTTTGGATTTTACGCACGTAAGGGACTTTTGGAATAATTTTTTTGTAATATCAGAATTTTACAACAGAGAGTTTTACGTAACTTAAATACCGTATGTTTTCTAGCTAGTTGAACTCAAATTTTACCTACGATCATTTCGTTGATCAATGTAACCTCCAAGATTCAGTCTAGACTTCTAGGCCGGGTTTTGAGGCGTTACAGAGCTAAACATATATTCCTATCAGTTTACCCTCTAGGCTAAACCTTTATATCGACACATTAAATAGCTTGGCTAAAGCTGTAAATATACATGTCATTTTATCCGTTCGGGCCAAACCTTTAAAATGACATCAGGTTACTCCTCGAAGCTAAATCTATGTCGCATGTTTCTTTGAGTCCGCAACAAATGTTTGATCTTGATAATCATCAATAGTCAATTTGTATCCATGTGTACTTTACGAAGTTTCATCAGGGTAATTTTCAACATATAAGCTCATATTTATTTCTTTACAATTTAATCCGAATCTCACCTTTTTGTACCAAATAGTAAACAACCCAAATTTCAATTAAAAATATATATGTATCCATAATTTTAAATACATAACAATTTAACCACAACACACCCTATGAACTCACCTTATTAATTCAGCAGGCAAGTTAAATTGCAATGACTAATCGATAAATTTGTCCTTTCCCCAGTTGACCTCGTTTTGGTTCAATTCCTGATCTAAATGATAATTCAATTCAATTTATTAATTTCAAACAATTTATGTTCTATTATATGCATGGAATAGTTCAATTTCATCATTCAAACGCCCCTAAAATTTTGTATTTTATTCAATTTAGTCTCTAAAATCGTAATTGTTATAACCTTTAATTTTGAGCTTCGATTTCAAAACCGATCTCAATTACACCCTTCTACAGACCTCAATTATCTAAATTTATAAAAATTTAGCATTAAATTTGAAATTTATGCACTTTAATCCCTATGTTCAAAAACTAATAATTAAACTTTACAAACTAATCTTTTTTCACTTCTAAGCTTAAAATATAACAATTTGGTACCAAAAACTTCAAGAAATCAACAATGGAAACTTTTAAAAACTTTAATAGTTTTATAAGTTGGTACACATGCTAGCTAAATCAAACTCCCAAGACCTCAAAAACTTAGAAATTACAATAAAATAACTAAATCAATTTCAATAATCCAAGGGTCAAAAAACAATGGTTGCTTAGGTCTTCTATTGCTTCCCACAGTGTTGAAGAAAAGAAAATATGACAATTCCCTTTTTTTTTTTTGTCATTTATACGTAAGTTAGTTTATGATTAATTATAATTCTTTCAATTAATTAAAAATTCATAGCGATTAACGTTTATTACTTTTACAATTTAATCTTTGTACCTTAATTAATTATCCATTTAACAAAATTAAGAGACCAAATTTCAATTAACCTTTATACTAACCTTGTAAATATTAATACTATTTACGGACTTGAATATCCAAAATGAGGTTCCAAAACTACCATTTTTGACACCATCGAAAAACGGCCTATTATAGCATTAATGCACCCGTGTTGAACTTTTCAACCATTGAGTAGTATGATGGAGATCTAGTTCTATGACAATTCAAATGCAAACAACATGTTCTGGACATTCCACATAACTTTGACAATGTTCATGACATTAATAAGAGGGGAAAAGAATAAAAAATTGGACATTGGAGCACCAACTATATGTTGCATTGTGTGACATCTAGATGGAGAGGAGGCCTTGGGTGGACTTTTGTTTGTTTAATTTCACGCCCTTGGTCCACTACCAACATTGGTACATGGAGAATGGATTGTCTTATTTATTTGATGGACAGTTGATGGTAGTCCCGAGACACATGCACTGACAAAGGGGTCAACAAAGTGACCGAGTCAACCACATCATCCCTGATGTCATCCGTCTCCTGCTACCAAATCGTGCCCGAGCCCGAGCCTCAACCTCCGAGGTCACATTCACAATCAGAGGGAAGTTCTTATCATTCGGAGTTGCGGGTGGACAACTTTGATCAGAATCCCAATGCTACACATATCATCCAAAGATCCCCCCCCCCAAAAAAAAAAAAAAAACTAACATGGGTGCCTCCTAACACACCAGTAGCACTGAAAAAATATTATTATTTTTTAAAATTTTGACACCACTATCACCTGACATATTGGCGACACCGAAAAAAATTATATAGTTTTTTAAATTTTGACATTGGTCCCTCCTGACAGATTGATGACACTGAAAAAATATTGTTTTTTTTTGTTAAATCTAACTCTGATGTCGCCTGATACACCGCTGACATCTAAATTTAAAAAATAAAAAACCCAATGTCATCTGGCAGACTGACGGCACCCATTAAAATATATATATCTTGTTCATTGTGAATACTCGAATTTTTAACAGGTATTTTGAAAAATACATACGGGTGCTGCCTCACATAGTGCAGCACTCAAAAAAAATTATTTCTTTTAAAAATTTTGATTTAAAAATTAAATATTTTTCAATAATATAGTTTAATATTTTAAAATTAAAAATATACTCTTTTTCAATATAATTTATAATAGACGGAACATACTAATACTGTAATAAAATTAAAAGGCAGTTGTCATATTATCTATTTCAATAATTCTTTTTTTGTCATTATAGTAGATGTACCATTAATATTGGTGTAACGAGTAAATGAGATATTAATTTTATTACTAATGACTAAAGTTGGTGAATGTACTTAAGAAGTTGCTCTATTATAGAGACCAGATCAAATTAGTCTTTTTACTATTAAATGTATCAATTTAGTCGTGTATTGTTAAAAAGAATCAAATAATGTTAAATTGAAATTGAGTTAACATTTACAATATAAAAATGTTATTTACTATATATTTAACCTAGTTAATATTTTTTAAAGTTTTTATGATTGTGTAAATAAAAATTTTTCTTTTGAATTTAACTACAACTAAAAAAATAAGTTTCAAGATTTTTTTTTATACAGTAAATGTTAAGTCTATTACAATTTGAACTTATTTTATTCTTTTTAATAGTATAGATAGGAACAAAATTAATCTGGTTTTTATAATAGAAGCACCTCTCAAATACTTTAACTGACTAAAATACTATTACTTTATAAAAATAAATTATATTAATTTGAGAATTTTTTTCTGTCTTTTTATAACTTTAATATAAAAAATGAAAAATACAAACTTAACAAAAATTGAACATGAGACTATGATTTTCACCAACTTTGCCTTACCATTTCAACAAAATAACATTTGTTTCTTATGTAAATTTTATAAAAATATATTTGTTACCTCATTCAAGTTGTATGTAAAAATTGAAGCCGTGAAAAGTCATATAAATATGCAAACCTATCTTTTAAAGTATGTCATCTAAATAAATTCCAAGAAACAAATTAACTTGTTCTTACATTCTCCCAAATATATTTGTTGTTTTCTCGTTTTTGTTATGGCTGGGGAGATAGAAATAAAGGAAATATACGAAAATGGCATGAAGATATTGGAAGATTTAACCAACAATGCTCATGAACTACAAGAACAGATGTTGGAGGAGATACTAAGGAGAAATGCAGGAACAGAATATCTAAGCAGATTCTTCCCCAGTGGCCAAGCAGACAAGCTAAACTTCAAAACAAATGTTCCCATTGTTACTTATGAAGATACCAAGCCTTACATAGATCGGATTGCCAATGGAGAGACCTCGTCGATTCTTGTTGCTGATCCCATCATCCAATTCATCCGAAGGTATATATAATCAAATTCTGGAAATTTAAAATAGAGGAACTGATTTTTTTGTAAAGTAGAGGGATGAAATTCAAAATTAAACATTTTTCCATCTAAAAGTAAACCGTTAATTTTGGATACAGCTCTGGTACTTCTGGGAGTCAGCAGAAGCTAATACCTATCACAGCTGAAAGTTTTGAGAAAGGGAAGTATCATCTTTTTCTGGTTGACATTGTGACGAAAAAGTAAGTTTTCATTAGCTGTAATTACAGTGAAGTATTAATGGCAGTCGTTATTCGATGCTAAGATCTTTACTTCATGTGTTTTTTTCCTCTTTAATATTCGCAGCAATAACTATTATATCCGCTATCACGATACACATAATCAAACAAGCAACTAATTAATTTTTTTCCTTTCTCTTGGCAGATGTTTTAGTGGCTCAGACGAAGGCAAATCATTGTCCCTATATTTTAGCAAACCAGAAATAGAAACTCCATCTGGAATAGTGGCATCACCCTACTTAACATTCTTTCCAAGACCGACATCTTCAAAAGTAACCTGGCTAAGCTTTGCACAAGTCCTATTGAGACCATCTTATGTTTGGACAACAAGCAAAGTATGTTCTGCCAATTGCTTACCGGTTTACTACAGCGCGACGAGGTCGTACAGCTCAGTTCGATCTTTGCATCGGTTTTGGCAAGGGCCACCAAGTTCTTAGAAGATTATTGGAGAGAATTATGTTGTAACATTAGAACAGGTTACCTCAGTGACTGGATTATTGACCCTGGTTGCAAAAATGCCATGTCATTGATCCTTACAAGGCCAAACCCCAAATTGGCTGATTTGATTCAACAAATATGTGAAGATAAATCTTGGGAAGGGGTCATTAAGAAACTTTGGCCTAGAATCAAGTATATTAGTTCCATCTGTACAGGTAGCATGAGCCAATATATTTCATTACTTGAATTTTATGGAGGAGGGATCCCTTTAGTTTCACCAAGTTATGTTTCTTCAGAAGCTTGTTTTGGGATCAATTTACAACCCCTAAGCAAGCCCTTTGACGTCTCTTACACCTTTCTCCCAAATACGGCCTACTTTGAATTTCTCCCTGTGAACAAAGATGGTGGAGGAAAGGCTCAAGAAACTAGGACTATCGACAAACCAGTCGATCTTGCGAATGTGAAGCTTGGTCAATATTACGAGGTTGTTGTAACAACTTTGGCAGGTAGGTTTCTTTAACGCGTCATCAAAGCTATATGTCGGTTCCATCAAGAAACGGTTAAAAGTATCACATTGACTACCTCTTCTGCGCACCTAAATGTGTTGTAATCATCTTTTTCAGGTCTATATCGGTACAGAGTCGGGGATGTTCTGAAGGTGACCGGATTCAATAATAAATCTCCACAGTTTCAATTTTGTAGAACGACAGAATGTAGTTTTGAGTATAGATGCAGAAAAAACAACTGAAGAAGACCTTTCGAAAGCAATCACGAATGCAAAACTCATCCTCGAACCATTTGGCATCATGTTGACTGCATACAGTAGCTATTCCGACACCTCGTCGATACCGGGTCGATATGTATTATTTTGGGAGCTGAAGATGAAAGGCAGCAATGATTTACCAAAACTTGATGCCAAGATAATGGAAGAATGCTGCTGTGCAGTGGAAGAATCCTTTGGTTTTACATATAAAGCACTTAGGAATGGTGGTGCAATTTCAGCTTTAGAGCTAAGGGTGGTTAAACATGGAAGCTTTGATGAACTCATGGATTTCTATATATCAAAGGGAGCCTCCATTACCCAATACAAGCCACCTTGTTGCCTTAAATCTGAGGAAGCCATAAAGGTATTGAATTCAGGGATGGTGGGGAAGTTTTTCAGCCCCAAAACTATGTTTCTATCTGCATTGTCTGAGGGTTAATCAAGCATTGTGGAGGCAATCCTGCAAGGTGGAATTGCAGGCATGGACTTGACAAAGGATCTTTTCATGAATAAACAATTCACCAAGCCTATAGTTTATGTATTATTTACTTTATTTTAGTATTAGCACATTTGACTCTTTCTTTTCCTATTATTATCTAATACTTTGGTATTATTGGTTCATTAGACTCAAAACTTAATAACAGAATGTTGGAAGGAGGAGAAAGAGAAATAATTTCTATTTGAAACTCACTCCTACCACGATTTATACTTTTTATTTTCCCTTTTTTTTTTTTTCTTTTTTTTGCTTTGCTTGGCGTTTTCATAAGGGAATATGAGATATAAAGCTGAAATGATTTATCGTATCCACTTCGTTTTCAAAATTCTTTTTGTGACGTTTTTAGATTCGGTCATAACATTTAAGCCGAATTCGGGATATTACACATATAACACAAATCTTATTCTAAAACATGTAAACACATGTAATATACTCAAACATAATTAAAATTATTTCAAATTACAATATCCAACATAGAAAGCTCTCATTTTTTCCGTTGTACTTTAAATAACCAACATAATAAATATTAAAAAAAAACTTTATATAATTAATATTAACAATATTTAATAATATAAAATAATTTTCTTGTAAAAGAATAACATAAAATAATTTATATAATTTATAAAAATTTGAATCACACCATATTAAAATAATTTTATCTTTGTTTTAAAAAATAAGTGCCATAATTAGAAATTTATCCCCTAATATTCTATTTAGTCAAATAATTTTTTTTGACAACAAAATTAATTGAATGGTTCAAATTTAAAGTAAAGAAATTTGATAGGTTGATGAGACCTAAAAAAATAAAAGCTACTTGAAAAAAATGAATTAATAAAACGAAACAAGTAGGATTGTATTCACATAGATAACTCATAATTTTATTTCTTAAGCAAAAATAAGAAAAGTAAATTGAGGGGGTTTTTTATAAGATTGAAATCTAAATTAAATTAAAAACTAAATTTAAATTGAAAACTTTAAATGAAGAAAGCAATAATTAGAAGTTCTGGAATCGATGAGAAAAACTCTAGTCAAAGATAAAATCTCCATTTGATTTATAGATTCAATTATTGATGTAAGGATAACTTCAATGCCTTTATTAAATTAGTTCTAGTTGTTGATTCAATGTTAGGCAACCAATCTCTTATTACCTTTTCGGAAACTAAGACACAACTCATTTGAAATTATTTTCCTTACAATAAATTTATTAATTAGAGACAAATTTTCGACAATAAATTTATCAATTAGTGACAATGCTTCTATGTGACACTTAACCCCTTCAATGCCGACGCTCCTTAATGCCATCAAATTGGTGTTCATCGTCTTTGGCTTGTTCAAGTTACGTGGGTGAAAATTTTCAATTTAGTCATTCAATTATTAGTATATTTTTGTTTTAATCGTTTTTATTTTGGTTACTCTCCATTAAATAATTAATCGTAGTAATGATGTGACCATTTTTTAACTGGTCTAATAATATATTTAGTTCATAATATTTACAAAGTCTATCAATTTGATCTTAATTCTAAATAATTTAATAAATTTAACAATCCACATTTATAAATTTTATCAATTTGATAGTTAAGCACATATAATTAAATATAAATATAATTATATTAAACACATAATTAAATCTTGATAAACTTTTATGTAAATTTTTTATTTTGATAAACCCAAAAACTCAAAACCCCAAAATTCATTAAATTTGTGATTTTTATAAACTTGATTCATGATCATAGTAATAGCATTCTAATTTTTCTTATGAAACCTAACAAATAATTAACAAATAAAATGAAAATATAAAAATGAAAAAGTATCCTATTAGCTTTTTTAAATCATCATCTTTTGCATTCTTGTCAACTTGAAGAATCGTATAATAATCTAAACCCATCTCTAAGCATAAAAGTTTATGTAAAATTTATCTTCATCTAATTTCTTTGCAATTTATTAAGAAAAATATGTAAGTTTTCTAGGTTTTCGATTTTTCTAACTTGAATTTTATATTTTTTTTATTGTTGTAATATTTTTAATTTTTTAGATACATATATTTTTTATAATTTATAATTTCTTTTATATTTTAAGACATTTATATAAATTTTATATATTTTCTTTTAAATTTTTAAAAAAATTATAAACAAAATAGATTAAGACATATCAATGCCACGTGTCACAACCTAAGAGTGTCATGTGTCCTATATTTAATATTGTTACAAAAAAATTACCAAAACCCTTAATGTATTGAAAATTTGGGTACTAACTTGAAAAAAACAAAATGCTAAGTACCAACATGGGAGGTGTCAAGTTCGAGAGGGGGATAAATGCATATTTAAGCCTTATAATTATAATTAAATATAAACGCATATAATATTATTTATATAAATATATATAAATTATTTTATATTTTATATTTTTTCATAATATATAATTTATATTTAATTATATGTATTTGATGATCAAATTGATAGAATGTGTAAGTATTGAGGACTAAATATGTTATTATACTAATTAGAAAAAGGCCACATTAATACTTCCATTAATCATTTAATGGACAGTGATTAAAATAGAAATGATCTAAAATGTTAGTGATTAAATTAAAAATTTTCATAATTAAATGATCATAATAGAAATATACTAATAGTTGGATGACTAATTTTATAATTTATCTGTAAATTATTTTTTTTTTTTAAATAGAGTTATTCACATAAAGTAGAAACAGAATGTTATGGATGTGAAAACCCATCAAATAACATAATTAAAGAGACATTAATAATTTAAACATGTCTGTAGAGAGTACAAAGTAACAAATTAGGGTTCAAAATCATATTATTTAATAATTTTTTAAAAAGTAATATATTATCTTTTGCACGAGGACACCACCAAATAACATAGTTAAAGACAGGATGCAGACATTAATAATTTAAAAGTAATAAATTAGGGTTCAAAATCATATTATTTAATAATTTATTAAAAAGTGATATATTATCTGTTAAAATACTAATAATTTGAGAGTTGAATTAGTTTTGTAACTTTATTTTTGTATTACTGAAAAATATCAATTTTAAAAGCATTTGGTAAGTTTCATTTTAAAAGCCATATGTAATTCTTTTAAGAATATTTAAATATTTTATATTTTTAAATAATTATATTTTAATTTTCTGAACTCTTATAATTAATTTTAATTTAAAAATTAAATATTTTTTATAATATAATTTAATATTTTAAATTAAAAAACTATTTTTAATATAATTTTAAAATGGACAGAATATATTGATATTCTAATAAAGTTAAAAAAAAAAGCAATTGTGATATTATTTAGGTAAAAAAATATTTGTTATTATTAATGTTGATGTCACAATCAATCAGATATTACTTTAGTTATTAACTTAAGTACTAACTTGGGAGGTTTCAAGTTCGGGAGGGACAATAAATGCATATGTGAGCCTTATAATTATAATTAAATATAAACGCATGTCATATTATTTATATAAATATATAAAAATAATTTTATATTTTATATTTTTAATAATATATAATTTATATTTAATATATGTATTTAATGATCAAATTAATAGAATGTATAAGTATTGATGACTAAATATGTTATCATACTAATTGGAAAAAGGCCACATTAATACTTTCATTAACCATTTAACGGATAGTGATTAAAATAGAAATGATCTAAAATATTAATGATTAAATTAAAAATTTTCATAATTAAATGATCATAACAGAAATATACTAATAGTTAGATGACTAATTTTATAATTTACCCGTAAATTATTAATTTTTTTTAAAAAAATAGAGTTATTCACATAAACTATGAATGGTATGTTATGGATATGTGTAACGCCCCAAATTTCTATAGTTTCGGCTTTTGTAAGAGTTGGGCTTGGAAGTGTCTGAATCTGTGCTTCGAGTTATTTTTGGTTTAAATATATGTGGGTTAAGTGATAATGTGCTTTGGGGTGTGTTTGGGAGATTTCAAGTTCAAGCTTTAACTTGGGCTAAATTTTGGTTTCTATTGAATAAAGCCTGACTTGAGGACAGTGGGCTTATAATGAGTTATGGGTAAAAACTTAATAGAATGGGCCTGCTGGTCTAGTGGTTAAGTGGCAAGGAAATACGCTTTGGGTTAGGGGTTCGATTCCCTACAATGGCAATGGGATTATTTTTGTTGCAAGTTGCAATTAAGAGTTGCGCTTATCAAAAATCTAAGTTGAGGTTTTAAGGGAAATTAGGGTTTATTCCATTCTTTTTGGGAATAAAAGGCATTCTTTTTGTTTTCTGCCGTTTTTCTTCTTTTTTTGTTTCCCTAAAAAACCTTGCTACCGAAAATCATCTTTCTCCTTCCCCTCTCCTTTGTTTTTCTTCTTTTTCGATAAGTTAAGACGTCTCGCTAGCAGGTTCTGTCAATTCGGTAAGTAACACTTTAATTGAGTTATGTGTTTCCTTTGGAGTTTGTTTAAAGAAGGATTTTGGTTGTTGTTAAGGGAATATTCAAGGATCTGTGGATTATTAACTGAGTTTTTAATAGCAAGGAATTACTGTTCTTCATCGAAGATAAGTAGATCTCTCTTTCAGGATTTGGTAGTTCTTAAAGATATCAATTTAAGTGATTGATTTGGGCTTGGTATTGTCAATCTTAGGCTTTGGAGTGCTCGTGGTTGGGTTAGCAGTGAAAATGAACCAGGTGTGTACTCCGATCGCATAGAAAACGAGTTTCAGCGAAAGCTGAAATGCAGTCTGTCTACACCACGCGGGCGTGTGGTTTGCCCGTGTGGTAGCCTGGGTCGCGAGACACGGGCGTGTGACTGATGACCTAGGCCATGCGCGTGCCACACGAGCGCGACGGACACGGATGTGTGAGGCTGATGAGGTCGTGCAAATAGGCCGTATGAGAATCTGGGCTAGCCGTGTAGTCTACATGGGCAAGGCCAATTTGGGCCGTGTGTCCCACACAGGTGTGTATGGCCCACACGGGCAGGGCACACTGGTGTGTGAGCCCAATTAAGGTAAAATATTCTGTAAGGTTGCACGGGTTGCCTAAGTCGACTGTGACCTGATTATAGGGGCGGTAAGTGTTACTCAGACACCATACTCTAATTGATTACTGAATTGTATGCAAAAACATGATATTATAAGCATGTGTAACTGTCTGATTCTGTATGACTGTTCTGCCATGGTATTGATATGATCTGATATCTGCATATAAGCATACCATAGTATGTATGTTGCATTGCATTGGGTTGGGATTTCTGTAAAGAGAAGGAAGTATGAGAGGCGATTAGCCTAATATCGGGCAACTATGCTGTCCCTATTCGTTGAGTACTGTTCTACGGTACCCGTTTTGGTGTGTAGGGCTAGATGGGTTGATTATATACCCATACTTGGTGTGTAGGGTTAAGTGGGTCGATTTTATCCCTACATGGTGTGTTGAGTTGGTCGGAGATGATGTGAGGGTCGGTGGGCATGTTTTCTGATATCAGATCTGTTATGCATGTGATATCTGCATGGCTAAGGCTGAACTATCTGTATTCTATTATCTGTTTGTATGCATGCTGCTTATGGGGATGTACACACTGAGTTTATGAAAACTCACCCCTTGTTTATTATGTTTGTCAAGTAATTCTCAGCAGTAGATGGATCGGTGTGGTGGAAGGTTCGATGGTGACCACTGGTAGATACTTATTGGTTTTATGAGTAACATTATTTCATCCGTTTACTTTAATATTTGTTTTTGGTATTTTCAATTGTTAAGTTATTTATTTATAACTGAATGATGTTTTAGCTTCTGCGATAATGAAATGTTTTCATATAATAAATGGAATAGAGATTTCCCGGTTTAAGTAAAGATAATAATCTGTATGCTTTTCACTGAATACGATTTTAAAAAAGGTTTTCTAAAAAAACTCTCATGTGGCACCGCCAGATTCGGCCATAACATCTAGGCCGGGTTTGGGGTGTTATATTTAGTGGTATCAGAGCTAGGTTACAAAACTCGGCTGTGGATTTGGGTTTTAAAATTTGGTTTTTGTATAAAATGATTTGAAAAGTGATTTGAAATAATTTCGATAACGAGTATGTGGTACATCGAGCCTCTAGCACTGATCCTGTAAGTTCTCTTAAACTTTGATATGTATTGTCTGAAAGCATACTTAACATGGAATATTGTCTGTAAATGTCCGAAATGCTATGTATGTCTTGTGAGACTGCTATAGGTAGTACTTTATTGAAACGCTTAGGTATAGTAAACTGAAACTGTAGTGAGCTTATTACTCGCGATAACTGACTCTGAAACTCTATTACTATAATGCATAAAATATCTATTAGTAATTATCGAAACTGTAAAATAATGTGCATAAAACTTCCAAAATACAGATTAATTTAAAATTACGATGAGCGCACGTGGTACTCGTGGACAGGGTATTAGAGGCTGAGGTAGAAGCCGTAGAGGGATTCGAGCTGAGTTATTCGCATCTGATACGATCCCTAATCTAGACACTAGCGAGACACCGGTGTCACTTGTTACCGAGAGACCAGTCTTTGAGTCTTAGGACCGAAAGCGGTGGGGACGACGACCGCCCGAGCCATCTTTGCAAATTTTGGAGAGGTCATTTGGGGCTAATGTTGGATCTGGAGGCCGTGGGTCTGTTACGGAACGACTCCGGTCAAATAGGGCTGAGATATTTAGGGGCATCGTTAGAGTTGCTTTGAGTGTGGCCGAGTATTGGATGGAGGCCACAGAGCGCATAATGGATGATTTAGATTTTACTGATGAGCAGAAGCTCAAGAGGGTTGTGTCTCTACTTCGCAATGAGGCATACCAGTGGTGGTTGACCGTTAAGGAGGGTACTCAGCCTGATAGGTTGACTTCGGATTTGTTTAAGACCACCTATCAGAGTAAGTATGTGGGAGCTAGCTGCACTAACGCTAGCCGACGTGAGTTTCTGAATCTCATTCAGGGAGACAGTACAGTGGCTGGGTATGAGGCTGAATTTCTGAGGCTGAGTCACTATGCGAGGGGTATGGTGACGAATAAGTATAAGCACTGTGTTCAATTTGAGGATGGTATTCGTGATAGTCTGCGGGTTCTGATAGCTCCTCAGAGAGAGCGAGTCTCAGTTTTGGTCGAGAAGGCCAAGATAGCAGAGGAGGTGAAGCACTCTGAGCGCCAAAACTGTGAGAAAGGAAGGCTAAGAGGGATGTAGAGTCTTCGAATGCTGGGGTGAGGATTAAGAAAAAGGCCATGACTGATGGGCCCGTAAGAGTTGGGCCTACTGTGGCACCTACTGGGGTGGCAATCTATCAACTTTGCAATAGACGCCATCTGAGCGAATGTTGGAGAGCTTCTAGGGCTTGTTTGAGATATGGGTCAACTGAGCACCAAGTTAAGGATTGTCCACTGAGGGGTAATCAGTTGCAAGCTTCGGCTACTGAGACTGCACAGCCGCCGAGAGTAGTACAGCAGCCACCTAGGGGCTGAGGACAGGCTAGGGGTGGTAACAGTATGGGTCGAGTCAGAGAGCACCTTGCAGGGGTGCTAAGCCTACTGAGGCAAGGCAGCCTGCACTTGTTTATGCTACACGTCGTCGTGAGGATGAAGATGCTTCGGACATCATCACGGGTACGTTCTTAATCCTTAATGTACCTTATGTTGCACTGATAGACATAGGCTCTACGCATTCCTATGTTGCATGTTCTGTGTTTGAGACTTTAAGAATACCGTATGAGAGTGCTTCTAGTGATATTTCAGTGGCGAGTCCTTTGGGGCAGTCTATTAGGGTTCATAAATTGTCAGAGACGTTTCGTTGGAAGTCTAGGGAACAATATTTCTAGCTGATCTGATGGAACTTCTGTTTGGGGAGTTCGACTTAATTCTTGGTATGGACTGGTTGTGAATTATCTGAGTAATGTGATATCTACGTTGGTAGCAGATAAGCTAGTGTTTCTAATTCTGCGGACTTATCGGTTAAGGTCATTCGTGCGGTGAGAGAATTTCCAGATATTTTTCCAGAGGAACTACCGAGATTACCTCCGAGCAATGAGATAGAGTTTGGGATTGAGTTGATTCCTGGTATAGCTCCGGTGTCTATAACCCCTTACCGAATGGCACCGAAGAAGCTGACGGAATTTAAGGCTCAGATTCAGGAGCTGTTGGATCGTGGGTTTATTCGTCCCAGTGTGTCTCTGTTGGGAGCACCTGTTCTATTCGTAAAGAAGAAGGACAGTACTATGAGGATGTGTATTGGCTATCATCAATTGAACAAGCTGACGATTAAGAATAAGTACCTACTTCCGAGGTTAGACGACTTATTCGATCAGTTCAGAGGGGCTTCAGTGTTCTCTAAGATCGATTTACGGTCAGGTTATCACCAGTTGAGGGTAAAGGAGGTCGATGTGCATAAAATGACATTTAAGACTCGTTATGGGCATTATGAGTTCCTAGTTATGCCCTTTGGGTTGACTAATACCCCAGCGACGTTTATAGACTTGATGAATCGTGTGTTCCAGCCCTACTTGGATCGTTTTGTGGTGGTGTTCATCGATGACATTCTGGTGTATTCTAAGTCCGAGGACGAGCACGACGAGCATTTAAGGGTGGTTCTACAGATTCTTCGTGAGAAATAGTTGTATGCGAAGTTCACGAAGTGTGAGTTTTGGCTTAGAGAGGTAACCTTTTTGGGGCATGTGGTTTCTACTGAGGGGATTCAAGTGGATCCTCGTAAGATTGAGGCTGTGTTGGATTGGAAACAGCTGAAGAATGTGTTAGAGATCTGAGTTTTCTGGGACTGGCAGGATATTACCGATGTTTTGTAGAGGGATTCTCATTGATTGCAGCATCGTTGACTAAGTTTTTGCGTAAAGAAGTTCCTTTTGTTTGGACTGACGCATAACAGGAGAGCTTCGAGAAGCTCAAGAAAATTTTGACTCAGGCTCCAGTTCTGATATAGCCTGAGCCTGGTAGGGACTTCGTGGTTTACAGTGATGCGTCGTATGTGGGTTTGGGTTGCGTCTTGATGCAAGACGGTAATGTAGTAGCTTATGCGTCTAGACAGCTTAAGACTCACGAGGCTAATTATCTGACGCATGATTTGAAGTTGGCTGCAGTGGTCTTTGCATTAAAGATTTGGAGGCATTATCTATATGGAGAGAAGTGTACCATCTACACTGATCATAAGAGCCTCAAATATCTCCTCACTCAGAAGGAGTTAAATTGTAGGCAGTATTGATGGGTCGAACTGCTTAAGGATTATGACTACAGTATAAAGTATCACCCTAGGAAGGCCAATGTAGTGGCTGATGCTTTGAGCCATAAGGTTGTCGCTGATTTGAGAGCATTGTTCGCTCGACTGAGTCTTTATGATGATGGGAGTCTTCTGGCAGAGCTGCAAGTGAAGTCGACATGGATTGAGCAGATAAGAGCTAAGCAGTTGGAGGATAAGACTCTCGAGTTGAGTTTCCGTCAGGTTGAGGCTGGAACTACTACTGACTTTAGGATTAATAGTGATGGGGTACTATGTTTTCGAGGTAGGATCTATGTACCTGATGACGAGGATTTGAGATCGTCGATTTTAAAAGAGGTATATAGCAGTCCTTACTCTATGTATCCTGGTGGAAACAAGATGTACCGAGACCTCTGAACGTTGTACTGATGGCCAGGATTACCGACTTTGTTGCTCGCTGTATGGCTTGTCAGCAGGTTAAGGTTGAGCATCAGTTACCTTCGGGTTTGCTGCAGCCGGTTAAGATACTAATGTAGAAATGGGAGCGAGTAACGATGGACTTCATTAGTGGGTTGCCCCTAACACCCACTAAGAAGGATTCTGTTTGGGTCATCGTGAACCGATTGACTAAGACCGCACATTTTATTCCTGTTAAGACAGACTTCTCTCTACAGAAGTTGGCCAATCTTTATATTTCTGATATAGTGAGGCTGCATGGGGTACCTGTCTCGATCATTTCTTTTAGGGATCCTCGTTTTACGTCTCGATTTTAATAGAAACTTCATGGGGCTTTGGGTTCTCGTCTTAACTTCAGTACTGCTTTTCATCCTCAGACAGATGGTCAGTCAGAGAGGGTGATTCAGATACTGGAGGATATGTTGAGGGGTTGTGTTATGGATTTTCATGGTAGTTGGGAGGAGTACTTGTCGTTGGCAGAGTTCGCTTACAACAATAATTATCAGTTTAGTATTCAGATGGCGCCATATGAGGCACTTTATGGTCGTAAGTGTCGCACTCCTTTCTACTAAACTAAGTTGGGTGAGTGGCATGTTCTGGGTCTGGAGTTGGTTTCAGAGACAGAGGATAAGGTTCGCTTAATTCAAGATCGACTGAAAGCGGCTTCTGATAGACAGAAGTCCTATGCAGATTTGAGAAGGAAGGACATCGAGTATTCTGTGGGAGATATGGTTTTTCTTAAGGTCTCGCCATGGAAGAAGGTTCTGAGGTTCGGTCGTAAGGGCAAGCTAAGTCCTCGATTTATTGGGCCGTACCAGATTCTGAAGCGAGTGGGGCAAGTCGCATATCAGTTAGAGCTACCTCTAAAGTTAGATTACATACATGACGTGTTCCAAGTTTCGATGTTAAGACGTTACCGCTCTGATCCTACACACATTGTGCCCGTGGATGAGATTGAGGTTAGACCAGATCTGACATTCGAGAAAGAGCCTGTTCAGATTCTAGAGCGCGACGTTAAGGTCTTACGTAGGAAGTCCATTCCCTTAGTGAAGGTACTATGGAGGAATCATAGCACTGAGGAGGCTCTTAGAAGCTAGAGAATTCGATATTACAGCAGTATCCTCACCTTTTTTGACCAGGTAAAATTTAAGGACGAAGATTCTTTAAGGGGGTAGTGTAATGGCCTAAATTCAAGGTTATCGAAACAGTGGTTTCGTAACCACAAATTCGATTTAAAGAGAAATTTATTTCAATATTTTTGCATGAAAATTGATATGATAGGAAAATCGTATGAAAATATTGATATAAAAATTTTACCGATTTAGTGGTTAGTTAGAAAAAGAAATTATTGAATAAATTGGGTAAAAACAAGGTATCGAGACCTCTATCTCGTAAAACCGAGTCGAATTTTATAAATATTTATGAAATGTTAGTAATGTGGTATTAAAATTTCGTTAGGAAATTTTAATGTTTGGGTAGTCAATTAAATGAAAAGGACTAAATTGTAAAAGGTGTAAAAGTTGCTAGAATGATTAAATAACTTAAGTGTCTAATGAGAAAGGATTTGAAAGGCAATTAGACCCAAATTTTATTTGGACTGGACGGCAAGGGCATGAAATCGGCAGGAAAATTTATACATTAAGGGTACAATTGGAATATTACAAAATTAACTAAATAAAGCTAGGACTAAATAGGAAATATCTAGATTTCTCTTCATTTCTCTTCAATTCCACAGCTAAAAACGCCATAGGAGGGCTCTTTAAGCTGGTATTCCATAATTTTTGCACCAAGTGAGTTAATCCTTGCCTTTTTCTTGTAATTTTTGTGTTTCTAAAACTTTTACAACTAGGTCCTACTATTAAATTCATTAGTTTTTGATTTCATGGATAAAATTGAAAGTCATCATGGTTGAGTACTATAAGTTTATGATGAAATAGCATGAATTTTAAGTTTCATTTGTTTATAAGATGATTTTATTAGGTAATTTCAATAGAAATTGATTTTTAGGACCTAATTGTGAAAATGTTTGGAATTAAAGTCTATTGCTGAAATTCTGATTCCTAAAGGTTGTAAACTAGTTTAAGATGATATAATAAAGTGTTAATTGAGAAAAATCAGCTCAATTGAGAGGCTAATTGAGTAGGGACGAAATTATCATTTATTAAAAGCCTAGGGAAAAAATTGTAATAAACAGCTTGCACTAAAATAGTTTTGGACAACAACAGTAGACTAACTTTGAAAAATCACCATAAATTTTAGAAATTGAATCAGAAGATGAACAAAATATGAAGTTAAACCTTATTGAGTCTAGTTTCTCATAAAAGAAATGATGTAAGCAATGGATCTGTAAATCATGAGATATAATGAATTTTGTGAGACAAGTTAGAATGAATTCGAGTTCCCCTGTTCTAACTTTGAAAATTCATAAAAAATTGAATAAAAATAATTATGGACTTAAATTTATATGTCTAGAATCCTGAATGAGTCTATTTTTAAGAGAAAATGAGAACATCATTTGAATCTTGTATGAAGAGATAATTAATTTTTAGTGAAGAAGGGTCAGAACTGTCAGACAGCAGAACAAGGGTGACTTTAAAGAATAAACTGTACTTATTGGCTAAACCAAAAATTTTAAAAATTTTATGGTAAGAAGATATATGAGTCTAGTTTCAGGAAAAATTAACGGATCTTAATTTGGAGTTCCGTATCTCGAGTTATAAATAATTTAGTGGCATGACTCAAATAAACAGCTTTGAATGAACTATAAATAATAATGAAATTATAGAGAGTGTTGCATATGAACATGAAATCTATTAAATTGATAATAAAATTTATTTATTTAGATCCAGAAGATTCAAATACGAAGCTAGATCAAGGAAAGGAAAAAGTTCGGGATTAATAGATTTTTGTACACGAACAAGTATCAAGGTAAGTTCATATAACTTGAATTATATTCTTAAATGCTTGAAATGCATGTTTTTGATATGAATATGATTTGAATGTTCATTATATGAAATTTTATGAAACATTGATATATTTGATAAAAAGGGGAAAAAATCCCGGTTGAATGAAAGGAAAATTCGATGGATCTCTGAAAAGGAATTGATGGTAAAAAGGATCAAGCCCGGATAGGTGATCCTATCCTGATATAGCCCTCCTGAAGAATATGTGTAAAATGGATTTAGCCCAGACGGGTGATCCGAATTAGGGTCTAAATTTAGCCTGGACTGGTAATTCAGATCCAAGCTCATTAGAGTAATTGTCATTGCAGGGGATTTAGCCTGGACAGGTAATCCCGCTACAAGGTTGAGGTTCGCAGGAGTGTGCTCTCTGAAATGGAAATGTGCACACATGAATATGAATTGACGGACCCAGGATTGTACACTAAATGTGTACCTCTGAAAATCCATCGAAATTTTGATAAATTCAACGGGATAAATATGGAAAAATAACAAGGAAATGGAAATCATGGTATTGATGAGCTCATCAATCATGGTATATATTATTGGTACATGGAAATTATTGTACTAACTTGAATGTTGAGTTTGTGCATGTTAGGGTAATAATGCATTGAATGGATATAGGAATGTTTAATGGATATAGGAATGTTTATTGTATTGTATTGAAAATATTAGGTAAGTATAATTCTTGTTACATGAGCTTACTAAGCACAAAGTGCTTACCCTGTTTTATTTTCCCTTGTTTTGTAGTGTTAAGAGCTCGGAGGTCGAATTTGGTTGGAGACACATCACACTATCAACCTCAGGATTTTGGTATATAAAGAAACTTTATTTTGGAAATCAATGGCATGTATAAGCTAATAAAGTAAATGATTCTGTGAAATGAATGTAAAGTTAGTCATTGGTATGGTTAACAAACCTGGTTTTGGGTATGTGATGACGTTATCTTATAAATATGCATGGATTTATCTTGAAAATATGTTGAATTGGTTTGGTTGATGTGGATTGGTCTCGATTTAATATTGCAGGGAAGGTTAGAAATTTATAAAGGGGCTATATTGAATATAAAAAAAATCATAAACTCCGGTAATGCTTCGTACCCTATTCCGGCAATGAGTACGGGTAGGGGGTGTTACAGGTAGAGTTGTAACGCCCCAAATTTTTGTAGTTTCGGCTTTTGTAAGAGTTGGGCTTGGAAGTGTCTGAATCTGTGCTTCGAGTTATTTTTGGTTTAAATATATGTGGGTTAAGTGATAATGTGCTCTGGGGTGTGTTTGGGAGGTCCTAAGTTTAAGCTTTAACTTGGGCTAAATTTTAGTTTTTATTGAATAAAGTCTGACTTGAGGATAGTGGGCTTATAATGAGTTCTGAGTAAAAACTTAACAGAATGAGCCTACTGGTCTAGTGGTTAAGTGGCAAAGAAATACGCTTAGGGTCAGATGTTCGATTCCTTGCAGTGGCGATGGGATTATTTTTGCTGTAAGTTGCAATTAAGAGCTGGGCTTATAAAAAATCTAAGTTGGGGTTTTAAGGGAAATTAAGTTTAATTCCCTTCTTTTTGGGAATAAAAGGCATTCTTTTTGTTTTCTGCCTTTTTTTTCTTCTTTTGTTTTCCCAAAAACCTTGCTGCCGAAAATCATCTTTTTCTTTCCCCTCTCCTTTGTTTTTCTTCTTTTTTGATAAGCTTAGACGTATCGCTAGCAAGTTCTGTCGATTCGGTAAGTAACACTTTAATTGAGTTATGTGTTTTCCTTTGGAGTTTGTTTAAATAAGGAATTTGGTTACTGTTTAAGGAATATTCAAGGATCTATGGATCATTAACCGAGTTTTTAACAGTGAGGAATTATCTTTCTTCACCGAAGGTAAGCAGATCTCTCTTTCCGGATTTGGCAGTTCTTAAGGATATCGATTTAAGCGATTGATTTGGGCTCGGTATTGTCAATCTTAGACTTTGGAGTACTCGTGGTTGGGTTAGCAGCAAAAATGAACCAGGTGTGTACTCGAATCGCGTAGAAAACGAGTTTCAGTGAAAACCAAAACGCAGTCTGTCGACACTACATGGGCGTGTGGTTTGCCCGTGTGGTAGCCTGCGTCGCGAGACACGAGCGTGTGACTGACGAGCTAGGCCGTACGCGTGCCACACGGGTGCAACGGACACAGGCATGTGAGGCTAACAAGGCCGTGTGCGAGGATGGGCTCAAGCAAATGGGCCGTATGGGTCACACGGGCATGTAGGAATCTGGGCCAGGCTGTGTGATCCACACGGGCAAGGCCAATTTGGGTCGTGTGTCCCACAAGGGCAGAGCACACGAGCGTGTGAGCCCAATTAAGATAAAATGTTCTGTAAGGTTGCACGGGTCGCCTAAGTCGACTGTGACCTGATTGTAGGGGCGGTAAGCGTTACTCAGACCCAATACTATGATTGATTACTGAATTTTATGAAAAAACATGATATTATAAATATGTGTAACTATCTGATTCTGTATGACTGTTCTGCCATGATATTGATATGATCTGATATCTGCATATAAGCATGCCATGGTATTTATGTTGCATTGCATTGGGTTGGGATTACTGTGAAGAGAAGGAAGTCTGAGAGGCGATTAGCCTGATATCGGGCAGCTACGCTGTCCCTATCCATTGAGTACTGTTCTATGGTACCCGTTTTGATGTGTAGGGCTGGATGGGTTGACTATATCCCCATACTTGGTGTGTAGGGTTGGTGGGTCGATTTTATCCCCACATGGTGTGTTGGGTTGGTCGGTGATGATGTGCAGGGTCGGTGGGCATGTTTTCTGACATCTGATCTGTTATGCATGTGATATCTGCATGGTTAAGGCTGAACTATCTGTATTCTGTTATCTGTTTGTATGCATGCTGCTTATGGGGATGTACACACTGAGTTTGCCAAAACTCACCCCTTATTTATTATGTTTGTCAGGTAATCCTCAGCGGTAGATGGATCGGTGTGGTGGAGGGCTCGATGGTGACCACTGGTAGATACTTATTGGTTTTATGAGTAACATTATTTCATTTGTTTACTTTAATATTTGTTTTTGGTATTTTTAGTTGTTAAATTGATTTATATCTAAATGATGTTTTAGCTTCCACAATAATGAAATGTTTTCATATAATAAATGGAATAGAGATTTCCCGGCTTAAGTAAAGATAATAATTTGTACGCGTTTCACTGAATACGGTTTCGAAAAAGGTTTCCTAAAAAAAGTCTCATGTGGCGCCACCAGATTCGGCCATAACATCTAGGTCGGGTTTGGGGTGTTACAATATGACCCCAACCAAATAACAGAATTAAAAAAAAAACGATTTACTAAACAGGATGCAGACATATTCGGTACTACAGTCCTTCGGCGCCATTAAATTGACTGAAGTGAGAGGTCCAATTTTAAACATGTCTGCAGAGAGGACAAAGTAACAGATTAGGGTTCAAAATCATATTATTTAATAATTTTTTAAAAAGTAATATATTATCTTTTACACGGTGACATGACCTTGAGTAGATTATACGGTCGTGTGAGTACTGTTAAAGAAAAGTTGTCAATTTGCATATGGTCACAATTACCTGTTCATATTTGTAAAAGATTAATCCAAACTCATTTTAGGCCCGTCTATATTATTTTTTAAAATTTTAAAATATTTATATTATATTAATTTAATATTTAATAATTTTATAAATTTTTATTTATTGAAAATTTTTATATAGTCATCTTAACATTATTTTAATATTTGATTAAAGTAATATTATATATTTAGTATAAGTTTATTTTTTTAATGTGCTCTAAATTACATATATATAAATAAATAACATAATATAAATTATTATAAACTTAAAACAGGTCGGGCTCGATCTGGGCTCAATCCTTGAATGTTCAAGCCCGAGCTCGGCCCATTTTTAAACAGGTCTAATTTTTTGTTCAAGCCCATTTTTTAAGCCTAGTTTTTTTGTCCAAACCGTCTCAAATTTCGGATGGGCCTTCAAACTTAGGTGGGTAACCTGGCCCATGAATAGGTCTAATCTTTTTATTGTATTGATAATTTCTTTTTAGTTAGTTGTTTTTTTATTCATAATAGATTTAATTATTTGTTATTAAATAATGAGAATCAGTACGCTTGCATTATTAAATAGGCACTAAAAGACCTTTTTATTTGTTTAAGTTTTGATCTTATTCAGTGTCGAAATAGTTTGAATCTAATGTAGCAATCGGATACCAAAGTAGGAAAAGAAAAACTCAAATGTAATAATACAAAGAGAGAGTAAATAATATGTACAGGCCCAAATTTAACTAAGCCCAATAAACCCAAATCTACCTACCCAAAATCAAAACCCTAGCCCACAATGATTAAAAAAAAAAAGAAAAACTAAGAAAACCCTAAAGCTGCCAGCCACCGAACCTCCCCACTTGCCTCTGCCACCACCTGCCCACTGCAGCACCAGCCACCAACTCGGGTCACCTCCACCGCCTCTGCGCCTGCAACCATTAAATGCAAGAACAGTGTAGAAAACAAATATAATATTGTAAAGGCTTTATAAAAGCCGAATGGATGACTTTGTAAGGGGGATTGGCAGATTTTACAATAAAAATCTTTAGATTTCAACCACCAATATCAAAAAGCAGATTCAACACAGAAAACAGAGATTAAAAAACACCAACAAATAGCAAGAAGTAAAACAAAGCCCAAGGAAGAAATCAAAATCAGAAATCGAAAGGTGTTCTAAATTTTTTAAGTTTCGAATCGGTTTCTTTCTTTTCTTTTTTTTTTTATTACTTTTTTTCCTGTTTACATGGATGTGCATATATATTATTAAAATAAAGAGGAAAAAAATAAAAAAAATACACCTTTTTCAAAACTTCGGTGGTCAGCGACGGTGCCGGCGCGACAGACGGCACGGCAGACGGCGACTAGTCCGGCCATGGAGACCTGCTGCAGAGAAAGAAAAAGAGAGAGGCTTCAGATTTTTTCTTTGGAAAGAATGAAAAATGAAAATTTTTAAAAGAAACTTGGCTTTTATAGCAGGATAAAACGACGTAGTTTTAATGGGACTTTGGAGATCACAAAACGGCGCCGTTTGGCCCTTAACTCGCGCAGGCAACCCGACCCGCTAGGGGATCCGAGCGTTTTTGGACCAAGGGTCTATTTGCGCCCTTGGTCCTTCTGCTTTTGAGGCTATTTTAATGTGGTCCTTTTCCTATTTTCCAATTTCGCCAAAATCTATTCATTTTGTTTCAATTTAACCCTTGAACCTTTTAACAAAAAAAAACATCTGAATGGTGTCGTTTTGGGTACTGGAATATTTCCCATATGGCCCTTATCCTTTTGCGCGTGTTGCATTTAGACCCTATATTTTCGTCCCATCTCGATTCGTCCCAAAATTTTCAATTAAACTTCAATTTCGTCCTTTTCGCATTTATTCTATTATACTTTTAACTCAAAATTTTCCTTCTAATTTCAATTCAACCCCTAGTCTATTTGATTTCATTTTTTATTGTTTCATGTATCATTTAATTAATTTATTCATTTATTTTCAAGTTTGATTAAACCGTTTATTGGTATTTATGTTTTATTTACATATTTTTTTATTATGCATTCATTTTATATTTTTTAATTTACATATGCATTTTTATATTCTTTCATTTTGTTTTATCCCCTATTATTGTTATACTTTTACTTACACATATTTTATGTTCTTTTATTATGGTTCTCGTTCTAATTTATTCATTTACTTATTTATTACTTTGTGGTAAATTTAATATTATCTATTATTATTATTATCATTTATATTCATTATCATTATTGTTATTACTATTATTATTATTATATTCCAATCAATATTTATTTTATCTAGTACTACTTATTTATTTATGTTTATGTTATTATTATATTTCACATATTACCTATATTTATTTACGTATGAATGCTACTATTTTACTATTGCTTTTCTTATATTATTTTCATTGACATTTTACTTTTCATCATTTTGTATTTTTATTAACATTATTATCATTATTATTTATATTATTATCACCGTTAATATTATCTTTTAGCTATGTTACTATTATTTTTATATTTATTCTTACAACTGTCATTATTACCACCACCGTTATTTTTATTATCATATTATTGTTATTTTTTTACCATATTATTATTTCCTATTCTTTATATATTATTATTTTTATTAGCATACATTATTATTATCAATTTACTATTAATTTCACTTTTATTATTATTACTATATTATCATTGTTATTATTATTTTCCATTATTATTAATACTAATATTAATTCTCTTATTATTACTATTATTAGTATCATAGGTATTATATTATTATTATTATTATTATTATTATTATTATTATTGCCTTTTATATTATCCTTTTATCACTATTTTTATTATCAATATTATTAATATTATCGTTTTCACTATCATTACCTTTTTTATTTTGTCATGTTTTATATTTATTCATTTATTTATTTATTTATGCATTTGCTTATTTCATTTTCCCTATGCGTTTGTTTTATATTTTACTAGCCTTGTTTTTATTTCATCTTTTTCGCTCATACTGCTGTATTTGACATTATCGCACCTATCATTATGTTATTATACGTGTTGATATCATAATTTACTTTTATATTTTACTATAAATCGCGTTATATTTTTTGCTCGATACCTTAAAATAATCCTTTCATAAAAGTAATATTCCGTATTTGGTAATTCGAGACAATCGTGCCCTAACTTACTGTGTTTCGATTTTTCTCATTTAACCTAAATAACGGAATACTCTTTTTAATCGCAATACGAGTTTTGAAAAATGCTTATTCTCGAAGGTACGAGGTGTTGTGCCCTAACTTATAGGGTATGACTTTTTGTTACCTCGAAATAAGATTTTTGCAAGTAAAGGCAATATTCGGGGTTTGGAAATTTGAGGAAACGTGTCCTAATTTACTGAGTTTCGATTTTCCTCGTTTACCTTAACTAACCGAATATCCTTTTGAAACACACGAATTTTTGGGTAAAAAACAAGTTCATTCTCAAAAGTTCGAGATGTTGTGTCCTAATTTACTGGGAATGATATTTTATTACTTGGGGAGAGAGAGTCCTTTAGATCCGTTTTAATTTATTCAATCATTTTAATAATATAAAGAGGGATCGTATTTTAAGTTCTTTCAAGTTTTTAAAATTTTCGACACTAAGACGCTAATTAATCATCTAGGTACCAATTTTGGGCGTATCGAGGGTGCTAATCCTTCCTCGTGCGTAACCGACTCCCGAACTCATTTTCTAATTTTCGTAGACCAAAAATTATCGTTTCAGTAAATCTGAACTTTTATTAAAATGATTAATTTAAGGTTATCCGATCACACCTCATCAAAAAGGATTAGTGGCGACTCCCGTTTTTCGTTTTTCATTTTCAAAATCTGAGTCAACCCTTTTTTTCAAAAAGATGGTTACGACATAATATATAATATATAATGCCATAAATTCAGAAACTGTAGGTTTGGTGAATTATTTTTTCAAGAAAAGATCCTTTTCAAGTCCATGCAGCTTGCAGGATTACGTCCACAATGCTTGATTGATCCTCAAACAATGCAGCTTAACACACAGTTTTGGGGCTGAAAAACTTCCCCACCATCCCTGAATTCAATATCTTTATGGCTTCCTCAGATTTAAGGCAACAAGGTGGCTTGTATTGGGAAATGGAAGCTCCCTTTGATGTATAGAAATCCATGAGTTCATCAAAGCTTCCATGTTTAACCACCCTTAGCTCTAAAGCTGAAATTGCACCATCTTTCCTAAATGATTTATACGTAAAATCAAAGGATTCTTCCACTCTACAGCAGCATTGTTCCATTACCCTGGCATCAAGTTTTGGTAAATCATTGCTGCCTTTCATCTTCAGCTCCCAAAATAATACATATCGACCCGGTGTCGACGAGGTGTCGGAATAGCTACTGTATGCAGTCAACATGATGCCAAATGGTTCGAGGATGAGTTTTGCATTCGTGATTGCTTTCGAAAGGCCTTCTTCAGTTGTTTTGTCTGCACCTATACTCAAAACCACATTCTGTCGTTCTACAAATGGAAACTGTGGAGATTTATTATAGAATCCGGTCACCTTCAGAACATCTCCGACTCTGTACCAATATAGACCTGAAAAAGATGATTTACAACACATCTAGGTGCATAGAAGAGGTAGTCAATGTGAGATTTCTAACCTTGTATAGTTTTGATGCCGAGTTAAAGAAACCTTACCTGCCGAAGTTGTGACTACAACCTCGTAATATTGACCCAACTTCACATTCATAAGATCGACCAGTTCGTTAACGGTCATGGTCTCATTCTTGATTCCAGAGGGCTCTGTAGCTGAAGCACCGTGAAGCTCGAATTCTCGAGACTTTCCTCCGCCATCGTTATTCACAGGAAGAAATTCGAAGTAAGCCGTATGTGGGAGAAAGGTGTAAGAGACATCAAAGGGCTTGCTTAGAGGATTTAAATTGATCCCAAAACTACATTCCGAAGAATTATAACTTCGTGAAACTAAAGGGATCCCTCCTCCATAAAATTCAAGTAATGAAACATATTGGCTCATGGAACCTGTAATGATGCCATGAATATACTTGATTTTAGGCCAAAGTTTCTTAATGATCCCTTCCCATGATATATCCTGGCATATTTGTTGAATCAAATTAGCCAATTCAGGGTTTGGCCCAGTAAGGATGGATGACATAGCATTTCTGCAACCATGGTCGGTAATCCAATCACTGAGATAACCTGTTCTAATGTTGGAACAAAATTCTTTCCAATAATCTTCTAAGAACTTGATGCTCCTTGCCAAAACTGATGCAAAGCTTGATCCGATCACTATGATCTTGTCGCGCTGTAGTAAACCGGAAAGCAATTGGCAGTACATACTTTGCTTGTTCTCCAAACATAAGATGGTGTCAATAGGACTTGTGGAAGACTTAGCCAGGCTATTTTTGAAGGTATTGGTCTTGCAAAAGAGTGTTGTGTAGGGTGATGCCACTAATCCAGATGGAGTTCCCATCTCTGGTTTGATAAAATGTAGGAGCAATAATTTGCCTTCGTCTAAGCCACTAAAACATCTGCCAAGAAAAAGGGAAAAGAAAATTCAATTAGTTGTTTGTTTGATTATGTAATTACAGCGAATATTTAAGAGGAAAATAACACATGAGTAAAGATCTTAATATCGAATTACGACTACTATTGATACTTGACTGTAATTACAGCTAATTAAATGTACTTACTTTTTCACCACAATGTCAGAGAAGAAGATGATACTTGCTTTTCTCAAAACTTTCAGCTGTCATAGATATTAACTTCGGCTGTCCCCCAGAAGTACCAGAGCTGTATTCAAAATTAATGGTTTACTTTGAAATGAAAGAAATGTTTAATTTTGAATTTCATACCTCTATTTTACAAAAATCAGTCTCTATTTTCATACCTTAGGATGAACTGGGTTATGGGATCAGCAAACAGGATCGACGAGGTCTCTCCATTGGCAATCCGATCTATGTAAGGCTTGATATCTTCGTAGGTAACAATGTGAACATTTGTTTTGAAGCTTTGCTTGTCAGCTTGGCCATTGGGGAAGAATCGACTTAGATATTCTGTTCCTGCATTTCTCGTTAGTATCTCCTCCAGCATTTCTTCTTGTAGTTCATCAGCATTGTTGGTTAAATCTTCCAATATTTTCATGCCATTTTCATATATTTCCTTTATTTCTGACTTATCAGCCATCAAAATAGTTGGCAGAGTGAGAAGAACGAAGAAGAAACTCGAGAGGAAACTCAATAAAGAAAAAGAAAAGCTTCGAACTTATTGCTTACTTGAAATTTATTTGGAATATTATTAACCAAATTATATCATATATATTAATAAAGTGGTTCCCAATCATCTTTCACCTACCGCATAAAATATTTTAATAATATTAAATAATATTATTTTGAACATTTAAGAAAAATAAAATAAAATAAAGGATTTTAATGTTTTAAAAATCTACTTTTAAGTGTTTTAAAAAAATAATATATTTTTTTAATATAACTGTGAAGGGATTGGTAAGGTCTCTAATCTAGTCTAAACTGTAAACTCGAATTTAAGAGATTACATTAATTATCGAAGTGACTCGGTCTTTATTTAAATCAATTTTCATTTAAAACTCTAGTTTATTTAGGTGATTTATAATTTATATTCTAGTTAAATTTATTAAAGTTAATAACGGAATTAAAACATAAGTCTTTTTAATTAAGCAATTCGGTTTAACCAAATATTAACAATTAATAACCTAAATTTTATAACACATACTGAATCAGATGCATCTAATAATTAAATTAAAATTAATTTCCAAATCACGGTTCATAATAAAAGAAAACAAAAAATAACTCCACCTCTTAAGAAATTTAAAATAATAATATTAACGAAAATAAAGATGAAACAAAAGTCGAGACCCTCCAATTGTAGTGCCTATGTCCTAGTCTGAAGGATTTTCTAAAAAGATGGAAACTAAGGAAAGTGAACTAGAGGTGATCATGGGCTGGGCCGGGCCGAGTTCAGACAAAATTTTAGGCCCAGCCCAAAATATGGGCCTAAAAATTTGTCCAAGCCCGGCCCAAAATAAAATTGCCAAGCCCGGCCTGGCCCGGCCCATATTAAATTTTTTTGCTTATTTCATTAAATAAAAAAATTTAAAAATATAATAAATCAAATATATTTAAAAACATAAAAACAAATATTAAAACAAATAAAAATGATACTAAAACAATTCTTAAAACAATACAAAAATTTACAATATAATAAAAAATGGTTATATTAAAAATTTAAAATGATTAAAAATAAAATAAAAAATATATTAATATATAATTCGGGCCAGGCCGGGCCGGGCCCGGACCAAAAAACTCTTACCCGAGGCCCGACCTGTTTTCTAAACGGGCCTCGTTTTTTTGCCCAAGCCCATTTTTAGGGCCTATATTTTTACCCAAACCCTCTTATTTTTTGGGCGGGCCTTCGGGCCGGGCCGGGCCTCCCAACCTATGATCAGCTCTAGAGTGAACTATGGCAAGTCCCTTACAATAAACCAAATCATACAGTTCTGTTTTTAAACATTAAATACACATCACACACCATTATCAATAATAACAACTGGTTATAATTATCTGTCAATTTCAAATACAGTAATTCGGTGTTGTTACTTTAGTCAAGCAAAAATAATGTTCTAATACATAGACAATCAACTGAATCAATTTCAGAGTAATTCATACTGTTCACAAAAATACAACGCTTTACGTTCTTATCTTTTTATTTCCAATTTAATATATATTCTAGAATACTCTCTATATACTTTTATAGAGAAAACAGATCCGCGTAGCCTTTAATCTTATATTGTTATCTGTAAATAAAAAATAAAAATTTTGCAAGTGTAAATAATATTTTTAAATATAAATTAATACATGGTTATAAAACGAAAAATAACACAAATATGGTACGAATGTGTAAAATTTTCATGATAAAAAATAAAAAAATAAAAAATTATAAAATATAGTGTAACCTTTAATCTTATGTTGTTAGTTAAGAGAGGAAGCAATTTCATATTGTCTAAGAACAAGTTGCAAATCTATTTATGAATCTATATATACACATATCTCATATCTCATATTACTTAAAAAGACATGTTTTGTAAGTTTTATTTTCATATTAATAAGCGACACAAAAAATAGTGTTGTCACTTTTAGTGCTGATGTGTCAAAAAACGTTTCTAGCTGAAAATATTTTTTTATCAATATGTTGAAAACATATCTAGTTTGAAATTTTTTTTTTACATTTCACCTAAAAACACTTTCAACTAGATGCATTTTTTATAAAAACAATCTATTCCTGTAATTTTTCTCTTTTAATTTTGGTGGAAGAGCCACTACCATACCTGCAAGAGTCACCGACATTGCCGCCGTATAGTTGAAAAGACATGGGAACTTAGGGGTTAGACCATGTTTTTGGACCATTTGGACAAGCTCAGCTTATCCTTCCCATTTGTATTTCAATGATCCATTTTTCTCCACCGTAACCCCTTCAACGCCGACGCTCCTTAATGCCATCAAACTGGCGTTCATCGCCTTTGGCTTGTTCAAAATTTTTTTTTAATTAGTCACTCAATTAGTATATTTTTGTTTTAATCGTTTTTGTTTGAGTCACTCTTCATTAAATAATTAACCGTAGTAATGATGTGACCATTTTTTAACTAGTATAATAATATATTTAGTCCCAAATATTTATAAATACTATCAATTTGATCTTAATTCTAAATAATTCAATAAATTTAATAATAAACATTTATAAATTTTATCAATTTGATCCTTAAGCACATATAATTAAATATAAATATAATTATATTAAACATATAATTAAATCTTGATAAACTTATTTATAAATTTTTTATTTTGATAACTCCAAAAACTCAAAACCCCAAAAAATTCATTAAATTTGTTATTTTTATAAACTTCATTAATGATTGTGGTAATAGCATTCTCAATAGAGAACCTAATTTTTCTTATGAAACCTAACAAATAATTAACAAATAAAATGAAAATATAAAAATGAAAAAGCATCTTATTAGCTTTTCCAAATTATCATCTTTTGCATTCTTGTCAACTTGAAGAATCGTATAATAATCTAAACCCATCTCTAAACATAAATTTTTTTTGTAAAATTTATCTTCATTTAATTTGTTTGCAATTTATTAAGAAAAATATGTAAATTTTCTAGGTTTTCGATTTTTCTAACTTGAATTTTAGATTTTTTTATTTTTCTAATATTTTTAATTTTTTAGATACATATATTTTTTATAATTTATAATTTCTTTTATATTTTAAGACATTTATATAAATTTTATATATTTTCTTTTAAATTTTTTAAAAAATTTATAAACAAAATAGATTAAGACATATCAATGCCATGTTTCACAACTTAAGAGTGTCATGTGTCCTATATTTAATATTGTTACAAAAAATTACCAAAACCCTTAATGTATTGAAAATTTGGGTACTAAATTGAAAAAAAACAAAATGTTAAGTACCAACTTGGGAGGTGTCAAGCTCGAGAGGGGGATAAATGTATATTTAAGCCTTATAATTATAATTAAATATAAACGCATATAATATTATTTATATAAATATATAAAAATAATTTATATTTTATATATTTTCATAATATATAATTTATATTTAATTATATGTATTTGATGATCAAATTGATAGAATGTGTAAGTATTGAGGACTAAATATGTTATTATACTAATTAGAAAAAGGCCACATTAAGACTTCCATTAATCATTTAATGGAGAGTGATTAAAATAGAAATGATCTAAAATGTTAGTGACTAAATTAAAAATTTTCATAATTAAATAATCATAATAGAAATATACTAATAGTTGGAAGACTAATTTTATAATTTATCCATAATATTTTTTTTTTTTTAAATAGAGTTATTCACATGAAGTAGAAATAGAATGTCATGGATGTGAACACCCACCAAATAACATAATTAAAGAGACATTAATAATTTAAACATGTCTGCAGAGAGGACAAAGTAACAAATTAGGGTTCAAAATCATATTATTTAATAATTTTTTAAAAAGTAATATATTATCTTTTACACGCGGACACGACCAGATAACATAATTAAAGACAGGATGCAGACATTAATAATTTAAAAGTAATAAATTAGGGTTCAAAATCATATTATTTAATAATTTATTAAAAAGTGATATATTATCTTTTAAAATACTAATAATTTGAGAGTTGAATTAGTTTTGTAACTTTATTTTTGTATTACTGACAAATATCAATTTTAAAAGCAATTTGTAAGTTTCATTTTAAAAGCCATATGTAATTCTTTTACGAATATTTAAATATTTTATATTTTTAAATAATTATATTTTAATTTTCTGAACTCTTATAATTAATTTTAATTTAAAAATTAAATATTTTTATAATATAATTTAATATTTTAAATTAAAAAACTATTTTTAATATAATTTTAAAATGGACAGAACAAATTGATACTCTAATAAAGTAAAAAAGAAGAAGAAGCAATTGTGATATTATTTAGGTAAAAAATTTTGTTATTATTAATGTTGGTGTCACAATCAATCAGATATTACTTTAGTTATTAACGACTAAATTTGGTAAATGTAGTTGGATTTCATTATAGAGACCTAATCAAATTAATCCCTCTAATATTAAATGTCTCACTTTAGATCATGTATTGTTGAAAAGAATCGAGTAATATCAAATTGAAACTAAGTTAACATTTATTGTATAAAAAATATCATTTACTATTTAATCGAGTTAATATTTTTGAAGTTTTTATAGTTCTTAAAATGAAAAATGAAATCTTTTATTTTAAATTGAACTACAATTAAAATAAATAAGATTCAACTTATTTTTTATATAATAAATAATAAGTCTATACAATCTGGATTTATTTGATTCATTTTAATAATATAGAGATTAAACTAATCCATTTAATAATAGAAAAATAAATTTAATCTGATTCGACCTCCCAAGTACTTAAACCCACTAAAATACCATTATTATAAAATAAATTATATTAATTTGATTTTTTTATGATTTTAATATAAAAATGAAAAATACAAACATAATAAAATTCCAACATGGGACTTTGTTTTACTACTTTAACAAGTATCATTAGTTACTTCTTTCAACTATCAAACAATAGCTAATTAATTTGTTCTTACATCCCCCTCCCCCAAAACACCACCACCACCACCACCAAAAAAAAATTTGTTCTTACATTTTTTCTCCCTTTTCTTCAAGTTTTCCTTTCCGATTTGTTCTTTGCTCGTTTTACTCTCCCAACGACTGTGATGGATGGTGATATAGAAATAAAGAAAATATATGAAAATGGCATGAAAATATTGGAACATTTAACCAACAATGCTCATGAACTACAAGAACAAATGTTGGAGGAGATACTAAAGAGAAATGCAGGAACAGAATATCTATCCAGATTCTTCTCCAGTGACCAAGCAGACAAGCAAAGCTTCAAAACAAATGTTCCCATCGTTACTTATGAAGATATCAAGCCTTACATAGATCGGATTGCCAATGGAGAGACCTCGTCGATCCTTTTTGCTGATCCCATCACCCAGTTCATCCGAAGGTATATAAAATCAAATTCTGGAAAATTAAAATAGAGTACCTGATTTTTGTGAAGTAGAGGGATGAAATTCAAAATTAAACCTTTTTCCCTTTCAAAGTAATCCATTAATTTTGGATACAGCGCCGGTACTTCTGGGGGGCAGCAGAAGTTAATACCTATCACAACTGAAAGTTTTGAGAAAGGGAAGTATCATCGTCTTCTGGCTGACATTGTGGTGAAAAAGTAAGTACATTTCATTATCCGTAATTACAGTGAAGTATCAATAGCAGTCGTAATTCGATGCTAAGATCTTTACTTCATGTGTTTTTGTCCCCTTCAATATTTGCAGCAATTACTACCATATCCGCAATCACGATACACATAATCAAACAAACTAATTACTGTTTTTTTCCTTTCTCTTGGCAGATGTTTTAGTGACTTAGATGAAGGCAAATCATTCTACCTATATTTTAGCAAACCAGATATGAAAACTCCATCTGGATTAGTGGCATCACCCTACTCAGCATTCTATTCCAAGACCAATACCTTCAAAAATAGCCTGGCTAAGTTTTGCATAAGTCCTATTGAGACCATCTTATGTTTGGACCACAAGCAAAGTATGTTCTGCCAATTGCTTACCGGTTTACTACAGCGCGATGAGGTCGTACGGCTCGGTTCGATCTTTGCATCGGTTTTGGCAAGGACCATCAAGTTCTTAGAAGATTATTGGAGAGAATTATGTTGTAACATTAGAACAGGTTACCTCAGTGATTGGATTATTGACCCTCGCTGCAAAAAAAAGCCATGTCATTGATCCTTACTGGGCCAAACCCTGAATTAGCTGATTTGATTCAACAAATATGTGAAGATAAATCTTGGGAAGGGGTCTTTAAGAAACTTTGGCCTAAAATAAAGTATATTAGTTCAATCTGTACAGGTAGCATGAGCCAATATATTCCATTACTTGAACTTTATGGAGGAGGGATCCCTTTAGTTTCACCAAGTTATGTTTCTTCGGAAGCTTGTTTCGGGATCAATTTGAAACCCCTAAGCAATCCCTTTGACGTCTCTTACTCCTTTCTCCCAAATACGGCCTACTTTGAATTCCTCCCTGTGAACAAAGATGGTGGAGGAAAGGCTCAAGAAACTAGGACTATAGACAAACCGGTCGATCTTGAGAATGTGAAGCTTGGTCAATACTACGAAGTTGTTGTCACAACTTTGGCAGGTAGGTTTCTTTTACTCGGCATCAAAGCTATACGTCGGTTACATCAAGAGACACGGTTAAAAGTCTCACATTGACTACCTCTTCTGTGCACCTAAATGTGTTGTAATCATCTTTTTCAGGTCTATATCGGTACAGAGTCGGAGATGTTCTGAAGGTGACCGGATTCTATAATAAATCTCCACAGTTACAATTTGTAGAACGACAGAATGTGGTTTTGAGTATAGGTGCAGGCAAAACAACTGAAGAAGAGCTTTCGAAAGCAATCACGAATGCAAAACTCATCCTCGAACCATTTGGCATCATGTTGACTGCATACAGTAGCTATTCCGACTCCTCGTCGACACCGGGTCGATATGTATTATTTTGGGAGCTGAAGATGAAAGACAGCAATGATTTACCAAAACTTGATGCCAGGGTAATGGAACAATGCTGCTGTATAGTGGAAGAATCCTTTGATTTTACGTATAAATCATTTAGGAAAGATGGCGCAATTTCAGCTTTAGAGCTAAGGGTGGTTAAACATGGAAGCTTTGATGAACTCATGGATTTCTATACATCAAAGGGAGCTTCCATTTCCCAATACAAGCCACCTTGTTGCCTTAAATCTGAGGAAGCCATAAAGATATTGAATTCAGGGACGGTGGGGAAGTTTTTCAGCCCCAAAACCATGTCTTAAGCTGCATTGTTTGAGGATTAATCAAACATTGTGGAGGTAATCCTACAAGCTGAAATTGCAGGCATGGACTTGACAAAGGATCTTCACCAAACCTACAGTTTCTAAATTTATGCCATTATATATTATTTACTCTCTCTTAATATTAGTACGTTTGAGTTTTTATTTTTATCCGATGGCTACATTAGACTCAAACTATTTCGACACTGAGCTGGATCAAAACTTTAAGGAATAAAAGGGTCTTTTAGTGCCTATTTAATATGGCAAGTAGTTTATGTACTGATTCCCAATATTATTTAATAATAAATAATTAAATATTTTATGAAATAATGAAAGGGAAGATAAATATCAATACAAATTAAAAAAAAAAAAATGTTTAGAACTATCAACAGTCCCTTCCAAACCCATTATAGGTTTGGATGGCTCTTTTTAAGATAATATTTAGAACTACCAATACCTCTTTTCAACCCATAAATAAGAGAATAATGCACTTTAACGCACTTGAACCCACATGTTCTTATATTAACAATAATACTCATGCACTCAATAGGATACAATCCCTTAAGTTAAAAAGAATAAATAAAGACTTAATTACAATATAAAAACCTCATAATTCCATTGAAGGTTACTATATTGAAGATTACAACTTTGCCTAGCTATCCACAATAAAATATTAACAAGATCAATATTATTAAAAAAATCAAGCCAATCTAATTAATTAAATGAAGATGCCTATGAGTTGAAATGTATTAGCTAGTTTCTAATGTCACATATATTGTACATGAATTTTATATAGTTTTTAATTCATTAAATAATATATTTTTATAATTTCAAAAATATATATTTATACTAATTAAATGAGGATTAGTCAATTAGTTTTGAAAAAATTAATTGTGAGGATAAAATAAAGTTTTAAAAATAAGAGTGAAGTAAAAGAATACTCACAAACTATTTAGTTTGTTTTATTTTGGTTATTCAGCTATTGATTTTTTTTCGTTTTAATCTGTTGAAAGGTTGTTGGTTGTTATTGATTAGTTTGTAATTCTAATTAAAAATCGTTATTTAGTTAAGTAGTTAGGGAATAGAATGTTGATGTATAAATAAGTTGAGGGTGTAACTTAAAGATTTATCCTTTTATCTCTTAATAAAAGTTTTTCTCCAGATAGTTTACATTTCCCCTTTTTTCCACTGCCCTAATTTTGACGAAACTTCTCTGCACTGTTTCTTTGTGTTCATCACCGGTGTATCAGCATTCGACGACGGTCGCTGATGATTTTCAGCATGGTATCAGAGCTACCGATGGCGCTTCTTCTCCGGTCATCGTGAGTTCATTCTCCGGTCTGTCTTCACTGTTTACAGACGCGTTTCTCTTCTTTCTGTATTTTTTTGGTCGCTTGTGTGCTAGCTGCTGGTTATTGATTGTTTGCGTTGGTGACTCCTGCAATTTGTGTTGATTTCAATCATCCGTTATATTGGCATCCATCGGATACTCCAGGTACACAATTGGTTTCTTATCAACTTCTTGGACCCGAGAACTTTACTGTTTGGAGTCGTGCAATGCGGATCACACTATTAGCAAAGAATAAGTTAGGTTTTGTTGATGGTTCTTGTTCTAAAGAATCGATGACAGTCAATTTGCATTCACAATGGGATAGATGTAATGCTTTAGTGTTGTCATGGATTTTAAACACTGTTAGCAAAGAGCTTTCAGCTGGAATAGTACTTGCTTCTACTACTGCCTCAGTTTGGACTGATCTTAATGAGCGTTTCAACAAAGTAGATGGTTTTCAAATTTTCTTTTTGCATTGAGAAATTGCTTCTCATAGTCAGGGGACTACATCAGTATCTTTTATTTTACTAAAATGCGTTTGTTGCGGGATGAGTATGATGCACTTGTGGCTTTTTCCTCTTGTGGTTGCTGTGAACATTCAAGGCAAAATGCTGAACATATTGTTCAGCAACGGTTGTTCCAGTTTTTAATGGGGCTAAATGAAACTTATAGTGCTGTTCGTAGTCAGATCTTGTTGATGATTCCATTACCTACTGTTAGTCAGTCTTATTCCATGTTAATGTAAGAGGAAGCTCAACGATTTCATGCTTCAGGCCCAATTGCTTCTGAACCAACATCGATGTTTTCGGCTAATGCTGCTCTGAAGAAACGGTTTAATGGTATTTGTGACCATTGCAAAGTCAAGGGACATAAAAGAGAAAATTGTTTCCGGCTAATCAAATATCCTCTTGATTTTAAGTTCACCAAAAGGAAGACTGTTAATTCTAGTAACTCAGTGGTGACTAATGTAACTGCAGCTGACATGGTGGACAAAATGGCTAATGTAGACTCGTCTCACACTCCATAAGCTCTCGTCTTCACACAAGCTCAATATCAACAAATATTAAGCTTGTTGAATAAAGAGTCCTCTATTGCGCCTGCTGCAAGTTTGGCCGAGACTAGTTTGGCAGGTATGGTGTTACCTTGTGAATGGATATTAGACACTGGCGCTACTTGTAACGCCCCGAACCCGAGACCGTTACCGGGATTGAAAACGAGGTATTTACGAACTTACTTCATTGGCTTACACGGTTCATTTTTAAAATTTCAGACATGCTGGTTAACTGCGTCACGACCACCTTAAAAATCATATCTCGAGTTCTGAAGCTCGAAAACTTAATCCGTAAATTTTCCCTGAAACTAGACTCATGTATCTATCTACACATTTTTTTCTAGAATTTTTGATCGGGCCAAACGGTACAGTTTATTAGATTAAGTCTCCCATGTTACAGGGTTCGACTACACAGACCTTCATGCATTGCAACTTAAGTATCTTCCTATACAGGGCTTCAAATCTTATGCCGTTTGTTTCTAAAGAAACTAGACTCAATAAGGAATCTGCACATATGGGGCATGACTTCTAATTATCTCTGGTTAATTTATGGAAAATTTTCAAAGTCAATACAGGGGATCCAGAAATTGCTCTGGCCCTGTTACATGAAAACCTAAATATCTCTTAACATACGACTCATTTGACCGTTTTGTTTCTTCCATAAGAAAGTAGATTCATCAAGGTTCGATTACATAATTTATCCACTAATTAACTCCATTCTTACAAATTTTACCGATTTTTCAAATTTGCCCCATTGATGCTGTCAACATCTGACTTTAGGGTAGACTTTACCTATTGCCTAGTTTCCATGACTTAACTAATCCGATAGCATACATAACACAATTTATAATTGTGATTAACCATCCCAATGGTCAATCATTGCCACACATATCCGTACTTCTCGATAACCATATACATACACGATGATTATAACATTATGATTCGAATATGAACACAAGCCATTTTCGCATGGCTAACCAAATTTATACAATTCCAAAAGGTGCATAACCATCAAACAAAAAGGTAGTCCTATACATGCCATTTCAAAGTTCAACCAAAAATGTACCAAAAAGGAGCGTTGATAGTGTGGGTGACTTCGACTGCGACAATCCCGAATCCGATAACTGACGAACCAATATCTATAAAACAAAAATCAAAGAAACGGAATAAGCGTTTAATGCTTAGTAAGATTGAGTAGTGAAATTGTGCACAACCGAAATATAACATTCATATGACTAAACAATTTATCTCATACTCACTTATACTCAAAATCATACCTACTTCATATTTCTAATCCTTATATTCATGCGTAAGAAAATCAAATTAACTAAAAACCAGAAGCTGATTAATCGATAGAGCAAATACTGTTATTTTAACGGAATCAATATTTCGATTCATATTCAAAACATACCTCATCCATTGGGACTTTTCAAGTGTATTAATTGAATTATTACAGCAAAACCATTCATTCTTCAACCAAGTACCTTCGGGATTTGACCGGACATAGCTACGCTGCTCAAATGCCTTCGGGACTTAGCCCGGTTATGGTGACTCGCACAAATGCCTTCGGGACTCAGCCCGGATATGGTAACTCGTACAAAAATGTCTTCGGGATTTAGCCCGGATGTGGTAGCTCGCATAAATGCCTTCGGGACTCAACCCGGATATGGTATCTCGCACAATTGCCTTCGGGGCTCAGCCCGGTTATCATCATAATATCCATGCACGTAGTAATAAATCATGACATATATATATTTCAATTTCATAATTAGAATTCCAACACAAATCGCTTATTAAGCAATATCATTTTCGGTTCCTTAACTATATTCTAGAGCATGACTTTAATTTACTTAAAACATAATCTAAATTGAATCGTAACTACTCAAAGACTTACCTCGGGTATGCTTGGATAATTACGGATAGACTATTCGATTGCTTTCTCCTTTCCTTTATCGGATTTCGATCCTTTAGCTCTTGAGCTTAAATTTAAACAAATAAATCTATTTAATCTTTTGAACATCAAAGGAAAATTTAAAGCTCCTAACTTTTATACTCAATAATGAAATCAACCATTTATCTAATTATTTTAACACCTCACTTCAAGCATATAATCTTAATGTCTAAATGCGTATGATACCTAAAATTCTTATAACTTAACCCTTTACCCCATCTTGCCGAAATGGTTATTGAATATCCCATTCACATACATATACATAATCCGAATTTGAAAATCTCCTTTAACCATCCCACATTCGGCAATGACCACAATGACTTGATAAGTTTTAGATACATTTCGTTTTCATCCATTTCTTTAAGGACCGAATATATATGTATATATATACAATAATAATACTGTTAGCTATTAAAGTTACATACACAACTTGTATACAAATTTTATCCTTGTATAGCCTATAGCTTATTCGGCTATTCCTTACTCAATCTTAATGAAATTTCATATCAAACTTCTATGACTAAGCACACATGTACTTACATTCCAACTATCATAATCCTAAAATAAAAAATCATATTCTAAACAAAACATTATGAGAATGCCGAATCTTCATTTGCTCCAAAGTCTAATTCACTCAATTCAAAAACATCTTAATAATATTTGTTCATGACATCAAATATCCACATATATTTTTTTTAACTCATCCATCATCAACAATTGAATGAAATCATCAAATTCTTTCTTTAATTCCCATAGCCGAATGCTCCATTTATCCTCTAAACTTAAAATTTTTGCATGGGCTAATTAATAAACAAGGTGATTACCTAAAACAAGTTTAGATTTCAAGAAAATTTAACACCATTTACTAACCTTTCTAGCTTCAATTGACCGAATTCTTAAAGCTTCCCTTTCTCTTCTTTCTCTAGCTACGGCAATGGAGGAGAAAGCATAGTCAACCTTGGTTTCTCCTCCCACTATCTCATGTTTTCATTTCTTTATTCTTTAATTCATTTTTGTAATATTAATTTACTAACATAAAGAATATTATAATTTATTCTAACCTTAAACATGTCCGGCCACTAACATAGATTTGGCTAATTTGACATGCAAGTACCATTCTTTTTACATTATGCATTATTAGATCATTTTTATTTTTTGTCAAGCACATTTCTACATTTTTTTATATAAGTCCTATTTGATAAATTTACATACAACCAGCAAAATTCAAACATGAAATTTTCACACATGTATAATCACATATAATAAGTATCAAACGTGACGGTTAATTATCATTACGACTCGGTTTTGTGGTCCCGAAACCACTTTCCGATTAGGGTCAATTTAGGGCTGTTACACTACTAACCATATGTTGTTTGACTTTCGTTGTTTAGAATCTACTATTTCATGTGCATCATCTTCGTCTTGCATTCGGTTACCTACTGGTTCCTCTTCGCCAATCACACACACTGGTTCTTGTACCATTTCTCCTGATCTTAAACTAGCCAATGTATTGTATCTACCAGATTTTCGCTATAATTTGCTTTCCATTTCTAAGCTTACCAAAGACCTGCATTGTTTTGTCTCATTTTATCCCCATTTTTGTACCTTTCAGGATCTCTTAAGTGGAAAGATGAAGGGGATTGGTAGAGAACAAGATGGTCTGTATATCTTTCATCCTTCTCAAACAGTTTTTTCTCAAGATACAGCTTCAATTCTGTCACCAAAGTCTGCATCAGCCTTGGGTAACAACTCGTTCTATACAACTACTGATTCATCTTTACTCTGGCATTCTTGACTTGGTCATGCTTCTATTTCGAGGTTGGATAAAATGCCTTTGCAACCATGTACTTTTTCTAATAGTACTTCCATATAAAATTGTCCTATATGTCCTTTAGCAAAACAGAATAGGCTACCATTTCCTATAAGTAAAACTAGAGCTGAGACAACATTTTCACTTATTCATTTAGATTTGCGGGGTTTGTATAGAGTTTCAACCCATAGTGGACATAGATATTTCTTGACTATTGTTGTTGATTTTACTCGTTTGACTTGGGTGTATCTGTTGCATTTAAAAAGTGATGTTCTGGTACAGCTCAAACAATTTTTTCTTATGATAAAAACTCAATTTTCTGCTACTGTTAAGACTGTACGGAGTGATAATGGAAGTGAAGTTTTCAACACTGCATGTACTGCCTTTTTCCACACCATGGGAATTATACACCAAAGTTCTTGTACTCACACTCCACAAAAAAATGGGGTAGTTGAGCGTAAGCATAGACATTTACTTGAGGTAGCTCGTTCTTTAAAATTCCAATCTAATATGCCTAGCAAATTTTGGGGCGAGTGTGTTTTAGTAGCTTGTTTTATTATTAATCGCTTAACAACTCCTCTTTTAGATTGGAAAAGTCCTTTTGAGGTCTTTTACAAAAAATTAGCCGATCTTTCCTGTCTAAAGGTTTTTGGTTGTCTCTGCTATGCTACTACACCTCATTATAGCGATAAATTTTCTCCAAAAACAGTACCTTCTGTGTTCATGGGGTACTCTATTGTTAAAAAAGGCTACGTTTTATTCAACCTCCACACAAAAACCTTTTTTGTTAATCGGGATGTCATTTTTCATGAATATATTTTTCCTTTTAAATTTCCGATTGAGTCACCTTTTTTTCTTTCTCACATCTGATAATACCATGTTTCTTGACCTTGATGATTATGTTCCTCATCTCCCTTTTAACATTGCTCCATTACCAGATTCTTCCTTCATTCCTCCTGTTTCTTCCCCTGATTCCCCTGTTATTTCTTCTTCCATTACACAGCCCTTACTGTATTGAAAATTTGGGTACTAACTTGAAAAAAACAAAATGCTAAGTACCAACATGGGAGGTGTCAAGTTCGAGAGGGGGATAAATGTATATTTAAGCCTTATAATTATAATTAAATATAAACGCATATAATATTATTTATATAAATATATAAAAAAATTTATATTTTATATTTTTTCATAATATATAATTTATATTTAATTATATGTATTTGATGATCGAATTGATAAAATGTGTAAGTATTGAGGACTAAATATGTTATTATACTAATTAGAAAAAAGCCACATTAATACTTCCATTAATCATTTAATAGAAAGTGATTAAAATAGAAATGATTTAAAAAGTTAGTGATTAAATTAAAAATTTTCATAATTAAATGATCATAATAGAAATATACAAATAGTTAGATGACTAATTTTATAATTTATCCGTAAATTATTTATTTAAAAAAAATAGAGTTATTCACATAAAGTAGAAATAGAATGTTATGGATGTGACCACCCACCAAATAACATAATTAAAGTAGACATTAATAATTTAAACATGTCTGTAGAAAGGACAAAGTAACAAATTAGGGTTCAAAATCATATTATTTAATAATTTTTTAAAAAGTAATATATTATTTAAGGCAGCAGTGATTTACCAAAACTTGATGCCAAGATAATGGAAGAATGCTGCTGTGCAGTGGAAGAATCCTTTGGTTTTACATATAAAGCACTTAGGAATGGTGGTGCAATTTCAGCTTTAGAGCTAAGGGTGGTTAAACATGGAAGCTTTGATGAACTCATGGATTTCTATATATCAAAGGGAGCTTCCATTACCCAATACAAGCCACCTTGTTGCCTTAAATCTGAGGATGCCATAAAGATATTGAATTCAGCGATGGTGGGGAAGTTTTTCAGCCCCAAAACTATGTTTCTATCTGCATTGTCTGAGGGTTAATCAAGCATTGAGGAGGCAATCCTGCCAGGTGGAATTGCAGGCATGGACTTGACAAAGGATCTTTTCATGAATAAATAATTCACCAAGCCCATAGTTTATGTATTATTTACTTTATTTTAGTATTAGCACATTTGACTCTTTCTTTTCCTATTATTATCTAAGACTTTGGTATTCGATTGGTTCATTAGACTCAAAACTTAATAACAGAATGTTGGAAGGAGGAGAAAGAGAAATAATTTCTAATTGAAACTCACTCCTACCACGATTTATACTTTTTATCTTCCCTTTTTTTTTCTTTTTTGCTTTGTTTGGCGTTTTCATAAGGGAATGTGAGATACAAAACTGAAATGATTTATCGTATCCACTTCGTTTTCAAAATTCTTTTTTGTGACGTCTTTAGATTCGGTCATAACATTTAAGTCGAATTCGAGGTGTTACACATATAACACAATTCTTATTCTAAAACATGTAAACACATGTAATAAACAAAATTACCATCCATATCTAAAATCAACAAATAATATACTTAAACATAATTAAAATTATTTCAAATTACAATATCCAACATAGAAAGCTCTTATTTTCTCCGTTGTACTTTAAATAACCAACATAATAAATATTAAAAAAAACTTTATATAATTAATATTAACAATATTTAATAATATAAAATAATTTTCTTGTAAAAGAATAACATAAAATAATTTATATAATTTATAAAAATTTGAATCACACCATATTAAAATAATTTTATCTTTGTTTTAAAAAATAAGTGCCATAATTAGAAATTTATCCCCTAATATTCTATTTAGTCAAATATTTTTTTTTGGACAACAAAATTAATTGAATGGCTCAAATTTAAAGTAAAGCAATTTGATAGGTTGAGGAGACCTAAAAAAATAAAAGCTACTTGAAAAAAACGATACAAGTAGGATTATATCCACATAGATAACTCATAATTTTATTTCTTAAGCAAAAATAAGAAAAGTAAATTGAGGGGTTTTTTTATAAGATCGAAATCTAAATTAAACTAAAAATTAAATTTAATTGAAAACTTTAAATGAAGAAAGCAATAATTAGAAGTTTTGGAAAATCGATGAGAAAAACTCTAGTCAAAGATAAAATCTCCATTTGATTTATAGATTCAATTATTGATGTAAGGATAATTTCAATGCCTTTATTAAATTAGTTCTAGTTGTTGATTCAATGTTAGGCAATCAATCTCTTATTACCTTTTCGGAAACTAAGACACAACTCATTTGAAATTATTTTCCTTACAATGAATTTATTAATTAGTGACAATTTTTCTACAATAAATTTATCAATTAGTGACAATGCTTCTATGTGACACTTAACCCCTTCAATGCCGACGCTCCTTAATGCCATCAAACTGGTGTTCATCGTCTTTGGCTTGTTCAAGTTACGTGGGTGAAAATTTTCAATTTAATCATTCAATTATTAGTATATTTTTATTTTAATCGTTTTTATTTTGGTTACTCTCCATTAAATAATTAATCGTAGTAAATGTCACCATTTTTTAACTGGTCTAATAATATATTTAGTTCATAATATTTACAAAGTCTATCAATTTGATCTTAATTCTAAATAATTCAATAAATTTAACAATCCACATTTATAAATTTTATCAATTTGATCCTTAAGCACATATAATTAAATATAAATATAATTATATTAAACACATAATTAAATCTTGATAAACTTTTATGTAAATTTGTGATTTTGATAAACCCAAAAACTCAAAACCCCAAAATTCATTAAATTTGTGATTTTTATAAACTTCATTCATGATCATAGTAATAGCATTCTAATTTTTCTTATGAAACCTAACAAATAATTAACAAATAAAAAGAAAATATAAAAATGAAAAAGTATCCTATTAGCTTTTTCAAATCATCATCTTTTGTATTCTTGTCAACTTGAAGAATCGTATAATAATCTAAACCCATCTCTAAGCATAAAGTTTTTTGTAAAATTTATCTTCATCTAATTTCTTTGCAATTTATTAACAAAAATATGTAAATTTCCTAGGTTTTCGATTTTGCTAACTTGAATTTTCGATTTTTTTTGTTGTAATATTTTTTTTATTTTTTAGATACATATATTTTTTATACTTTATAATTTCTTTTATATTTTAAGACATTTATATATTTTTTATATATTTTCTTTTAAATTTAAAAAAATTATAAACAAAATAGATTATGACATATCAATGCCACGTGTCACAATCTAAGAGTATCATATGTCCTATATTTAACACTGTTACAAAAAAAAAACCAAAACCCTTAACGTTTTGAAAATTTAGGTACTAACCTGAAACAAAAAAAAAAAATTCTAAATACCAACTTGGGAGATGTCAAGTTCGAGAGGGGTGATAAATGTATATTTAAGCCTTATAATTATAATTAAATATAAACGCATATAATATTATTTATATAAATATATAAAATAATTTTATATTTTATATATTTTCATAATATATAATTTATATTTAATTATATGTAATTGATGATCAAATTGATAGAATGTGTAAGTATTGAGGACTAAATATGTTATTATACTAATTAGAAAAAGGCCACATTAATACTTCCATTAATCATTTGATGGAGAGTGATTAAAATAGAAATGATCTAAAATGTTAGTAACTAAATTAAAAATTTTCATAATTAAATGATCATAATAGAAATATACTAATAGTTGGATGACTAATTTTATAATTTACCCGATAATTTTTTTTTTTTTAAATAGAGTTATTCACATAAAGTAGAAATAGAATGTTATGGATGTGACCACCCACCAAATAACATAATTAAAGTAGACATTAATAATTTAAACATGTCTGTAGAAAGGACAAAGTAAAAAATTAGGGTTCAAAATCATATTATTTAATAATTTATTAAAAAGTGATATATTAGCTTTTAAAATACTAATAATTTGAGAGTTGAATTAGTTTTGTAACTTTATTTTTGTATTACTGAAAAATATCAATTTTAAAAGCAATTTGTAAGTTTCATTTTAAAAGCCATATGTAATTCTTTTAAGAATATTTAAATATTTTATATTTTTAAATAATTATAATTTAATTTTCTGAACTCTTATAATTAATTTTAATTTAAAAATTAAATATTTTTATAATATAATTTAATATTTTAAATTAAGAAACTATTTTTAATATAATTTTAAAATGGACAGAACATATTGATACTCTAATAAAGTTACAAAAAAAAAAAGCAATTGTGATATTATTTAGGTAAAAAAAATTTGTTATTATTAATGTTGGTGTCACAATCAATTAGATATTACTTTAGTTATTAACTTAAATCCTAACTTGGGAGGTGTCAACAACATATATATATATATATATATATATATATATATATATATATATATATATATATATAAACGCATATTTGAGCCTTATAACAAAAAAAAACCTAAGTACTAACTTGGGAGGTGTCAAGTTTTGGAGGGACAATAAATGCATATTTGAGCCTTATAATTATAATTAAATATAAACGCATGTAATATTATTTATATAAATATATAAAAAATAATTTTATATTTTATATTTTATATTTTTCATAATATATAATTTATATTTAATTATATGTATTTGATGATCAAATTAATAGAATGTATAAGTATTGATGACTAAATATGTTATCATACTAATTAGAAAAAGGCCACATTAATACTATCATTAATTATTTAACGGATAGTGATTAAAATAGAAATGATCTAAAATATTAATGATTAAATTAAAAAATTTCATAATTTGTACAGGCCAATTTTCTGGGCCACTTACAAACTCAACCTTGGAGCCCAATTAACTCCCCCAAACCCGAATGGCCCACTACAAAGCCCAATTACCCCTTTTTACAATAGCCCAAGCACCTAACCCACTAACTTAAGCCCATTGACCCAATAACCCTAAATCCCATCAGCCACCTAACCCTGATCTACAGCGCCGCAACCTACCCCCACTTGCCTCTGCCAAAGTCGGCCCACACGCTCTCTCGTTTGCCTTGCATTGCCGACCACCGCCAAAGTCACCTCCATCAACAAGTTGCACCTGCAAGCAAGAAAAGACAGTTAAAAATAATAATAAAAAACAGTTTGTAAGGGCTATAAAAGCCATGAACATAAATGTAAAGGGGGTTCTTTTTTCCCTTTCTTTTTTTCTCTTTGTAAACATCAAAAGAAAATTAATCTCAAAAGAGACGATAGTGGTGATTCAAACAAACAAGGAGTAAACAAAGGTTGCATTTTTCTCTTATCTCTTTCGGTTTTAGCATACATATATATACACATTTATTTATTTATTTTTATTTAATAAAAACATAAAATATAATATAAATAATAAAAAACAAAAAAAGGAATAAAAAATAAGATTTTTACCTTTCCGGCCACCGTGTGCGGTGGCCGAAGCCGGTGCCGACGGGTCTCCGGTGACCGTCCGGTGACCGGCCGATGAGCCCTTGGCCGGTTCCTCTCCCCCTCTCCCTCTTCTCTCCTTTCCCTCTCTCTCTTTTTTTTTTCTCTCTTCTCTTCAAATGATTTTTTTCAGAATTTAGGGCCTTATATAGCCCTCCAAAACGGCGTCATTTTGGGGGTGCCCTTTAGCCCCAAAATGACGTCGTTTGCCATGGCCCGATCCGACCCGACTCGTCCGGCCTAGGGTCCGCGTGTTTTTGAACGGAAGGGCTAATTGCGCATTTAGCCCTTCCGCTTTTTTATTAATTTACGATCAAGTCTTAATTTTTTTTAAATCGACCTTTAAACTTGTTGCGATTTTCAATTTGGTCCCAATGATGCGCTGCGTTTTGGTAATGGAGAATATTGCGCCTTTAGTCCCCATTGCTTTCACGCGTGTTCATTTTGGTCCTTTATTTCTCTATTTCTTCTTAAATTCGCCCCGAAATTTTATTCTTAGTCCGATTTAGTCCTTTTTTCGTTTATTTTCATTTTTTACATATTATTAATATTATTACTATTATTTTTATTAATATACTAATTATTTTTAAAGTATTATTATTACTAATGATTATTATTTCTAGTTTTAGCAATATTATTAATATTAATATATGTATATTATATATGTATATATTCATACATTTATATATAGTACTATCTTAATTACTTTATTTTAATATTACTATTATATTATATTTGTCTTTTTTATATACTTCATTATATTTCTAATATTATTATTATTAGTTGTTATTTATTTCTAATATGTATATATTATGCAAATGTTTTAATATTATGTGTATTTTGCACATACGTTATGTATATAAGTTTTTAATATTATATTTCACATATATTATTATATATTTTAATATTATTAGTTATATTTTTCTTGTATACTATTATATATATATTTCTAATATTATATTGTATATTTCTAATACTATTATATATATATATATATATATGTGTGTGTGTGTGTGTGTATGTATTTGTGTAGTGTATAAAATAGTTTTATTATTATTATTATCATTTCTAAGGTAGGTATGTATTGTATATGTTCTATATATGTTATGTGTATATTTTTAATATTACTAGTTATATATAATATTTCTTATACATTTCCACATACATATTTTTTTCTATATACTATGTATATACTTTTAATACCATATTATTTGTATATATTTATATAATTCTTTTAAATACTACGTCATGTATATATTATGTCATGTTTTGATATTGTGTTTCTTAAATACCATATATGTCGTGTTTATTCTTAATACTATATGATGTATGTACTTTTTATATATAATTATATTATATGTACATATGTATATATTTTATGTACATAATGTTACTTTCTATTGTCATCATGAATATGTTTTTTATTATATTGGTAATACATTATCTTTATTGTCTCGTAAATATTAATATAGTCATTCTAAGATTATCAGCTTCAACATTTTATTATTAGTTGCATCGTTGATGAATTCTTATTTTAAATAATGTTTACTCATGTTTTAATTTCAATAATCGAGGCAATATACCTATTTAACATTAAGTCATCGAGATCATCGCTAAGTTGGGTGAACGTCAATTGACTTGTGTTAAAACGGCATACCCTTCTAAAAATAAAAAATTTAAAACTTCTCATCTTCTTTTAATCGGATCACGACTAAATTTTACATTGAACTCGTAATTTTGAAAATCAAGACAACATGTGTTTATGAGATACCAATTTTTGGGTGTTGCGAGGGTGCTAATACCTTCCTCGCGCGTAATTGACTCCTGAACTCTAATTTTTCTCTGGCTTTAAACGTAGATCCTTAACTCGGCCTTTTCCTCGATTTTAAAGAAAAATATAATAGGTGTCCGATCACACCTATAAAAAAGGATCGGTGGCGACTCCCTGTTCATTTTAAAAATCAAAATTTAAGTTTTCAAGTTTTCAATAGATCGTCACAATTAGCGACCGAATCCACAAAATTTTTACGTCGCTACAGCTGGCGACTCTGCTGGGGACAGCCTTTTCGAGAGTTGAGTTGAATTAAACGCGTGTTGTCAAAATCTTCAAAGTTCATTGTTCAAATTAACGTTTAGTCGTGATCCTCAAATTTTTGTTTTCAAAAAGTCATGCATTCGCATTATGTTGTAAATATTTTTCTAACTCGTTTTTGTCCTTTTGTTTTTCAGCTTTAAATTTTTATGGTTTTACTTTTGGTTTAGTTTTAAATAAAACATAAAGGTTTGTGAGTTTCTCCCCACACACCGTGCACTTGCATTTTCGCATAACATGAGCTCTCTAGCCGGGCTCCGTCCGTTTAAGTGAAAGTAAACGCTACGCCTTCGTGAGTTAACTCGTCCCTCTGCACAGGCTGGTGAATACTTTCGGGTTACATATGACTTATGCTTTCGTGAGTTAACTTGTCCCTCCGCATAGGTATAAGTAAATGTAATCCCTCGAATTGAACTCGTGAGCCTGTGATGGGCTATGACCGAGGCTTCGTACTAGTCTTAGCAGATGATAGTATGAGCAATTCGAGTACCTATCTAGAACCAAAACCGCATATAATAAACCATACGAGCCACCCAATTAGAGCCATGCCGAACCTCTGTCCGTTTAGTAGTCACCAAAATAAGTGCACGGGAGGAACGCCTCTTGCCTTTTGCATTTTCACTCTCTATATAAGAGGATTGGGTCTGTTTAGTAAACTTGGTCGGGTAGTTCGATTTGTTGAAGTTCTCTATGTTTTTCTACCTATATTAAATTACTAATCAAGTTTGTTTGTCTTTGGTTTATTGTTTTTCATCATGCATTATAGGCATCATATTAGAAAGGTGTTGACTCAAGATCGGTTGCCAAAAAACGGGTTTCTAATGGAAGAGTCAATTACACAAACAACTGAGAAAAATGCCGTGGTCCGGGACTGGTATCTAAAAATTCAGAAAGAAAAAAGGGATAGTCTAATGGAGGGATGTATTGCCAATCTACCCGAGTACATAACAGTGAATGCTCGCCAAAACAACCTCGAAGATTTGGTTTGAATTTGGAATCAGTGGGACTCGGACACTAGGGGTATCTTCGCTGAAAGGTACGGAGATATAGCCAACTTGATTGCTATCAACATAGATAAGCATTTAATTCAAGCCATGATCAGATTTTGGGATCCGGCCTATCAGTGTTTTACTTTCAACCAGGAAGACATGACCCCAACTATAGAAGAGTACGCTACTTTGCTCCGTGTCGATAATGTACAACCTTATAAGATATATGTGAAAGAGCCTAAGCCATTAACCTTCAAGAAAAAGTTAGTACGATTGACAGACATGACCAACACATAGGCCAAAAAATAGATAAAGAAGAAGAATGAAACCATTTGCATTCCATGGTCCTCTCTACGAGATTTGGTTCTAAACCATCCTGACATGCTGAAAAGGGTAAATTTATTCGCTTTGGCCATTTACGGTTTGGTCATTTTCCCGAAAGTTCTCGGACATCTTGAAGTTGCAGTAGTTGATTTCTTCGAAAGGTTAAAACAAGGAATCAACCCTGTTCCGACTATCCTAGCCGAGACCTTCAGATCCCTGAGTAGTTGTCAAAGGAAAGGGGAATGACAGTTTATTGGATGCGTGCAGTTACTCAATGTTTGGATTTTGAGCCACTTTTGGAAAGTAGAGCGCACACCGTTCCATATGTTTTCTAAAACATTCTCCCCGTTGAAAGCTTATCTCAAGAAAGAATGGCCAAAAGAAGTCACTGAGCAACATTGGGTCTCAGTTTTTCAGAACCTTCGCGCTGAGGATATAACGTGGAGAGCTCCGTGCATTCGCCCTTCAGTTCTGCTATACAGGGTCGGAGATCAAGACTGGGTGCCACTACTCAGATTATGTGGAGGAGTTGGATATGCCCCACTATTAGTCCAAAGGCAATTTTCTTCACGACAATTCATACCCGCCACTGGAGGGCTAGCGCAGTCTGAGTTTGCTTTTACGGGTGAGGGATATATGAAGAGGGTTCGAGACACCGCAAAATCTTGGAAGAAAGTTCACTTAATGGAACTGGCCCTATATGCTGATACCCTAACCCAAGATTACGAGCTATGGAGGAAGCAACAGGTAAATAGTTAGCAAATCTCGTCAACAAACTACACTGTCCAGAATCCTTTCTCGGAGGAAATGCCGTCTGAGCTAGAGATGGCAAGATAGGAATTTGAACGAGAAAAGGCTAAAATGTCTCGGGACCTTAGTGCCCTTCAAGAAGAAAATTATCAATTGAAGATCGACGTTCAGATTGAAAGATCCAGAATCGAAAAAGTGCAGAAAGAGGCTGAAGTCGTAAGAAATGACTTGAGAGACCTTCACCTGGAAAATAAGAAGTTAATGGGCACAATAAAGAACAGCGGGCTGGGTAAGTCACCGGCAGAATGGAAAGAAGAAATAAGCAACATCAAAGGTGGAATGGAATTTTGGAAAGGAAAAGCCAAGAAAGAAGAAGAAAAGGCTGCGCGGGCTATGATAGAGCTAAGGAAAAAGAACGCCGAATGTGAAGCTATGTCTACTGAGGTAATGACTAGTTGAGAGCTAAAAGAAAGGATACGAGATTTAGAGGGTATGCTACAAGATCGTCAACATCAGCTGGATACTCTCTTGAAGGATTTGGAAGAAAAGACCAACCAATATGATAGAAACGTTCATGCTTACGAAGAGGGATTCCAAGAAAAAGAAATGCAACTCAGCTATTTGATCAATAAGATTCATGGGGTAGCCATGCACGTGTTACAACTATCAGATGAAGCAGAGGATCTCAGTTGCCAATTCCCGCCAAGCCAACGATCAAGCATATCAGAGTTCTTAGAGCGAGTAAAGAAATATGGCAATATAGCTAGAAAGTTTGTGTAATAGTTGGATAGGAGAAGGTAAAATGTTTTGTAATGAACTCTTTTGATGAATGAAATGCCTAAATAAGGGCTATCTTGAAGTCAACACCAATTTTTTGCATTTATTTCATAACTAACATTTTGACATTCATGCATTCATTCATGCATTTATTCATACATTGCATATCCCATACTTGGTCGCTGAAGATGAAATATACAATTCGCAGTTGTAACACCACAAGATTGGAACTACGTCATCCGTACAAAACGCGCAGACAAGCCAGAGTAATGGAGGCTGAATTCAATGAGAGAATTGAAAGGATGGAAAGGGCTCAAAAGGAATTACAAGAGCAACTGGCCAAGTCGCAACAAGAGACAAGAGACTTAATGGTGAGATCTCGAGAGGAATCACTCGAGCAAAAAGATCAGATAGCCAAAATGATAGAGATGATGTCAACTTTGGTTAAAGGAAAAGGGCCCATGCAGAACCCCGATGTTATAGAACCTCAGTCAAGAATTCACCACGATCAAGATCCACTCTATCCCCCGAGATTCACTCCACCGCCCGCATACACAACACAAAGAGGGTATACTCAAGGGGAACCCACAGGCTTGGAACAACGACCCATGCCACCTGCTCTACCCACTAATCTAGGGCAAGGAATATTCGCGTCAAACCTAGGTGCTAGTCCTGCTGATCCACTAGTTGCAGATCTGGATGACCCAGCAGAGGTAGCCAAGTTGAAATTGGATAATCATGACGCAAAATATAGGAGTCTAGAGGAAAGACTTAAAGCGATAGAAGGCACTGAAGTCTTCTTCGCACTAGGTTCCAAAGAACTCAGTTTGGTACCTGATCTAATTTTGCCTCCGAAGTTCAAGGTGCCTGATTTTGAGAAGTATGATGGGACAAGGTGCCCAAAAGCACATCTCATCATGTTCTGTCAAAAAATGACCAGTTACGTAAACGAGGATAAGCTACTTATACATTGCTTTCAAGATAGTCTAACAGGATCAGCTCTTCGTTGGTACAACCAACTTAGTAGAGAAAAGATTCGATCTTGGAAGGACTTGGCGTCAGCATTCTGCGAGCAGTACAAGCATGTATCGGATATGGTGCCAGACTGTATGACCTTGCAAATGATGGAGAAAAAGTCGTCAAAGACCTTTAGACAGTATGCGCAGAGATAGAGGGACGTCTCAGCCCAAGTGGAACCCCCACTAACAAAAACGGAGATAATCGTTCTCTTTATCAATACTTTAAAGGCACCGTTTTATGACAAATTAGTGGGAAGTGCCACGAAGGATTTCACGGATATTGTAATATCCGGTGAACTCATAGAGAATGTCGTCAAGAGTGGTAGAATGGAAGGATCAGAAGGCTCAAGAAAAGCAGCACCCATAAGGAAGAAAGAGCCAGAAGCCCACATGGTGGGAACTGAAAGTCGTTACATTCCCAATTCGTATCCTAACCAACCCTGACCTCAAAATTATCCACCTCTGAATTTCTATTATCCCCCTTAAACCCCTTATTACCAAGCACCACCTCATTCCTACCCTGTTTACGCCACGAACAACCAAAGACCTGTTACCACTTTCCCACAAAACACGATACCCGCTCAAAGCCAACCCAAAAATGAACCAAGACCAGCAAGGCCTAATCCCGAGAGACCGCAATTTACTCCCAGCCCTGTGTCATATGGGGAACTATACCCGAAGCTCTTGGAGAAACAATTGATTTCTCCCCATTACATAGCACCCCTTAAACCTTTATACCCAAAATGGTACGATCCAAATGCTAGTTGTGCATACCATGCCGGGAACCAGGGGCATTCTACTGAGAACTATCTTGCTTTCAAAAGGAGAGTTCAAGGGCTCATCGATGTGAGCATTTTGCGATTTGATGGTACTAGCGGTACGACCGGGAATCTATTCCTAAACCACACCGAAAGAAATGTGAGCGTGGTAGGAAAGGAGGATAAACGACAAAGTAGAAGATGGGTTTCTGAAATAAGAACACCTCTGCAGAGAATCTGGGATGTACTAGTTGAAAAAAGGTTGCTTTGTCGTTTTAACAGATTATCCGAAGGAAAAGATACAAAAAGTCACAGTTTTTGTGAGTTCCATGGCATTGAGGGGCACGACATTCAGTCTTGCGATGAGTTCAAGGGATTACTGCAAAGCATGATGGATAACAAGGAGATTGGGATCTTTTATAAAAGCAAAGAGGCCAATAGTAGAGAAATATGTGCCTCTGACAATCAAGCATCAGGTTTCCCATATAGCGTCGACCGATCGTTAATAATTTATTATGACGCGAAGAAGGAGCCGGTGAAACCAAAGGTGATAATCGAAGTACCATCTCCTTTCTCTTATAAGGACAATAAAACAGTACCGTGGAGGTACGATGTCAACATCGTCACACCTGAAGGAGAAAAGCCCGAAGCCACAACTGGAGATGTTGAGGAAGTAGGCCACTTTACTCGCAGTGGGCGTTGTTATTCCAAAGAGGTTGAGCCGACAAAGAAAAGTAGCGACTTGAAACAGAAAGGAAAAACAGTGATGCACGAAGTCGAAGTCGAACAAGAAATTCCACCCGTGCAAGAAACTAAAAAGCCTGTGAATGAGGAAGAAGCTCAGGAATTCTTGAAATTTATCAAGCACAGTGAGTATAGTGTGGTGGAACAATTAAGTAAGTAGCCAGCACGAATCTCAATTTTATCTCTATTGTTAAATTTAGAGCCACACCGGAACACTTTATTGAAGGTATTAAATCAAGCTTATGTAGCAAACAACATATCTGTTGAGAAGTTTGATAGGTGGGTGAACAATCTGAACGCGGATAATTTCATCTCTTTCAGTGATGATGAAATACTGCCTAACGTAGAGGCTCAGTGAAAGCATTGCACATTACGACTCGCTGCAAGGGCTACATAATACCAAATGTGCTCATTGACAATGGGTCAGCACTCAACGTCATACCTTTGGCCACGCTTTCTAGGATTCCGATGGATCTGTCTTATTTGAGGCCTTGTCATTCTACAGTAAGGGCATTCGATGGGACATGGCGTGAAGTCATGGGAAAGATTGAGATCCTTCTAGAAGTGTGCCCTTACATTTATGATGTCGAGTTCCAAGTCATGGACATTACACCCTCGTATAACTGCCTTTTGGGAAGACCTTGGATCCATTCCGCTGGAGCAGTTCCATCATCCCTCCATCAAAAGGTGAAATTTATCATGGATGGCTGTTTGGTCACAGTCGAGGGCGAAGAAGACATTGTCGCATCTATCTCTGCTAATGCGCCATACCTGGAAGTAAGCAAGGACGCAGTGGAATATTCCTTTTGATCCCTTGAATTTGTCAATGCCACTTTCGTCATTGAGGGAAACAAAATTTCGGCGCCAAAACTATCGAGAAATACTAGAATGGGTGTCAAATTGACCGTAGGAAAGGGAGCTCGAGCAAAAAGAGGTTTAGGCAGAGATCTGCAAGGAATAGTCAGGGCTTTAAAGCCAGTGCACCACAAGGCCCGATATGGTTTGGGGTTCCAGCCCGATATGCATCAAAGAAGAAGATAATGGAAGAAAGATCAGGAAAAAAGGATTGCAAGGATTTTGGGCCAAGAACCAGAATGGGAACCAATAGAATACCCTTCTTTGTCAAAAACATTTACATCTGTGGGAATGATGTACCCTGGACAAGATGGTCCACGAAATACGTTGCAGTTAATTGAAAAGGGTCTTCAAAATGTCAGTATAAATGTTATTGACAGAGGGGCTGATGCGAGTAAAGACGTCTCAAGGATACGCCCTTGTCCCCCTGGTTTCATGTTGAACAATTGGACTACCGAAGAGCTTCTTGTAGTTTATAAGTCTTCTCCAGAGTAATGCTCAATGTTAACACTCTTCTTTTTGTGTCCCTGGGTAATAGTAGGGATTCTTTTGTAAGAGCTTGCATTCGCTCGTTATCATTTAAATAAATATCAATGAAAATGCATTTTGTCACGATCTTTCGCATTATCGCTAATTTCATAATCATTCTCTCATTTCATAGCCTATCCTTACATTTGCCACATTCCATGCCATAATATTTTGTTTGTTGGTTCCAATACTTGGATGCCCCTCTATAGTTTCCTTTTTCATTCAACTTTCAGGTGCTCAGATATTGACGACATGAACAAACCCGTTACGAGTCTTGAAATTGATTTTGAGAAGGCTGTTTGCTTAGGAGAATTCGAAGCCGAAGAAAATGCTGAAGACTATGTCTCGTCTCCTGACCTGTTAAGAATGGTGGAACAAGAGGATAAACAGATTTTGCCTCATAAAGAATATGTTGAAACAATAAATTTGGGCACTGAAGAAAGAAAGCAAGAAGTGAAGATTGGGACTTCTATTTCAGAAAGCGCCAGGCATAATTTTATTGCTCTACTTCGCGAGTACAAAGATGTTTTCGCATGGTCATACCAGGACATGCCAGGGCTAGCTGAAGATTTAGTGGTCCATAAGCTCCTATTAAAGTCAGAATGCAAGCCCATCCAGTAAAAATTAAGACGGATGAGACCCGAAATGCTGTTGAAAATAAAAGAGGAAGTCAAGAAGCAATTTGATGCTGGCTTCCTACAAGCCTCCAAATATCCAGAATGGGTGGCTAACATAGTCCCGGTGCTAAAGGAAGATGGCAAAGTACGAATGTGCGTGGATTACCGTGACCTGAATCGAGCAAGCCCAAAAGATAATTTTCCCTTGCCACATATTGATACGTTGGTGGACAACACAGCAAAATATTCATTGTTTTCTTTCATGGATGGATTCTCGGGGTATAATCAGATCAAGATAGCCACTGAGGATATGGAGAAAACTACCTTCATAACAATGTGGGGAACGTTCTGCTACAAGGTGATGCCATTCGGGTTAAAGAATGCTGGGGCAACATATCAGAGGGCTATGGTGATGTTATTCCATGACATGATGTATAAAGAAATAGAGGTCTACGTAGATGATATGATTGCTAAATCCCGAGGGGAAGAAGAGCATGTAGTGAACTTGAAGAAGTTGTTCGACAGGCTGAGAAAATTTCAGCTAAAACTTAATCCAGCCAAATGTACGTTTGGGGCTACCTCAGGGAAGTTGCTAGGCTTCATTGTCAGTGAAAAAGGTATCGAAGTTGATCCAGATAAAATAAAAGCCATCTAAGAGTTACCACCCCCACGCACGCAAAAAGAAGTCAGAGGATTTTTAGGGAGATTAAACTATATCGCCCGATTTATCGCTCAACTTACCAACCATTGCGACCCAATCTTTCAGCTTCTTCGAAAACATAACCCTGGAGAATGGAATGAGGAATGCCAGTTGGCTTTTGATAAAATAAAGCAATATTTGTCTAGTCCTCCAGTGCTAGTACCGCCAACTCCGGGAAGACCATTGATTTTGTATTTGACTGTGTTCAAAAATTCAATGGGTTGTGTACTGGGGCAACACGACGAGTCAAGAAAGAAAGAAAAGGCGATCTACTACCTCAGTAAAAAGTTCACTGAATATGAGGCAAAGTATTCGTCCATTGAAAAATTTTGTTGCACTCTGGTTTGGGTAGCTCGGAGAGTCAGACAATACATGTTGTACCATACGACATGGTTGATTTCAAAGCTGGACCCGATAAAATACATGATGGAATCGCCGGCACTATCAGGAAGAATGGCACGATGGCAGATTCTCCTTTCGGAATATGACATCACCTATGTAAGTCAGAATTCGATAAAAGGAAGCGCAATAGCTGACTTTGTAGCAACTCGAACGACAGAAGAATATGAGCCGTTAAGATTCGATTTCCCAGACGAAGACTTAATGTGCATCACAGAAATAGAATCCGAGTCATCAAAAGAGAAGTCATGGAAGATGTGTTTTGATAGTGCGTTGAATGCTTTGGGGCATGGAATCGGAGCAATCCTGGTATCACCAGAGGGGAATCATTATCCGTTTACTGCAAGACTGAACTTCTTCTGTACCAATAATATAGCAGAATATGAGGCTTGTATCATGGGGCTTCGCGCAGCTATTGAACGAAACATTAAAATCTTAGAGGTGTATGGGGACTCATGTAACACCCTGAATTTGGGTCTAGAAGAATTGGGCTTTGAGTCTGGGTTCGGATAGAAGAAAATCCTGAATATTGAGAAGTTTTAAATATTACTAGTGTTTTAAAAATATATATATATATATTATTGTAATTAAAATTTTTCATTGTTATGGTTATTATTATTATTATTTAAAAATATAGAAGATATTATTATTAATGTAGTGTTTAAATTAAATTATTATTATATAGAAAAAAATATATATATATTATTGTATTTGAGGTGGTGTTTAAATTTAGTTTTTAAATAAATTTAGAAGTATTTAAAGTGTGGGAAAAATTCAATCCAAGACTCTAGCAAAAATAATTATTTTTGTTTCTTTAGGGGATTTGGGCATTAAGGTTTATTAATAAATTGGGCTAAAGTTGGACATAAGAAGGAGTCTGGCCCAGTGGTTAGGCGTGTTAAGCAGTAGGAAGGGAGCAGGGGTTCGATTCCCTGCGTGCGCAAATGTGGGTTTTTATTTTAAAAAAACCAAGGGCTGTCGCAGGTAAGCCTTATTAATTGTTCAGGCTAATTCATGTCACAAGCAGGCATTTGGCCCAGTGGCTAAGGGCGCTAGGAGGCGTGGGAAGAGCCTGGGTTCAAGGAACGGCGGGCGCAAATTGGGAGGTTTTTTTTAAGTATGCAGGTTATGGTTGGAATAGGCCTTAAAGGAAGTTGCGAATGAAGTTTGACACAACAAGAGTCTGTGGCGCAATGGCAGGCAACGCATGTGTGAGTTGAAGAGGTCGAAGGTTCGAGATTTACAAAGAAAGTAAATTTCATTTTTATTTCGCAGGTAACTAAGGCTTCAGTACGTAAAGGTTAACATTAATTGTGACCATATATTAGTAAAGAGAGAAGCGTGGTGCAGTGGCTAGCAGCTCAGGTGTGGGCGCATGGGCAGACGAGGTCTGGAGTTCGAGCCTCATTTCACGCAGGACTCCTAGCAGCGTGCTGAAGCGGTGCAAGCAGGTGGATAAGGCTGCTCTGATCGGTTGAGGAGTTTGAATGAAATTCAAACATTAAAATCGGCCAAAAATCAAGGAGCAATTTGGGGAATTAGAATTGGGAAAGAATTCCTATGCCGAAATGCACTCATTCGGCCATAGCTAAAGAGTGCCGAATATTTTAGGCCTTTAGGATTTATTTTTTTCCTTCTTCTATTTATTTTTATTCTTTTCTATCCTTGTCTCATCTCTTCCCCTCTTCTCTTTTCTTTCTTCTCTTGATCTCATCCTATCTTTTTGCCGAACCTAAATCCTTCATATTCTTCTTCTTCTTTTCTCTCATAAATCCTCAACAAAACCAAGTTAGCTTGAATTTCCATTGAAGCCAAACCTCGTATCTTTTCTTCCAAAACTGAAATCTTACTACTTTGAGGTACTGCAAAGGCCGAACCCTTGGTTGAGTATTTTTCCCTTCTTGTGCGGTAGTTGGATCTACAATCGATTGGGAGTAGTGTCATAATGATATAGGTAAACGCTCGAATATTTCTTTCGTTATTCATGAATTAAGGTAAAAGCCGAAAAACCCCTATATGCAAAGGGTGCCTGTTGATTGTACTCAAAGGGTTTAGTGGTGATATCTGATTTGTTTTCCTATAGTGTGGATTAAAGGCTACTAATCGAAGGCTTGGATATTTGGAACGACCAGAATTAGATCTAGTCCATTTTTTTTGGCAAAGTTCGTGTGTGGAACTCGTCAGCGTTTCGTCACAAACAGGTGTGTAAACGACACCCACTCATAGACTAGATCGGCAAAAGCCGAAAAGCTGGCATGTGTGAACTCGCGAGCGTGCGAGCACTTGTGAGGTGGTTTGGTTGTTAATTTTGGTAATCGCAAGTGGTATGATTGCAGAGTGCGCAATTTCGTGCACTTCGGTATATTTGGGCTTAATGGGCTGAAAATAGGTTAGTGGGCCAACGGGCCTAATTCGGTAAAAACGCTCGGTAAGTGCTTCTGTTAATACGTTAATGGTTATAAAATGTGTGTAAACTCTAAAATAGTAAATTTTATTAAACTACTCCTAAGTATGAAAATTACCGTTTTACCCCTAGGTGCTAAATGACCGTTATACCCCTAGGGTTAATTTTGACTAAAATACATGATATTCTGATTCTTTTTTTATATGCCATGACATGTATATCTGTTGCATGGGGTTGGGTTTTGTTATGGAGGAAGAACCCGTTCTGGTGGCTGTGCCACATATTCTGATATAAGCAGCTTTGCTGCAGATTATAGTTAGTGCCGCAATCGGTGCTAACACTGTAAGTGTAGGGATGGCATGGGTGATTTATTCCCCACAGGAAGTGTAGGGATGGAAGGAGGCAAGTGCAGGGTTGGATGGGGTTATCATGCATTAATCATATGAGACTGTTTTGTTATGGGCCAACTGTATTGAAATGGGCCCAACTGTGTTGATATGGGCAAGGCCCAATATATCTCAACTTGTAATAGGGCTACGGCCCAGATTGATACTGATATGGGCTAGGCCCAGTATATTCTGTTACTATAAGGGGCTATGGCGCAGATTAATATTGATATGGGCGAAGGCCCAGTTAACTTTGATTTCTGAATAGGGCTTAGGCCCAGTAAAGCTTGAACTGATTTGGGCTCTGGTTGGGTTAATTTACACACTGAGTTTTCCAAACTCACCCCCCTTTTCCCATCTTTACAGGGGAGCCTTAGATCGATGGACTTGGAGCTGGGCGGGATTCAGAGTGGCCACGAAGATTAAGTTTTGTTTCTTTAAAATAAGTTTCGCATTTATTATTTTGATTATTTTTATTCTGGTTAAAGTTGTAATAAGGCCGCTCTTTTTATTGTTCTTAATATTTTGGGTCATTAAATTGGTTAGCTGTAGGGCGCGTTTTATAAAAGTTACTTATTTTTTTTAAAATATCACGATAACCGAGTAAAGCTTCCGCAACGTAAATGTTTTCAAAGGAAATAAATATTTTAAATAGACTTAAAACTTAATTTGTTGTTCGTGGACAAGTAATAAGCTTAAAGTGTGGCAATGGATGTGAGCATGTCTAGGATTGGATCATGGAAGAGCTAGGTACTTAAGCAGTCTAATTGACTCACCTCCTCTTTTCTTGAATCCTACCTGGTGCGCAGCTTCCATTCACTTTAACCTATAACGAAATTATCTTTTAAAACACTAAGTAAGTTTTTTCTAGATCAACAATATAAAATGTTTTGAACGTTTCGATGTGGCACGTCGGATCCGGCCATAACGTCTAGGCTGGGTTTGGGGTGTTACAACTCAGCCCTAGTGGTTTATCAAATCCGTGGAGATTGGGAAGTGAGGGACCCAAAATTGATTAAGTACAGCAATTTAGTGGCTGAATTAATCAAAGAATTCAAAGAAATAACTTTTCATTACTTCCCTCTAGAAGAAAACCAATTGGCTGATGCCCTGGCCACTTTGGCTTCAATGTTCAAAGCAAGTAAAGAAGCAGAAATAATGCCCCTCAAAATGAGCATATATGAGGTCCCTACATACTGTTGTAGCATCGAGAAAGAAGCAGACGGGCGTCCATGGTTCCATGATATCTTAGAATATATCAAGAATCAAAACTACCCCGAACAAGCAAATGAGAACAACAAAAGAACAATCAGAAGGATGGCAGCTGGATTTGTTCTTGATGGGGACATCTTGTACAAGAGAGGAAAAGATCAGATGCTCTTGAGATGTGTGGATGATGTTGAAGCTAGAAAAATTCTTGAAGAGGTCCATGAGGGAATCTGTGGAACACATGCCAATGGTTTCAATATGGCCAGAAAGATCATGAGACTCGGTTATTATTGGCTGACGATGGAAAGTGACTGCATCAATTTTGCAAGAAAATGCCACAAATGTCAAATCTACGGCGATAAAATTCATGTAGCCCCTTCGCCCCTTCACGTCATGACTTCTCCGTGGCCTTTTTCTATGTGGGGCATGGATGTTATAGGGCCAATTTCTCCAAAAGCATCAAATGGACATCGATTCATTTTTGTGGTTATCGATTACATCACAAAATGGATAGAAGCCGCTTCGTTTGCCAATGTGACGAGGGCTGCAGTTTGTAGGTTTTTAAAAAAGGAAATCATTTGCCGATATGGATTGCCTGAAAGAATCATTTCAGATAATGCCATGAATCTGAACAATAAGATGATGAAAGAAGTGTGCGAGCAGTTCCAAATAAAGCATCATAACTCCTCGCCCTATTGCCCAAAGATGAACGGGGCTGTTGAAGCAGCCAATAAAAATATTAAGAGGATCATCGGGAAAATGACTGAGGCATATAAAGATTGGCACGAGAAGCTTCCATTTGCTTTGTTTGCATATCGCACATCTGTGCGAACATCTACGGGAGCAACTCCTTTCTCTCTAGTCTATGGAATGGAAGCTGTGCTACCTATCGAGGTTGAGATCCCCTCTCTGCGAGTCTTAATGGAATCAAAGTTAGAAGAAGCAGAATGGGTTCGAGCTCGATATGATCAGTTGAACCTTATTGAAGAAAAACGTCTCAGGGCAATTTGTCAAGGGCAAATGTACCAAAAGAGAATGATCGCAGCCCATGACAAGAAGGTACGACCAAGAGAATTCCATGAATGAGAACTCATGCTGAGGAAAATTCTCCCAAGACAAAAGGACCTGCGAGGAAAATGGGCACCAAATTGGGAAGGACCATACATCGTAAAGAAGGCATTCTCAGGAGGAGCTTTGATCCTTACCGAGATGGATGGGAAAGAGTTACCGAATCCAGTGAACTCAAATGCGGTGAAAAAGTACTATGCTTGAAAAAAAAGTCAAAACCCGAAAAGAGGCATCTTAAAAAAAAGGGGGGGATTAGAGCGGAAACCTGAAAAGGGCGCTTTGATTAAACACAAAAGATTAGGATAAAAACCGAGAGGGCGTCCTAATGAGGTAAACCTAGCTTAAAGAGCATGGCATTTCAAACAGTGGGTCGAACAGTGAGATTACAGTATTTGAAGCATTTCTAAAAGCTCGAAATTTTCTACGCAAGAAGCCATGCTCGAAAAGATTCTTGATTGAGGAACGTGGAAAAGTTCATGTGTTGAATATCTAGAGCATTTGTATCCATCGAATACGATCCTTTCTTTCTAACATTTTTTACTCTCATTGGTTAACTTTCTTTGTTTGCCACATTTGAAATAAATGAATATGAGATATCATTTTTGTCCCTACCTGACCTTTTTCATGCATCTCATTATATGTTTATTTACATGATAAATAGTGAAATGACATGCTCTAAACAAAAGAAATATTAAGCATTACTTGGATGAAAATTTGATAAGCACAAGAGCTTCAAAGCAAGAATAGAGTTCAACCAGAGGCAAAAGAGTGATATTTGAGAAACGTTGATTACTTGTAAAGCTTGAAGACGGGTACATGGCTTAAAAAGGAAGTCAAGAGTCAAAGTAATGAATGCGGATCATCACAAGGATCGTGACGAAAAAGACATACGACAAACATGCTTAAGGAGCACTGCATAATCATATTGGCATAAAAGCATTTAAGACAAACATGTGCATATCATGATAACATCATACATGGCATATACAGGTATTCCAGCAGAGCAAGAAATCTTGAATGAGGGTTGCACTGAATCAAAGGAAAAGATCCCTGAGTTCTACCAAAAGACAGGTTTTGGTATTTTTGATGTTTTTAATTCACGCTTTTCAAGGAAAATCAACTCATAGTGCAAGAGGTGAGTTGAGCCTCAAGACACGTTGAGGTATTTTTAATTTCTGTCTTACAAAAATCAACTCATATTGCGAGAGGTGAGTTGAGCCTCAAGACACGTTGAGGTAATTTCAATTAACGTTCCAAAATCAATTCATATTGCGAGAAATGAGTTGAGCCTCGGGGCACGCTGAGGTATTTTTAGTTTATGTTAAAAAAATTGACTCATATTGCGAGAGGTGAGTTAAGCTTTTTAATTTTTGTTTTTCAAAAAATCAACTCATATTGCGAGAAGTGAGTTGAGCCTTTTAATATCAGTTTTCCAAAAAAATCAACTCATATTGCGAGAGGTGAGTTGAGCCTCAGGACACGCTGAGGTAGTTTCAATTTCTGTTTTTTCAAATTCTGTTTTCAAAAAAAATCAACTCATATTACGAGAAGTAAGTTGAGCGTCGGGGCACGATGAGGTATTTTCAATTTTTGTGTCATCAACTCATATTGCGAGAAGTGAGTTAAGCCTTTTAATTTCTGTTTTTCAAAAAAAATCGACTCATATTGCGAGAGGTGAGTCGAGCCTTTTAATTTCTGTTTTTCAAAAAAAAAAATCGACTCATATTGCGAGAGGTGAGTCGAGCCTTTTAAGTTCTGCTCTCAAAAATTAACTCATATTGCGAGAAGTGAGTTAAGCCCTAGCTCATGTGCTGAGCTATTTTCAATTTTTGTTTCTAAATGTCTGTTTCTTCTAAAGAGTCAATTCATATTGCGAGAAATGAGTTGAGCTCAGGATCATATGCCGAATAAAGAATAAAGATTGAAGCTGATGGAAGACACCAAATTTGGATTCCCTAAAGTTCCAGTGGAGCAGGTCAAAATTGCAAGTCTCGTTCCCCTGAAGTTGCAGTGGAGCCGATTGAGGACATCAAATCTTGCTGTACTAGAGATACAGAGGAGAAGATTACAAACTTTATCTCACTGAAGCGACAGAAGAACATGATTGAAGTTGTAGATCTGATCTTTATGAAGCTACAAGTGAAGCGGATCGAAGCCACAAATCTCATGTCCTTGAAGTTACATTCGAATAGATTGAAATTACAAGGCATATATCAGAAGATACAGGGGATTGAACCAAAGCTACAAGATACGGTGGACTGGAAAGAAACTACCTGAACAAGAAGAGCACCAAAGAAGTCAAGACTCGGCAAGACGGGGCAAAATTGGCCTTTCATTATGTCTTTGCTCCATTACCATTACACGACAATGAGCAAAGAGGGGCAGCTGTACAGGCCAATTTTCTGGGCCACTTACAAACTCAACCTTGGAGCCCAATTAACTCCCCTAAACCCGAATGGCCCACTACAAAGCCCAATTACCCCTTTTTACAACAGCCCAAGCACCTAACCCACTAACTTAAGCCCATTGACCCAATAACCCTAAATCCCATCAGCCACCTAACCCTAATCTACAGTGCCGCAACCTACCCCCACTTGTCTCTACCAAAGTCGGCCACTTGCTCTCTGACGCCGCCACTGTCGCGTCGACCACCGCCAAAGTCACCTCCATCAACAAGTTGCACCTGCAAGCAAGAAAAGACAGTGAAAAAAATAATAAAAAACAGTTTGTAAGGGCTATAAAAGCCATGAACATAAATATAAAGGGGGTTCTTTTTTCCCTTTCTTTTTTTCTCTTTGTAAACATCAAAAGAAAATTAATCTCAAAAGAGACGATAGTGGTGATTCAAACAAACAAGGAGTAAACAAAGGTTGCATTTTTCTCTTATCTCTTTCGGTTTTAGCATATATATATATACACATTTATTTATTTTTATTTAATAAAAACATAAAATATAATATAAATAATAAAAAACAAAAAAAGGAATAAAAAATAAGATTTTTACCGGTGGCCGACGCTGGAGCCGACGGGTCTCCGGTGACCGTCCGGCGACCCGCGGATGAGCCCTTGGCCGGTTGCTCTCCCCCTCTCCCTCTTCTCTCCTTTCCCTCTCTCTTTTTTCTTCTCTCTTCTCTTCAAATGATTTTTTTTCAGAATTTAGGGCCTTATATAGCCCTCCAAAACGGCGTCGTTTTGGGGGTGCCCTTTAGCCCCAAAACGACGTCGTTTGCCATGGCCCGATCTGACCCGACCCGTCTGGCCTAGGGTCCGCGTGTTTTTGAACGGAAGGGCTAATTGCGCATTTAGCCCTTCCGCTTTTTTATTAATTTACGATCAAGTCTTAATTTTTTTTAAATCGACCTTTAAACTTGTTGCGATTTTCAATTTGGTCATAGTGATGTGCTGCGTTTTGGTAATGGAGAATATTGCGCCTTTAGTCCCCATTGCTTTCACGCGTGTTCATTTTGGTCCTTTATTTCTCTATTTCTTCTTAAATTCACCCCGAAATTTTATTCTTAGTCCGATTTAGTCCTTTTTTCATTTATTTTCATTTTTTACATATTATTAATATTATTACTATTATTTTTATTAATATACTAATTATTTTTAAAGTATTATTATTACTAATGATTATTATTTCTAGTTTTAGCATTATTATTAATATTAATATATGTATATTATATATGTATATATTCATACATTTATATATAGTACTATCTTAATTACTTTATTTTAATATTACTATTATATTATATTTGTCTTTTTTATATACTTCATTATATTTCTAATATTATTATTATTAGTTGTTATTTATTTCTAATATGTATATATTATGTAAATGTTTTAATATTATGTGTATTTTGCACATACGTTATGTATATAAGTTTTTAATATTATATTTCACATATATTATTATATATTTTAATATTATTAGTTATATTTTTCTTTTATACTATTATATATATATTTCTAATATTATATTGTATATTTCTAATACTATTATATATATATATATATATGTGTGTATGTATTTGTGTAGTGTATAAAATAGTTTTATTATTATTATTATCATTTCTAATGTAGGTATGTATTGTATATGTTCTATATATGTTATGTGTATATTTTTAATATTACTAGTTATATATAATATTTCTTATACGTTTCCACATGCATATTTTTTTCTATATACTATGTATATACTTTTAATACCATATTATTTGTATATATTTATATAATTCTTTTAAATACTACGTCATGTATATATTATGTCATGTTTTGATATTATGTTTCTTAAATACCATATATGTCGTGTTTATTCTTAATACTATATGATGTATGTACTTTTTATATATAATTATATTATATGTACATATGTATATATTTTATGTACATAATGTTACTTTCTATTGTCATCATGAATATGTTTTTTATTATATTGGTAATACATTATCTTTTTTGTCTCGTAAATATTAATATAGTCATTCTAAGATTATCAGCTTCAACATTTTATTATTAGTTGCATCGTTGATGAATTCTTATTTTAAATAATGTTTACTCATGTTTTAATTTCAATAATCGAGGCAATATACCGATTTAACATTAAGTCATCGAGATCATCGCTATGTTGGGTGAACGTCAATTAACTTGTGTTAAAATGGCATACCCTTCTAAAAATAAAAAATTTAAAACTTCTCATCTTCTTTTAATCGGATCACGACTAAATTTTACATTGAACTCGTAATTTTGAAAATCAAGACAACATGTGTTTATGAGATACTAATTTTTGGGCGTTGCGAGGGTGCTAATACCTTCCTCGCGCGTAATTGACTCCCGAACCCTAATTTTTCTCTGGCTTTAAACGTAGATCCTTAACTCGGCCTTTTTCTCGATTTTAAAGAAAAATATAATAGGTGTCCGATCACACCTATAAAAAAGGATCGGTGGCGACTCCCTGTTCATTTTAAAAATCAAAATTTAAGTTTTCAAGTTTTCAATAGATCGTCACAATTAGCGACCGAATCTACAAAATTTTTACGTCGCTACATAATTAAATGATCATAACAGAAATATACTAATAGTTAGATGACTTAGATGACTAATTTTATAATTTACCCATAAATTATTAATTTTTTTTAAAAAAATAGAGTTATTCACATAAACTATGAATAGTATGTTATGGATATGTGTAATGCCCCAAATTTCTGTAGTTTCGGCTTTTGTAAGAGTTGGGCTTGAAAGTGTCTGAATCTGTGCTTCGAGTTATTTTTGGTTTAAATATATGTGGGTTAAGTGAAAATGTGCTTTGGGGTGTGTTTGAGAGGTCCCATGTTCAAGCTTTAACTTGGGCTAAATTTTGGTTTTTATTGAATAAAGCCTGACTTGAGAACAGTGAGCTTATAATGAGTTATGGGTAAAAACTTAACAGAATGGGTCTGTTGGTCTAGTGGTTAAGCGTAAGGAAATATGCTTAAGGTTAAGGTTTCGATTCCCTACAATGGTAATGGGATTATTTTTGTTGCAAGTTGCAATTAAGAGTTGGGGTTTTAAGGGAAATTAGGGTTTATTCCATTCTTTTGGGGAATAAAAGGCATTCTTTTTGTTTTCTGCCTTTTTTTTCTTCTTTTGTTTCGCCAAAAACCTTACTACCGAAAACTATATTTCTCTTTCCCCTCTCCTTTGTTTTTCTTCTTTTCTAGATGGTTTTGTCGATTCGATAAGTAACACTTTAATTGAGTTACGTGTTTCCTTTGGAGTTTGTTTAAAGAAGGATTTTGGTCGTTGTTTAGGGAATATTCAAGGATCTGTGGATCATTAACTGAGTTTTTAACAGCGAGGAATTACCGTTCTTCATCGAAGATAAGTAGATCTCTCTTTTGGGATTTGGCAGTTCTTAAGGATATCAATTTAAGTGATTGATTTGGGCTCGGTATTGTCAACCTTAGGCTTTGGAGTGCTCGTGGTTGGGTTAGCAGCGAAAACAAACCAGGTGTGTACTCTGATCGCATAGAAAACGAGTTTAGACGAAAGCCAAAACGCAATCTGTCGACGCCACAAGCGCGTGTGGTCTGCCCGTGTGGTAGCCTACATCGCGAGACATTGGCGTGTAACTGACGAGCTAGGCCGTCATCAAAGCTAAAACATCATTCAGTTATAAATCAACTGATTTACAACTTTGGCAGGTAGGTTTCTTTAACGCGTCATCAAAGCTATATGTCGGTTCCATCAAGAAACAGTTAAAAGTATCACATTGACTACCTCTTCTGCGCACCTAAATGTGTTGTAATCATCTTTTTCAGGTCTATATCAGTACAGAGTCGGGGATGTTCTGAAGGTGACCTGATTCTATAATAAATCTCCATAGTTTCAATTTGTAGAACGACAGAATGTAGTTTTGAGTATAGATGCAGAAAAAACAACTGAAGAAGACCTTTCGAAAGCAATCACGAATGCAAAACTCATCCTCGAGCCATTTGGCATCATGTTGACTGCATACAGTAGCTATTCCGACACCTCGTCGATACCGGGTCGATATGTATTATTTGGGAGCTGAAGATGAAAGGCAGCAATGATTTACCAAAACTTGATGCCAAGATAATGGAAGAATGCTGCTGTGCAGTGGAAGAATCCTTTGGTTTTACATATAAAGCACTTAGGAAAGGTGGTGCAATTTCAGCTTTAGAGCTAAGGGTGGTTAAACACGGAAGCTTTGATGAACTCATGGATTTCTATATATCAAAGGGAGCTTCCATTACCCAATACAAGCCACCTTGTTGCCTTAAATCTGTGGATGCCATAAAGATATTGAATTCAGCGATGGTGGGGAAGTTTTTCAGCCCCAAAACTATGTTTCTATCTGTATTGTCTGAGGGTTAATCAAGCATTGAGGAGGCAATCCTGCCAGGTGGAATTGCAGGCATGGACTTGACAAAGGATCTTTTCATGAATAAATAATTCACCAAGCCCATAGTTTATGTATTATTTACTTTATTTTAGTATTAGTACATTTGACTCTTTCTTTTCCTATTATTATCTAAGACTTTGGTATTCGATTGGTTCATTAGACTCAAAATTTAATAACAGAATGTTGGAAGGAGGAGAAAGAGAAATAATTTCTAATTGAAACTCACTCCTACCACGATTTATACTTCTTATTTTCCCTTTTTTGCTTTGCCTGGCTTTTTAGCTACAACATACATCAAGGTCAAACTTTTAGAAATCTTATTTAAATTTAGATGATTGACGGATAAGACAACACCAAGTAAACATGAAAACATATAACACAAATCTTATTCTAAAACATGTAAACACATGTAATATACAAAATCACTATCCATATCTAAAATCAACTAATAATATACTCAAACATAATTAAAATTATTTCAAATTACCATATCCAAAATAGAAAGCTCTTATTTTCTCCGTTGTACTTTAAATAACCAACATAATAAATATTAAAAAAACTTTATATAATTAATATTAACAATATTTAATAATATAAAATGATTTTCTTGTAAAAGAATAAAATAAAATAATTTATATAATTTATAAAAATTTGAATCACACCATATTAAAATAATTTTATCTTTGTTTTAAAAAATAAGAGCCATAATTAGAAATTTATCCCCTAGTGTTCTATTTTGTCACTTTGGTCCTAGTTTTTGGATCATTTTGATCCTCATATTTCAAAATTTAGTCAAATAAGTTTTTTTTGGACAACAAAATTAATTGAATGGTTGAAACTTTAACAACTCTAACATTGCAACATGCATGACAATTTATATGTACATCATGTCTAAAGTGGACTTTTTTTAAAAAAATTATGAATTTTATTAGATTTATTTATCTTTTTAATATTTTTATTAATTTTATTGAAGAATATGTGGATTGTCACGTGAATTGCTATGTTAGTGCCATTAAAATTTTAGCAGTTTAATTAACTTTTTAATTTAAAGTAAAGCAATTTGATAGGTTGATGAGACCTAAAAAATAAAAGCTACTTGAAAAAAAAATGAATTAGTAGAAAGAAACAAGTAGGATTATATCCACATAGAAAAGTGATAATTTTATTTCTTAAGCAAAAACAAGAAAAGTAAATTGAGGGGGTCTTTTATAAGATCGAAAGCAAAATTAAATTAAAAATTAAATTTAAATTGAAAACTTTAAATGAAGAAAGTAATATTTAGAAGTTTTAGAAAATCGATGAGAAAAACTCTAGTCAAAGATAAAATCTCCATTTGATTTATAGATTCAATCATTGATGCAAGGATAACTTGTAACCGCCCGTTTTTAGGATTTATTGGAACAATGGTTTTGGGACCACAATCCGAAGTCAAAATATTCATTTTATCATTTTAATGAGGTTTATAGCATAATAGATTAATTACGTGAAAGTTTCGTAAAGAAATTTTACCGTTTAAATACTTAATTCGGTAAAAAGGACTAAATCACGTACAGTGTAAAATATGAGTTCTATAAGTTAAATGACCAAATGACTATAGAAATGAAAATATAGAGTACTTGCATGCTAATTAACCCACTAATTAGTTAGTGGAGGGTTTGGTTTGGCATTATTGAAAATTATTAATTTTTAAAAGGTTATAAAGGTAAAATGGTAAATAATGTTATAATAATTAAAATAAAAAACGACCATCATCTTTGTCCATAAACCACCACCGAAATTGCATTAAGAAAAACAGCCATGGATGAAGTTATATTTAGCCAAGCTTTGAAGATTAATGGGTGAGTGGTTTTTGCTCGGTTTTTAATAATTTTTATGTTTTTGATATCGTTGCTTCGTAATCTAGCAAGTCCTTCTCTTCGATTTCAAAACTGTTATAGATTTTGAATGATGCCATTATTGAATGCTTGGTTGTTTAGATGTTTTATGATAGATTATTAAAGTTTGAAGCTAGATTAACAAGTTTTATAAATTGATTTTTGACAAAAATGTCAATTACAGATTTAATTGAGAAATTTGTAAAATCCATGGGTAAATGTGTGAGTTAATGAGAAAAATGGGCTGATATGAATAGAAGGAAAATTCAGTTAGCATGGGCTGGTATTGAATTGTATGAATTTGTATTTTTATTCGATTTGGACTAAATCTTAAAAATGTAAAATATTAGGGGCAAAAGTGTAATTTTACCAAAATGTGTATATAGTGTCAAATTGAATAGAATGGGAAGTTAATATGCTGAATTTGGTATTATATATTGATCAAGATAAGCAATTACCAGAACTAGATCGGGGAAAACAAAAAGCAATTGTTTAAATTCGAATTACTGATTATATGATTAAATTACTATTTACATGAATGAAAGTGAAATGCTACAATTGTTATATATGTTACATGAATTCGGTATGATAATATGCATTAGGTATATGAATTGAGTATTTAAATGTATGTACTTAATTGAATTGAATATATATATATATAATTTGAGAAATTGAATTATTGATTATTGAATGCTTAAATGATGAAGTTGAATAATTACTGAGCCCCATCTGAACCGTAGGGATTTGTTAGATACGAGTGACATGTCACCATGGTTACCATTTTGGTCAAGCTCCTGTATTTGTTGCGAACTTACTACAGCTCGTATGAGCTTATCGATATATCAACTAGTAAGAACTTACTGTTTTTAGCTCATTGGAGCTTACCGTTTCAGCTCAATAGAGCTTACTGTTCATCAGCTCAGGAGGAGCTTACTGATCATGGTTCGAAAGAGCAGAAATGATAATGAATTGATGGATTTTCGATAAATACACTTAGTGTATATCACCCGAGTATCTATCCATATTCTACGTAGTTCAACGTGCATAATTACTGTTACTGATCATATGAATAAGATATGTGTTTATATGGATGAATTATTGTTGATACAGATGAGTTACTATTATTATTGATGAACTATTGGTTATATGAATGAATTACAATTTATACGAATAAAAAATGAATTGCCATAATGTTATGTGAATTACATGGTATTGATGATTTTATATACTTATGTATTTGGCAAATTTGGTTGGATTATATTGAAATGGTAATATAAGTTATAATAACGTACGAACAAATGTTGTATATGTGAATTGAGGTATAGGTAGTTTAACCACATATACCTATTAGTGTGCAAGATACGGAATATTCGATGTTATTTCCATGGTTCAACGGAGATTATAACGGTACGAGAATTGAAATGATGATATGAATCAGTTTAGGTATCCATAACACGCTTGACAAGTAAGTGATATTTAATAGTTTCATATGATATGTAAGTGAAAACTGATGAATATATATACAGGAATTACCAGGTTGTTTTTATATTACATGTTGATTTTGATGGAGCTGATTTATATGTTCTCATGTTTCTCTAATTTTGAGTTAATTGTTAAATTTAATATAGTACATACTAGTCATACGAGCTTACTAAGCTTATTAGCTTACTCTGTTTATTTTTTGTATTGTTTTTATAGTGATTTGAAAGCTCACTCAGGTTGGAAGTCATTGAAGATTTCATCACACTATCTAGGAGTTGATTTGGTATTTTTGAACTCTTTGAAATTGGTAATATGGCATGTATAGGCTAGTTGATGATATGAGATATATAAGTTATTTTAGCCATTAAAGCTTATATGTATCGATGTGTTTAAGCCATGTGATTTGGCTTAACTTGGCTAAATATTTGGTTATGTACATGTGTACTAAATATGGCATGTTTTGATAAGTAGTTGATGGAATGAAGATATGCAAATGGTTTGAATATGTGATGGATATATGAATCAAAGATTGTTTGAATGAGAGAATGGTGTTATATGTATGCTTATAGGTGATTAAATTTGGGTGAGGAAAAGTGGCTTAAATAAGCCTATTTCTTGTCCACACGGGCGTGTGACTCGACCGTGTGTCAGTTAAAGGTTAGCTTAAACAAGTTAGTGAGTTACACGGCTTAGACACACGGGCGTGTCTACTGGCCATGTGACACAGGTTAGTATACCCTCAACTTTTCACACGGTCAAGGCACACGGGCGTGTCTCCGGCCATGTGATGCAAGTTAGTATGTATGCCCTATTTCCACAGGGCCTGGACATGGGCGTGTTTGATGGTCGTGTGAGGCACACAGCCTGTTCACACGGGCGTGTGACCTTTGAATGTCTGAAAATTTTATGTGTTTCTTAAAGTTCGTAAATGTTATCGATTTAGTCCCGAACCACTTCTAATGTCTGTTTTGGGACTCGTAGGCCTGATTAAGGGACAATGTGAATGATTGAGAAAAGTTTTAATTTGGATGCTAGATTTGTATCTCGGAAATGCATGATTGTTATGATATAAGTCCGGTAATGCATCAAACCCTCTTCCAGCGTCGGATACAGGTAAGGGGTGTTACATAACTTCCCTTATTTAATTAGTTTTAGTTGTCAGGTTAGTATACCCTCAACTTTGCACATGGTCAAGGCACACGGGCATGTCTCCGGCCATGTGATGCAAGTCAGTATGTATGCCCTATTTCCACACGGCTTGGACATGGGCGTGTTTGATGGCCGTGTGAGGCACACAGCCTGTTCACACGGGCGTGTGACCTTTGAATGTTTGAAAATTTTATGTGTTTCTTAAAGTTCGTAAATGTTATCGGTTTAGTCCCGAACCACTTCTAATGTCTGTTTTGGGCCTCGTAGGCCTGATTAAGGGACAATGTGAATGATTGAGAAAAGTTTTAATTTGGATGCTAGATTTGTATCTCGGAAATGCATGATTGTTATGATATAAGTCCGGTAATGCATCAAACCCTCTTCCAGCGTCGGATACAGGTAAGGGGTGTTACATAACTTCCCTTATTTAATTAGTTTTAGTTGTTGATTCAATGTTAGGCAACCAATCTCTTATTACCTTTTCGGAAACTAAGACACAACTCATTTGAAATTATTTCCCTTACAATAAATTTATCAATTAGTGAGAATTTTTCTACAATAAATTTATCAATTAGTGACTGTGCTTCTATGTGAACTTAACCCTTTCAACATCGACGCTCTTTAATGCCATCAAACTGGCATTCATCGCGTTTGGCTTGTTCAAGTTATGTGGGTGAAAATTTTCAATTCAGTCACTCAATTATTAATATACTTTTGTTTTAATCATTTTTATTTTGGTCACTCTTCATTAAATAATTAACCGTAGTAATATTTACAAATTCTATCAATTTGATCTTAATTCTAAACAATTCAATAAATTTAACAATCCACATTTATAAATTTTATCAATTTGATCCTCAAGCACATATAATTAAATATAAAAATAATTATATTAAACACATAATTAAATTTTGATAAACTTATATATAAATTTGTGATTTTGATAAACCCAAAAACTCAGAACCCAAAAATTCATTAAATTTGTGATTTTTATAAACTTCATTCATGATCGTGGTAATAGCATTCTCAATAGCGGACCTAATTTTTATTATGAAGCCTAACAAATAATTAACAAATAAAATGAAAATATAAAAATGAAAATGCATCCTATTTCAAATCATCATCTTTTGCATTCTTGTCAACTTGAAGAATCATATAATAATCTAAACCCATTTCTAAGCAAAAAATTTATGTTCATCTAATTTGTTTGCAATTTATTAAAAAATATATAAATTTTCTATGTTTTCGAATTTTTTTATTGTTGTAATATTTTTAATTTTTTAGATACATATATTTTTTTATAATTTATAATTTCATTTATATTTTAAGACATTTATATAAATTTTATATATTTTATTTTAAATTTTTAAAACAATTTATAAACAAAATAGATTATGACATATCAATGCCACATGTCACAACCTAGGACTGTCATATGTCCTATATTTAACACTGTTACAAAAAAAAATACCAAAACCCTTAACATATTGAAAATTTGGGTACTAACTTGAAACAAAAAAAAATCCTAAGTTCTTAAAAAAAAATAATTTTGAAAAGAAGGTTCTGAATAAATAGTGTCAAAAATGCTTCAGCAGGATGCACTGTCAGCAAAATTCATGAAAAATGCTCCCACGTGGATGCTCTTTTTCTACAGTAGTTCCTGAAAAAATAATTTTGAGAAGACGGTTCTGAACAAATAGTGTCAAAAACGTTTCAAGCAGGATGCACTGTCAGCAAAATGGATGAAAAAAGCTCCCATGTGGATGCTCTTTTTCTACAGTAGTTCCTATTTGGCCTTAGGCTATAAATGAGCCAAATTTCATTATCAGGTTGCATAAGTTACAACAAGAAAAATTAGAGAGGCTAAGTAGAATAGAAATTGAAGATGAGTGAAGGTATTAGTGCTATTATTTACTATGATGGTGAGGTCTGTGACACCGAGAACGGCGTTTTTTATTAGAGAACACAACGCGGCTGGTTTTTAACCAGAATATAGATTTGACAATGATGGTCGTGGAACTAACTATAAATTCGACTAAGGCAAGCGCACCTATCAAACAGTAGTATAATTATGGTGAGACCAAAAATATCGTATCCACGAGCAATAAAAGTACTAGTAATTACTCTCTTTTTATTATCTAGCCTAAAAATTAAAGTGATATTTTAAACTAAGATGAATTACCTAATTAACTAAAATTACGACAGAGATGAAAGTTGGAAAATACTTTAGGAAAATTGATAGAGAAGACAACACCTAAGGAAGAATCCATCTAGACTTCACTTATTATCTTTGAATTAGACGATTTATTCACTTGACTTAATCCGTAAAAATCCCTAATTTATGTTAATATCTCTCTTGAGACTAAGAACAACTGATTCTAGGTTGATTAATTGAAATCTCTTTCTAATTAAAACCCTATTGTCGCATTAACTCGATCTATAGATTCCCTTATTAGATTTGACTCTAATCCAGCATATTTATGTCGTTCTATCTCTAGGATTGCATTCAACTCCGCTTAATTATGAATGATCTACTCTTAAACAGGGACTTTTGCTCCACTAAATAAGCACATCAAACACCTGAATTAATACCCTGGAATATTAAAACAAGAATTTAGAACTCATAATTAAGAATAAGAACAAGTATTTATCATATAATTCAAATAATAATAAGTTTCATCTTAGGTTTCATCTCCCTTAGGTATTTAGGGATTTTAGTTCATAATAATAATGGAAAACATCTCAAAGTTTGGAAAACAACAAAACATAAAGAAACCCAAAGAACTCCTAGGAGATTGAGTGGAAGTCTTCAGTCTTGATGTAGATCTTGCCTCTGAGGTGATTTCGATGGCTTTTCTTAGGTATTTTCTGCCTTCTACTCTCCATCCCCCTTTTAATCTTCTTCTAGGGTGTTTATATAGGCTTTGGAATGCTTCAAAACCCTAAAAATTAGCCTTTTTCTGAGTAGAACTAGATTTAGGCCCGACAAGGACACGGTCGTGTGACACGCCCGTGTGGGGTGGCTTAGGCCGTGTTAAAAACTATTAAATAGACACGGGCATGTGGTCTACCCGTGTGAGGAAGTCCAGGCCATGTTGATTTCCTATGTTGACCTATTTTCTCCGTTCTTGGCCCGTTTCTCGCTGTTTTTACTCTCCTATGCTCACCTAAGTATAAAACATGAAATTAAAGGATCAGGAGCATCAAATTCCACAAATCTAATGATAGTTCATCCAAAAATGTACTAAGTATAGGATAAAAATATGTATAAATTACGACTTATCAAATACCCCCACACTTAACCATTTGCTTGTCCTCAAGCAAAATCCTCAATTCACAATTAAGAATTCATTTTTCTCAACTTATAATTCCTATCAATAATATCTCAAAATAATCCATAAGTAATCATACATTGAGAATTCAACTAGAAGAACATCAAAGTTTCAAACATTCCAAGTTGAGCATTTTATCACGAAAACATAGGTGTCTCCGCTCATCTAAGTAATCAGCTTTGATTCAAAATATTACAGAGTTTAACATCCTTACTAAAGATTCACTCAAATCACTCGAGGTGTTTAAGGACAAAAAATTTAGCACTCAACATTCAATATGAAAAGTCATTACCATAGGCTTGCATGAAAATCAAATCTCCACCACTATATATTAAGATGATACATCAATCAAAAGGTCTTTAAAGGGTTGTAACGTGGCTTTGGTTAGGGGGTGTGGTCACAAGCTAAAAAATTATATTCCTAATTAGATGATCCTAAAATTGAGCTTCTCTTCATGGATAACATCATTTTAATCCAAGCATTACATAATTTCGTAATATGCTAGACGACAAATCTCAATTGCAGCAACTTCGTTTTTTTAAGAGTAAGAACGAGTAACATAGAAATTTGTTAACTATAAAAACTAAAACATAGCTAAACAATTTATTCAAATCAAATCTCGACAAAAATAGGGATCAAATTAATTGAGGGGATTTCAACAATAATGGGTTATGGGTTAATATTAGGGTAAATCAATGAATGGTTTGTTAGGCTCAAGGGGGTTCACTAATGGTTAATTATAAAGGTAGACTTTTATGGAGTGAGTGGGTTAAACCTAAATGCCTTTATCATCTTGTCATATCAAATCAATGGTGTGGTCTTGATATGCATAATCGAGCAAGTTCTAAAACAACAAATCACTATTGACAAACTCATAGCAACAATAAAAGTGAGCATGAAAGAAATAATATTGCTCTAAAGGCTCAAGATCTCATAAAAATTATGGCTTTTTGATGTTAATCCTGTAAATTTCAACTTCAAGGTAATACCTAAACTTGGGGAAATAACCTAAAAAAAAAATTTATTCTCAAAAATCAACTTATCATGCTTGATTCTTTAATTATATAAATTTTAAACAATCAATGCATAAATGCCTATGTTTTAATTCAAGACATATCAATAAAAATCATAAATTAATCAAAATTTATTCTAATAGTGATATGAGTGAGTCACGTGAGAATAAGACAAAATTTAGGAATTTTTCTGATAATGATATAAATAACCCCCACACTTAAGATGTACATTGTCTTCAATGTACAAAGATAGATTTACTAAAAAATATAGATATAAGATCATAAGAAAGGGAGAGAAGTGAAACTTCCTGAATATTAAATGGAATCCTTGAATTGAAGTCATGAAAAGTAATTGGCTAAGGCAAAGGTGAGATTGGAGGAGGATACTCCGGTGGTGGTAGAGGTTGTTAGTCCACGAGTGCTGTGCCAAAAGAATATTATAACTGGTGATAGCTATGGTCATGGTCGAGCAGGACATGGTAGTCGTGGAGGACCTTTTCCAGTGCAGTTGCAAATTCCTAAGTAATAGTGAGCTTTGGAGCTCATCATAACTGCGATAGGATCAATAACTCTTTAGGAAATATAAAGTAGCATGATTACTCGTAAAGAAATGGCCGAAAACATAAATTACTTAATATAATTTGTAAAACCTAAAGATGAAGTAAAAATAGTCTTAAAGATAATTAAAATAAAAAGTACTTTAAATAGATAAATAAAGATAGAAATAAAAATAAAAATAAAAGTCTTCAAAAATCCTCATCACCAGATGGTTCGCGAGGTGGGGGTGGCGATGAGATGTGAAGGTGCTGACAAATCTGATGGAGGGTTGCATCAATGTGATCAAAGCGCTGAAAACATTGCTACTCGAATCGAGTGAGACGCTCAGAGATGATAGAAAGTGAAGTAGCCGCATGAACTGGATGATGAATAGGTGGTGGCTGAGATGGTGGTGAGGGATGGGGATCAGCCACGGGCATGGGCAGTGATGGGGAAGCAGTGTAGTGCGGTGTTGATGAGGTAGAAGGTAAAGTAAAGGAAGGAAAAGAGGGAAAAGAAAGGTAGATGGAAGAGATGGGGGTAGAAAAGAAAAGCAAAGGAGAAGGGGAAGCTAGGGCTGGCCGGAGTAGGGGGCTGAACGAGGATGTCGGCGGCTAGGGTTAGGGTTTTAGGAAAAGGGATGATGAATAGTGAGGGGTTTATATAGATATTGGGGCACACGATCATGGGGCACGCCCGTGTGCCCTTATTTTAGCCCGTGTGTTTCGTGATTTTTGAATTTGGTCGTGTCTGAAATTTGGCCCATGCCCGTGTTCTCTGGACGTGTGGGTGTACATAGCCGTGTCCTACTTCGTTCGCTTCTCCCACGCCCATGTATATAAGCGCACGCCCGTGTTATTTTGACAGCATCGACCACGAGTGGTTGGCACGGGCGTGTCGCACGCCCGTTTTAATTTGATAGTTTCGACCACAGGTGGTGGGCACGGGCATGTCACACGCCCATATTAATTTGGTAGTTTTGACCACGGCTTATAGATACGGGTGTGTTAGACGCTGGTGTTGATTTGGCAGAATTTCCCACGGCCATGTCGCATAGCCATGGCAACTTATCGAATCCCGTGTTTTGGAAAAAAATTACTCTATTTTCACACGGCCATATCGCACGGTCGTGTCGACGCCCGTGGCATTAGCACAGCCTGAAGCATGCCTGTGTGCTAGGCCGTGTGTACTAATTGTACCTACAATTAGATCGTAAAGGAAAAATAATCTAAATTATTTAGTGGGGTTAGTGCTCGGGTTACCTCCCAAGAAGCGCTTATTTAGAGTCTAAGCTCGACTTACTCAATTTCGCATAGTCATGGTGTTCAAAGAGTTGAAACTCCTCTTTTCTGCTATCAATTTTATCAAAATAAGGTCTGAGTCGAGTATTATTTCCCTTGAAAGTTCTGAATTCATTATGTGTTACCTCGACTGTACCATGTGGGAAGGTTTTCAGTACTGTGAAGAGAATTGCTCCGTTTGTATCATGCTTTAAAGTAGCAATTCGGGGGTCCTTTTCATCTAACAATACTTTATCCCCAACCTTAAATTGTGTTGTTTCATCCCTATGCTTCTCATGGTGTCGCTTTAATTCATCGTGTGCTTTTGGTTTCTCCTTGACATGTGTTCGCCATTCATCTAGTTCATCGATCTGAAGCCTTCGTTCTTCATGAGTCGTTCTATTTTTGTTGCATAGATTAGAATAAGGCTCCATCATGTTCTTCCTAGGGAATTCCTGCAAAGAAGTTTGAGTTGCAGCATTACTCAAATCAACAGAACTTAAACAATCATCTCGATTACTAGATATATTAGTAGAATCACGAGCTTGAAGTTTAATCGTGTCATCTTCTACATGAAGTATCAATTCACCTGTGCCAACATCAATGATAGTTCTAGCAGTCGCTAAAAAGGGTCGTCCTAAAATCAAAGGCACGTCATTATCCTCTTTCATGTCTAGAACAACAAAGTCAACTGGGAATATAAATTTATCAATTTTCACAGGTACGTCTTCAATAATACCCTTAGGAAATCTAATTGTTTTATCTGCTAATTGAATGCTCATCCTAGTTTGTTTGGGTTTCCTAAGACCGAGTTGTTTAAACATTTTATATGGCATGACATTAATACTAGCCCCTAAATCAGCCAAGGCATTGTTAATATTTAGACTACCAATCAAGCAATGAATCGTAAAACTCCCTGGATCTTTCAATTTGCTGGGTAGCTTATTTTGTAAAATGGCTAAGCAAACTGTGTTTAATTCCACATGCGATGCATCATCCAACTTCCACTTATTTGCTAAAAGCTCTTTTAAAAAATTAACTGCATTTGGCATCTGCGAAAGAGCTTCAATAAACAGTAAGTTAATATGTAATTTCTTTAATAATTTAAGGAATTTACCAAATTGGTTATCCGTGTGGTCTTTCTTTATCGCACTGGGATATGGAACACAAGGTTTATACTCTCTTCTTACCGGTTTTTGCTCACTATGGTCTACCTCATCCTTACCTTTACTTACTACAAATTCTTGCCTCAGTTCTAGTTCAAGTTCAACTAACTCTTCTTCATTTCGAACGGATTAAGCTGTTCCCTTGGGTTATTTTCAGTATTGATCGGCAAGCTACCTTGTGGTTGTTCGAAAATCATCTTTTCTAGCTGACCTATTTGATTCTCGAGCCCTTGAATTGATGCTTGCTGATTTTTAAGTGTCGCTTCCATGTTCTGAAAATGAGTTTCCGCTACTAAAATAAATTTTGTCATCATCTCCTCAAGGTTTGGCTTTTTCTCTTGCTGGAAAGGTTGTTGTTGGAAGCCTAAAAGGGGTGGTGGTCTCTGATTCCCTTGGCCTCCTCATGAAAAATTTGGGTGATTCCTTCAACCTGCATTGTAAGTGTTACTATAAGGATTATTTTGAGGTCGAGGATTATTACCCATATAATTCAATTGCTCGTTTTCCATGTTGTGGCCATGGGGTGGGTATTCTGAATTGCTCGTTCCACCTCCACTTGCATCGCACTGTATTATTGGATGAACCTGTGAAGAACTAAGTAAACCATCAATTTTTCTATTCAAGAGTTTTACCTGATTAGAAAGCATAGTAACCAAATCGACGTTAAAAATGCCAGCCACTTTTGTCGGCTTTGTCCTCATAACTTGTCACTGATAATTATTCAGTGACATTTCTTCTATAAACTCATAAGCCTCTTCAGGTGTCTTATTATTAATAGTCCCACCAGCAGCCGCGTCGATCATCTGTCTTGTTGAGGGGTTCACACCTTGTAAAAAGTCTGAACCTATAACCATAGAGGTAACCCATAGTGAGGGCACCTTTTCAATAAGTCCTTGTATCTTTCCCATGCATCATAAAGAGTTTCTAAATCTATCTGCACAAAAGAAGAGATATCATTCCTCAATTTAGCCATTTTAGCTGGTGAAAAATATTTCAGTAAAAATTTTTTAGTCATTTGTTCCCAAGTAGTAATTAACCCTCATGGTATCGAGTTCAACCACTATTTAGCCTTATTTCTTAATGAGAAGGGAAAAAATCAAAGGCGAATGGAATCTTCAGAAATGATATTGATCTTAAAGGTGTCACAGAGTTCTAGAAAATTTGCTAAATGAGTGTTAGGATCCTCGTCCTGCAAACCATGAAACTAAACAAACTATTATATCATTTGAATCGTGTTAGGTTTTAGTTTAAAATTATTTGCAGCTACAACAGGTCTAACTATACTCGATTCAGTTCTTGTTAAATTAGGTTTAGCGTAGTCATACATAGTACGAGGAGCAAGATTCTAATTTACTGGGTTCGCGACAACCACAAGAGGTAGTGGATTATTCAGATTATCAGCCATCTCTTCGGTATTATTGGTCTCGTCCTCATGCTCTTCCTCTATGTATTGTAAGCTTCACCTTATTTCTCTTCAGTTTTTGCGAGCTATGCTCTCGATCTCGCTATCAAAAAGCAAAGGTCCTGACAGATTCCTCCTAGTTATAAACTAGAGATCCCTACCAGAAGCAAACAAAAGAAATATTAGAAAATAAAATTTAACTAAAAAAAAGTAAATTGCAATTAAAAAAAAAGAGGCTAAAGTAATAAAAATTAAGCGTTCCTAATATCTTAGTCTTCGGCAACGGCACCAAAAACTTGATGGTTGTGGAGCTAACTATAAATTCGACTAAGGCAAGCACACTTATCAAATAGTAGTATAGTTATGGTGAGACCAGAAATATCGTATCCACAAGGACTAAAAGTACTAGTAATTACTCTCTTTTTATTATCTAGCCTAAAAATTAAAGTGATATTTTAAACTAAGGCTAATTACCTAATTAACTAAAATTACGACAGAGATGAAAGTTGGAAAATACTTTAGGAAAATCGATAGAGAAGACAATACCCAAGGAAGAATCCACCTAGACTTCACTTATTATCTTTGAATTAGACGGTTTATTCACTTGACTTAATCTGTAGAAATCCCTGATTTATGTTAATATCTCTCTCGAGACTAAGAACAACTGGCTCTAGGTTGATTAATTAAAATATCTTTCTAATTAAAACCCCTATTGTCGCATTAACTCGATCTATGGATTCCTTTATTAGATTTGACTCTGATCCGGCATATTTATGTCATCCTATCTCTAGGATTGCATTCAACTCCGCTTAATTATGAATGATCTACTCTTAAACAGAGACTTTTGCTCCACTAAATAAGCACATCAAATACCTGAATTAATACCCTGGAATTTTAAAACAAGAACTTAGAACTCATAATTAAGAATAAGAACAAGTATTTATCATATAATTTAAATAATAATAAGTTTCGTCTTAGGTTTTATCTCCCTTAGGTATTTAGGGAGTTTAGTTCATAATAATAATGGAAAACATCTCAAAGTTTGGAAAACAACAAAACATAAAGAAACCCAAAGAACTCCTAGGAGATTGAGTGGAAGTCTTCAGTCTTGATGTAGATCCCGCCTCTAAGGCGATTCTGATGGCTTTCCTTAGGTATTTTCTACCTTCTACTCTCCATCCTCCTTTTAATCTTCTTCTAGGGTGTTTATATAGGCTTTGGATTGCTTCAAAACCCTAAAAATTAACCTTTTCTGCGTAAAACTAGATTTGGGTCTAACAGGGACATGGCCATGTGACACGCCCGTATGGGGTGGCTTAGGCCCTGTTAAAAACTACTAAATAGACACAGGCATGTGGTCTACCCGTGTGAGGAAGTCCAGGCCGTGTTGATTTCCTATGTTGACCCATTTTCTCCGTTTTTGGCCCGTTTCTCGCTGTTTTTACTCTCCTATGCTCACCTAAGTATAAAACATGAAATTAAAGGATTAGGAGCATCAAATTCCACAAATCTAATGATAATTCATCCAAAAATGTGCTAAGCATGGGATAAAAATATGTATAAATTACGACTTATAAGACAGAACTTCGTAAAAGAATTAGGCGCAAAATTTTTGAAACGACGCCAATGAGGGTCTCTTCTATTAAGTATTGATTTTGTGCTTTGATTAATCCCGTAACATATGACTCATTTGATATCAAAGGTGATCGTAGCTTGGAGGCAATAGTGTAGACTCATCTCACTAGTGGATCACCCTATCTTGAGTTATATGTTCAATTTTCATCGCCAAATGAAGCATTGCAACTTCAATATCTACTGCTATTCGAGAGGAACATATGACCCCTACCTGACACTTCGTTAGTGGAAGGCAGAACACAGAAGCACCCGTATTTGGTGGCAGTATATAATACATAACTCCTGCACGATATTCAGTTAGTGGATGGGACATGCACATCGGTGGGTTGATGTTCGATGCTGAAACACGTATTGGGGAATGACATCAACTTCCAGTGGTTGGCAATCCACATCTAATTGGGGACGTTACGAAACGTCCACAAAAAGGAATGATGTACTCCCTACGATGTCCATCAGCGAGGGGACCTCGTACGTTACAGATAATGGTAGGTTGGATGATAAGTCTAATGTGGATCCACCTCGAGAGCCCAGCCCCGATGGTGCAGAAGTTGTATTATTTTCTGAACCGAAGCCTGTTCTATTCGAACCTGAAGACGTTGAAGGGGGTTCAGATGAAGAAGAAGAAGATCTACGATTCAGGGTGTACTCACCTCCAGCCCACATGCATAATGTCAATATATCGACAGCTATCACACAGAAGGCGTGACCGTACAAGTTCGTAATTGGATTCGGGTGAATTAGAAGTTGGTAAGGAGTTTTCCAGTAAGGATAGTTTTCTTGGTGCATTGAAACAACATAGCATCAATCACGGGGTTAACTACAACTTGGTTAAATCCAAATTTGATAAGTTCAAGGCCAAGTGTACAATGCAAGACGGTACATGTTCATAGAAAATAATGGCTTTGGTTAAGAAAAAGACAGGCTTGTAGGAGATAAAAAAGTACAAAGGTCTACATACATGTGTTGTCGGTACAGTATCACTGGGTGTTTAGGGTTTTTGAATAATAATGTTATTACTTAATGTTGAATTATTTAACGTACTTCGTTGACAAGTGTTTCACAAGATCATCCCAAGATAGATTCAGGTATGATAGCTAGCTTAATACTACTGATGGTGAAGGTAGATCCCTGGACTTCTATGTCGGTCTTAATTACCAATATTCATAGCCAATTGAGGTACACGCCCTCTTGCCGCAAGGCTTGGATAGCTAAGCAGAAGGCGTTGGAAAAGATGCATAGTGGGTGGGATGCTTCATATAATGAGGTGTGGCAGTAGTGTCAGGTGTTGGAGAGGTATGTCTCAAGTTGCATAACAGACCTTGAAATGAGCCCTACGTACTACAACTACTGATTGCTCCATGGATGCCAAGTGCTCAAGCATCTGTTCTAGAGCTTTAAGCAATGTTGGGACGTATTTGTGTATTGCAAGCCATTGGTACAAATTGACGGTACCTTTATGTATGGTAGATATATCCGTCGGCTATTGCTAGCTGTAGTACAGGATGGCAGTGGGAGAATCCGTCCAATTGCGTTTGCAATAACATCGGGGTAGTCGGGTGATGAATGGGATTTCTTTCTTTCTAGGTTAAGGAAGCATATATGCCTCCAACCTGATATCTGCGTTATATAGGATCGGGGTACTAGAATACTAGTCGCAATTGAATGATAGGAAAGCCTATGGGATCGCACACACTATCAGTATTGTCTAAGGTACGTTGCATCCAACTATTACGGGCAATATCGATCTACCACTGAATGACGATAATTGACCAACATAGGTATTTAATCTCTATTAATATAATTTTGTTTGTAATATTCAATTTATTCTAAATGGAATAGTGGTATGTAATTTTTGCTATCAACTTATATTGGTAGGGTAAAAGATCAGTAAGGACTGTTTTCATGAGACGTTGGCAATTTTACGTTCAGTTAACGAACAAGGCGTAGACTAGCTCTGTAACATACCTTTCAAACAGTGGACACAAGCATACGACAGCGGCCTATAATATGGTCATATGACCTCAAACCTGGTTGAATGCATAAATTTTATTCTAAAAAGAAAGCATCATTTGATAATCTCAGTTGTGTGAGAGACATATTTTTGTTTGGAGGCACTATTTTCAAGGTGAGCAGCAAGTTATAAAGGCCAAATGCATGGAGGCCATGTATGGTTCTGAAAGGTATTGTAAGAAATTAACAAGGTGATGGCGCGGGCCAATACTATGCACATAGTGTGTCACAATTGCGATAACCTATGGTTTCGTGTGACTGAGTTTGACAGACCGAACCAAGGTATTACCAGCAGGCAATATCGTGTACACTTGGGAAATAGGTCTTTGAACTGTGGGACGTTAACACACTTCGTTATCTATTCGCTCATGTAATTGTAGCTTGTCAGAATCTCCGCTTGGATCCCATGAGATATGTCGACGAAGTGTACAAGATAGAATACATGTACAATGTGTGGAGACACGTATTCCCACCAGTCCCAAATGAATGTAAGTGGCCGTCTGTATCGCTTGCTCCGTTTAAGTTGTTACCGGATTGAGAATTGTGTCACAAACCAAAAGCTAGACCTTGCTCGAGTAGAATAATAATAATATGGATATCCGAGAAAGAACGAACCAACAGAATTTGTGTGGATGGTGTAGGAACCCAGGTTATACAATTCGATCATGTCCAAACTGAAATAGTTGATGATTGCTGTAATGAAACTATGTTGCATTATTTCTATTGCCTTATTCAAAAGAGCTTTTATTTTATTAAAGAAAAATATAAAAATAATTTACTATTAAAATATTAAAAACAACTTTTATTCTATTAAATGAAACAATATAAAAAAAATTTGTACAAATATATTTTAAAAAATCAATGTATGTGTCGGTCAGAATCAGTGCCACATAGGGGTGGTCAACGATTACGAGCTGGATTCCTCATTGGTTTAGCTCCCGACGGGGGTTGTGGTTGCTCCAGCAGGGGTTATGGTTGCTCCGGTTGTAGGTGTTGAGAGGATGACCCACCTTGATAGAATAAAAAATGCGAGGTGTTTGCATCACCCAATACGGAGGTGTTTGAATCCCATAAGCCAATGGGGATTGATAATAAGATGAGCTCCCAGACGGTGCCTCGTGCGATCCTTCCAGTGATGATGGCCTAGATATCGGGGGTTGAATTAGAGTCATTGGGAAATGAGATGCACCGGGCCATGCATTCCAACCTGACATAGAACTGGGAAAAGGAAACATATAAGGGTTAGGATACATATAAGGGCTAGGATACGCCCTTGACATAATCTGAAGGGGCTGTGGTGTGGGTATTGTCAGTTGAGGCATTGCGCTCGGTGATTGTGTAGGCACTATTGATGGGCCCGTGCCGTCATCCTTTCTCTTTGGATTTAAAAGGTCCTGTCGTTCCTTTTTGAGACAGATTTGCCAACGCCTTTTCTTTTTCAACAGCAAATATGGCTTGCCATGGATCCTAAACCATGGTATGTAATCAGGAGTAGGTATATAATCATATCGACTTTTCCAAATTTTGATATATTCTGAGAAGAATGCTGACCAATTCGTATTCGTTTACCGTAAGTCAATTTTGTGCTCATTATCGAGCACCTCAAGTTCCTCAAGAATCGGTTGTCGGAATTCAAATTGCCACAACACTCTATTCGTCTGGTGCATCTCAACAGTAGCATAGTTGACCAATGAGAACTTAACATGCCAAATGTTCGGATTTTGAAATAATTCATCCAGAATTACTACCTGAATTGTTGGATCCTTGTATGGTGTCCATTGAAACTATATGAACGTGATAAAAATATTAGTTATATACATAATACTAAATACTAAATAAAAAATGACTATTTTATGTATATATATTTTATTTAATACTTACTTGCGCTTCCGACCGTTGGTCTAATAGAAGCCGTATATCTTCTAGAGTAGTAGGTATTCCAACATAACTCGTCGAATGGTTCCACCTAATTAAATAAATTTTTAGCAGACAATTATATTTTAAATCTATGTAATAATTGTAAAATCAAATATAAATTTTAACTCGTTAAGAGTTGGAATGTATATGGGTGGTTCACTCGAGGACGTAAAAATGGAAAGCGAAACCGAGCCCATGATTGTAGTAGTGTATGCAACCTTCGATTTTGACTTTATTTGGTGGTGTCGCCCTGCACATCTCTCGGTACAATGTTGCCAATGCGGCAAACCCCCAATTAAATTTTCCAACTGCTCTAAAATCAATGAATTTCAGTAGCCACCTCAGATGTACGAGGTTTCGTGACAAGTCCAGCATCAAATAACCTCCAATCATCTCAAGGATGTATGCCTGAGCATATCGTATTCTTTCTACTTTTGTCGAATCATTCCCCGGCTCCAGGACTGTGTCTCGTAACCAGCCTATCTCGATCTGACCTCTGCAAATATTATCCAAAATCGCACCCAAAAGATCGTAGCATACGGCTCCCCAATCAGCAGATTGAATGGACCCGGTGAGTGTGGACCCATCCACCGGCAATCCCAATTATAACTACACATCCTCCAAAGTAATGGTACACTCTCTGCATGGAAGATGAAATGTGTACGTCCCAGGTCTCCACCTCTATATTAATGCATTGATGAGTTTCGGGTCCAACTTGCACCCTTGGCCTATATTGGCCACATACCAAAAACCCACTTCCCTCAAGTAATTTTCTATCAACAGTGATGGAGGACCAAACATATTACAAATATAACATTGTAACACCCGATCTACAGAATGTCATAAAAAATTATAAAAGAAAAATTAATTAAAATTACATAAAATAAAAAATATTAAATAATATTCAAAAATTAAAATTAACCCTTACCATTTTCAATTGTTCGACAGAGATATATTTATGATCGAGACGACTTAATTCCCCGGCCATTGCTAACCGATCAAATATTTTTAAAATTATAAAAAATAAATACAAATTTAGAAAAAAATAAAAGGAAAAAATTAATTAAAGAGAACTTTGAGAAATTTAAGGAGAAATTTGATAGCTTTGAGAAATTTAGAGAGAAATTTGAGAGTTTTTTGCCAATTTTTGAAGAAATAAAGTGTGAAAAAAATAGGAGGGGTTTTTATAGTTCTTTTTTTTTACTATTGGACCCCCCAATGGTCAAAAAATAAAGTAGCCGCTGGGAAAAAAAACACGCAGCAAAACGCGCCCCTGGGGGAGCGATTTTGCCACGTCAGCAAAACGCATCCACGTTAGCGCGCTTTATGCGGACATGGCAAGATCACTCCCCCAAGAGCGCGTTTTGCTGAAATTTCACCAAAAAAGGCTCCTACGTGGACACGTTTTGCCATTTTCGGCCCTTTCTGGTAAATAATGCAGAAATCAGCCCATTTCCCTAAATAAACTTTGAAAAGGGCTTTTATAGGTAAAATAGTCAATAATTTTAGAGTTGAATTAGTTTTTGTAACTTTAGTTTTGTATTACTGAAAAATATCAATTTTAAAAGTAATCTGTCTTTCCCTAGACCTAACTTGACCACGAACTCCACTACCTTCATGGCTTTCGACAACTCTTGGACACCTCATCATTCAAATTCTTGTCTAACCCATGGCATTAACCCATTTATGAAGGAAAGAAACGCCTCATTGTCATTCACATTTGAAATTTGGAGCATGAGTTCCCTTGTAACAACCCATTTTTAGTCAAATAGGAACCGTAGTTTTGGGACCACAAATTTGAAGTCAAAATAATTATATTATTATTATTTTAATGTCTACAGCATTATAGCATGATTGTGTGAAATTTTCTTTAAAAAATTTTATCGTTTGAGTGCTTAATTTGATAAAAAGGACTAGATCGCGTAACGTTCAAAACTTGAGCTCTATTAGCTAAAGGTGTCTAATAGCTATAGAAACTTATAGTGGAGGTCCTTATGTGGTAAATAGCCCTTTAATATTTTAGTGGATGTTAATGGCTTGGTAATTTTGAAATTGGTGAAAACTTTTAAGGTTAATTTTGGTATTTAGTAATTAAAGTTAAATAAAAAAAAAAGAAAAATTTCATTCATTATCATCTTCTCCAACCGAATGCTAGTGTAACGCCCCAAAAATCCTGAAATTTCTTGTTTTTTAGTTTTGATAAAATGTGTGCTTAGTATTCCTAGTCAAGTGTTAATTATGTAATAATAGGCCTTGGTTAAGTTTTGAGTCCGAACTTTGGGGTGAAGGAAATTATAGTTTAATAATTAAAAGAAACTTGATGGCAAGTAGTTTGGTTTTTAAATAAATGAACGAGGATTGGACACAAGGAGCCTTGTGTTGGAGTGGCAAGTAGCGTCACATGTAGGGCTTAGAGGTAGCGTCACATGCATAGCAAGGAGGTTTGGGGCTCGAATCCCTCCTTGCTCAAAAGAAATATTTATTTTTGTTCAATAAATAGCCAGTAGTGGCATTGGATATGAACTCCGAAGGGAGTGATCAGAGGAGAAATTTAAGGAAAAACTTAAGGAGTTACCAGGGAGAAAATTAGGAGATTAGAGCTAAAGAGAAGAGGAGCAGAATTGGGAATTTGGGGAGAAGTAAATTTGGCTATAGTATATATAGGTGCCGATTTTGGGGATTCTAGGCTAGTGCCAAATTCTTCCTTTCTCTTTTAACAGAAAGCACTTTTCTCTCTAAATAGCTAAAAGCTGAAATACCTTATTCTTTCTCTTTTATTTTATGCCGATTTCCTCTCTTCTTTCTCATCAAACTATTCTCTTTCTTGCTCCTAGTGACTTTCTCTAAAGTCGAATATCTTTTGGCGAAAATCCTATTGTGCCGTCACTTTTTCTTTAACGTTGGCCGATCGATTCTTTTGTAAGTGCTTTACTTTCTTTTAGTTGGTCTTCCTAGTACCGATTTCTTCTCTCCCTCACTCTTTCTAAATCAATTTGGTAGGGGATTAGTATCGAATCTTGGATTTCAAATCTCTGTCGAATTGTTCCTTAGGCGTTTTGGGGTTTTGGGTAAGTATTCTTCTTTTATTAGTTAAAGTTGGCCGAATGGTCATGGATGATTTAAAAGTGACTTAAGATAATTGTGAATCACTTATTTTTTAGCTCTTGATGATTAAGACTGATGCGGATTTAAGAAATACTTGTGATTAGTGATCAAGGGAGGGCTGTTAAGGCTTGTCGTTCAAGGTAAGGCAAAGGTGAGATTTGCGGCTTTTAGTGATCGTATTTGATAAGTGTGTGAGTGACATCGTTTGTAGGTTCGTGGCTAAGGAGATCGCAGCACATTTTAGTACTAGGTGTGTACATACACTGCATACACACAGTAGACTGGCAAATCCTGAAATGCCAGAAAGCCGAAATACCGAAAAGCTAAAATACTAAAAAGCTAAAATGCCGAAAAGCTGAAAGTTTGGCTACACTAGTCTTGCGAGTGCGGGAACACTCGTAAAGGGGAAACCGATAGGTTATCAGAGGCCCCATGAGTGATCCCATGGACTTGGGCCGTTTATTGGCCAATCGGGCCAGAATGGGCTAAATGGGCCCGATAGGCTGTAGGGCCCATAATAGGAAAAATTGGCAAATTGATACTAAGTGATGAAAAATCATATGATTTCATGACATATGAATGTGATTGGGCCTGATGGGCCATTGAAAAAGATTGGGCCTAAAGGGGCCAAATGAGTAAGTGTGGATCTGTTAGTGTTTAGTAAGGGGCTGTGGACCTAGTTTTTGGTAACTATTCAATCAGACATAAAACTTAAATAATTAATTAACTGCGACCGTGGACGAGTCATAAGGTTAAGGTGTGGCAATGGGTATATGCATGTCTAGGATTGGATCTAGGGAGAGCTTGGTAGTTAAGTGGTCTTAATGACTCACCTCCTCTTCTCTGGAATCCTACCTGGTGCATAGTATCTGTTCACTTTAGCCAATGCAGACTTGTTAACGGAAAAAGGTAAGTAATAAACCCATAATAAAGAGAAATTACCAAAATGCCCCTAAGGGTAAAAATGACTAAAATACCCCATATGTGTTGAATGTGAGATTTATGGTGTTACACGTATACCTGTTGCATGCATATGATATTCTGTTTAGGTTGCATATGGGTTGGAAATTAAGGAATGGAGGAAGTATATGAGGATTGCATGGTTGCTTGACAACCGTAGATCCACCAATGGCTATTAAGCCTAATATTTGATTAGCAGTTTGCTGCAATGAAGGTAGTACCGTAATCGGGCTACCATTGACGTGTATCGAATGGGTGGGTCGATATTTATATCCCCACATAATGTGTACCTAGGGACAGAGTTGGTGCGTAGCAGTTGGATTATTGGGATGGGTTGCACAGCATTGTATGTATGATATTATTGTGATATTATCGCGATTTGGGCTTCAGCCCAACTGAGGCTAATATGGGCTAAGGCCCAAAGGCCACCGTTATTTAATTGGGCTCAAGCCCAAAATGACTAATGATTTCTTTATACTCATTAAGGGTTGTACACACTGAGTTTCGAAACTCACCCCCTCCTTTTAAATTTTTCAGGAGATCCTCAGTAGGCCGTTCGACGGATGGAGGGACTCGGAGGTGGCCAACTAGCAAAAAGTTTAGACGTAGTCTTTTAAATAATTTTTAATATTTTGATTTTAAATTATTTTTGGTTTGGGTTGCAATAAGGCCTTTCCTCTGGTTATTATTTCAAATTAAGATTATTATTATTATTTTTATGCTTTATATTTATTAGAAGTAGAATATGGTTTTCCCAAACCATAACTATTTTTAAATACTACGTTTCCGGAACTTAATTTTTAAATGACAAGTTTCCATAGATTATCTGTTTTAAATAAAGCTTCCGCAACTAAAAAGAGATTTTACAAGGTAATTATTATCATACAAGAATGAGCAATGTTTTTTTAAAAAAAAATACACCTCGCTTTACAAGCTGGGATTTTACTCAAGGTTTTTATTTTAAAGAAGGGTTTTCAATGAAAACAAGGTTTTCGAAAACCACTTCAATGTGACACGCCAAATTCAGCCATAACGTCTAGGCTAAGTTTGGGGTGTTACACTTAGTGGTATTAGAGCCAGGTTGCAAAACTCGGGTTGTGAAGTGGGCCTTACTATTTGGGTTTAAAAAAAAGAGAGAGATTTTTTATTGGATCATAATATTTTGGAAAAATTCTTGCTGTGCGGCACACCGAGTCTCCGACGTCGAATTAAGTAAGTCCTTTTATTAATAAGCTTGTTTAATTTGATATACTGTAGATAGTTAGTGGGCTATTTTAGATGATTATACGAAATCTTTTAGTTGGAGTGAAACTGAAGCCCGTAGGACCTTGAAATTGTAGAGGAATTAAGAAAACAACTTCTTTTTAATACTTTCATAAAATATCAGCTTAATTATTGAAACTAACTAAAACTCCATAAAATTTCTAGTCCAGATAATATGTGAATCAACGATGAGTGCTAGAAGAGGTGCAAAAGGCCGTAGCCGAGGCCGTAGAAGTGTTAGGGCTGGATCGTCGGCGTCGGGCCATATGCCCATTGTTGGAGTAAGAAAGGCTCCAGCCTCACCCGTGGCTGAGAATGGATCGTATGATCGGGCCACGAGGAATGTTGGATTGTCGCAGGCAATACTGAGGATTTTGGAAAAGGTCGCAGGGCCCAATAATAGCACGGGAAATCGGGGGTCAATTTCGGAGTAACTTCGATCAAATGGGGCTGAGATCTTTAAGGGCGTGGCTGGTGTGGCTCCTAACGTGGTTGAATACTGGTTGAAGGCCACTGAAAGGATAATGGAGGACTTGGATTGTTCACCTGAGCAAAAATTGAAAGGGGCAGTGTCACTGCTTAGGGAAAAAGCTTACCAGTGGTGGCTGACGGTGAAAGAGGGCACCCAACCTGAACAGGTTACTTGGGAGTTCTTCAAAACTGCATTTCAAAGGAAGTATGTGGGTGCGAGTTATGTGGATGCTAGAAGGAAGAATTTTCTGAACTTGACCCAGGGAAATAAATCTGTGGCAGAGTATGAGGCGAAATTTCTACGCCTTAGTAGGTATGCAAGAGTTATGGTGGCAACGGACTATGAGCATTGCGTTAGGTTTGAGGATGGTCTTAGGGATAGTCTTAGAGTATTCATAGCTCCATAAAGGGAGTAAGGTTTCTCGGAGTTGGTAGAAAAAGCAAAGATAGCAGAAGAGGTGAAGCGCACTGAGCGCCTAAATAGGGAAAAAGAAAGGGGTAAGAATAAAAGAGAGGCTGAGACTTCTAGTGTTGGACAGAGGCCTAGGGCTAGGGCCAAAGTTAATGGGTCAGATAGAACAGAGTCCCCTGCTATTAATCCAGGGGTACCACCTTGTGCTAATTGTGGGAAAGGTCATGTAGGCGAGTGCTGAAAGAGGACGGGAGCTTGTCTAGCTTGTGAATCTATGGAGCATAAGATCAAGAGCTACCTTAGAATGCCAGGTCAGGTGCCAGTCGTGGGTCGAGATAGTGTTCAGCCACCAAGGGGTGGTCAGCTGCCGCCAAGGGGCCGTAAGTAGGCCAGGGGCGATAACGGCAATAGACGTGGACGTGGAGCACCAGGTGAAAATACAAGCCATGCTAAGGTGAGGTAGCCAGCTTTGGTTTATGTAGCTCGTCGCCAAGAAGACGAAGATGCCCCAGATGTAATAACGGGTATGTTCTTTATACATAAGTTACCTTACACTGCATTGATTGATATTAGATCGACGCATTCATATGTTGCATGCAATATCACTAAACCTTTGGGTGATATGTTTGAAATTATTGCGAATGAGATTACTATGATAAGTCCATTAGGCCAGTCAGTGGGAGTGAATAAGTTGTTTAGGGAGGTACCCTTAGTAGTCCAAGGAGTTACCTTTTTAGCGGATTTGATGGAACTGCCGTTTAGCGAGTTTAATTTAATCTAGGTATGGATTGGCTGGTGAAACACCAAGCAACCTTGGATTGCATTGCAAAGCGAATGGTGTTAAGAACGGCAGAGGATAAGGAGGAGATGGTGACTAGTGAACGCCAGAATTATCTGTCAAATGTGATTTCGGCATTAAGGGCTGAGAAGTTGGTACGAAAGGGATGCGAAGCCCATTTGGCTTATATTAGCGATACGAGGCTAAGAGCCCTACTATTAAGGAGTTGAGAACAGTTAAGGAATTTCTGGTGTTTTTTTCCAAGGAGCTGCCAAGGTTGCCACCCAATAGAGAAGTAGAATTTGGAATCGAGTTGTTACCTGGTACAGCTCCGGTGTCCATTGCCCCTTATCGGATGGCACCGAAGGAGTTGGTAGAACTTAAGGCACAGATTCAAGAATTGTTGCATCATGGTTAGGCCAGACCTAACTTTCAAGGAAGAACCCATACAAATAATTGGTCGTGAAGTTAAAGTACAAAGAAGGAAGTCCGTCCCATTAGTCAAAGTGCCTTGGCGTACTCAGAAGGCTGAGGAGGCTACTTGGGAACCTAATGAAGCAATGCGACATCAATATCCTCAACTGTTTGGATCGGGTAAAATTTTGAGGACGAAATTTCTTTTAAGGGGTAGAGTTGTAACGCCCCAAAAATCTCGAACTTTCTTTTTTTCGGTTTTGATAAAATGTGCGCTTAATATGTGGCAGCCCTAATTAGACCCTAGTCAGAATGTGGTTTCGAGACCACAAAATCGAGTCATAAAAATTTATTTTAAATTTAATTGCATATATTCTATGTGTGATAGTGTATGTGTGGAAAATTTGATGTTTTAATTTAGTCTAGGAAATGAGAATTTTCATGGAAGAACTTAGTTGAGAAACTTAGAAAATATGATAGGTAAATTGTAAGGATCAAATAATTACAAAGTGTGAAAGCTTGGGTTTGCATGTCAAATTGCCTAAAATTCAATTAATGGCCGGCCAAGTAATGATGTTTCTCCCACTAAGTTAAATTTATTATAATTTTATATTGGCAAATGGTTAAAATAATCTAAATAAAAAAATAAATTAATAGGAAAAGATGAATAAAAGAAGAAAGGAGAGAGAGAGTATTCATCTTCTTCCTCTTGCAAATGCCGTAACCTAGGGGAAAGAAGGAGGAAATTCTCAAGGACATTCGGCCATCCTAAGGGTTGATTAAGCTCAAGAACTTAAAGGAGGAGAATCAAGCAAGGGCAAAGCGAAGAGTATTGAGTAGCCAATTGGAACCTTTTTATCCAACACAAGGTAAGTCTATAAGCAATTAAGGTTGGTTATTCTATACATAATTGGTATATACATATCATGAAGGAATTACTCTCGTTTATGTATTCTTTTGATTGAAAGGTATGTGGCCGATTATACTTAGTTAATTAAATCAATCACTTTGTTATAACGAAATGGCTTTGGTAGGTGTGTGGATTTGAATGGCACTATGTGTGCGGATTTGTATGGCACTATGTATGTGGATTTATATGGCACTATGTGTGCGGATTTGAATCGTCAATACATGTGTGGATTACTAAGGCACTATGTGTGCGGGTTAACATGGTACTATGGGTGCAAATTTCCTTGCTTGAGCACTACGTATGCGAAATCGGTTGTTGATAAAATAAATGCAGGAACTAAATGAAGGACAAAAACTATTGTTAAAATAAGAAATTGGAGACATGAAAAAAAAATTTGAAACATATATGCGTGAATGCATCTACTTCATCATATTTAACTATAGGAGGAAGGAATTAAGGTATTCGGTTATATGATACTTTGATTTAATACTAATAGTTGACTAGTAATTGAATTTATAATTTAGGTAATATATGGACCTTTCTAGTTTCTATTTCGACACACTAAGTTAATTGTTGCATTTTATTGCTTACGACTTACGGAGTTGAAAACTCATTTGGTGTTTTTACTTATCTCTTATTTAGATTTTCTTTGATCCATTTTGTGTGCTCGGGTCTATCATCGAAGTCATCACACCTGCCTGCAATGTTTTGGTACACCTTCTTAGTTAATCTTAAGTTAACATTATGGCAAGTATAAGATAATATTTTGAGAGATTTTGTTGTTTAATAGAGTTGTATATAAAGGCCATGAGAAAATGGCTTAACTTCCATTTTTTTGGATTATGATTAAGTTCTTTTAGTTAATTTCCAATGTGTTATGGTGGAGTGGTATTTTTGATATCTATTATGAATGTCAAATTGCTTAATGACTTTGGAATCTGTGAAGTGGGTTGATTCAATTTTTTTTTTGCATGGTGAATGGATTATTTGAATTTCGATTGTTGTATTTGCTAATGTGTTATATGTGATATAGCATTGAAGGCAGTTTAGTTATATCCGAACATGTTATATGTTTGTTTTAATATGTTCACGGCATGGTATGGGTGATTCATGTTTTCGGATATATATATATGTTTGTAGTTAAGGACATACCCTTATGAAGTATAAATTGTAATGTGAAATCGTTTGAAAGTTATATTTTATTGGGATAATGTGTTTCGGTTATATATTAAATAATGATGTGTTTTATGATATAAAATGTTATGCACTAATAAATACAAATGCATGTTATATATATTTTTTAAATGGTATTTTGTTCTAGTGATACCTTGTAACCCCAATCTGGCGACAGATACGGGTTAGGGGTGTTACATTTTATTGGTATCAGAGCTACAATTTAGTCGATCCTAGGACTATCGTAGCACGTGTGAGTCTAGCAATACATGCCATAATGCTAGTATATGATAGTGTGATGACTTCTAACGGTTGAAATTGTTGTTTTGATTAGTAAATAGAATCTAATACAGTAAGAGCATTAGCGGACGACGTTGAGAGTGTAGCGCCTGCTCCTGCGCAAGGAACAGCGCCTGTTGAGCCTCAACCATCTGAGAGTAATCAAGATAATGGGGCTAAACAAGCCTTTTTTACCATGATGAACGAGTGGGTTGCACAGTATGCCCGAACAAACCCGGCTACTCAACAATTCTCAAATCTAAATGATCCTCCTCCGGTTCCCACAATACCAGCAACTACTGATCCTTTGAGGTTGAGTAAACCTCCTGTTGATCTGATTAGGAAATACGGGGCCGAGGAATTTTGAGCCACCATTTCTGATGACGCTGAAAGGGTTGAGTTTTGGCTTGATAATACCATCCGTGTTTTTGATGAGCTATCTTGCACACCCGATGAGTGTCTAAAGTGTGTCATATCTTATTACGAGATTCGGCCTATTATTGGTGGAGAACCTTGATTTCGATCGTTTCAAAAAAACGAGTTACTTGGGACTTCTTTTAGACGGAATTTCATAAAAAGTATATCAGTCAACGATTTATTGATCAAAAGTGCAAAGAATTTTTAGAGCTTAAACAAGGCCGTTTGACAGTATCCAAATATGAGCGTGAGTTTGTAAGGCTCAGTCGATATGTTCGGGAGTGTGTAGCTGATGAAGTTGCCATGTGTAAAAGATTTGATGAGGGATTGAATGAAGATTTAAAGCTGCTGGTGGGTATTTTAAAACTAAAAGAATTCGTAACACTGGTTGAACGAGCTTGCAAGGCTAAAGAACTTAGAAATGAGAAAAAGAAAGCTGAAACAGAAACTAGAGACTTTCGTAAAAGATCGGCGAGTAAAACTTCTTTCTCTGCCGCAAAGAAGTTTAGAGATGATGCTAACAGATCAAAGACAACAGCAAGAATTTTTATCAGGAAGCGACCATCAACTGACTCTCGAGCTACTTCGGTTGCTAGTGTTGGCAACAATCGGCAAGAAAAACTCGAATACCCACAGTGTGGAAGATGACATGTAGGTGAATGTTGGGGTAAGTCTATTAACAGAGCCTGTTATAGGTGCGGTTCGCGAGATCATTTCATTCGAGATTGCACGGAACCTGATGAGAAAAATAAGATGCAAGGTACGAGATCGAGTGGTACAACGACTAGAGGCAGACCACCGAGAAATACAGGAGGCAGAGGTGGTAGTCAAAGAGGGACTCTCGATACGACTGTTCGATCTGAGACTCGTGCTCCTGCCAGAGCTTATGCCATCAGTGCACGAGAGGAGGCATCTTCCCCTGATGTTATCACTGGTACTTTCACTCTCTTTGATACTAACGTGATTGCGTTGATTGACCCTGGTTCTACTCATTCATATGTATGTGAGACTTTAGCATCCAATAAGACTCTACCTATTGAGTCGATATGTACTTGTCGACAAAGTGTGTAAGAAATACCCCCTGATAATCCGAGATTCTTATTTTTTGCCTGATTTGATACTTTTACCGTTTGATGAATTTGATGTTATTCTCGGTATGGATTGGTTGACTGTACATGATGCAATTGTGAATTACAAAAGAAAGACCATTGATTTGAGGTGTGCAAATAATGAGATAGTCCAAGTTGAGTCTACTGACTCGAACAGATTGCCAGCAATAGTATCCTCGATGTTTGCTCAGAAATACGTGAGAAAGGGGTGTGAAGCATATCTTGCGTACGTACTTGATAGCAAAGAGTCAGAAAAGAAACTTGAATCAGTGCCAATGGTTTGTGAATATTCAGATGTTTTTCCTGAGGAGTTACGTGGATTACCACCCGTTCGAGAGGTAGAATTTGGCATCGAACTTGTACCTGGTACCATACCAATTTCGATAGCTCCGTATCGTATGGCACCAACAGAATTGAAGGAATTGAAAACTCAGTTGCAATAGTTGACGGATAGAGGTTTTGCTCGACCGAGTTTCTCACCTTGGGGTGCACCAGTATTATTCGTGAAAAAGAAAGACGGAACCATGAGGATGTGCATCGACTATCATCAATTAAATAAAGTGACAATAAATAATAAATATTCGTTACCGCGTATTGATGATTTGTTTGACCAGCTAAAGGGAGCCTCAGTGTTTTCAAAGATAGATTTGAGATCGAGTTATTATTAGTTGCGAGTTCGAGACTTAGATTTACCTAAAACTATTTTCAGAACGAGATACGATCACTACGAGTCCTTAGTGATGCCATTTGGGCTCACTAATGCCCCTGCGGTATTTATGGACTTGATGAATCGAATCTTTAGATAGTATTTGGACCGGTTTGTAGTGATGTTTATAGATGACATCTTGATTTATTCGCGCGATGAATCTGAACATGCCGAGCACCTGAAATTGGTATTACAGATTTTACGAGACAAGCAGTTATACGCGAAATTCAGTAAATGTGAGTTCTGGTTAAGAGAAGTTAGCTTTTTGGGACATGTGGTATCTGCATCGTGTATTCGAGTTGATCCGAGCAAAATTTTGGCCATACTCGATTGAAAGCCTCCGAGAAATGTTACTGAAGTTTAGAGCTTTTTGGGACTTGCCGGTTACTACAGACAGTTTGTAAAGGGTTTCTCGATGATAGCCACACCAATGACGAAACTACTTTAGAAAGATGTTAAGTTTGAATGGTCAGAAAAATGTCAGAAAAGTTTCAATCAATTGAAGACTTATTTGACTGAAGCTCCAGTGCTAGTACAGCCCGAATCCGGTAAAGAGTTTGTCATTTTCAGTGATGCATCTTTACTTGGGCTGGGTTGTGTGTTGATGCAAGAAGGTCGAGTTGTAGCTTACGCATCGAGGCAATTGAAGCCACATGAGAAAAACTATCCGACCCATGATATCGAATTAGCTGCCATCATATTCGCTTTGAAAATATGGCGACACTTCTTGTTTGGAGAGAGGTGTTCATGTATATTCGAATCACAAAAGCCTCAAATATTTGATGACTCAAAGAGATTTGAATCTACGACAAAGATGTTGGCTTGAGTTGTTGAAAGATTATGAGCTCGTCATTGACTATCACCCGGAAAAGGCTAACGTGGTTGCTGACGCTTTAAGTCGTTAATCACTGTTTACTTTGCGAGCGATGAATGTACACCTATCCATTTCATCCAATAATGTGTTAGTAGAAGAATTAAAGGCCGAACTATTATTGATTCATCAAATACGTGAATCCTAGAAAGTCGACAATGAATTGGTTGTTAAACGAACTGAATGTGTTTCAAATGTGGAATCAGAGTTTCAAATTGACGACAAAGATTGTTTGAAATTCAGAAGTCGATTGTGTGTTCCAAGAAATTCGGAACTTATTTCGATGATTTTGAGCGAGGCTCATAGTAGTCGAATGTCAGTCCACCCGAGTAGTACGAAAATGTACAACGATCTGAAACGTCAGTTTTGGTGGCCTGGTATGAAATGAGACATTTCTAACTTTGTATCGAAGTGTTTGATATGTCAACAAGTGAAAGCGAAACATCAAGTGCCTTCGGGATTACTTCAGCCGAGCATGATACCTGAATGGAAATGGGATCGAGTAACGATGGACTTTGTATCTGGTTTACCGTTGACGCAGAGTAAGAAAGACTCAATCTGGGTTATTGTTGATAGATTGACGAAGTCTACTCATTTTATCCCTGTCCGTACAGATTTCTCGCTCGATAAATTAGCAAAATTATATGTCTCTCAAATTGTTCGATTACATGGAGTACCTACTTCTATTGTTTCTGATAGAGACCCCAGATTTACATCTCTATTCTGGAGAAAATTGCATGAAGTGTTGGGTACTAAGTTACATTTTAGCACAGCTTTCCATCCCCAAACAGATGGTCAATCTGAGTGAGTTATTTAGATAGTCGAAGATATGTTAAGATGTTGCATTCTTGAGTTCAGTGGTTCGTGAGAACGATATTTACCTTTGGTTGAATTCGCGTACAACAATAGCTTTCAATCAAGCATTAAGATGGCACCATATGAGGCTTTATATGGTCGTAAATGCCGCACACCATTATATTGGACCGAACTCAGTGAAAATAAGATATACGGGGTTGATCTAATCAGAGAAGCTGAAAAAAAAGTGAAAGTGATTAGTGATAGTTTGAAAGCAGCATCGGATCATCAGAAATCATATGCAGATTTAAAACGCAAAGATATTGAGTATCAAATTAGGGATAAAGTATTTTTGAAAGTCTCACCCTGGAAAAAGGTACTTCGATTTGGCCGAAAGGGCAAATTGAGCCCAAGATTTATTGGACCGTACGAGATAGCAAAACGAATAGGGCAGATTGCTTATAAATTGGTTCTGCCACCTGGACTCGCGAAGATTCATAATGTATTCCACGTATCGATGCTTAGACGATATAGATCGGATCCTTCACATGTAGTTAGTTCATCAGAAATTGAGATTCAATCGAATTTGAGCTATAAAGAAGAACCGATCCGTATCTTAGGTCAAGAAGTGAAAGAATTACGGAATAAGAAGATTTCTTTAGTAAAAGTATTATGGGTCAAACATGGAATAGAAGAAGCTACTTGGGAGCTCGAAGACTCTATGAAAGAACGTTATCCGAATTTATTTACTGGTAAGATTTTCGAGGACAAAAATTTTTAAGTGGGGGAAAGTTGTGGCAGCCCTAATTAGACCCTAGTCGAAATATGGTTTCAGGACCACAAAATCGAGTCATAAAAATTTATTTTAAATTTAATTGCATATATTCTATGTGTGATAGTGTATGTGTGGAAAATTTGATGTTTTAATTTAGTCTAGGGAATGTGAATTTTCATGGAAGAACTTAGTTGAGAAACTTAGAAAATATGATAGGTAAATTGTAAGGATCAAATAATTACAAAGTGTGAAAGCTTGGGTTTGCATGTCAAATTGCCCAAAATTCAATTAATAGCCGGCCAAGTAATGATGTTTCTCCCACTAAGTTAAATTTATTATAATTTTATATTGGCAAATGGTTAAAATAATCTAAATAAAAAATGAATTAATAGGAAAAGATGAATAAAAGAAGAAAAGGGAGAGAGTATTCATCTTCTTCCTCTTGCAAATGCCGTAACCTAAGGGAAAGAAGGAGGAAATTCTCAAGGACATTCAGCCATCCTAAGGGTTGATTAAGCTCAAGAACTTAAAGGAGGGGAATCAAGCAAGGGCAAAGCGAAGAGTATCGAGTAGCCGATTGGAACCGTTTTATCCAACACAAGGTAAGTCTATAAGCAATTAAGGTTGGTTATTCTATACATAATTGGTATATACATATCATGAAGGAATTACTCTCGTTTATGTATTCTTTTGATTGAAAGGTATGTGGCCGATTATACTTAGTTATCAATCACTTTGTTATAACGAAATGACTTTGGTACTAGGTGTGTGGATTTGACTGGCACTATGTGTGCAGATTTGTATGGCACTATGTGTGCGGATTTATATGGCACTATGTGTGCAGATTTGAATCGTCGATACGTGTGTGGATTACTAAGGCACTGTGTGTGCGGGTTAACATGGTACTATGGGTGCAAATTTCCTTGCTTGAGCACTACGTATGCGAAATCGGTTGTTGATAAAATAAATGCAGGAACTAAATAAAGGACAAAAACTATTGTTAAAATAAGAAATTGGAGACATGAAAAAAAAATTTGAAACATATATGTGTGAATGCATCTATTTCATCATATTTAAATATGGGAGGAAGGAATTAAGGTATTCGGTTATATGATACTTTGATTTAATAGTAATAGTTGACTAGTAATTGAATTGATGATTTAGGTAATATATGGACCTTTCTAGTTTCTATTTCGACACACTAAGTTAATTGTTGCATTTTATTGCTTACGACTTATAGAGTTGAAAACTCATTTGGTGTTTTTACTTGTCTCTTATTCAGATTTTCTTTGATCCATTTTGTGTGCTCGAGTCCATCGTTGAAGTCATCACACCTGCCTGCAACGTTTTGGTACCCCTTCTTAGTTAATCTTAAGTTAACATTATGGAATGTATAGGATAATATTTTGAGAGATTTTATTGTTTAATAGAGTTGTATATAAAGGCCATGAGAAAATGGCTTAACTTCCATTTTGTTGGATTATGATTAAGTTCTTTTAGTTAATTTCCAATGTGTTATGGTGGAGTGGTATTTTTGATATCTATTATGAATGTCAAATTGCTTAATGACTTTGGAATGTGTGAAGTGGGTCGATTCGATTTTTGCTTTGCATGGTGAATAGATTATTTGAATTTTGATTATTGTATTGGCTAATATGTTATATATGATATAGCATTGAAGGCAGTTTAGTTATATCCGAACATGTTATATGTTTGTTTTAATATGTTCACGGCATGGTATGGGTGTTCATGTTTTCGGATATATATATATATGTTTGTCGTTAAGGACATACCCTTATGAAGTATAAATTGTAATGTGAAATCGTTTGAAAGTTACATTTTATTGGGATAATGTGTTTTGGTTATATATTAAATAACGATGTGTTTTGTGATATAAAATGTTATGCACTAATAAATACAAATGCATGTTATATTTTTTTTAAATGGTATTTTGTTCTAGTGATACATTGTAACCCTAATCTGGCGACGGATATGGGTCAGGGGTGTTACATAATATTTCTAGTCAAGTGTTAATTATGTGATAATAGGCCTTGGTTAAGTTTTCAGTTCGAACTTTGGGATGAAGGAAATTATAGTTTAATAATTAAAAGAACATTGATGGCAAGTAGTTTCGTTTTTAAATAAATGAAGGAGGAATTGGACACAAGGAGCCTTGTGTTAGAGTAGCAAGTAGTGTCACATATGGGACTTAGAGGTGGTGTCACATGCATAGCAAAGAGGTTTGGGGTTCGAATCCTTCCTTGCTCAAAAGAAGGATTTATTTTTGCTTAATAAATGGCCAGTAGTGGCGTTAGATGTGAACTCTGAAGGGAGTGATCAGAGGAGAAATTTAAGGAAGGGATTAAGGAGTTATCAGGGAGAAAAGTTAGGAGATGAAAGGTGTAGAGAAGTGGAGTAGAATTAGGAATTTAGGGATAGGTAAATTCGGCTATAGTATATATAGGTGCCGATTTTGGGGATTCTAGGCTATTGCCAAATTCTTCATTTCTATTTTAACTGAAAACACTTTTCTCTCCAAATATCTAAAAGTCGAAATACCTTATTCTTTCTCTTTTATTTTGTGCCGATTTCTTCTCTTCTTTTCTCATCAAACTCTTCTCTTTCTTGCTCCTAGTTACTTTCTCTAAAGCCGGATATCTTTTGGCCAAAATCCTGTTGTGCCGCCACTTTTTCTTTAACATTGGCCGATCGATTCTTGTGTAAGTGCTTTACTTTATTTTAGTTGGTCTTCCTAGTACCGATTTCTTCTCTCCCTCACTCTTTTTAAATCAGTTTGGTAGGGGATTAGTATCAAATCTCGAATTTCAGATCTCTGTCGAATTGCTCATTAGGCGTTTTGGGGGTTTTGGGTAATTATTCCTCTTTTATTGGTTAAGGTTGGCCGAATGGTCATAAATAATTTAAGAGTGGCTTAAAATGATTGCGAATCACTTGTTGTTTAGTTCTTGATGATTAAGATTGATGCAGATTTAAGAAATACTTGTGATTAGTGATCAAGGGAAGGCTGTTAAGGCTTGTCGTTCAAGGTAAGGCAAAGGTGAGATTTGCGGCTTTTGGTGATCGTATTTGATAAGTGTGTGAGTGAAATCATTTCTACGTTTGTGGCTAAAGAGATCGCAGCACGTTTTAGTACCAGGTGCGCACATACACTGCACACACAGAGTAGACCGGTAAATCTCGAAATGCTAGAAAACTGAAATGCCGAAAAGCCAGAAGTTTGGCTACAATAGTCTTGCGAGTGCGCGAACACTCGTAAGGGGGAAAGCGATAGGTTATCAGTGGCCCCATAAGCGATCCTATGGACTTGAGCCGTGTATTGGCCAATCGGGCCAGAATTGGGCTAAATAGGCCCGATGGGCTATAGGGTCCATAATAGGAAAAATTGGCAAATTGATACTAAGTGATGAAAAATCATATGATTGCATGACATATGAATGTGATTGGGCTTGATGGGCCATATGAATGAGATTGGGCCTAAAGGGGCCAAATGAGTAAGTGTGGATCTGTTAGTGATTAGTAAGGGGTTGTGGACCTAGTTTTTGGTAACTATTCAATCAGACATAAAACTTAAATAATTAATTAACTGCGACCATGGACGAGTCATAAGGTTAAGGTGTGGCAATGGGTATATGCATGTCTAGGATCAGATCTAGGGAGAGCTGGTACTTAAGCGATCCTAATGACTCACCTCCTCTTCTCTAGAATCCCACCTGGGGCATAATATCTGTTCACTTTAGCCAATGCAGACTTGTTAACGAACCAAGGTAAGTAATAAACCCATAATAAAGAGAAATTACTAAAATGCCCCTAAGAGAGAAAATGACTAAAATACCCCTATGTGTTGAATGTGAGATTTATGGTGTTACATGTATACCTGCTGCATGCATATGATATTCTGTTTAGGTTGCATATAGGCTGGGAATTAAGGAAAAGAGGAAGTATATGAGGATCGCATGGTTGCTTGATGACCGTGGATCCACCGATGGCTATTAAGCCCAATATTTGATTAGCAGCTTGCTGCCATGAAGGTAGTATCGCAACCGGGCTACCATTGATGTGTATCGGATGGGTGGGTCGATATTTATACCCCCACATGATGTGTATCGGGGGACAAATTTGGTGTGTAGTGGTTGGATTACTGGGATGGGTTGCACACCATTGCATGTATGATATTATTGTGATATTATTGTAATATGGGCTTCGGCCCAACTGAGGCTAAGATGGGCTAAGGCCCAAAGGCCACCGTTATTGAATTGGGCTCAGGCCCAAAATGACTGATGATTGCTTTATACTCATTGAGGGTTGTACACACTGAGTTTCGAAACTCACCCACTCCTTTTAAATTTTTCAGGATATCCTCAGTAGGCCGTTCGACGGATGGAGGGACTCGGAGGTGGCTAACTAGCAAAAAGTTTAGACTTAGTCTTTTAAATAATTTTTAATATGTTGATTTTAAATTATTTTTGGTTTGGGTTGTAATAAGGCCTTTCCTCTGGTTATTATTTCAAATTAGGATTATTATTATTTTTATGCTTTATATTTATTAGAAGTAGAACGTGGTTTTCCCAAACCATAACTGTTTTGAAATACTACGTTTCCGCAACTCAATTTTTAAATGACAAGTTTCCATTGATTATCTGTTTTAAATAAAGCTTCCGCAACTGAAAAGAGATTTTACAAGGTAATTATTATCATACAAGAAGGAACAGTATTTTTTTTTTAAAATACACCTCGCTTTGGAAGCAACAAATACAAGCTGGGATTTTACTCAAGGTTTTTATTTGAAAGAAAATAAGGTTTTCGAAAAACACTTCAATGTGACACGCCAGATTCAGCCATAACATCTAGGCGGGTTTGGAGTGTTACAGCTAGGGCTTGAGAAGCCATTTTTAAACTTTCAAATTTTGGCAACTTCACCTTGCTAATTTGGTATAATTTTTTACTCGATTTTTAATGATTTTTATGTTTTTGGAGTCATTATAACTTAATCTAGCTAGCCCAGGGACTAATTTCCAAAACTGTTAAAGATTTAGGGTTTTGCCATTGATGAATGTATATGTTATTTAATGTTTGATGATAGAAAATGTATGCTTGTTTTAGATAAACAACATTTGTTAAGTGATTTTGGGTGAAATTTCAAATTAGGGATTTATTTGAGAAATATGAAAATTTTATGGTAGAAATGTGAAATAAATGAAAAATATGGGCTGCCATGTTAATAAGGAAAATTCAGCTAGCATGGGTAAGGATCTAATTGCATGAATTAGCATTTTCATGAGCTAAGGACTAAATTGTAAAGATGGTGAAATTTTAAGGGCAAAAGTATAATTTTGTCATAATGTGATTTTTTGGTTAAATTGAATAGAATGATAATTGAATAAGTTAAATTTGATATTATATAGATCTAAAAAAATGAAGTTCGAATCTAGATCGAGGGAAAAACAAAGTATTGGACTAATCGATCAATTTCATTGTTTTTGTGAATTGAGGTAAGTTTGTATGTTAATAAGCATTTATATAATTGTGTTTTAAATTCTTTATTATTGAATTATTTGTGAATACGATCTTTAAAAAATGTTCGATGAAGATTCGGCAATTTGAAATCCCAGTTGAACCTTAGGAATAGATTAGGATACGAATGACATGTTATTAAGGGTTACATTGTGTTTGGGTGCTGGTTCATACGTCCTACCAATGGTTGAGTTATCCGACATGTGTTTCGGATTCTCGTCAGCTTGTGTGAACAGCACCATGTAGCTACGTCATGACCATCAGCTTGTGTGAGCAGACCCGTTGATAGCTTGAGAGTGAGCAATATTGAGATACGAGATAGAGATAGCTTCCACTATGTATTGGCACTTAGGGTGCGAGATTCCTGAGTATCCAATATTATTCCAAATGGTTCAATGGGTAAATCGAAGATACGAAAAGGTGTGAGATAGTCATATATTAGTACAGGTATGTACGAAAATTCAATTGAGTATTGAATCAATGAAATTGTGAGTTCATGATCATTGTGGGAATGATTATATGTTAACTATGTGATTATTGGTTTTGTAGTATATTATGTTATATTACTTGAATAACGATTGAATAGTAAGCTTTACTTATTAACTATAGGAACTTACTAAGCTTTATAGCTTACTCTGTTTACTTTTCCATGTTTTATAGTGTTATCAAAGCTTGCTCGGATTTGGGAGTCATCAGAGATCTCATCACACTATCAAGCTATCTTTTTGGTACTTTTGAAATTATATATTTGGTTATATGGCATGCATAGGAGTTTTGGTCATTTTGGTTTATATGCTAGTAATGGATTTAGCCATTTGATTTGGCTTGTGAATGTTATGGATTTTGGTTATGTGTATAGCCATGTGGTTTTGCTTATTTTGGCATATTTGGTGATGTGTGTATATATATATATATGTAAATGGCCTTTGATATGTGGTTTATTTTTGCATGAGAATGGCTTGTTGAGATTTAGTGGTGAAGATAACAAATGGTTGATGTTAGAGATGTATTAGCATATTATGTGTTAGGCAAATTATTGCATATATTAAATTGACCACTTAGGTGACTTTGGATGTGATATTGGTATGTTTTGAATGGCCAATTGTGATATTATAAGCAATGTAGTGGTTGATATTAAAATAGCATGATTTGGATTTAGTTGTGGTTAGTTTGAATGCCTATTGATGCTATGTTATATGCCTTTTGACATGTTTAGGTTAATGCAAGTTTGGGTGAGAAAAAGGCTTGAAAAATAGCCTATTTTTGTCCACACGGGCAGAGACACGGGCGTGTGTCTCAGCCATGTGTGACACACAGTTGGTGGACAGGGCCGTGTGTCCCCTGGTACTCATTTAGAAAACAAGTCAGTAGCTTCACACGGCCTAGCTCACGGGCGTATGGCTTGGCCGTGTGGCATAGTTAGTATACCCTTCAGTTTTCACACGGGCTAGTCACATGGGCATGTGGTTGGCCGTGTAGTTTAAGTCAGAGAGTTACACGGGGTCAGACAAGGGCTGGGACATAGCCATGTAATCCTATTTCGAATGCCCACACGGCCTAGCCATATGGGCGTATGTCCCCTGTACTTTGAAATTTTTTAATGTTTTTCTAAAAAATTTCTTGAGTTCTCAGTTTAGTCCCGAACCACTTCTAATGCGTGTTTTAAGCTCAGAGGCTCCTATTATGGACTATATGATTGAATTTGAATTTTTTTATTTGGAATTGGATAATGTTTGTGAAATGTATGATTGCTTTTGAAATAAGTCCAATAATGCTCTATCACCCTATTTCGGCGATAGATACGGGTTAGGGGTGTTACATCATTGAGCTCTCGAACATACTCCCTAATTGTGCCACATTGTGTAAGCCGTCGCAATTTTGCCTGACCTAACTCCTAGACAAATTTCGGATAAAATTGCCCCTTTAACTCATGTTGGAACTTTTCTTATGTCTTAATCTCACCATATCTTTTATATGTGGACCTGCCTCGCTACCGTAAAAGCGCAAAATCAATAAGAAACATGGGACCAATGTTTACCTTAATCGTTTAGTCCATGATGCCTTTGGCACAGAAGTAGTGCTCCATTCTCTATAAAAAATTGTCCACATTGTATGCAGACCTTGCCCCAGCAAACTATTTCAACTTCAGGACGTCTACCTCGTGATTAAGTGTTTCACTCGACACTCCATTCCCCATGGTTGCTCAACACAAGACACGCTCTCCAACAAGCTCCTCTATTCTTTTGCTCAAAGCCCTAATCGTAGCCATTATTTCCTCCTTCAAGGCCATCACCATGGCCTTGAAAGCATTATTCCTCTCTATCAGTTTATTCCTAGTAGATTTTAACAACTCTTGTACCTTTTTCACATTAGAATTGAGAGACATCACAAAGTCCATAGACTATTCCCTCTAGTTGCCTGTGTGTACCTCGATCACATTAAGTGATTATTTCACGTCTCCTATGGACTATTCGAATTGACCACTCATTCCTCTACGGCTAACAACATATACTTCAAAAGGACTGGTTTTTTGGCCCACCAACAGGTCTCTTTTGACTCATTCTGATCGACCACTTCTTTTAACATCATGAACAGTACCTTCGCAACCTAAGCTCGGATACAAACTGTCACGGACTTAGATTTTAGTTTCATAATCCATGCAGCCATAAGCAATTATTTCATTTTGAACACACCTAAATCAGCCTAACTCCCAAAAATTGAGGATTCTTGTAAAATTCCTCCAAGGCACCAATTTATATAGCGGAAGCAAAACAATTCAAAAGAGTGCTCAAAAGAATAGAATAACCACAAAAAAATATGCACAAAAGGTGTTGGAGTAAATTCTCTTACTTAATTCTTTTCTCAATGAATAATGATACGATGATTTACAACTGAGGAGAGTGCTCACTATTTATAGTTGAGCTCCCCTTAAACTAACGGTATGGATCAAATTACATCGACGGACGAGATGTAGTGATAAACCGTAATTTATACATATTTATAACCCATGCTTAACACATTTTATGAATTATTTCTCATTAGATTTGGTGAATTCAATGCTTCTAATGCCTTAATTTCATGTTTTATTCTCAGGTAGGCATAAGAGAACGAAAGGAACGAGAAATAGGCCGAAAATAGAGAAAACAGGCCAAAGCACAGAATCAACATAGCCTGGACCTCTTCATACGGGCAGATCACAAGGCCGTGTCAATTTGGCAGAATTAAATCATGATTCACACGGGTATAACACACGGCCATGTACCTCAAACAAGGCCTGAAGTTATCGCACACGGGAGTGTCACACGGGCATGTCCTTACCGAGCCCAAGTTAAGTCCAATTTGGAAAATGCCACATTTGAAGGTTTTTAGGCATTCCAAAGCCTATAAATACACCCTAGAAGAGGAAGAAAAGGGACACAAAGAATAGAGAGTAAGGAATTACTCCAAGGAAGCCGATTGATCCATCTCAGAAGCCGGAGCCACTATCAAGACTGAGGATCTCTCCTCAATTTCCCCTTCAAGAGTTTTGGGTTTTCTTTATGTTTTGTAATCATATTATTTTGAGATGTTTTCTTAATTAGTTATGAACTAAACCCCTAAATACCTAAGGGGGATGAAACCTATGACAAAACCTTGTTATTATTTCTGAATCGTATGATAAATATTTAACTTGTTCTTAATTATGTGTTCTTAATTCTTGTTTTGGTATTTCAGGATATCACTTCAAGTTATTACCCTTAGTTGGAGGACGAATAGACCCTGGCTAAAAGTAAATTTGTCATAATTAAGCGGAGTTGATTGCGCACCTAGAGATAGGGTGACAAGATTTTGCCAGATTAGGGTGAAACCTAATAAGAGAATCCATAGATCGAGTGAATGCAACCTTAGGGTGTTAATTAGAGATAACTCTCAGTTATTCAACCTAATGATTAGACGTTGTTAGTCTCGAGAGGGACAATAATATACATTAGGGATTTCTACGGAACCAGTTAAATGAATAAATCATCCGGTTCGGAGCCAGAATAACAAGTAAAAGTCTAGGTGGATTTTTCCTTAGGTATTGTCTCAATAAATCACTTTCCCCAAAAGTAATTTCCCAAATTCTATTTTCTGCAAGTTCTTAGTTTAATTAACTAGTTAGTTAAAACAAATCTCTTTTCTTCGGCTAGATAATAAGAAGACGGTCATTACTAGTACTCATAGTCCTTTGGGTTTGACAATCTGGTCTTGCTAAAACTATACTACTGTTCGATAGGTACACTTGCCTACGTCATGATAATAGTTAGTTTCAAAAACGATTCATTATAAATTTATAAAACTTATCACAAGAAAGATCAAGTTTTTGGCGTCATTGTCGGGGACTAAGATATTAGGAACGCTCAATTTTTATTACTTTAGCCATTTATTTTCTTGCAATTTAACTTCAACTTTTATTTTACTAATTTTCTTTCTTTTTTTCTCCTGGCAGGTTCTTATAGTTTATGACTAGAAGAAACCCGTCAGGACCATCGCTTTTTGACGAGAAAATTGATCGTATAGCTCGTAGAAACTGATGAGAAACCAGGCGCAGCTTAAGATATATAGAGGAAGAGCAAAAGAACAATATCTCAACTACAACTGAGGAGATGGCTGAAAATCAAGACAATCCGCTACCTCCAGCCATACCTGCTGAATTACCAAATCAGAATCCTGCTTCTCGTACTATGTATGATTATGCTAAACCTAATTTTACAGGAACTGAGTCAAGTATTGTTAATCCTGCTATTGCTGCAAATAATTTTGAACTGAAACCTAACACGATTCAGATGATACAGCAATTTGTTCAGTTTGACGGTTTGCAGGATGAGAACCCCAACACTCACTTGGCAAATTTCCTAGAACTGTGTGAGACTTTCAAAATTAATGGTATTTCTGATGATGCCATTCGCCTTCGGTTATTCCCTTTTTCACTGAGGAATAAAGCTAAACAATGATTGAACTTACTACCACGAGGGTCCATTACCACTTGGGAACAAACGACCAAAAAATTTTTATTAAAATATTTTCCACCGGCAAAGATAGCTAAGTTGCGTAATGATATATCTTCTTTTGTGTAGATGGACTTAGAAACACTTTACGATGCTTGGGAGAGATGCAAGGACCTTTTGCGAAGGTGCCCACACCATGGATTACCTCTATGGCTACAAGACAACAGTATGAACCCTTCGACAAGATAAATGATTGATGCAGCTGCTGGTGGGACCATCAATAACAAAACACCTGAAAAGGCTTCTGAATTTATTGAAGAGATGTCACTAAATAACTATTAGTGGCAAGTCATGAGGACTAAGCCAATGAAAACAGCAGGCGTTTATAACGTCGATTCAGTCACTATGTTGTCAAATCATGTAGAACTTCTGAATAAGAAAATTGATGGTTTACTTGGTTCTATGCAGGTATATCCAGTGATGAGGTGTGATTCAAGTGGAGGAGGTGTGCTTACAGAATACCCACCATTCAATCCTTCAACCGAAGAGGAACAAGTCAACTATATGGGTAACAATAATTTTAGATCTCAAAATAACCCATATATTAATACTTATAATGCAGGTTGGAAGAACCACCCAAATTTCTCTTGGGGCGGTCAAAAAAATCAAACGCCACAGAATCCTCAGGGTTTTCAATAGCCACCTTATCAACAAGAAAAGAAGCCGAACCTTGAGGAGATATTATCCAAATTCATCTCGGTGTCAGAAACTCGTTTCCAGAATACCGAGACAGTACTCAAAAATCAACAAGCATCAATTCAAGGACTCGAAACTCAGATAGGTCAGCTATCCAAATTAATTTCTGAACGACCACAAGGTAGCTTGCCAAATAACACTAAATCGAACCCAAGGGAACAGCTCAACACAATTAGTACTCAAGATAAAGAAAGATTCGTTGAGCCTGAGCTAGAATTGATGCAAGAAACTGTGATAAGCAAAGGTAAAAGTGAGTTAAGTCATAACAAATCGGTGAATAAAGAATATAAACCTCGTGTGTCATACCCTAACGCGACAAGGAAAGACCGCTCAAATGAACATTTCGGTAAATTCCTTAAACTTTTGAAAAAATTACATATCAACTTACCATTTATTGAAGCTCTGTCACAGATGCCAAATGCAATGAAATTTTTAAGAGAGCTTCTAGCAAACAAGAGGAAGTTGGATGAAGCATCACATGTAGAGCTAAACGCAGTTTCCTCAGTTATTCTACAGAATAAGCTACCCAAAAAATTGAAGGATCCAGGGAGTTTTACAATTCCTTACTTAATTGGTAGTTTAGATGTGAATAATGCATTAGCTGATTTAGGGGCAAGTATCAATGTCATGCCTTACAAAATGTTTAAGCAACTAGGTCTTGGGAAACCCAAACAAACTAGGATGAGCATTCAGCTGGCAGATAAAACCATAAGATTTTCTAAGGGTATTATTGAAGATGTACTAGTGAAAATAGATAAATTCATATTTCCTGTTGATTTTGTTATTTTAGACATAGAGGAGGAAACCAACACCCCTTTGATTTTAGGGAGGCCCTTTTTAGCAACTGCTAAAACAATTATTGATGTTGGCACAGGTGAACTTACACTTCGCATGGGAGACGAAACGATCACCCTTCAAGCTCGTAATTCTAGCATCACACCGAACATGGAAGGTAATGATCCACCCCATCCTATTAAAACTGATAATATGACACAATCCACTGTGTAGAAATTAAGTTTGAAAGAAGTACACGAGCCATGTTCCAACAACAATAGGGGACCCATTCATGAAGAACGAAGGCTACAAATAGAGGAGCTAGACGAATGGCGAGCACATAAATCGAGAACACCTGATGAACTAAGACTACGCCAAAACAAGCTCGATACCTCTCCAAATCAACTTAAGGTTGGAGATCAAGTCTTATTAGATGCCGCAGACCCTAACATTGTCACTCCCAACCCGGATGAAGAAACCCCTCTTACGGTACTTAGTATTTTCCCATTCGATACAGTGGAGGTAAGTCATCCCAAGTTTGGCACTTTTAAGGTAAATAATTCTCGACTAAAACTTTATTTTATAAGAATGATAGTCGGAATGAGGAGTACGAACTCCTTAAACCACCTTGACCATTCAACAGAGAGGTAAGTCAAGCTTAGACTATAAATAAGCGCTTCTCGGGAGGTAACCCGAGCACTAATTGCACTAACTTCTTTAAATTTTAGTGTTTAACACTTGCCATGACTAACAGAGTTCTTAAAAACAGGATCACCACAGGGACACGGCCAAGCACACGGGCGTGTGTAAGATCGTGTGGAAATAGGGCAAGATTTTCCTAAAACACGGGCGACGATTAACCGCCACGGCCATGGGACATGGCCGTGGGCAAACCTACCAAAACAACACGGGCGTGCGACATGCCCGTGTCGACCATCCATGGGTGAACTTGTCAAGTTAACACGGGCATAGGGATTGCATATACAGGCGTGAGAGAAGCGAATAAGGCAAAACACGATCGTGCGATACGACCGTGTTAAACAACACGCCCAAGGAACACGGGCGTGTACCGAATTTTAGACGCGCCAAAAGGGGAAAAACGCGAAACACACGGCCTGAAATTGGGACACACGGACGTGTCCCCTAGCCGTGTGCCCCAAAATTTATAAATACCCTGCACTATTCATTATCTTCCCCACTCAAAAACCCTAACCCTAGCCGCTACAAGTCTACACAGCCTCCACGCCACACCCGTGCGCCGCCTCTAACTTCGTTTCTGACGCATTTTCTCCTCTTCCTAGCGTTTGTTTAATTCTTCCTTTTTTATTTATTGATTTTTAAGCCTATTTATCATGATAATATGCAAGTTTTTGATTTTATTTCTATATTTTCATCATTTAAACATTATAATCTAGAATACCCATCATTTGGTTGTAGTTATTGCATGCATTTTTTACTCCATTCATTTAGTTAGAAGTAAAACTTTCATGATAAAGAGTAGTTGAAATTTTTCATGCATTTTATATTCATGTGAGTTGTTAGGAAAGTTTCAATCTTTTACATGCCATTACTTTGCCTATCCTCATGTCCTCACATTGATAATGCTGTCAAAAGGAATTGCGTTGGTTGTGTTAGTTGAAATCGTTTACTCAAAATTATGGCTTTTCAAATTTATATACCTATTGTTATTTTTCTTCATTTGTATAGGTTCCTAATGTCATCCTCACGAGGCAAGAAAATCACCGTCCCCGCTTCAAAGAAAAGGAAGGGAGCATCATCTTTCCGGGCCCTACCGCAGATATTTGCCACCCATTCCTCCAATTTCCCAATGGCCCCAAGAGGAACTTTATCAAATACCACGGGCCCGACACTTAGCAGCGGGCCGCTGCATAGACTGGATTGCTATCGAACAAGTCCAGTTGGCTGACGTGATCCGGGCTCTCCTCACCATCGACCCTTGAGAGTAATTTTTTGGGATCATCAAGCTGACATACCTCGAGCTCACAATAGAACTGTACTCGACATTCCATCTTCAAACCGTTATGACCAACCATGATGATCCGGGCACAATCCAATTCAGACTTGGCGGTCTCGTACGCTAATTGAGTGTCCTAGAATTTGGTATAGCACTGGGACTTTACACAGAGGAATTTTGAGAGAAAAATGACATCGATACACTTAACCGGCACATCCATTATTCTTCTTCCAATTGCTGGAACGCCCTCGTACCATGTTTGGGCACCTACGACCCCAGTCACACAAAGGCATCATCCTTGCCTCCATCCCTAAGGTACCTTCATTCTCTCTTATCTCACACTTTGACAGGACGGAGAGAGAGCACCGGCATCATCACTACTCACGACGTCTATTACTTGTGGTGTATGTCCAACGGCCATGTCATTGACCTCGCCTACTTCATCGCCTATGCCATACGCCACCAAACGGAGCGACACAGAAGGGGGTCATCTCCATTGGCCCCTACGTGACTCGATTGGCGCGACACTTCGGACTCCTCAACACCACAACCCAAGAATCATCCTTGACCCTTATTGGTTAGATGTCTCCACAAGGCATCTCAAGCATGCTTAATATGAGGATGATCGAGAGGCGCTGAGGAACCTACCCTCCCCAATACCGTCTCGCTCAATCTACTGAGGAGGAGGCTTTAGAGGACATTACTGATGATGTCCCTACCCAGTTCGAGGACCCACCGTCCCAGCCACCACCACCCTCTCGTCCAGTTCATGCGGCGACTTCATATGCTGACATCTCTGAGCGTCTTAATCTATTCGAGCAGTAATGTTTTCAATGATTTGACAAAATTGATACTACTCTACAGTAGATTTGTCAGCACCTCCACATCTCATCGCCAGCCCCACCTCGCGAACCATCTAGCGATGAAGATGTTTAGAAATTTTTATTTATTATTTTATGTTTCTATTTTATTTTCATTTAAGCTAACTTTTATTTTTTTCTCTTTCATTTATTTTATTTTTTTTTTTAGGATTTATGATTTTTATCTAACAATTTTTAATCTCGGCTATTCATTTTCGAGTAATTATTCTTCCTAATATCCCCTAAATAGTTCCTGCTTTTATCACAGTTATAATGAGCACCCAAGCTCACAATCACTTAGGAACTTCAAACTCCACCGGAAAAGGTACTCCATGACTGTCATGCCTTGCTTAATGATGAGATATAATATTCTTTTGGCACAGTACTTGAGGTACCCAACCTCTACTACCACCAGAGTATCCTCCTCCACCTCTATTTCGCCAAACTAGGACATTCATTCAATACTCAGGAAGTTTCAATTCTTTCCCTATCTTATGATCTTATATTTTCTTATATATCTAACCTTGTACATTGAGGGCAATGTACATCTTAAGTGTGGGGGGTAATTATTTCATTATCATAAAATCCCTTAATATTGCTTTGTTCTTTTGTGATTCTCTCGTATCATGTTTAAGATGAATTTTGATTGACTGATAATTTTGATTGATATATCTTGAATTAAAACATAAGACGCTAGAAAATCAAGCATGATAAGTTGAATTTTAAGAATTTAAATTTTAGGTTGTTTTCCCAAATGTAGGTATTATCTTGAATTGAATCCCACAGATTGAAACATCAAAAAGCCATAATTTTTGTGAGATTTTTGAGCCTTTTGAGAATCTATTAATTCTTTCATGCTCATTTTTATTATTGCTTTGAGTGTGTCAATATTGAATTGTTATTCTAGAACTTGCCTGATTATGCATGTCGAGACCACGTTATTTGATTTGATATGTCAAGATGATAGAGGTACTTAGGATTAACCCACTCATGCCATGAAAAGCCTACCTCCACAATTAACCCTTAGTAAACCCCTTTGAGCCTAACAAGCCATTCCTTGTATGTCCCCAATATTAACCCTTAACCCATTATTGTTGAAATCCCCTTAAATTAATTTGATCCCCAATTTTTGTCGAGAATTGAGTTGAATAAATTACTAAGCTATGTCTTGTTCTTAAAAATTAGTTTATGATTATTTGACTTGTTCTTAAAAAAAAAAAACATGTATACATATTAGTAGTATCTTTTGTTTGTAAGCTTCATCATTCAAATTCCGTAGTTAGAGAAGAAGCTATGTTGTACGCAAGTGGTGATTAAATTTTTTTCTAGTTAAGTAATTTTTCAAGTCAATCTCGATTCTAACCCTTTCTTTCAGCTTGTGACCACACCCCTAACTAAGCCTCATTACAACCCTTTAAAGACTTTTGGATTGATGTATCATCTCGATTTATAGTGGTGAAGATTTGATTTTTATGCAAGCCTATGGTAATAACTTTTCATGTTGACTGATGAGTGCTAATTTCATTGTCCTTAAACACTTCGAGTGATTTGAGTGAATCTTTAGTGAGGATGTTAAACTCTGTGAGGTTCCAAATCAATGATAACTACCTAGGGGAGGGGAGAGACCTAAGTTTTTCATGATTAAAATACTCAATTTAGAATGTTTGAAGCTCTAATGTTCTTTTAGTTGAATTCTCAATGTATGATTACTTATGAGATGATTTGAGATAATATTGATCGGAACTATAAGTTGAGAAAAAGGAAATTTTAACTGTGATCCGAGGATTTTGGTTGAGGACAAGCAAACGCTTAAGTGTGGGGCTATTTGATAAACCGTAATTTATACATATTTATAACCCATGCTTAACACATTTTATGAATGATTTCTCATTATTTGGTGAATTCGATGCTCATGCCTTAATTTCATGTTTTATTCTCAGGTAGGCATAAAAGAACGAAAGGAACGAGAAACGGGCCGAAAATCAAGAAAATGGGCCAAAGCACGGAATCAACACAGCTGGACCTCTTCACACGGGTAAATTACACGGTCGTGTCAATTTGGTAGAATTAAAGCACGATTGACACGGGTATAACACACGGCCGTGTACCTCGAACACGGCCTGAAGTTATCGCACACAGGCATGTCCCTGCTGAGCCCAAGTTAAGTCCAATTCGGAAAAGGCCACGTTTGAGGGTTTTTAGGCATTCCAAAGCCTATAAATACATCCTAGAAGAGGAAGAAAAGGGAGACGGAGAATAGGGAGTAAGGAATTAGTCCAAGGAAGCTGATTGATACATCTCAGAAGCCGGAGCCACTATCAAGACTGAAGATCTCTCCTCAATTTCCCCTTCAAGAGTTTTGGGTTTTCTTTATGTTTTGTAATCACTATTATTCTGAGACATTTTCTTGTTTAATTATGAACTAAACCCCTAAATACCTAAGGCGGATGAAACCTATGACAAAACCTTGTTATTATTTCTGAATCGTATGATAAATATTTGACTTGTTCTTAACTATGTGTTCTTAATTCTTTTTTTGGTATTTCAGGATATCACTTCAAGTTACTACTCTTATTTGGAGGAGGAATAGACCCTGGCTAAGAGTAAATTTATCATAATTAAGCGGAGTTGATCGCGCGCCTAGAGATAGGGTGACAAGATTTTGCCAGATTAGGGTGAAACCTAATAAGAGAATCCATAGATCAAGTTAATGCAACCTTAGGGTGTTAATTAGAGATAACTATCGATTATTCAACCTAGGGATTAGATGTTGTTAGTCTCGAGAGGGATAATAATATACATTAGGGATTTCTAAGGAACAAGTTAAATGAATAAATTGTCTGGTTCGGAGCCAGAATAACAAGTAAAAGTCTAGGTGGATTTTTCCTTAGGTATTGTCTCAATAAATCGCTTTCCCCAAAAGTAATTTCTCAAATTCTATTTTCTGCAAGTTCTTAGTTTAATTAACTAGTTAGTTAAAACAAATCTCTTTTCTTCGGCTAGATAATAAGAAGATGGTCATTACTAGTACTCATAGTCCTTTGGGTTCGACAATCTGGTCTTGCTAAAACTATACTGCTGTTCGATAGGTACACTTGCCTACGTCGTGATAATAGTTAGTTTCAATAACGATTAATTATAAATTTATAAAACTTATCACAAGAAAATCAACTATCATAAAGTCTATCCCTACAACCAAGGGATTTACAAGATTTACATAATCAAATCATATCTAATCTTACAAGATATTATTCTACTCAATCTTCTAAAATTAGTTTCCCTATTTACCAAGGTAGCCTAACTTTCCATATCATGAATTGGGCTAGTTTTCTTGGGTCAAATGATCCCCATCTAAATGATAGACCTCTATGGGATGCATTTTTTGTGATGGTCACGGGCTTTGAACTCCGGTCCATAGCACATACTCTTTATGATTCAAACAACAATAAAACACCTTTTAAGCCAAACCTACATTTTGAGTCCAAGATTTTGAGATGAAGAAACTTTGAATCCAAATTACAAGTAGTTATTCAGATCTCAAATCAATAATCAAAACATCAATCTCAAATACAACCCTCCAGCACTTCCCTTAAAAGCCACGATTTGAATACCACTTTGAACCAAAGAAATCCAACCATCTCCTTCGACACACATACAAGACTTGATTCTTGTAAGAAGAAAATGTCCACTTTCAATTCCTAAAACCTTAGTTTGTCTACTTCTCAATACACACCTCTCCCTAATCCTCTAAGATTTCATAACATTACCCTCAAAAGTTACCAACCCACTACAACCTCCAAATAGACAAACAGATATACAAAACCTCCAAAACAGAAACACCTTACATGGAAAAAGCAAACCAAAGCAAGCTTTCTTCTTGTAACATATTGAAATTTTTGTTTTTAAGTTAATAGAATTATGTCAAGATTGAGCTATTGGCTTAATGGTTAAGAGGTAGTGCAGTTCCTTAAAACCTGAGTTTGAATCCCCTTATGCAAATGAATCTTATTCTTTGAAAATTTTTGCTCCCTATCTTTAGGTGCTGCCCATACCTAGTAAAAACCTTAGGTTTAAATACCAATTTTTACCATAAAAATCAGCCCTTCACTTCTATTTTCCTTAGCCTTGCTGCCCAATCTTCTCCCTCTCAAGCTTTTTCTATTTTTTTTTCTTTCCTATTCACTCATCTTTTCCCACAGTTGTCACCATCCCTACTTTCCATTCTACTATTTCTTTACTTGTTCATTGTCACAAAAGTGAATCGGGAAGGGTAAGTTCATTAGGGAATATATGATTTTGTGTTTTTGATTCCTTTCATTTGCTATCTCCTTGTGCTGACGAAATAAGTAATCTCATGAATTAATTTTTGAAAAGGTCTGGATCTGAATCCTTCAAATCATTAGTAAAGAAGGTGATCATTTGTATCTTTCGAGTGCTTGGAAGTAGTGTAAGTGAATTGGTTGGTTTTTGTTTCACTGTTAAATCAAATTCGATAGAATATCCTAGGATTGTTGCTAAACGTTTGATTTCGATGTTAAGTTTAAACTGGAGCTACTTTTAGTCGGATTTGAGGCTTTGAAGCAATGGATAACATTAGTGCTTCAGATTACGAAATTTCCAGGTGTGTGTTCTAGATAAAAAAAAATGGCAAATAGAGTGTGGATTTTGGACCACACGACTTGCCCACACGGGCGTGCGCCGCACATGGGCGGTTGGCACGACCGTGTGCCACAAATTTATTAGGGTTAAAGTAGGGCCACACGACCTAGAGTGGGTTACACGGCCGTGTAACCACTGTTAGGAAAAAGTTGTCAATTCACACATGGTCACAATGAGTTACCCGCCCATATTTGCAAAAGATTAATCCAAACTCATTTTAAGCCCGTCCATATTATTTTTTAATTTTTTAAATATTTATATTATGTTATTTTAATATTTTATAATTTTATAAATTTTTTATTTATTGAAAATTTTATATAGTCGTCTCAACATTATTTTAATATTTAATTAGAGTAGTATTTATATTTAGTATAAGTTTATTTTTTTAATGTGCTCTAAATTACATATATATAAATAAATAACATAATATAAAGTATTATAAACTTAAAATAGGTCGGGCTCGAGCTAGGCTCAATCCTTGAATGTTCAAGCCAGAGCACGGCCCATATTTTAAGCAAGTCAAAGTTTTTGCCCAAGCTCATTTTTCAAGCCTAGTATTTTTGCCCAAAACGTCCCAAATTTTGGGCGGGCTCTCAAGCTTGGGTGGGTAACCTGGCCCATGAATAGGTCTAATCTTTTTATTGTATTGATATTTTCTCTTCAGTTTGTTCTTTTCATTATTTCATAATAGATTTAATTTTTTGTTAATAAATAATGAGAATCAGTACACTTGCATTATTAAATAGGCACTAAAAAACCTTTTTATTCGTTTAAGTTTTGATCTTATTCAGTGTCGAAATAGATTGAATCTAATGTAGCAGTCGGATACCAAAGTAGGAAAAAGAAAAACTCAAATGTAATAATACGAAGAGAGAGTAAATAATATATAAAAGCATAAATTCAGAAACTGCAGGTTTGGTGAATTATTTTTTCATGAAAAGATCCTTTCTCAAGTCCATGCCTTCAATTTCAGCTTGTAGGATTACGTCCACAATGCTTGATTAATCCTCAAACAATGCAGCTTAACACACAGTTTTGGGGCTGAAAAACTTCCCCACCATCCCTGAATTCAATATCTTTATGGCTTCCTCAGATTTAAGGCAACAAGGTGGCTTGTATTGGGAAATGGAAGCTCCCTTTGATATATAGAAATCCATGAGTTCATGAAAGCTTCCATGTTTAACCACCCTTAGCTCTAAAGCTGAAATAGCACCACCTTTCCTATTTGATTTATACGTAAAATCAAAGGATTCTTCCACCATACAGCAGCATTGTTCCATTATCTTGGCATCAAGTTTTGGTAAATCATTGCTGCCTCTCATCTTCAGCTCCCAAAATAATACATATCGACCCGGTGTCGACGAGGTGTCGGAATAACTACTGTATGCAGTCAACATTATGCCAAATGGTTCGAGGATGAGTTTTGCATTCGTGATTGCTTTCGAAAGGTCTTCTTCAGTTGTTTTGTCTGCACCTATACTCAAAACCACATTCTTTTGTTCTACAAATTGAAACTGTGGAGATTTATTATAGAATCCGGTCACCTTCAGAACATCTCCGACTCTGTACCGATATAGACCTGAAAAAGATGATTTACAACACATTTAGGTGCATAGAAGAGGTAGTCAATGTGAGATTTCTAACCTTGTATAGTTTTGATGCCGAGTTAAAGAAACCTTACCTGCCAATGTTGTGACAACAACCTCGTAATATTGACCCAACTTCACATTCATAAGATCGACCAGTTCGTTAACGGCCATGGTCTCATTCTTGATTCCAGAGGACTCTGTAGCTGAAGCAACGTGAAGCTCGAATTCTCGAGACTTTCCTCCGCCATCGTTATTCACAGGAAGAAATTCGAAGTAAGCCGTATGTGGGAGAAAGGTGTAAGAGACATCAAAGGGCTTGCTTAGTGGATTTAAATTGATCCCAAAACTACATTCCGAAGAATTATAACTTGGTGAAACTAAAGGGATCCCTCCTCCATAAAATTCGAGTAATGAAACATATTGGCTCATGGAACCTGTAATGATGCAATGAATATACTTGATTTTAGGCCAAAGTTTCTTAATGATCCCTTCCCATGATATATCTTGGCATATTTGCTGAATCAAGTCAGCCAATTCAGGGTTTGGCCCAGTAAGGATGGATGACATAGCATTTCTGCAACCAGGGTCGGTAATCCAATCACTGAGATAACCTGTTCTAATGTTGGAAAGAAATTCTTTCCAATAATCTTCTAAGAACTTGATGCTCCTTGCCAAAACTGATGCAAAGCTTGAACTGATCCGTATGATCTTGTCGCGCTGTAGTAAACCGGAAAGCAATTGGCAGTACATACTTTGCTTGTTCTCCAAACATAAGATGGTGTCAATAGGACTTGTGGAAAACTTAGCCAGGCCATTTTTGAAGGTATTGGTCTTGGAAAAGAATGCTGTGTAGGGTGATGCCACTAATCCAGATGGAGTTCCCATCTCTGGTTTGATAAAAAGTAGGAGCAATGATTTGCCTTCGTCCAAACCACTAAAACATCTGCCAAGAAAAAGGGAAAAGAAAATTCAATTAGTTGTTTTTTTGATTATGTAATTACAGCGAATATTTAAGAGGAAAATAACACATGAAGTAAAGATCTTAAATATCGAATTACGACTACTATTGATACTTGACTGTAATTACAGCTAAATAAATGTACTTACTTTTTCACCACAATGTCAAACAGAAGATTATGATACTTCCTTTTCTCAAAACTTTCAGCTGTCATAGGTATTAACTTCGGCTGTCCCCCAGAAGTACCAGAGCTGTATCCAAAATTATTGGTTTACTTTGAAATGAAAGAAATGTTTAATTTTGAATTTCATGCCTCTATTTTACAAAAATCAGTCTCTATTTTCATACCTTTGGATGAACCGGGTGATGGGATCAGCAACCAGGATCGACGAGGTCTCTCCATTGGCAATCCGATCTATGTAAGGCTTGATATCTTCGTAAGTAACAATGGGAACATTTGTTTTGAAGCTTTGCTTGTCAGCTTGGCCATTGGGGAAGAATCGGCTTAGATATTCTGTTCCTGCATTTCTCGTTAGTATCTCCTCCAGCATTTGTTCTTGTAGTTCATCAGCATTGTTGGTTAAATCTTCCAATATTTTCAAGCCATTTTCATATATTTCCTTTATTTCTGACTCACCAGCCATCAGAGTAGTTGGCAGAGTGAGAAGAACGAAGAAGAAACTCGAGAGGAAACTCAATAAAGAAAAAGAAAAGCTTCGAGCTTACTGCTCACTTGAAATTTATTTGGAATATTATTAACCAAATTATATCATATATATATATATATATATATATATTATAATAAAGTGGTTCCCAATCATCTTTCACCGACCGCATAAATTATTTTAATAATATTAAATAATATTATTTTGAACATTTAAGAAAAAAAAATAAAATAAAATAAAGGATTTCAATGTTTTAAAAATCTATTTTTAAGTCTTTTAAAAAAACAATATATATTTTTAATATAACTGCGAAGGGATTGGTAACCTCTCCAATCTAGTCTAAACAGTAAACTCGAATTTGGGAGATTACATTAATAATCGAAGTGACTCAGTGTAACAGCCCCTTTTTAGTGAAATCGGAACAGTGATTTCGGGATCACAAATTCGAATCTGAAAGAAAATTTATTTTAATATTATTTTATGGTCTACAGTATGGTAGGATTACCGTATGAAAATTTCGTTAAGAAATTTTACTACTTTCATGTCTAATCTGATAAAAAGGATCAAATTGTATAAAATGCAAAAGTTGAGTTTTAGTAGCTATAAGTATCAAATAGCTATGGAATTCAAAATTTAAGGTCCTTATATGGGAAATAGACCATTTAGTGGAGTTAGTAGATAAGGATGATTAGTCATCATGGCAAATTAAGAAAAGTAAAAGGATTAAATTGGAAAGTAAAATAATAAATGATGATAAATGATAAAATAATCAAAATATCATTATATTATCATATTTCCCAAATTATTTTTACATGGAAACCCTAGCTAAAAGAAAAGAGCTCAAGCAATTTTATTTGGCTTAATTAAGTAAGTTTTCTTGTTCCGTTTTTAGTAATTTTTATGTTTCCGATATTGTAATAGCTTAATCTAGCTATCTCGGGGATTAATTTGTAAAGTTATCAAGGTACTAGGGTTTTGCCATGGATGAATATAGATGAATTATGAAGTTTTATGATAGAAAATGAAAGGTTATTGATAGATAAACAACTTTTGTAAAGTAAATTTTGATGAAATTGTGATTTAGGGACTAGATTGAAAAGATGTAAAATTTATAAAAAATTCTGAATTTTGTGAAATACATGGCCTGTAAATGTTATATATGAAAATCCAAAGTACCAACTTGGGAGGTGTCAAGTTCGGGAGGAGTGATAAATGCATATTTGAGCCTTATAATTATAATTAAATATAAATGCATATAATATTATTTATATAAATATATAAAAAAATATTTTTTATTTTTTTCATAATATATAAATTATATTTAATTATATGTATTTGATGATCAAATTGATAGAATATGTAAGTATTGAGTACTAAATGTGTTATTATACCAATTAGAAAAATGCTACATTAATACTTCTATTAACTATTTAACGGAGAGTGATCAAAATAGAAATGATCATAATAGGAATATACTAATAGTTGGATGATTAATTTTATAATTTACCCGTAAATTATTTATTTTTAAAAAAATAGAGTTATTCACATAAAGTATGAATAGTATGTTATGGATGTGACCATCCACCAAATACCATAATTTAAGAAAAAGATTGACTAAACAGGACGCAGACAAATAAACATGTCTGCAGAGAGGACAAAGTAACAAATTAGGATTAATAACTTTTTAAAAAGTAAAATATTATTTTTTAAAATACTAATTGTAGAGACCCAAATTTGTCCTGCCAAAGCTCAATATATCAAATAGCTCATTACACATAGCCCAAATAAAATTTAAATCTATCCAATTTCACAAACTCAACAAAATAGAGCCAGATAAGCCCGATCCTTTTAAAATTTTTGGAAACCTTAACCCTAGCCCTATTTGCTTTGCGCCGTACCACCCATGTGCCTCCCTGCTGCCACCAACGTGCACGTCGCTCGAATCTGCAAACAGAGAAGATAACAGTAGCAAAAACAAAGCAAAATAGTAGCAGATAGCAAAAAAAGCCTTGGTATTCGGCTATAAGAAAGTCAGAAATTCACAATGTATTTTTACAGAGACTCTTGAATAAAAAAAAAATCAGGAACTAAGATTTCAAATGTGCCTCTTTTATTTTATTTTTCTTCATTTTTGCTTGAAATAAAGCATAAATAGTAATAAAATCTTACCGTGGTTCGTGCTCCTTCGTGGTTGTGAATCTGCGGTGACCCAAACGTCACAAAACCCACTCGGGTTCCGACGAGGGTCGGGGAAGCGACGAAGACAAGAGTTTTCTCCCCTTGCGATTCAACCACTATTTCATTTTTTGTGTTATGTTTTCCTCCTTAAAATATATATATATATAGCTTAAATCTACTTTTTAATAAATAAAAAAAGAAAGAGAAGAGGAAACTTACCCGAATTCTCGCGGTTCCGACCACCGGTCATGGTGTGGGCACGGTGAACCACCGGCGAGCCAAAGGCCGGTCAAAGAGAGTCTGTCCATTTAATTTAATCCCATATAACCTTGTTTCTTTTTAAAATTTTGCCCTTTTGCTTTATTTTATTTTTGATTTGGTCCTTGGCTCAGATAGACAAAGCACTGCACATAGAGGGTTGGGAATATTTCTCAACCAGTCCCTCATTCTTTATGCGCGTTTCACCTCAGTCCTTAGTGACCTACATTTTTATTTTATAATTTGCACCTTAAATTTACTTAAATTTCTACTTAGTCTTAATTTATTTATTCATTCATCATTCTTTATTTTTTTATTTTTTTTCTTTTATCATTTTATTTGATGAATTACTCATGCTATTTATATCTTCATTATTGTTGGTGGTGGATTACTTATTTTATTGATGTTGTTATGATTATACTATTAATCTAATTTAGTTAATATTTAATATCTATCTATTTGTTTATTCGTTTATTCATTATTATTGTTATAGATTGGATTTTTATTTTATTTTTACCCTCATTGTTATCCTTTCTATCATCTATTTGTTTATATCTTTTATACCTTCAAACTTTATATTATTTATTTATTATTTACATTATTATTATTGTCATTATTTTGAACATATCATATGTATTTTTACATATATTATCTCTTCTAAATCATCATACATAGCATTCATTTTGAAATTCTTATATGTATCTTTATACTCTAAATTATTATATACATATATACACATACCCTTTACTTAAATGGTTTTTATACATTATTTATGTTAAACCATCTTATATACTTTAAATTTTATATGTTACTTTGTTATACTATTTTATATGTGAACAATTTTAAATCCTTTTATTATTTATTGCAAAACTTTTTATCATTATTTATCTTAAGATTCCGTATATATTACTTATATTAAACTATTTTACATACTTCTTATATATTATGTATTTTTAAAATTATTCTTACATATTAATTATTTTAAATTTTTTTATATGATTTATTTTAAATCTTTATGTATACCATCTATTTTAAAGTTTCATATGTATTACTTGGTTTAAATTATTTTATATGTTACTTACTTTAAAATATCTTATACATTATTTATTTTAAATTTCTTTTACATATTATTATTTTGAGCTTCTCAATATTTATTTTAAATTTCTTTATATATATATATATTATTTTAAATTTGTCTTATGTTTATCTAAATTGGTCTTGTACAACTTATTTTAAATTCTCTTCCTTGTTTCAAATTGTTTTGTTATTGTTCATTTTAAGCTTTTTATATATAGTATTTATTATTATATATATATTACTTATTTTAATTTTTTTATCTTAAATTTTTACTTTGGATTATATTTATATATAAATTTTCATTTCAAACTATTTTTGTGTATTGTTTATTTTAAAATTTTCATTTATACATTATTCCTTTTGAGCTCTTTTATGTGTATTTGAAAGGACCCTTTTTCTTATTTTACTTTGTGTATTATTTATCTTAATTTATTTAACACATTATTTATTTGAAATTTTATATATAAACTATTTATTTTAAATTGATTTATACTTTATTTTTAAAATGTATATATTATATATTTATCTTGAATCATTTTCTATTACTCATTTTAAATTTCTTCCATAAGTCATTTCTTTAAAATTTGTATTATTTCATGTCAAATGGTTACATATAGCTCTAATTTAAATGGTTTTACACTCTATTGGTTTTAAGTTGTCACATATATTATCTTAAGTCATTTTCATGTTGGCTATCTTAATTTGTTCCATGTATTATTTCCTTCGTCATATTTTACAATTGTTTCTTAGTTTCTTTTTATCTCGCCTTTGTGTTTATTTATTTTAATTGTTTATTAATTTAGATTTCATCATTGTTATCATCGTTGTTCTTATTATTATTATTATTTTTGTGACATTGTCTTACGTCAGTTATTTATTATTTGATTGTTCATATCAATAGTCAAAAATCAAGTGATTATTGTGAATTGTTTTCTTACTAGAATATTCATAGTCTCATGATTTATCAACATAATAATATCATTCACATATCACCATTCCAAATCAAATATGCACCGTTAAAATATCAAATTCGATACTATTCAAAAACAAAGTTCAAAATAAGGCAATGTTTTGCGTTTTGGAACATCGAAGAATTGTGCCTTAACTTACGGGGTTTCGGTTCTCTCGATGATTCTAAATAGTCAAATATCCTTTTAAGTTTTAAAATACATGGAATTCCGATTTAAATTAAAGACGACCTTGCGCTCGGGAATTCGTGGTATTGTGTCCTAACTTACGGGATGTGATACTCTGATATCTCAAGATAAGGAAATCTTCAACAATCGTTTTGAGCTAATTCAAGAATTTTAAAATCGATGTTAATAAAAAGGGTCGTATTTCAAATTCATTCCCGATTTTTAATTTTCGACATTAAGACACTAAATGATCAATTCGGTACCAATTTTTGGGCGTGTCGAGGGTGCTAATCCTTCCTCGCACATAACCAACTCCCGAACCTGTTCTCTCAAGTTTCGTAGACCAAAAATGTCGTTTTAGTAAATTAAAATGTTTTATTAAAATGACCCAACTTCTTGGTGATCCGATCACACCTAAACAAAAAAGATTGGTGGCGACTCCCGTTTTGATTTTTATTTTTAAATAAAGTCGATTTCCGTTTTTCAAAAATGGTTTCGACGCTAATAATTTGAGAGTTGAATTAGTTTTGTAACTTTATTTTTGTATTACTGACAAATATCAATTTTAAAAGTAATTTGTAAGTTTCCTTTTAAAAGCGATATGTAATTCTTTTAAGAAAATTTAAATATTTTATATTTTTAAATAATTATATTTTAATGTTTTGAACTCTTATAATTAATTTTAATTTAAAAATTAAATATTTTTATAATATAATTAAATATTTTAAATTAAAAAACTATTTTTAATATAATTTTAAAATGCACATAACATATTGATACTCTAATAAAGTTATAAAAAAAAAAAGAAAGAAGGGCAATTGTGATATTATTTAAGTAAAAAAATTTTGTTACTATTAACGTTTGTGTCACAATCAATCAGATATTACTTTAGTTATTAACAACTAAATTTGGTAAATGTACTTGGATCTCATTATAAAGACTTGATCAAATTAGTCCTTCTAGTATTAAATATATCAGTTTAGATCATGTATTGTTGAAAAGAATCAAATAATATCAAATTGAAATATTTACTGTATAAAAAAATATCATTTACCATCTAATCGAGTTAATATTTTTGAAGTTTTTATGGTTGTTAAAATGAAATCTTTTATTTTTGAATTGAACTACAATTAAAACAAATAAGATTCAATATATTTTTATATAATAAATGATAAGTTTATTACAATTTGAATTTATTTGATTCATTTTAATAATATAGAGATTAAACTAATCTATTTAATAATAGAAAAATAAATTTAATCCGATCGGACCTCCTAAGTACTTAAACCCACTAAAATACCATTATTTTATAAAATAAATTATATTAATTTGAATTTTTTTATAATTTTAATATAAAAATATGAAAAATACAAACGTAATAAAATTCCAACATGGGACTTTGTTTTACCACTTTAACAACTATCATTTGTTACTTCATTCAAGTTGTATATAAAAGATAAAACCGTAACCATAAAAAAAAAAACTAATTAATTTGTTCTTACATCCCCCCCCCCCCCCCCCACAACAACCAAAAAATAAATGTTTTTACATTTTTTCTCCCATTTCTTCAAGTTTTCCTTTCCGATTTGTTCTTTGCTCTTTTTACTCTCCCAACCACTGTGATGGATGGTGATACAGAAATAAAGGAAATATATGAAAATGGCATGAAAATATTGGAACATTTAACCAACAATGCTCACGAACTACAAGAACAAATGTTGGAGGAGATACTAAAGAGAAATGCAACAGAATATCTAACCAGATTCTTCTCCAGTGGCCAAGCAGACAAGAAAAGCCTCAAAACAAAATATTCCCATTGTTACTTATGAAGATATCAAGCCTTACATAGATCGGATTGCCAATGAAGAGACCTCGTCGATTCTTTTTGCTGATCCCATCACCCACTTCATCCTAACGTATACATAATGAAATTCTGGAAAATTAAAATAGAGTAACTGGTTTTAGTAAAATAGAGGGATGAAATTCAAAATTAAACCTTTTTCCCTTTCAAAGTAAACCATTAATTTTGGATACAGCGGTGGTACTTCTGGGGGGCAGCAGAAGTTAATACCTATCACAACTGAAAGTTTTGAGAAAGGGAAGTATCATCGTCTTCTGGCTGACATTGTGGTGAAAAAGTAAGTACATTTCATTATCCGTAATTACAGTGAAGTATTAATAGCAGTCGTAATTCGATGCTAAGATCTTTACTTCACGGGTTTTTTCCTCTTCAATATTCGCAGCAATTACTATCATATCCGCAATCACGATACACATAATCAAACAAACTAATTACTGTTTTTTTCCTTTCTCTTGGCAGATGTTTTAGTGACTTAGATGAAGGCTGTTAGAGTATAGAGTTATTAGCTTGGAGCTGTTAGTCTGTTAATTAAGTATGCACTTAGTTAGAAGAAGTTTGTTGCTTAAGTCAGGTATGCAGTTAAGAGCAGTTACTCTTATCAATGTATATAAACACCATCTGTGGACTGATTAAGGTAAGTAAAAAGAATACAGTACAATTTTCTCAATAGATTTGTTTCTCCTCTAAAGTTGATATCTGTTTTAGCATAGTACCTAATATGGTATCAGTCGCCTAGTTCCTGGAGATTGCTTCCGCTTCAGTCGTATGGCGCATTCAACGGATTCTACTTCGACTGATCATCCTCCTCCATCCTTTTCCAGTGCTCGTCTGATCCAGTCGTTCCCTCGTCATGATATGGTAAAACTTGATGAAGCAAATTTCGTCCAATGGCAACAACACATTCGACTCATCATAGAAGGATATGAGTTGCAGGGATTTTTGGAAGGAACGTTACCTGCTCCGGCTAGGTTTGTGGCGAATCCAGACGGCACTCTGACTTCAAATCCAGATGCATCGGCGTACACTCAGCAAGATAAGTTGTTGGCCTCTTGGCTTTTATATATGATTAGTACTCCTCTGTTGTAGTATTTTTCCTCTGCTAAATCTGCCTGTGAGATTTGGAGCATCACGACTCGTTTGTTTGCTGCGTCCACGAGTGCGAAAATATCTCGTATAAAGCATGATCTGCATGCTATTAAGAAAGGTGAATTAACTGTCTCACAATATATTGCCAAAATCCAAAATGTCTGTGCCTTACTTGCAGCATTTCGATCTGCTGCTTCGGAGGCTGAAAAGGTTGAAGTAATTCTTGCCGGACTTCCGTCAGAGTTTGATGTGGTTTTGACGGTGGTGTCGTTCTCGTCGGAGACGCTTCCCTTCCAAAGGTTGGTCGATATTCTCATGGAATTTGAGAACCGTCAGAGGAGGGCAGCCCGAGAGGTTCCGATGCAGGCTCATCTGGTTCAAGCTCCGTCGGCTGCAGAGGTGACCAAATCAGGTTCACATGCTGCGCAGGGTGGGCGTTCGACAGTTGGATCGCGTGGGCGCGGTTTCCATCCTCGCGCTCAACGTCAAATTTGTGGCAGGTACGGGCACCTAGCGCAGCGGTGCTTCTACCGCTTCAATCGGGAGTATGGTGGCCCGAATCCTTCGACGGAGCGCCATGAACAAGGGACGTACGGTGGAGACTATGGTCGATGTGCTGGCTCCGGTGGTCCTAGTCTGCGTGCGATGAATGTTCCGATGCAATATCCTGGTGCTGCTTCGTGGGACGGCTGGCCTTATTTTCAGAATTTTGAGGCTAAGCCGCATGCTGGGATCCCAAATATGTTTGACCAGTCCAAACCTAGCAGGGTCAATTATGGCCGTGAGTTTACTGGTCCACATGGGTATGATGATGGGTCTCCATTTAGGCGTGATATTGGGCCACATGGGTATGATGATAGGTCTCACTTTCGGCATCATATTGGGTGGGCTGAAGGGCGCCATGCTGGGCGTGTTATGCGGCACAATTTGGGCCAGCGTTATGCTGGGCCTTCTGTTGGGGCTCTTAGGCCGAGTGGTGTAGGGCAGGAAATTGGGCCACCTAGTCACCTGAACAACAACGGCCCCATTTGACACTAATAATGGCCCAAATTCAATTGGGCCTAATGCTAATCATGTTGATATTGCAGGATCTGTGCAACATATTGTTCCCGAAGTTCCGTGGCGCACTAAACCACAAGCCCATGTGTTTTATTTTGATTCCTCGCAATGTGTTGGGCTACCTCGAATCCTTGATTTTCATGCGTTTGATTTTTCGGACGCCACACAGTATGACTCCAACTTTGGAAATACTGATTCATATATTCCTATGCCGATAAGAAACTCGTTATGGCATCTAGATTCCGGTGCCACACATCATGTCTGTCAGAATGCTTCCACTCCCTATTCAGGTACATCCACTCTCTTAATGGGGAATGGGGCCCCCATTAAAATTTTGTCTGTTGGGGATACTATTTTACCCACAAAGGCGAAGTTATTACATCTCTCTAATGTTTTGTATGTCCCGAGCATCTGGAAAAATCTCATGTCTGTCTCTCAGTTTGCAATTGACAACAATGTATTTTTTGAATTTCACCTATCGTATTGTGTTATTAAGGACATCCAGACACAGGAAACTTTGTTGTGGGGTCAAGTTTGTGATGGTCTATATCAGTTTTCGGCCGGTCCATCTGTCGCTTCTGATACAACTTCTATTGTTCACAATATCAGGCTTTAAGAGTGTTCTTCAGATAATGATGCGTTTACTTTGTGGCATAATAGACTTGGTCACCCTTTCTCTAAAGTTGTTAAACTTGTTCTTAATAAATGTAGAGTTGTTTCAAATAAAAACAGTCTTGATAATATTTGTATTACATGTCAGAAAGGAAAATCACATAAATTGCCCTTTCCACATTTTACTACTGAATATGCAGAACTTCTTGAATTGGTTGTTTCTGATTTGTGGGGTCTGGCTTCTATTTCTTGTAGGGGTAATCTATATTATGTTTCGCTCGTTGACATGTACAGTCGGTTTACCTGGATTTATCTGAGTAAACAGAAATCTCAAGCCGTTGACTATTTTTTTCAGTTTCAAAAGATTGTCGCCACTCAATTTGGGAAGCATATTAAAAAATTTCAAAGCGACCGGGGCAGTGAGTTTCGTGCTTTTGCATCAGTGCTAGCGAGTCATGGGATACTTCATCAGCTCTCCTGCCTTTATACTTCCGAATAAAATGGCATTGCTGAACGGAAACACAGGCACATTGTGGAGATCTGTCTCACACTATTGGCACAGGCTAATCTACCAATGGTTTACTAGGGTTATGCATTCTGTAGTGCTATTCACCTTATTAATAGATTGCCCACTCCAGTTCTGAAAGGTCAGTCTCCGTATCAGATTCTTTATGATACTGCCCCTACGCATGATCACCTCAAGGTTTTTGGCTATTGTTGTTTTCCGTATTTACGTCCGTTTGTGTAACATAAGCTGGATTTTCACTCACAACCTTATACGTTTCTAAGGTATAGCTCTCAACATAAAGGATACTACTGTTTCACACCAAATGGTAAGGTGATTGTTTCTCGCCATGTTATTTTTTATGAGCGCCATTTCTTGTTTTCGTTGCCAATTGTGGATGAAGTTCAGAATTCTACGAGTATTACCACATATGCTCCTATAGTTCAGACTTCCTCTCCGCCTTTTCCTACAGAAACCAATAGAACCATTGACTCTTCATCAATGATTCATTTGCCAAATTTAGATCATGAGTCTATATAGTTTGGTTCAATTGCTTCACCTGCTACCTATAGTCTAGCTCAGACTGTTTCTGTTGATCCGTCATCGCCACCTAAGTCAGGGTCTATTTTAAGGGAGTTTCAACTTCAGAATCCTCATACTGAAGATGGTCAGTTACCCACTGCATCCCAAACTGTTCCTCCGGTTTCTTCAGGAAATACTCATGCTATGGTTACTCGGTCTAAGGCTGGAATTTTTAAAATTAAGGCTTTGTCAACAGAGGCTGTAAATTTTGAGCCACGCTCTATTGAGGATGCTTTTGCTCATAAAGAGTGGAAGTTAGCTGTTCAAGCAGAATTTGATGCACTGATAGCTAACTCTACCTGGGACCTTGTTCCTTTACCTCTTAGTCAGAAAGTGATTGGGTGCAAATGGCTTTTCAAAATCAAGAAAAATCCTGATGGGTTAGTTGATCGGCGAAAAGCTCAGTTGGTTGCAAATGGATGTTCACAAGTGCCTGGATGTGACTTCAATGAAACTTTTAGCCTGGTCGTCAAACCTGCTACTATTCGAACCATTATAGCTATCCATGTATCCAATGGCTGGCAACTTCGTCAAGTCGATATAAACAATGCTTTTTTTAAATGGAGATTTGATTGATGAAGTATTCATGCAGCAACCTCCAAGATATGTTCAGTATGGACCAAATGGTGAGACATTGGTGTTTCGTTTGACGAAGGCATTGTACAGGTTACGACAAGCTCCTCGTGCCTGGTTTGAAAAACTAAAACAATTTTTTGTTTCTACTGGGTTCGTCTTATCTAAATCTGATGCCTCTTTGTTTGTTAAAGCTTCTACCAAGTCTACTATCTATGTTCTGGTTTATGTGGATGACATTATTATTATTGGGAGTTCGATTGACGAAATAAACTATTTTATTTAGCAGCTACATCACAAATTTTTTCTAAAGGATATGGGTGGTCTCCATTATTTTTTAGGGATCGAAGTCAGTAGATTCTCCAATGGCAGTCTTCATTTATGCCAGCGCAAATACATTTGCGATCTTCTTGACAGAAGCTCTCTGGCTAATGCAAAGAGTGTTCATACGCCAATGGTTAGTTCGGCAATATTGTCTAAAGATGAGGGTGATTGACTTGCTGGTCCTACTGAGTACAAGAGTCTTACTGGTGCTCTTCAATATATGGTATTAACTCGGTCGGATATTGTTTACGCTATAAATCGTGTATGTAAATTTATGCATGCCCCTACAATAGTTCATCTGATTGTGTTAAAATGCATCTTGCGGTACCTGCGAGGCACTCTTACTCATGGACTAGTTTTTTGACGATTCGATAGATTATTTTTGGTAGGTTATGCTGATGCCAACTAGGGTCTTAATTTTGATGATCGTCGTTCTACTTCGAGGTATTGTGTTTACTTTGGTCACACACCTGTTTCGTGGTGTTCTAAGAAACAGCAAGTTGTTTATCGGTCTACGGCAAAGGCTGAATAATGAAGTTTGGTTGCTACTACCAGTGATGTTGCTTGGTTAACTTCTTTGTTGTCCGAATTACAAATCAGTTCTGATGATACTCCTACTGTTTGGTGTGAAAATTCCAGTGCAGTAGTTGTTGCAGCTAATTTGATTCTCCACTCCAAATTCAAACATGTCGAACTTGAATTATTTTTTGTCCGGAAAAAGGTGGCTAGTGGATCTCTTGTTGTCGGTGAAGTGCCAGCGTGTAACCAAGTTACCGATATCCTTACTAAACCACTATATGTCTCTATTTTTGCTTGTTTTTGCCAATTACTTTGGGTGTTACCAGTAGAGGAAGTAGGGTGAATGTTAGAGTATAGAGTTATTAGCTTAGAGCTATTAGTCTGTTAATTAAGTATGCAGTTAGTTAGAAGAAGTTTGTTGCTTAAGTCAGGTATGCAGTTAAGAGCAGTTACTCTTATCAATGTATATAAACACCATCTGTTAACTGATTAAGGTAAGTAAAAAGAATACAGTACAATTTTCTCAAGAGATTTGTTTCTTCTCTAAATTTGATATTTGTTTTAGCATAGTACCTAATAAAGGCAAATCATTCTACCTATATTTTAGCAAACTAGATATGAAAACTCTATCTAAATTAGCGGCATCACCTTACTCAACATTCTATTCCAAGACCAATACCTTCAGAAATAGCCTGAATAAGTTTTGTATAAGTCCTATTGAGACCATCTTATGTTTGGACAATAAGCAAAGCATGTTCTGCCAATTGCTTACCGGTTTACTACAGCGCGATAAGGTTGTACGGCTCGGATCGATCTTTGCATCGGTTTTGGCAAGGACCATCAAGTTCTTAGAAGATTATTGGAGAGAATTATGATGTAAGATTAGAACAGGTTACCTCAGTGATTGGAATATTGACCCTGGTTGCAAAAATGCCATGTCATTGATCTTTACTTGGCCAAACCCTGAATTGGCTGATTTGATTCAACAAATATGTGAAGATAAATCTTGGGAAGGGGTCTTTAAGAAACTTTGGCCTAAAATCAAGTTTATTAGTTCAATCTGTACAGGTAGCATGAGCCAATTTATTCCATTACTTGAACTTTATGGAGGAGGGATTCCTTTAGTTTCACCAAGTTATGTTTCTTCAGAAGCTTATTTCGAGATCAATTTGAAACCCCTAAGCAATCCCTTTGATGTCTCTTATACCTTTCTGTTAGCATTTATAGCAGCATAAAATTGCATGGTAAATTGTTGACAAATTGTATGGCAATTAAATGGCAGCCATTAAAATTGACTAACAATGTAATAAATAGGAGGAACAACCTTTGCACCGAAAATTGACTTAAAACATTGGCATGGGATAATTTCTTTTTTTGGCATTTGAGATAATAGGCTATTTATAGTTTGGTCCTTGAACCTCAACTATAAATAGGCCTTCCCATTTCTCATTTCAATAATCCAAACCATTCTTTCTCTCTTAGTTTTCTCTTTTCTCCCATTTGAGAATTCTTAAGGAATTCTATTTGCTTGTAATATTTTGGAGATAGTGAAGTTATCATCTGGTGTTAGTGCCCGAGGATGTAGGTATAATTTACCGAACCTCGTTAAAACTCTTGTGTTATTTCTTGTCTTATTTTTCTTTCAATATTTGAGGGTATAATAGTAATATTTAATTGTGCTATTAAATTACTATAGAAGGGATATTCTGACTAAGGAAAGACTTGGTACTTAAGAGATCCTTGTGATCCACCTCTCTTTCCTGGGAATTAAACTGTGTGATTTTTTTGGTACAATAATTTACACGCTTCCAACCCTATTGGAACAACAAGTGGTTTCAAGAGCCGAAAGTTAATCATAGTATGCTCTGTGGTTGCATATTAAACTGATATTCCACATCAAAAAATATTTCCTTAGGTATATTGAAAGATTATGGGGACAACGGACGGTTTAGGAGCTTTAACATCGTCTATGTGGACAAGACCGACAATTGCAAATACAAGATTAGCCGTAGAGATCTTTGATGGCACGAGCCATTTTGGTATGTGGCAAAGTGAGGTTCTAGATGCCCTTTTTTAGCAGGGTCTAGACATTGCCATTGATGAAAAGAAACCAGATGACGTACAGGAGAAAGATTGGAAGGCGATTAATCGGTTGGCATGTGGCACAATTCGATCATGCCTTTCTCGAGAACAGAGGTATGCTTTTTCAAAGGAGACTTCTGCAAATAAGTTGTGGGTGGCACTTGAAGAAAATTTTTTGAAGAAAAATAGTCAGAATAAGCTCCAGTTGAAGAAAAGACTGTTTTGTTTCACTTACGTCCTAGGTACCACAATGAATGATCACATCACCAAATTTAATCAGTTAGTCACTAATTTGCTAAATATGGATGAGACATTCAAAGATAAAGATTTGGCTTTGATGCTGTTAGGGTCACTTCCTGAGGAGTTTAAGTTCCTAGAAACTACTCTACTTCACGAGAAAAGTGATATATCCCTGAGCGAAGTCTGTGCAACCTTATACAGTTATGAACAGAGGAAGAAGGACAAACAGAAAAACTCAATCAGAGACACAGAAGCTTTAGTAGTCCGTGGCCGTTCATACACTCGAAGAAAAACTCAGAAGGGGAGATCAAAGTCAAAGTCTAGACTTGGGAAAGATGAATGTGCCTTTTGTCGCGAGAAAGGCCACTGGAAGAAAAATTGTCCAAAGCTGAAGAATAAGGGAAAAGCTGTTGTAGATGCTTGTGTTGCAAAGCATGATACTAGTGACTCAGAACTATCACTGGTTGCATCATCATCGTTCCATTCAGATGAGTGGATATTGGATTCGGGTTGTACCTATTATATGTCCCCTAACCGGGAGTGGTTCTTTAATTTAGTAGAACTAAATGGAGGAGTTGTTTATATGGGCAATGACAATGCCTGTAAAACTGTTGGGATAGGTTCAATCCAATTAAAGAATCAAGATGGATCAACCAGAGTTTTGACTGATGTTCGGTATGTGCCCAGTTTGAAGAAAAATCTCATCTCATTGGGAACCTTGGAATCCAAAGGTTCAGTTGTTACTATGAGAGATGGGGCTTTGAAAGTGACATCTGGTGCACTGGTGATATTGAAGGGCATCAGGAAAAATAACTTGTATTACTACCAAGGTAGTCTGATTATTAGAGCGAAAGAGTGCAGACTTCCAAAGTAATAAAGAATTGGACTTAATGCAGTTATGGCATATGAAGTTGGGACATGCCAGTGAAAAGTACTTGAAAATTCTGGCAAAGCAAGGATTGTTGAAAGGTGCAAAGGCTTGCAAATTAAAATTTTGCGAGCATTGTGTTCTGGGAAAGCAAAAAAGAGTGAAATTCGGCACTGCTATCCATAATACAAAAGGTATTTTAAAATATGTTCACTCAGATGTGTGGGGGCCTTCCAAAACACCTTCGTTGGGAGGAAAACACTACTTTGTTATTTTTGTTGATGACTTTTCCATAAGAGTTTGGTTCTATACCATGAGAACTAAGGATGAAGTGCTTGAAGTTTTTCTTAAATGGAAAACTATGATCGAAAACCAGACTGGTAAGAAAATCAAGCGGCTTAGGACGGACAATGGAGGGGAATATAAAAGTGATCTGTTCTTCGATGTGTGCCAAGAGTATGGTATTGTTCGACACTTCACAGTTAAGGATATACCACAGCAGAATGGAGTGGCAGAGCGTATAAATCGAACATTACTGGAGAAAGTTTGTTTATGTTGTCCAATGCTGGGTTGGGCAAGCAATTTTGGGCTGAGGCTGTGACCTACGCTGGCCATCTTGTTAATCATTTGCCATCATATGCATTAGAAAGAAAAACTCCTATGGAGGTATGGTCTGGAAAACCGGCTACAGATTATGATTCCTTACATGTGTTTGGATCTACTACATATTACAATGTGAAGGAGTCAAAATTAGATCCGAGAGCAAAGAAGGCTCTCTTTATGGGAATCACCTCTAGAGTAAAGGAATTTCGTCTTTGGTGCTTAGACACAAAGAAAATGATCTGTAGCATAGATGTTACCTTTGATGAATCTGCCACATTAAAAAAAGTAGTAGATGAAGATATTCAGGCAAGCGATACTCCACAACAGGTGGAGTGTACTCCAAAATAGGTGGAGTTTGAGCAGGTGAGGATTTGCTCAGTTAATAAGTCTAATTCTCCAGCCACAATGGAGGAATTAGAGGTTGAAGAGGTTCTGACCCAAGAACCGTTGAGTACACCAGAACCAGTTGCAGTTGCAAGGCCACAGAGAGAAATTCGTAGACCTGCTCGATTTACTGATATGGTAGCCTACGCCCTTCCCGTTGTTGATGATGATATTTTTGTCACTTATCAAGAAGCAATGCAAAGCTTAGAAAGTGACAAATGGAAAAGTGCCATGGATGAAGAAATGCAGTCTCTCGGAAAAAATAATACTTAGGAGTTGGCACAATTACCGAAAGGTAAAAGGGCAATCGGATGTAAGTGGGTATTTGCAAAGAAAGATAGATCTCCTAGCAAGAAAGATGTTTGCTACAAGGCAAGATTGGCAGCTAAAGGCTACGCTCAGAAAGAGGGAATTGACTATAATGATGTATTTTCCCCTGTCGTGAAGCATTCCTCCATTAGAATTTTGTTGGCCTTGGTAGCACAGTTGAATTTGGAGCTAGCTCAACTTGATGTAAAGACAGCCTTTTTGCATGGTGAGTTAGAAGAGGAGATTTATATGACTCAGCCCGAAGGATACAAAGATGCTCGTGGTAGAAATTGGGTTTGTAAGCTGAACAAATCGCTATATGGATTGAAACAATCCCCAGGGCAGTGGTACAAGCAATTTGATAGCTTTATGATAAGGTAGAAATACGCAAGAAGCAAATATAACAATTGTGTGTATTTGTAGAAGCTGTATGACAGATCTTTTATTTATCTACTCTTGTATGTTGATGATATGTTAATTGCTTCGAAGAGCCAAAAAGAGATAGATAAGCTGAAGGCTCAGTTGAATCAAGAATTCGAGATGAAAGATTTAGGTGAGGCCAAGAAGATTCTCAGCATGGAGATAAGTAGTGATAGACAGAGAGGCAAGCTTTGTTTGAATCAGAAGCAATATCTGAAAAAGGTATTATAATGTTTTGGTGTAAATGAAAACACAAAACATGTAAGTACCCCACTTGCTTCTCGTTTGAAACTTAGTGCTCAATTATCTCCAAAGATTGAAGAAGAAAGAGAATATATGGCAACAGTCCCATATGCTAATTCAGTTGGGAGTTTGATGTATGCAATGGTGTGTACGCGGCCTGACATTTCACAAGCTGTTGGAGTTGTGAGCAGGTATATGCATGATCTTGGAAGAGGACATTGGCAAGCTATGAAATGGATTCTATGGTATCTTCGAAAAACTATAGATGTTGGTTTAGTTTTTGAACAGGATGAAGAACTTGGTCAGTTTGTAGTTAGATATGTTGATTTCAACTTTGCTGGTGATTTAGATAAACGCCGTTCAACTACGGGGTATCTGTTTACTCTTGCTAAAGCCCCAGTGAGTTGGAAGTCTACCTTACAGTTTACAGTAGCTGTGTCTACTACAGAGGCAGAATATATGGCAGTTACAAAAGCTGTTAAGGAGGCTATTTGGCTTAATGGATTGTTGGAAGACTTGGAGTTGTTCAAAGTCACATTAGTCTATATTGTGACAGTCAGAGCGCTATTAATTTAGCGAAAAATCAAGTCTATCATTTAAGAACCAAGCATATCGACCTAAGATATCACTTTGTGCGGGAAGTCTTTGAAAAATGAAAAATTCTACTTCACAAGATTCCGACAGCAGATAATCCCGCAGATATGATGACCAAGGTGGTAACAACAATGAAGTTCAATCATTGTTTGAAATTGATTAACATCTTAAGAATTTGAGCACCTTCAGGTGTATGACACTCATGAGCGCATTTGGAGACACTACAAAAGATAGCTTTATTGGATTTGGGGAGTTGAAGGAAGTGTGTAAAGATGTGATTATTCTAATCAAATCTTCAAGGTGGAGATTGTTAACATTTATGGCAGCATAAAATTGCATGGTAAATTGTTGAAAATTACATGGCAATTAAATGGCAGCCATTAAAATTGACTAACAATGCAATAAATAGGAGGTACAACCTTTGCACCGAAAATTGACTTGAAACATTGGCATGGGATAATTTTTTTTTGGTCCTTGAGATAATAGGCTATTTATGGTTTGGTCCTTGAACCTCATCTATAAATAGGCCTTCCCATTTCTCATTTCAATAATCCCAACCATTCTTTCTCTCTTAGTTTTCTCTTTTCTCCCATTTGAGAATTCTTAAAGAATTCTATTTGTTTGTAATATTTTGGAGATAGTGAAGTTATCATCTGGTGTTAGTGCCCGAAGATGTAGGTATAATTTACCGAACCTTGTTAAAACTCTTGTGTTATTTCTTGTCTTATTTTTCTTTCAATATTTGAGGGTAGAATAGTAGTATTTAATTGTGCTATTAAATTACTATAGAAGGGATATTCTGACTAAGGAAAGACTTGGTACTTAAGAGATCCTTGTGATCCACCTCTCTTTCCTGGGAATTGAACTTTGTGTGATTTTTTTGGTACAATAATTTACACGCTTCCAACCCTATTGGAACAACAAGTGGTTTCAAGAGCCGAAAGTTAATCGTAGTATGCTCTGTCGTTGCAGTTTAAACTGATCTTCCACATCAGAAAATATTTCCTTAGGTAGACAACGGACGGTTTAGGAGCTTTAACATCGTCCATGTGGACAAGACCGACAATTGCAAGTACAAGATTAGCCGTGGAGATCTTTAATGGCACGAGCCATTTTGGTATATGGCAAATTGAGGTTCTAGATGCCCTTTTTCAACAGGGTCTACTTCAAATTTCTCCCTGTGAACAAAGATGGTGGAGGAAAGGATCAAGAAACTAGGACTATAGACAAATCGGTCGATCTTGAGAATGTGAAGCTTAGTCAATACTACGAAGTTGTTGTCACAACTTTGGCAGGTAGGTTTCTTTAACTTGGCATCAAAGCTATACGTCGGTTACATCAAGAGACACGGTTAAAAGTCTTACATTGATTACCTCTTTTGCGTACCTAATTGTGTTGTAATAATCTTTTTCAGGTCTATATCGGTACAAAATCGGGGATGTTCTGAAGGTGACCAAATTCTATAATAAATCTCCACAGTTTCAATTTGTAGAATGACAGAATGTGGTTTTGAGTATAAATGCAGACAAAGCAACTGAAGAAGACTTTTCGAAAGCAATCACAAATGCAAAACTCATCCTCAAACTATTTGGCATCATGTTGACTGCATATAGTAGCTATTCCGACACCTCATCGACATCGAGTCGATATGTATTATTTTGGTAGCTGAAGATGAAAGGCAACAATGATTTACCAAAACTTAATGCTAGGGTAATGGAACAATGCTGCTGTATAGTGGAAGAATCCTTTGATTTTACGTATAAATTACTTAGGAAAGATGGTGCAATTTCAGCTTTGGAGCTAAAGGTGGTTAAACATGGAAGCTCTGATGAACTCATGGATTTCTGTATATCAAAGGGACCTTCCATTTCCCAATACAAGCCACCTTGTTGCCTTAAATATGAGGAAGCCATAAATATATTGAATTCAGGGATGATGGGGAAGTTTTTCAGCCCCAAAACTATGTCTTAAGCTGCATTGTTTGAGGATTAATCAAACATTATGGAGGTAATCCTACAAGCTGAAATTGCAGGCATGGACTTAACAAAGGATCTTTTCATGAAAAATAATTCACCAAACCTACAGTTTCTAAATTTATGCCATTATATATTATTTACTCTCTCTTAATATTAGTACGTTTGAGTTTTTCTTTTTATCCGATGGCTACATTAGACTCAAACTATTTTGACACTGAGCTAGATCAAAACTTAAAGGAATAAGAGGGTCTTTTAGTGCCTATTTAATAAGGCAAATAGTTTATGTTCTAATTCTCAATATTATTTAATAATAAATAATTAAATATTTTATGAAATAATGAAAGGGAAGAAAAATATCAATCCTAACTAAAAAAAAAAATGCTTAGAACTACAAACAGTCCTTTCCAAACCCATTATAGGTTCGGATGGCTCTTTTTAAGATAATACTTAGAACTACCAATAGTCTCTTCCCAACCCATAAATAAGAGGATAATGCACTTTAACCCACTTGAACCCACGTCCTCTTACATTAACAACAATACTCATGCACTCAATAGGATACAATCCCTTAAGTTAAAAAGAAGAAATAGAGACTTAATTACAATATAAAAACCTCATAATTCCATTGAAGGTTGCTATGTTGAAGATTACAACTTTGCCACTTATGGATATCCATCATAAAATATTATTTATAACAAAATCAATATTATTAAAAAAATCAAGCCAATCTAATTAATTAAATGAAGATGCCTATGAGTTAAAATGTACTAGCTAGTTTCTAATGTCACATGTATTGCACATTATTTTTATATAGTTTTTAATTCATTAAATAATATATTTTTATAATTTCAAAAATATATATTTATGCTAATTAAATGAGGATAGGTCAATTAGTTTTGAAAAAATTAATTGTGAGGATAAAATAAAGTTTTAAAAATAAGAGTGAAGTAAAAGAATACTCACAAACTATTTAGTTTGTTTTATTTTGGTTATCCAACTATTAATTTTTTTCGTTTTAATCACTCAACTTTTCAAAATTAAATATTTTAGTCACTCTTTCATTAGATGCTTAATAGAAGTCTAATGTGGGCCTTATTTTATTGGCCTAATAAAAAAATTAGCTTTCCAATGTTTATATTTTCTATAAATTTGATCTTAAATCTAAAAATTTCAACAAATCTATTCCTCAGTATTTACAAGATTTATCATTTTAGTCCTAAATATAAAAATATTTTAAAATTTTTAAAATTTAAAATAAAAGTAAATATAAAAATATTTTTAGGATTTGTGTACCCTAGATGACTTTCAATAGTATCTTCCACTTTGGTCTTTCTTCCATTCAATTGACAAAGTTGGAAATATCAAATGCTACGACATTGACCTGCAATCTCTCTCCAATGCTTGAGCTAGAAATGATAAAGACACGAGAACACCAGGGTCTGAAACTAGTATTATCTTTATAGTAAAAAGTAAGGTTGTCAGAGTTGGTATCCTCAACCCAACCATTTTTCTGGGTTTATAAATTTATTAATCACGAGTTTCTTTCCAGGTTTTAATTAGGCATTTAAACAAACAATGTAGAAAAAGGGGACTAAATAAAAAAAGATTGAAGCAAGAAAATAACATTAATTTCTAGGTTTTTTTTTTGCACATGTAAGGTGATAAGAAAAAAAGAATGGTTTTGAGAGAAAATAAATATAAATTTTAAAAATTTTAAAAAGTAAATATAAAATTATTTTAAATATTTTTAAATATATTTTATAATTTTTAGGATTAGAACTAAAATAAAAACAAATTGTAAACGTTGGGAGAAATTTTGTTGAATTTTTTAGATTTAAGATCAAATTGATGGAATGTGTAAACATTGAAAGGCTAAATTTGTTATTAGTCCAATAAAACAAAGCCCACATTAGATTATCACTAGTAAGTTAAAGGCAATAGTGACTAAAATATTTAGTTTTGAAAAGTTGAATGATTAAATAAAAAAATAGTTGAGTGGCCAAAAAGAACAAACCGAGTAATTGGGTGATTATTCTTCTACATTACCCTAAAAATGATGAAAATAAAAAAAAATGAATTAATACGTAGCAATATTAAAATAATATACAAATTAGGAACTATAAAAGAAAATAAATACAAAAGATTGCATTAAATTAATGATTATATTTAATAATAATGATTAAAAATAATTATTAAAATATGATTTTCTTTTCAAAATAAATCCATAAAATTTTTTTCCACCTGCACAAAATAAATAATGGATAAATAAAAGAACGAGTTTAAGATTATTTGTATTGCATAGTATAAACAACTTATAAAAAAATAAAAATTAATATCATAATATTATATTACCTCATCATTAATTAAATTAATATTTTCTCTTTTTCCGGTATGACTGTTGTTCGAATATAATTTGATATTGCCTTTCCGAAGAATCATTACTTTAATACTCTGTTCTTTTTTCATATAATTCTAATTTATTATTACTAATAATCTTTATTTTTTACCAATAATTTTTCTTAAATGCTATTTAATTGAATATACCTAATTACAGATAATGTTTGGTTAGCTGTTGACTTTGTTTATTATTTTAATTTTAGGAATTTTATACTCTTTTAATTTAATCTTTTATACAAATTAATAATTTGGGGATGGCTGGGTTCTCTGGCTCTTTTTTTACTAATATTTTTGAGTAACCTTACTTGATTGCCATTAGCCAAGTGATGGAGGGAAGGCCCCGTAAGAAGCAATCATTGAAAGAATATAATACACATTTGTTCAGAACAAGTACAAAATACAATGATTAATTTGACTTGCATTAAGATTGAGAGGTAATAACCCATAAATATTTTTTTAATATTTCTCCCATGGCAATGGGACATATATTATGTATTGTAAGACTTTGGATAAAGATTTTTAGATTTTGAATTGATTAAATTTAGTTTGATATAAATTTAAATTAAATGTGTTAGAAATTTTATTTAAATTTAAATATATAAGTATTAATATAAAATTATATATATTATTAATAAGTGTTGTGTATAATGGTACGACATATTGTATTTTTAAAATGATAGCCACGAACTTTGAATATGAAATATAAAATAGACATGAAGAATATTAAAAAAATAATTTTATTATTTTATTATTTTTAAAATTTATATTTAAAAATGGTACATTGTTTTTAAATAAAAAATTTTAAAAAATCGATTATTAAAATATTAAATTCCATTATTTTATTTTTCTTAAAAATTCAAAATGAAATTATTCAATTCTTTGTAAATATTTTATATATAAATAATATGAATCAATTAAATGTGCATTAATGGTCTTATAATTATAATCAGTCTATATTATATATTATAAACTTTTGAGTAAGTTGATTTCACATTTTAATAGGCACAACTCAATAATGATTGTACAGTCCCGATTTGCCCGGGCCTCAAAAGCCAAATACCCCTAAACCCAACACCTAAAACCAAATTAAAATTAAAACAAGCCCACTATCTGTTACAAGCCCAAAATTTTTTACCCTAGCCCACTTTCAACATTTTCAGAAAATAAAAAAAAAACCTAGTCCCTATTGCTTGTTCGGTGCCAACCTAGCCCCGAAACCCCTGTCACCGCCATTGGTATCCACCTGCTCCTGCAAAGAAAAGACAAGGAATAAATGCAAAGACAGTGAAGAAAAAATGTTGTAAAAATCGGCTATATATAGCCAAAGAAAATATGTAACCGGATCCTTTTTTTGGACGAAGACATACATACAAGAGAGAAATAAAACAGAAATTAAAAGATTTCTAAAAAGAAACAAGGTGGTTCCTCTATTCTGTTAATCGTCCTTTTTTACAAGTTGACTCAACACAAACACACACGACACAAACACATATTTTCAAGAAGAAAGGAGGCATCTTTACCTTTCTAAAAGTGGGAGAAGTCGAAGCCGAATGGTTTCCATGACTTGATCTGACCTTCTAAGGGGTTTCTGTTGGTTTGGAACTCGGGGTCAGGATGAGGGAGACGAGAGGATCAATTTGAGGAACTTTTTTGCATTCTCGGCCACCGTACACGGTAGATGCCGACGACCGACGGGCACCAATCCGGTGACCGACAATCGCCCAAGGCCGAAGAGCCTCACCCCCCTCTTTCTTTTTTTTTTTCCTTCTGCGTGGAGGAAATGAAATTTTAAAAAAAATTCTGCTTTTATAGCCCCTCTGTACGGTGTCGTTTTGGGGCGAAAACTTAAGGACAAAAACGACGTCGTTTAATTATCTGACCCGAACTCCGACCCGAGAATCGCCTAGGATCCGCGTGTTTTTGGACCGAGGGTCTATTTGCGCCTTCAGTCCCTCCGCTTTTGAGGATGGTTTCAATGTGGTCCCCTTTTACTTTCATTTCTTTTAATTTCCCCCTGAAATTTCTTTACTGTTTTATTTTGATCCTTGATCGAGTGGTGCGTTTTGAGTGGACGGGTTTATTATCGATTTGGTCCTCCTTGCTTTTTCACGCATTTGCTTGGGTCCCTATTTTAACCCCTGCAATTTGTTTTTTTTTTTTAAATTATCCTCTTTATTTTAGTTTGATTTCAATTAACTTTATTTAAATTCATTTTACAGTTTTCTTTATTATTCATGTTTATTTACTGATTGTATCATTTGCATCATTTTGTTTATTTATTCGTAATGTTTTGTTTAATTATTAGTTTCACCTTTTATGTATTATTTTATGTTTTATGTGTTTTTATATATATATATACCTTGAAAAGGGATCAACTTTATTCTATGTCTATTATTAGCCCTATATTATTTCATACATATATTTTTTTCTTGTTTGACGTATTTTAATATATATATATTTGTTGATTAAAAGTAAATCACGTGTTTTATATATTATTCAAATTATTATTATCAGTACATGAAAGTATTAGTACATATATATTGAACCTATAAACTCATATATTTTTATCTATGGTCTTCTTTGTATATATATAAATATGTTTCTAAGTTTTTATATAACTTCTGACAAAGCTAATTTAATTTTGTGTGCGTATTCCTTTTATTCTAAATTTATTTACATACATATATATCTACAATTTGTAAATTTAATATGTTCTTAAAATTATTATATACTTGTATTATCCTTGCATATATATATATATATATATATATATATATATTAGTATCGTCCTTTATATATATAAGTTGTTAATTTTAAACCGATATTCTTCAAATACTTCGTATATTATTCAATTTAAACATTCAGTCTATAAAATATATTTTAATGGTCATGTGCATACTTCTATTTTGTTTCTGTAAAAAGTTTCTAATTTGACAATTCATATAATATATATTATGTATTCATCATTTTAAATTCGTCTTATGCATATATATGTGTTTTTCTTTGACTTTCATTTTGTTTTTGCATTTTTTCATATTTGAATTATATTGTATTAGATTATATGTATTATTGTGATACATTATTTTCGTTTTGCATTGTCATCATATCAACTATTCTTCATTCATTGTTTAGGAAATTGATAATATTTTTAGATCGGTGAAATTTGATTGTCATCTTGTTAGTTTATTAGACGAATTATATTATCTCCTTTCATCCATCATAGCATCTTATACATTCATATTATCCCGTGTTTTTATTTCCTTTCCGGTTTTCCAATATCGTTTATAACTTATAACCCTTTAAAACTAATTATCCCATTTTATTTCAAATCAAATTAGTGTATTACAAGCTGCTTTCATAATTATTTGTCGAAAATTTCTTAAAACGAAGGCGATGTTCGATGTTTGGCAATTTGGGGAATAGTGCCCTATCGTGCTGGGTTACAATCTTCCATTTGTTCCAAATAATCGAATATCTCTTTAGAATTTCACTCGTGTTTTCCAAGGCGAGGCAATGTTCAATGTTTGGAAATTCGAGGAATTGTACCCTACTGCGCTAGGTTTCGGTTTTTCGTTGGACTAAATAGTTGAGCATCCTTTTGTAATTTCCAAGTTATAAACTTTTAGAAGTCAAAAGCTATCGCGTTTTCGAGGATATAAAGGATCGTGTCCTACTGTGCTAGATGTGATGCTATAATCCTCTGAAACTAGAAAATTTTGATGACCAACTCGGGTTATTCAAATGTAATCAAAGAGAACCTCATTTCAAAAACATTTTAAATCTTAGACACAAAGGACAGTATTTAATCGATTTGGTACCAATTTTGGGCGTGATGAGGGTGCTAATCCTTCCTCATACGTATTCGACTCCCGAACCTGTTTTCTCAAAATTTCGTAGACCAAAATCATTGTTTTAGTAAACCAAAATGTTTTATTAAAACAACCAAATTTCTAGGTGATCCAATCACACCTAAACAAAAAAGATTGGTGGCGACTCCATTTTCAGTTTCCAAAAAGTTGATCCACCATTTTGTAAATTGAAATAAAAATGGTTTCGACAGTTTGGGGACTCCGCTGGGGATACATTTAGAGAGTCAAGCCATAAAATTGATTATTTACTGTCCTTTTGTCAATAAATTGAGAATTTATTTTGAAAATCGTGGTTTCCTCATTCGCATTTGATTGTATGATTGTTATGGTTCAGGTCTTGTATAATGATCTTGCATTGCATTGCATGACCATTGTGGTCACACCTTCTAAGTAGGAGTAAGAAAATATGCTTTCGTGAGGTTTTCACCTCTGCATGGGCTAGTGGATTGCTTCCGGAATATATCCGTACTTATGATTTCGTGAGATTTTTATCTCCGCATGGTCATAGGGAAGTATGAGCCTATAATGGGTGAGGATCGAGGAATTCACTGGTTCAAGTACCCTTACTCTAGAACTAAACCACATATAGAGAACCCTAAGAGCCTTCTTTAGGTGGAGCTAGGTTAAATTATAGTGGCCACCCATATATGCTTTAATCATCTTTATTTTGCTTGTGTTTTATCCATTTGATATTGACTTGTCTTATTTTGATTGTATTTTACATGACATTGCATACTAAATGAGGTGTTGATTCGTATTCGATTACTAAGTTAGAAAGTTTCACATGGAGAATGAATTTCTTAATAAAGTTGAGGATAATGCGGCGTCCACGCATGGTCAGAGAAGTTACAATCGGAGAAAGGGGATAGCTTGACAGAAGGATATACATCAGAGTTGCATGACTTCACTCAAGTTAATGTAGCACAAAATGAGTTGTAAGAGTTAAGAGATATTTGGGCTCGTTGGGATGAAGGAACCAAACAGTTGTTCTATCAAAGCTATGGTGATATATCTTACTTGTTAGATATTAAGGTAGATAAACACTTGTTTCGAGTAATGGTTCAATTTTGGAATGCTGCCTACAAGTGTTTCACCTTTGGGGAAGTGGATTTAGTGCCTTCTGTGGAGAAATATACTGCACTGCTCAGGTGTCCGAAAGTGCAAGTTAGAAAAGCTTATGCAAAGGTTTTTAATGGTCAAACCTTCACGAAGAAATTGATGAATATTTCTGGGATGAGTGAGCCTTGGGTCACCGCTCGGATTCAACAAAAGGGAGATAGTAAATGTATCCCTTGGGAGAATTTGAGAGATTTGGTTTTAACACATCCGGATGAAAGAAAAAGGGTCGATATCTTCGCCTTAAGCATCTATGGATTGGTAATTTTTCCTAAAGCTTTAAGACACGTGGATGAGGCAGTCACCGACTTATTCGATCATCTTGAGAAAGGAATCACACCCGTACCTGCGATACTGGCTGAGACGTTTAGATCTTTGAACATGTGTCGGAAGTCAGGTAATGGGCGGTTTATTAGATGTGCACAGCTATTGATGGTGTGGTTTCACGGGCACTTCTGGAAGGTAGATAAAGTCTCTTATCAGGTCTTTCCTGAAACATATTCCCCGTTAAAAGAGGAAGCTGCCATACAAAGGAGAGAGGATATCTCAGAAGAGAAGTGGATGGAAATTCTTCAAAACCTCAAGGAGGGGGATATAGAATGGAGAGCATTTTGGATGGTTCCTGATGAGATCCTGTATCGATGTGGGAGCTTTGATTGGGTACCTTTGTTAGGAATTTGGGGAGCTACTGGGTATACTCCATTGCTTGCATTAAGGCAATATAAGTCGAGGCAGTTCATACCCACGACCTATGGACTTGCTCAGTGTGAATTCTCTTTTAAAGGTTCCCACTATAAGAAGAAATTACGGGAACTAGCCGATGCTTGGAAACAAACTCGCTAGATGAAGAGATTGGTTATCGGTTCCATGGTGACGCCCGAGTATGATGGATAGTTTAAGAAGAGAATTAATGATAATGTTCCTAGGCCAAGCTTGGAGAATATCCGACCTATGGTGGAACAACTACGAGTCACCCTGTCAAAATTGGAAATTATAAAATAAGATTTCGAGAAAAAGAGTTTAGAGCTTGGGAAAAAGATCGAACAATTGTAGGAAGAGAAGAAGCACCTGAGATTGGACGCCGATGTCCAGAGGTCAAAGGCTGAGAAGTGGAGGAAAGGAAAAACTAAGGCCGAAGAGGATCTAGACAGTTTGAAAACTGACTATAAGAAGTTATGCCTGTCTATGAGAACTGCGGGGTTAGGTAAGACTTTCGAACAATGGCGCCAAGAAATTTGAGAAGAAAAGACTAAGGCCGGTCGATGGGAAAGGAAATTTCGAGAGACTCAAGCACGAAATGAAGATCTAGAGAAGAGTTTGTCAGAAAGCAGAAATGAACAGGGTGAATTAAGGGCTAGAGTGGCAGAACTTGAGAAGTCTCTTCATCAATACCGAAACCGTAATACTATAATGGAGTTAAGGGCAAGCTTGAGTAAGATAGAAGAAATGAAAGGAAGGATAGAAGAATTAGAAGCGTCACTACAAAACAGCGAGATATGGATTTAGTTTTTCGAGGTAAGAGAAGAGCATTGGAAAGAGCTACTTCACCATACGCAAGACCAAGTCAGAAACAGAGACTATATTATGGGGGAAGCCATAACCCAGATTCGAGAGGTAGCCGATTATTTGCAAGCCTTAGTGGTACAAGCAGACATACTAAGCGTAAAATACAAGTTGGAGTCAGATCGAGGGCAGAAGCTAGCTTCGTTGTTCATGAAAATTAAGGTTCTGAGCATTAGGGCGGAGTTGTATTTGTAACTCAGTTTTATGTAAAGATTTTATTTTCTAGTGAAGTTTTCTAGAAGGAATTGAATCAAAATTGATGCCTCATTCGCATTCATGCATTTGCATTACATTATATCATATGCATTAAAGGCCATAAAAAGATTCTAATTAATTAAAAATGTTTCAGTAATCTGGAAACTGACGAAAATCTCCCAAGTACGCATCCTTACGGTACAAGAACTAAAGTAATGGATAGAAAACTAGAAAGATTAGAACAAATGCAGAAAGAGATGCAAGAGCAGATGCAAGCACAAGTTCAAGAACAGTTAGCTAAAATCCAGCAGGAAATGAGGGATCAAATGCTGGAACCGTAAAGAAATATGATGGAAGAGCTGACCCGATTACTGAATAGTTGACCAGACAAAGGAAAAAGGCCCTATTGTTGATAATAGAAGTAATAATCAAAATTCCCTTTACCCTCCCGGTTTTACCCCTGCAAATGTTCAAACACAGCATGAGAGGCCCTCTGTTACTGAAGATCCTCCCTACCCTCCAGGCTTCACCCCGATGAATACTCAAACACAACCCGAGCTGCACATGCAAAGGCCGTCCGTAACAATCAGGCCCCAACAATTTTAGGTCGATACCTCGATGCCAATCAACTATCAAATAGGCTCAGGCTCTAATCCAGGGGATAACCCTATTAATCCTATAATCCCTGATCTAGATAATATGACAGAAAATGAGAGAGTGAGAACGGGGCTCTCAAAAGAGTTGGAAGACCGATGTAAGTGGTTAGAGGAAAGATTCAAAGCAATGGAAAGTGCTGACTATCACTGTGGGATCGATGCTAAAGAGTTAAGCTTGGTCCCGGACTTAGTCCTTCTAAGTTCAAAATGCCGAAATTTGAGAAGTACAATGGAATGAGCTACCCTGAAGCTCATATTACTATGTTTTGCAGACGAATGACTGGGTATGTCAACAATGACCAGTTATTGATTCATTGCTTCCAATATAGTCTAATTGGGGCGGCGTCTAAATGGTATAACCAATTGAGTCGTACTAAGATTAATTCATGGAAAGATCTAGCTCAAGCCTTTATGAAGCAATACAGCCATGTGATGGATATGGCCCCTGACAGAATTACGTTACAAAATATGGAGAAGAAGCAAAGTGAGAGCTTCAGACAGTACTTCCAAAGATAGAGAGAAATGGCGACGCAAGTCCAACCACCTCTTCTGGAGAAAGAAATAACCATGCTCTTTATCAATACACTGAAGGCTCCATTCATCAACCACATGTTAGGGAGTGCTACTAAGAGCTTCTCAGACATAGTGATGTCTGGAGAGATGATAGAAAATGCGATAAGATGCGGAAAGATTGAAGCAGGGAAAACGCTAAGAAATCAACCCCGAGAAGGAAAGAAAATGAGGTGAACAATACGAGCTCGTATGATAAGAGTTATTCTAAGCCAGTCACTGTAAACCAACCGAGGGCGGCAACTACCAGCCATCAGGGTCCCACAAGACAAGATTCTAACTCAAGGCCTAATAAAGAAAGACTCCAGTTTACACTTATTCCGATGTCCTATAGGGAATTGTATCAGAACTTATTCGATGCCCACGTGGTGTCACATTTCTACTTGAAACCTTTGCAACCTCCATTCCCAAAATGGTATGATACAAGCGCCCAATGTGAATACCATGCAGGAGTACCGGGGCACTCGATTGAGAACTGTACTGCATTCAAAAAGTTAGTGGAAAAACTCATTGAAATGGGTGTCATAAAGTTTGATGACTCACCAGGCCCCAATGTAGCAAGAAATCCGTTGCCCGATCATGTTAATAAAGGAGTAAATGCGATAGTTAAGTGTGGGAACAAAAGGATCAAGGTTGACGTGGCAGAGGTAAGAACCCCATTGAGTTGGGTTTGGGAACAAATGGTTGATGGAGGTTTGATTGCACAACATTCAAAAGAAAAGCTAAGAGAGGTAGGGAAATACTATGAGTTTCACGCCAATGAGAGCCATGACATCCAAGAGTGCAGCGAGTTCAGGTCCACAGTACAAGATTTGATGGACAATAAAGAGATGGAATTTTATGAAGAAATCAAAAGATCAGAAGAAGGAGAGGTTTACGCTTCAGAAGAAGGAACAACAGAAGGGATTTAGAGAGTGAATCATCTTGTAGTGATAATTTTGCGACCAAGGAACAACGAAGCAGGAGTACAAATGGCGCCGAGAGTCATTATTCAGAAGCCAATATCCTTCTCGTACAAGGATGACAAAAAGGTCCCTTGGAATTACAACTACAACGTAACAATTTCGGGGAAGAAAAGCTCGATTAGTGCCTTACAAGAGAATCAAGATATAGGTTTTTATACATGCAGTGGGAAATGTTATGATCTTACGGGTATAAGAACCGAAATTGTCAAAGAAAAGACACCAATAGATGAACGAATGAAAGAGAAGACAATCAGATCTGAATCACCAGTCAAGGAGCCGGTGACTGAAAAGGAGGCAAAAGAATTTTTAAAGTTCTTAAAGCATAGCGAATATAGTGTCGTAGAATAGCTAAATAAGCAACTAGCCCGTATCTCAGTGCTAGTCTTACTTATGATTTCAGAGACACATTGGAATGCATCATTGAAGGTACTAAACGAGACCTACGTCGCGAATGACATCTCTGTCAATAAGCTGGATCACCTTGTCAATAATATAAGCACCGATAATTTCATATTTTTCAATGATGATGAAATACTGTCAGAGGGAATGGGGTCAACAAAAGTACTACACATCACCACTCGTTGTAAAGGGTTCACATTACCGGGAGTATTGATTGATAATGGATCGGCACTAAACGTCCTACCCCTATCCACTTTGAATAGGCTGCCCGTGGATAGTTCCCATATGAAGACGTGCCAAAATGTAGTGAGGGCATTTGATAGCACTGAAAGGAAGGTAATGGGGAGGATTGAAATACCCCTCTTAATTGGTCTAAGCACATATGAGATAGATTTCTTAGTGATGGACATCAAGCCCTCTTACAATTGCTTGTTGGGAAGGCCATGGATTCACTCACAGGGGCAGTGCCATCGTCATTACATCAAAAGCTCAATTTTATAACGGAAGGCCGACTGGTGATTGTGAACGCAGAAGAAGATATCAGTGCATCTATTACCAGCAATGCACCATATGTGGGGACAGATGAAGAAGCTATAGAATGTTCCTTTCGGTCATTAGAATTTGTAAATGCGACCTTTGTTGTTGAAGGAAATAAGGTCCCGACACCCAGAATCTCTAGGACTACAAGAATGGGCCTACAACTGACGGTTGAGAAAGGAGCTTTGCCAGGGAAAGGGCTTGGAAGAAGCCTACAAGGGAGGGTCAACGCACCTATGCTCATGGACAAACGAGACCGCTTTGGCTTAGGATTCAAGCCAGATGTAAAACAGAAGAAAAAAGAGCAAGAGAAGAAACAAGAAATGAGAAGAGCGCGTTTGAGCGGGGAAGAGGTTAAGTTGGAGCCGATGACCTTTCCTCATCATATATCAGAACATTTGTGTCGAGAGGAACAATTTACCCCGAAGGAAGAGCGACAGGGAAAGGATCTGCAGAAGAAATGTTGGAAAACTTAAGCATTAACGCCACATACGAGAAAGGAACTGGAGTAGAGAATTTGTTGGGCATTTGCCTTTTTGAGCTGGGAAGTGTTCTGAATAACTGGACTGCGGAGGAGATTCCTATAGTCTTTAGAACTAATTCAGAGTAATGCCCAAAACACACCTATTACTCTAGGCCTAGGAGTAATAAGTGTCCTTTTATGAAATAGGCTTGTGTTCAAAAATTATTATTTTAATGAAATGCATCTTTTTGTCTTATCTCGTGTAAATATTCTTTTATTCTTTCATTTACAATCATACTATACACATCATTGTTCTTAGATTCTTTTGTTCTTTGTATCTTCCTTCATACCTATAATAGGTCTCCGGATATCAACGATATGAGCAACGTTGCTACTAACTCAGAGTCTCCTTTTGAGCGAGATATGTGTCTAGAGGGATCACAGGACTTTGAAGATGACAAAGACTGTAACTTATCCCCTGCTTTGTTAAGAATGGTAGAACAAGAGGATAAGCAGATCCTACCTCACAAAGAGTCAGTAGAAGTCGTGAACTTGGGAGATGAACTAGAAAAGAAAGAAGTAAAGATTAGAGCTTACATAACCTTAGAGACAAAGCGGGACCTTATTGAGTTACTCCAAGAGTTCAAGGATGTCTTTGCATGGTTATATCAAGATATACCTGGGCTAAGTACTGATATTGTGGTACACAGACTCCCCATTAAAGAAGAATGCAAGCTAGTTCAACAGAAACTTCGATGGATGAGGCCAGATGTTTATTGAAAATAAAAGAGGAGGTCAAGAAACAATTCGATCCTGGTTTCTTACAAGTAGTTGAGTACTCAGAATGGGTAGCCAATATCATCCCTGTCCCTAAAAAAGATAGAAAAGTATGGATGTGTGTAGACTACAGAGACTTAAACAAAGCCAGCCTGAAGGATAATTTCCCGTTGCCTCATATTGACACTTTAGTGGACAACACGGCAGGTTACTCACTCTTCTCATTAATGGATGGTTTCTCAAGGTACAATCAGATCAAGATGTATCCTGAAGACATGAATAAAACTACTTTTGTGACCCTGTGGGGAACCTTTTGCTATAAGGTAATGCCATTCGGATTGAAAAATGCGGAAGCAACACATTTAGAGAGCCATGATAACCCTGTTCCATGATATGATGCATAAAGAAATTGAAGTCTATGTCGACGACATGATCGCTAAATCCCAGACAGAAGAAGAGCATGTGCAAGTATTGAGGAAATTATTTTTGAGGTTGAGGAAGTTCCAACTGAAACTCAATCCAGCAAAATGTACCTTCGGGGCCAGGTCAGAGAAACTACTAGGATTCGTAGTTAGTGAAAAAGGGATTAAAATTGACCCAGATAAAGTCAAAGCCATACAAGAGTTACCTCCGCCGCGTACTCAAAAGAAAGTTCGGAGATTCTTAGGGAGACTAAATTACATCGCTCGGTTCATTTCACAACTAACCGAGAAATGTGATCCCATATTTCGTCTCCTTAAGAAACATAACCTTGGTGTTTGAGAGGAGGAATGCCAGAAGACCTTCGACAAGGTTAAGCAATATTTGTCTAATACCCCGGTGTTAACACCACCTAGTCCAGATAAGCCACTGATACTATATTTGACAGTATTTGAAAACTCTATGGGATGTGTACTTGGCCAACACGATGAGGTAGGAAGGAAAGAAAGAGTGATATATTACCTCAGTAAAAAGTTCACTGAGTGTGAGATGAGATACTCGCCAATTGAAAAGTTGTGTTGTGCCTTAATCTGGACAACCCAAAGACTGAGACAATACATGTTGTATCACACAACTTGGCTGATTTCTAAATTGGATCCTCTGAAGTACTTGATGGAGTCAACTGCTTTAAATGGAAGAATGGCCCGATGGCAAATTCTACTCTCTGAGTTTGATATCGTCTATGTGAACCAAAAAGCTGTAAAAGGGAGTGCAATAGCAGATTTTCTAGCCAGTAGAGCTCTAGAAGACTATGAGCCTCTGAATTTTGATTTTCTAAATGAAGATCTGATGTATGTGGCAACCACTGAGGAAAACCCTCGAGAAGATCATCCTTGGAAGCTAAACTTCGATGGAGCATCAAACGCTGTGGGTAATGGAATTGGGGCAGTCTTGGTATCCCTAGACGGAGATCATTACCCTTTCACCAGTAAATTGGATTTTGACTGCACGAACAATATGGCAGAGGCATGCATCATGGGTATCCGTGCAGCCATGAAACATAAAATCAAGGTGTTAGAAGTATATGGAGATTCTGCCCTAGTGATTTATCAACTCAAAGGTGAATGGAAGACGAGAGATCCCAAATTTGGTCCTCAAATTAATCGAAAAATTTGATGATATCGTTCCCTAGAAACTTTAGCTTCCATGATCATGGTGATCAAATAAGAGGATGTGAAACTGATCCAAATGAGTATCTATGAGGCTCCAGCTCATTGTTGCAACCTCGAAGAAGAAGTGGAAAATGATGATCATCCTTAGTACAACGATATCCTACGGTATGTGAAGAATCTTGAGTATCCCAACCAAGCTATTGAGAAAGACAAGAGAACTTTGAGAAGGCTGGCCAGTGAATATGTCTTAGACGGGGAGATCCTATACAAAAGAAGAAAGGATCAAGTACTGCTAAGATGTGTAGATGCTATTGAGGCTAATAAAATCTTGGAAGAAGTTTATGAGGGCGTCTGCGGGATACACGCTAATGGCTTTACAATGACCAGGCAAATTATGAGGTTTGGTTATTATTGGTCCACCATGGAAGGAGACTGTATTAACTATGCCAAAAGATGTCATAAGTGCCAAATCTATGGAGACAAGATTAACGTGCCTCCTTCACCTCTGCATGTTATGACTTCTTCATGGCCTTTTTCGATGTGGGGCATGGATGTGATTGGGCCAATTTCGCCAATAGCTTCAAATGGGCATCGATTCATCTTTATGGTCATTGACTATTTCACCAAGTGGGTGGAAGCCGCTTCATATGCCAATGTAACTAAATCAGTAGTTAGCAAGTTCCTAAAAAAAGAAATCATTTGTCGATATAGAATGCCAGAAAGAATCATATCTGATAATGCGTTGAATTTGAACAATAGCACGATAGCGGATGTCTGTAGTCAGTTCAAGATCAGACACCACAACTCGTCGCCATATCGCCCGAAAATGAACGGTGCAGTCGAAGAAACCAACAAGAACATCAAGAAGATTGTGGGAAAGATGACTGAAACTTATAAAGATTGGCATAAAAGCTATCATTCGCCCTCTATGCTTATCGAACATCTGTCAGGACTTCTACTGGGGCAACGCCTTTCTCATTGGTCTATGGAATGGAGGCAATTTTACCTATCGAGGTCAAGATTCCTTCCCTCAGAGTTTTGTCAAAAGTAAAGTTAGACGAAGCAGAATGGATCCAATCCCGATACGATCAATTGAATTTAATTGAAGAAAAGAGGCTAAGGGCTATTCGCCATGGTCAAATGTACCAAAAACGAATGATGCGAGCTTACAACAAAAAGGTTCGTCCCAGAGAATTCCATGAGGGAGACCTAGTATTGAAAAAGATCCTGCCCATACAAAAGGATTTCAGAGGGAAATGGATGCCGAATTGGGAAGGACCTTATGTGGTAAAGAAAGCCTTTTTTGGAGGAGCATTGATATTGGCCGAAATGGATGGCAAGACTTTACCTAATCCTGTGAATTCAGATTCGGTTAAGAAATACTTCGCCTAAAAAAAAAAAAGAGGGAGAGGCCAATGTGAAAACTCGCAAAGAACATCTTGAGACCAAAGGGATTTTGAATTGAAAACCCGTAAAAGGGCGATTCAAATATTGATCAAAGGTGGGGTATATGATACCTAAATTACCAAGGAGGAGAGATGTTGCACCTTGGGGCATCTACAAGGGTACTCTAGATCCCCTAAACACATATTGGGCAAAAAGGGAGTCTTCAAGGAGTTCGTACAGAGAAGCTCACGCTGCGATATCTGAGGCACCTATTTTCTTTTTATTCATTTTGCATTCTTACAACGCTAGTTGTCTGTGATTAATTTATTCCCTTCAAATTCTATTTCTGACAAATTTCAGTTCTGTCATTGTTGTGATCTTTTTCAAGCATTTTGCATCGAAATGATGATTAATGGATTAATGACACATTCACAAAAGAAGTTCTGTATATTACTCTGAAAGTTTCTAAATAGTACAGGAACCTGAAACAGGGCTATTATTTAGAACTAACCAAACTTAAAGATTGGAAACACTTGAGAAGAAAGAGTTTAAAATTGGACTACCACTTTGGGTTTTCTGTTCAAAGATCTAAGTTGAATAAGAAGAAAGGGTACCGATTCAGTGAAAGAACCTTGATGAACAAAGAGCAATGACAACCTAAACATTAAAAAGGGGATTCATGCTCACAACATGTTGCACTCATACATTTATAGATCATTCATAACACAAATAGTTAGGAACATTTGATTCATTTCGATCATAGCATCCTAACCATTTGACATAAGTATAGATGCATGGAACTGATCCTACAAGTCATATCCTTAAAATCAGTAAAGCCATTAGCCTTATCTCCCTGAAGTTACAGTGGAGCAGGTTGAGGTTACAAGTCTTATTTCCCTGAAGTTGCAGTGGAGCAGACTAAAGATAATGAATCTCATTTCATTGAAGTTACAGTGGAACAGATTGAAGCTATAAATTATAGATCTTATTTCTTTAAAGTTGCAGTAGAGTAAATCAAAACAAGTCTTATCTCCCTGAAGTTGCAGTGGAGCAGACTAAAGATAGCAAATCTTATTTCCCTGAAGTGGAATAGACTGAAGCTATAAATCACAGATCTTATCTCTCCGAAGTTGCAATAGAGCAGATCAAAACAAGTCTTATCTCCCTGAAGTTGTAGTGGAGCAGACTAGAGATATCAAATCTTATTTCCCTGAAGTGGAATAGACTGAAGCTATAAATCACAGATCTTATCTCTCTGAAGTTGCAGTAGAGCAGATCAAAACAAGTCTTATCTCCCTGAAGTTACAGTGGAGCAGACTAGAGATAGCAAATCTTATTTCCCTGGAGTGGCAGTGGAATAGATTAAAGCTATAAATCATAGATCTCATCTCTCTGGAGTTGCAGTAGAGCAGATCAAAACAAAGTCTTATCTCCCTGAAGTTACAGTGGAGCAGACTAGAGATAGCAAATCTTATTTCCCTGAAGTTGCAGTGGAATAGATTGAAGCTATAAATCACAGATCTCATCTCTCTGAAGTTGCAGTAGAGCAGATCAAAACAAAGTCTTATCTCCCTGAAGTTGCAGTGGAGCAGACTAGAGATAGCAAATCTTATTTCCCTGGAGTGGCAGTGGAATAGATTGAAGCTATCTCTGAAGTTGCAGTAGAGCAGATCAAAACAAACCCTATTTCCTTGAAGTTGCAGTAAAGCGATAGAACAGGGCAAAGCAATAAGACACAGTGGACTGGAATGAAGCTACTTGAAGAAGAGGAGCACCAAAGAAGTCAAAACTCGGTGAAATCGGGCAAAATCGGTCTTTTTTAAAAGTCTTTGCTCTGTTCTCGTTACACGACAATGAGCAAAGAGGGGCAGCTGTACAATCCCGATTTGCCTGGGCCTCAAAAGCTTAATATCCCTAAACCCAACACCCAAAACCAAATTAAAATTAAAACAAGCCCACTATCGGTTACAAGCCTAAAATTTTTTACCCTAGCCCACTCCCAACATTTTCAAAAAATTAAAAAAACCTAGTCCCTATTGCTTGTTCGGCGCCAACCTAGCCTCGAAACCCCCTGTCACTGCCATTGGTATCCACCTGCTCCACCTGCTCCTGCAAAGAAAAGACAAGGAGTAAATGCAAAGACAGTGAAGAGAAAATGTTTTAAAAATCGGCTATATATAGCCAAAGAAAATATGTAACCGGATCCTTTTTTTGGACGAAGACATACATACAAGAGAGAAATAAAATAGAAATTAAAAGATTTCTAAAAAGAAACAAGGTGGTTCCTCTATTCTGTTAATCGTCCTTTTTTACAAGTTGACTCAACACACACACGACACAAACACATATTTTCAAGAAGAAAGGAGGCATCTTTACCTTTCTGAAAGTCGGAGAAGTCAAAGCCGAACGGTTTCCATGACTTGATCTGACTTTCTAAGGGGTTTCTGTTGGTTTGGAACTCAGGGTCAGGATGAGGGAGACGAGAGGATCAATTTGAGTAACTTTTTTGCATTCCCGGCAGCCGTACACGGCGGATGCCGGCGACCGACAAGCACTAATCCGGCGACCGAAAATCGCCCAAGGCCGAAGAGCCTCACGCCCCTCTTTCTTTTTTTTTTTCCTTCTGCGTGGAGGAAATGAAATTTTAAAAAAAATTCTGCTTTTATAGCCCCTCTGTATGGTGGCGTTTTGGGGTGAAAACTTAAGGACAAAAACGACGTCGTTTAATCATCTGACCCGACCTCTGACCCGAAAATCGCCTAGGATCCGCGTGTTTTTGGACTAAGGGTCTATTTGCGCCCTCAGTCCCTCCGCTTTTGAGGATGGTTTCAATGTGGTCCCCTTTTACTTTCATTTCTTTTAATTTCCCCCTGAAATTTCTTTACTGTTTTATTTTGATCCTTGATCGAGTGGTCCGTTTTGAGTGGACGGGTTATTATCCATTTGGTCCTCCTTGGTTTTTCACGCATTCGCTTGGGTCCTTGTTTTAACCCCTGCAATTTGTTTTATTTTTAAATTATCCTCTTTATTTTAGTTCGATTTCAATTAAGTTTATTTAAATTCATTTTACAGTTTTCTTTATTATTCATGTTTATTTATTGATTGTATCATTTGCATCATTTTGTTTATTTATTCGTAATGTTTTGTTTAATTATTAGTTTCACCTTTTATGTATTATTTTATGTTTTATGTGTTTTTATATATATTTATACCTTGTAAAGGGATCAACTTTATTCTAGGTGTATTATTAGCCCTATATTATTTCATACATATATTTTTTTCTTGTTTGATGTATTTTAATATATATATTTGTTGATTAAAAGTAAATCACGTGTTTTATATATTATTCAAATTATTATTATCAGTACATGAAAGTATTAGTACATATATATTGAACCTATAAAGTCATATATTTTTATCTATGGTCTTCTTTGTATATATATAAATATGTTTCTAAGTTTTTATATAACTTCTGACAAAGCTAATTTAATTTTGTGTGCGTATTCCTTTTATTCTAAATTTATTTACATACATATATATCTACAATTTGTAAATTTAATATGTTCTTAAAATTATTATATACTTGTATTATCCTTGCATATATATATATATATATATATATATATATTAGTGTCGTCCTTTATATATATAAGTTGTTAATTTTAAACCGATATTCTTCAAATACTTCGTATATTATTCAATTTAAACATTCAGTCTATAAAATATATTTTAATGGTCATGTGCATACTTCTATTTGTTTCTGTAAAAAGTTTGTAATTTGACAATTCATATAATATATATTATGTATTCATCATTTTAAATTCGTCTTATGCATATATATGTGTTTTTCTTTGACTTTCATTTTGTTTTTGCATTTTTTCGTATTTGAATTGTATTGTATTAGATTATACGTATTATTGTGATACATTATTTTCGTTTTGCACTGTCATCATATCAATTATTCTTCATTCATTGTTTAGGAAATTGATAATATTTTTAGATCGGTGAAATTTGATTGTCATCTCGTTAGTTTATTAGACGAATTATATTATCTCCTTTCATCCATCATAGCATCTTATACATTCATATTATCCCGTGTTTTTATTTCCTTTCCGGTTTTCCAATATCGTTTATAACTTATAACCCTTTAAAACTAATTATCCCATTTTATTTCAAATCAAATTAGTGTATTACAAGCTGCTTTCTTAATTATTTGTCGAAAATTTCTTAAAACGAAGGCGATGTTTGATGTTTGGCAATTTGGGGAATTGTGCCCTATTGTGCTGGGTTACAATCTCCCATTTGTTCCAAATAATCGAATATCTCTTTGGAATTTCACTCGTGTTTTCCAAGGCGAGGCAATGTTCAATGTTTGAAAATTCGAGGAATTGTGCCCTGCTGTGCTGGGTTTTGGTTTTTCGTTGGACTAAATAGTTGAGCATCCTTTTTGTAATTTCCAAGTTATAAACTTTTAGAAGTCGAAATCTATCGCGTTTTCGAGGATATAAAGGATCGTGTCCTACTGTACTGGATGTGATGCTATATTCCTCTGAAACTAGAAAATTTTGACGACCAACCCGGGTTATTCAAATGTAATCAAAGAGAACCTCATTTCAAAAACATTTTAAATCTTAGACACAAAGGACAGTATTTAATCGATTTGGTACCAATTTTGGGCGTGATGAGGGTGCTAATCCTTCCTCATACGTAACCGACTCCCGAACCTGTTTTCTCAAAATTTCGTAGACCAAAATCATTGTTTTAGTAAACCAAAATGTTTTATTAAAACAACCAAATTTCTAGGTGATCCAATCACACCTAAACAAAAAAGATTGGTGGCGACTCTATTTTCACTTTCCAAAAAGTCGATCCACCGTTTTTTAAATTGAAATAAAAATGGTTTCGACAATGATTAAAATATTTTTATTTTATAAAGTATATTATATTATTTTAAGAGTATTGTTTTTATATGTGTCTGTTATATACAATTTTTTTTTTCAATGCTTATAGAAAACAGTGGAAAGGCAGCTTACTTTTGATGGACGCAATCTAGATATATTACAATTACGAAACATATTAATTTGTTCTTAAATTTTCTTTTTTCATTTCCTTCAAGATTTCCTCTCCGGTTTCTTCTTTGTTCTTCTCACTCTTCCTATAACTGTGATGGATGGTGAGACAGACATAAAGGAAATGTATGAAAATGTCATGAACATTTTGGAAGATTTAACCAGCAATGCTCATAAACTACAAGAACAAGTGTTGGAGGAGATACTGAAGAGCAATGCAGGAACAGAATATCTAAGCAGATTCTTCCCCAATGGCCAAGCGGACAAGTAAAGCTTCAAAACAAATGGCCCCATTATTACTTACGAAGATATCAAGCCTTACATCGATCGGATTGCTAACGGAGAGACCCCATCGATCCTTTTGGCTTATCGCATCACCCAGTTCATCCAAAGCACTGGTACTTCTGGGGGGCAGCCGAAATTGATACCTATGACAGCTGAAAGTTTTGAGAAAAGGATGTATGAACCTCTTCTGGCTGATCTTGTGATAAAAAGGTAAGTACATTTAAATAGCTGTCATTACAGTGAAGTTCCGATGGCGGTCGTAATTTGATCTTCGATGCAATAACTATTAGATCCACAATCACAATACACGTAATCAAACAAACAACTAACTAATGTTTCTTTTCCTTCTTCTTGGCAGATGTTTTAATGGCTCGGACGAAGGCAAATCATTGTACCTATATTTTATCAAACCAGAGATGGAAACTCCATCTGGATTAGTGGCATCACTATACACAACATTCTATTTCAAGACCAAAAGCTTCAAAACGGGCCTGGCGAAGTTTTGCACAAGTCCTATTGAGACCATCTTATGTTCGGACAACAAGCAAAGTATGTTCTGCCAATTGCTCACTGGTTTACTACAGCGCGATGAGGTCGTACGGATGGGTTCAAGCTTTGCATCAGTTTTGCCAAGGAGCATCAAATTCTTAGATGATTATTGGAAAGAATTATGTTCCAACATTAGAACAGGTTATCTCAGTGATTGGATTACCGATGCTGGTTGCAGAAATGCTATGTCATTGATCCTTACTGGGCCAAACCCTGAAATGGCTGATTTGATTCAACAAATATGTGAAGATAAATCATGGGAAGGGATCATTAAGAAACTTTGGCCTAAAATCAAATATATTAGTTCTATCTGTACAGGTAGCATGAGCCAATATATTCCATTACTTGAATTTTATGGAGGAGGGATCCCTTTAGTTTCACCAAATTATAGTTCTTCGGAAGCTTGTTTCGGGATCAATTTAAAACCCCTAAGCAAGCCCTTTGATGTCTCTTACACCTTTCTCCCAAATACGGCCTACTTTGAATTTCTCCCTGTGAATAAAGATGGTGGAGGAAAGGCTCAAGAAACTAGGACAATTGACAAACCGGTCGATCTTGTGAATGTGAAGCTTGATCAATATTACGAAGTTGTTGTCACAGCTTTGACAGGTAACGTTTCTTCAACTCGGCATCAAAGCTACAATTTGTATGCGTCTAAATGTGTTGTAATCCTTTTTTTCAGGTCTATATCGGTACAGAATCGGAGATGTTCTCAAGGTGACCGGATTCTTTAATAAATCTCCACAGTTTCAATTTGTTGAACGGCAAAATGTGGTTTTGAGTATTGATTTGGACAAAACAACTGAAGAAGACCTTTCGAAAGCAATCATGAAAGCAAAACTTGTCCTTGAACCACTCGGCATCATGTTAACCACATATTGCTGACACTTCGTTGATGCCAGGTCGATATGTATTATTTTGGGAGCTGAAGATGAAAGGCAGGAATGATTTACCAAAACTTGATGTCGAGATAATGGAACAATGCTGCTGTATAGTGGAAGAATCCTTTGATTTTACATATAAATCACTTAGGAAAGGTGGTGTAATTTCAGGTTTAGAGCTAAGGGTGGTTAAACATGGAACCTTTGATCAACTCATGGATTTCTATGTATTAAAGGGAGCTTCCATTATCCAATACAAGCCACCTAGTTGCCTTAAATCTAAGGAAGCTGTAAAGATGTTAAATTCAGGGATGGTGGGGAAGTTTTTCAGCTCCAAAACTATGTTTTAAGCTGCACTGTTTTAGGATTAATCAAGCATTGTGGAGGTAATCCTACAAGGTGAAAATATTGCAGATATTGACTTTGCTACTGAATTGGTTGTTTTTGTTTCATTGACAGCAACTTGTGGATTAAATATTATTCTTATTTGAATTAAATAATGGAATGCAATTTAAATTACATAAATTAATAGATGCATATATTTCAGTTACAACATCCATTTCAAATGCATCACTTGAGCAATTATTAAACACAATTATATAGTGAAGACATACCACAATAATATAATCCTACAAAAACGAAAACATTGCTTTGATAGTAGTTCAGCTGAAATCCTTTTGTTCTATAGTAGCATTACAGTCCCAGGTTCTTTTGGATGGACACTGAAATTGCCTCTTGTAAGATTAAAAACAATAATGGAGATAAGATGAGTTATTGTGACGTTGAGGTTGAATGCTATAAGGGTGAGATTAAAATTAATATTCAGATATATGTTTGAAATCAAATGTAACTTTAACGGTAAGGTGAGAATAAATAATGATTATTAAGGACACTAAATTATATATGCCACATAAATATTTAAAAATATATTTTATATTAAATAATAAATATGTATTCAATTTTATTTATGTTAAATAATAATTTTATTAATAAATAATTAAATTTTTATTCATTAAATTTGAATTTTTTATTAATGTTTATATTTATAATTAATTCATATAAATTTTGTAATAAAAAAATATTTATTAAATTGTATTAAACTTAGGGTTATATATTTAAATAATAACAATAAAAAACTGTTGCTCAACTATAGATTTAACCTTCAATACACATTTTGTTAAATTGGTGTGTTTTTTTCAATATATTAGCACACGTAAGCTGAATGTGACCATATGCCTATCATTCATGTCATTGAATATCATGTCATTGAATATCTTTATTAGTTTATTTCCTTGGGCCCTCTAGTACGGGTAGTTTGACTTCCAAGCATGGGTTGCCTAAAGATCCAATTGTCTTCCTTGGCTTAGCAGTTCAATAACAAAATCTTTACCCAATTCGTCTGTTGTCTCGCTTTGATACCCCTTTAAAGCGTTGAATTGCTATGTAAGATGTTAAGGTGAGTTGCAACTTAGTGTAACTTTGTTCACTCTATTTGGATCCAAATCCTACATACATGGATTTTGCACGGAGAATAATTCATTATAATAACATAGTACAAGAGTTGATTTAAGCTCAACCTCACTCACTAATTACAATCTCAGTCCCAAACAATTATCCCAAACAATTATAATCATTAAACTTTCTCTACTAAAACTTTCCCTAATGAAAGCTTTGTACAAACTACTAAGACAGTTTGATTACACTCAAATTGCACCCACTAATGTTCCTTACAACAAATAGATTCAAAATGGTAAAATGTGTCTTCAATGTATAGGCACCTTAATATTTGTGAATAGAACTAGTGTGATTAAAATGTCTCAAAAATTTTACTTTAACCAAACCACATATTAAGGATTATGATTGTTAATGCAAGGAGGAAGATAAGGAGGAGAAGGTGGTAGAGAGGAGTTCGGTTTACCTGTGATAGGCGAAGAATGTTGGAAAAAATTGATTTAGAAAATAATGTTTTTAGGCACTACAGAATTTTTTTTAAATCAAGTCATTACAATATTTATAGCAATAAATAATAACTGAAATTATACTTGAACTTTATACGAGGTGGATAAGTCGATCCTAACTTTCTACCAAATGACATTTCTCACTATTCACGAACGACGAACGACGAACCACAAACTATTTTGAATGTGGGCTCAAAGTATCATAAATTAATTGCATAGAATGAAAACTTTATTAACTTTAGTAGAAAAGTTAATTCACTCTATAACTAGAATTATGTGTTTTTTTTCTAGAAAATAGAATTAGGGCTCAAATAATTTGTAATTAAGTTTTAGTTTTTCGTATATTAATTATAATATTATTTACTCATGAAGTCATTCTACTAAAGTATCATGACTGAGCTCTCCCTTATTATATATCATTATGAAAGCTACTCATTAAGTGCTCATCCAATGGCCTTGTCATAAGTGTTACTGTATCATCCCAAAAATCGGCCTAAAAGAAATCACATTTTGAAACCAAAAGAGGTCATCCCTTGATTTGAGTTTAGACTTTGGGAATTCTTGACAAGTAAACTGGTTTGGTTCAGTGGTCAAGTGTTCTGGGTATGTGTGTGAGGTTTTAGGTTTGAATCTCATTTTTAGAAAATTTGTCATTTTGCTTAAACCTTTACCCTTGAACGTTTAGATTATAATTAAGTTAAATTCAGTCAGTTGATGTCAACAATGAGCCTAGTGGTTCAATGGTTAAGTTTTTTTATAATTCTTGGTCTTATGTTCGAATCTCAGCAGAAACAATAGGGAATGTTTTATTTTTGAATTTTGTTAAAAGGTAGTTAGTTTCGGTTGGTTATCTAAAACCTTCTAGAAACCTTCGGCACTATTATTTTCTCTTTTGTTCTTTCTTCTTCTGCGAGAATTTCTATCATTTGGTTTGCGTTCTTCAGTTTCTTCATTTTGGTTCCTTATTTTCAAGTGACCGTCCTTTTTGTTATGTTACGTTACACCAATTTTGTATGGAGTCTGGCTTCTCTTTCTAGTTAATTCATTGGTCGAGACTAGAATTCATCCTTGTTGCTCCTGCATCGAGTTCGTATTAGGTGGGTGCCGAAACCCCTCTTTTTTTGCGTTTTTAGTTGTAAGAAAATGGGACTGTAGATGCCACACGGCCAGGGACATAGGCGTGTGCCTAGGCTACGTGAGCCATACGAGTAAGGACATGGGAGTGTGCCCATGCCGTGTGAGCCACACGGGCAACGACATGGGCTTTTATCCAGGCTGTGTAACTTATTGTTTACGCTTTAAAACCACACGACCAGGGACATAAGCGTGTACCCAGGTCATGTGAGCTACACGGGCAAAGACATGGGCATGTGTCCAGGCCATGTAACTCACTGTTTAGCTTTAGAACTACACGGCCAAGGACATGGGCATGTGCCCAGGCCGTGTGAGCCACAAGAACAACAAAAATGTACAAGTGTACACAATCGCAACAAGTAATAAAGTGACAAGTAAACGTCGAGTTTTCGTACCCACAGAGACTGTGGAAAGAATTATTTATGAATGCAATTTAAAACACTTTGGTGAAGAAAAATATTTTGATTTGAGGAGGTGATTAGAAACTAAGATTTTTAACTAAGAAAAATAAATAAATAGAAAATAAAAGTTCCAATGCACGATTCCAAAAGATGATTTTAATCAAGATGACATAATTGTGTTAGATTAATTACATTTCTTAACTTAGAATTATTAAACTCATGTTCATGTTGTTACGAATAAATTCACGGCAACTCAGTAATTTGCTAACCTATGAACATACTTGCCTACCAAAATCCATTTATCTCTTGACTATATCTCTATGTCAATTCAACCGATTAAACAAATTTTAATAAGTAAATGTGTTAATGCACATACATACTTATGAAATTAAAATAATCTCTTGTACATATCTCTATGCCAATTCAAACAATTAATTCAATCTCATAAGCACATAAAAGATTACGTGAGGTAACAATGTATTTCTACCTTGAAATAGTTTAATCACAATAATCTTGCAAGTTATGCAAGGCTAATGTATCGTTAGATACCGTTGCTAATTTAACCCTCAGCTACCTTAGATGATTAAACATGCACTAATTAAGTATTGTGCCAATTAATTACAATTTCAATCCATTTAAATAATTAATTCATTAGTTACCTTACAATTGTAATGCAAGAATAACTTAGTCATGGGTTTACTTAATCAAACATCTTACAGAGGCCTATAATAATACGAACACAATTTTAATAACTCAAGTAGACGAAATGCAATCAACCTAATACAAATTAAATTTAAGCCATATTAATTAAATTAAACATATCAACATCACAAATATCCATAGACATGTTCATCATAACAACAACAAAATTAAAAGGATAGAGAACAAAAATCAAATCCGGTGTTTCTCCGAGGCTTGACTAGTTTGCTCCGCTTGTTCTTGTTGAACCGAGGCTTCCTCGAATACTTGAATGCTGCTCCAAATGGTGGTTGAATGACTCTTTTTCAAGAGGTGAAATTGGCAAGGGAACGGGGGAAGAAAATGAAGAACAATGGAAGGGAATAAAGAGAGAAAAGTGAGAGAGAAGTGAAGAAATGAATGGGTTTTAGATGTGTTTGAAGTGAGCAGCTAATGTGGTATTTATAGGCTGAGAAGACTGCTAAAACTAGCAAAAATCAGCAACCATAGAGTCCCCCCATGGCCAGCCACACATGTGGCATGTTTAAAGATTTCAAACATGATATTTTTAGGTAGGGGCAAATCTTGCAATGCATGAATAGTAGAGGGGTTTGAATGAAAATTGAAGGAGTCTTCAATGGCCATTTTGGAAGCTAAATAATTAGCCAAACAAGTTGATTGGGTCAACATGTGGGACGGTTTTGGGCTGCCCAGTACTTGATTTTCTCGGTTCAGCTCAACTAGGCTCCTTTTCATAATTAATTAAAAATAATTTATTTAACCCAAATTAAATTGGATTAAAATTAAAATTAATTATATTATAAGTTAATACACATAATTTGGACTGTCTTAGGTTGAAACATTAATTCTCCTTGATGCTTCAAAATTGCTTCTAGGTTTTGCGCTTCTAATAGTGTCTGCCAAGCCGTTTTTCGCCCTTTGTGTAAATCTGTCGAAAATAATCAAAATTAATCAAAATTTGATATAAAATTAATTAAAATTCAACATGTTCATAATTTGAGAGCAATTTAATTATTTTATAATTATTATTTATTTTTCGACAAGAATTTTATCGAAATTACATGAATTTGAGTTAAAAAGGGCATGAAAAAGTGTGTATATTTTTCATGTTTCCAGCCACAAGGGCAAGGACATGGGCATGTGTTCAGGCCGTGTGAGCCATACGGGTAAGGACATAGGCGTGTGTCCAGGCTACGTGGCATATGAATAGGATTTGAATCTTATTTTTTGAGGCCGTGAGTGTTGCCGAACACGAGCACTAACCTCACAATGTATTTATGATCTGAATTTTATCGTAAGAGGACTATCTGATGCTTTAAGACTGATATATGGATGATATATGCGATATCTAAACATGTTAGACTGATGATGAATAACGTGTGATCTTTACATATATCTGTTATGTTTGAACCTAAGTGAGTAGGATCCGTCAGAATGTAATGTGCTATTGTCTATGTGTGTGAATTATCAGGTATGATTTGTATTCTGTTAAGTTTGTTGGTACGCCTCTGCGTTGCTCTATTGATGAAGAGTATGCGATATCTGAACATGTTAGACTGATTGTTACTGATTTTGATTTATAACCATTCATGTGACTTCATGTGACTTTATTGGGCTATGAATTCCACTTGGAATGATGCCACATCATGCAAAAGTCATATACCCAAAGCACTAACTTTCGGTTTCTTATCTATTTGAACTTAGGCATTCGTTTACATCAAATTAAACAAGTCACGCATACATAGTCCATCATTCTTTTATGATTAAGGTATGTCACACTGTGAACATTACAAGTGAATAAATCTATAAATGGATCTAGGATATTGTCTCATGTACTGTCAATCTAGATGAAATCACTACATTAAGGGCACTAGATCTTAACAAAAAAACAAGGTTCATGAGCTATGAAAGAAGACAAAGGAAAAGGATAGGTGGAGAAGGCTTAGTTGGTACTTAAGGTCTTTCTTGGGGAAGTAGAAGAGATGCCTAGTCCCTCGTGCTTAGGGATTATACAGAGAGGTCACCCTTTGTCTTGGAGTGCTACATAACATATAGTACTAGGGTCCGTGTGGTTAGCCAAGTGGTAGGACTATTATAGGTAAGTTGTCACCCTATAGGGAACTATGTGGCCCTACTCTAACATTCTCATCCTTTAGGCTATACAAGGTTGTTACGCCTCAGTTGTTCTCACGGAATTTAACAAAAATATATAATCCTACAAAAACGAAAAAATTGCTTTGATAGTAGTTCAGTTGACATCCTTTTGTTCTATAGTAGCATTATAGTTTAGGTTCATTTTGGATGGGAGGTGAAATTGTCTTTTGTGAGATTAAAAACAATGGTAAAGATGAGACTATTATGATGATGAGGTTGAATGCTATATTGTGAAATTAAAACCAATGTTCAGGTATGTGTTTGAAATCAAACGCAACTTTCACTACAGGAGAACAGACTTTTAGCGGCGTTTTTTTTTTGCCTTTAAGCGCCGCTAAAACTATTAGCGGCATTTTCACCAGCGCTACAAAAAACGCCGCTATAGACGACGCCGCAAAATTTTGCGGCGTTTATTTAAAAAAAATACCGCTAAAGACCATGACCTTTAGCGGTGCTTTTCCCGCAAACGCCGCTAAAGACCATGGCCTTTAGCGGCGCTTTTCCCGCAAACGCCGCTAAAGACCATGGCCTTTAGCGGCGCTTTTCCCGCAAACGCCGCTAAAGACCATGACCTTTAGCGGCGCTTTTCCCGCAAACGCCGCTAAAGACCATCACCTTTAACAGCACTTTTTTTACAAACGCCGCTACAGAACAAACCTTTAGCGGCGCTTTTCTCACAAATGCCGCTAAAGAATATAACCTTTAAAAAAAATATATTTTTATTAAATAATATTTATTTTCTACATTATATTTTATTTTTGAAACTTTAAACTATATACTTTTAAGGATAAATAAAAATATTAATTAAATTAAATTTTCTATTAAAATTTTAACTTTAAAACTAAATATAAAAATTGATGAATTTAAATTTAGAATTTAAATATTATGTTTAAATAAATGGGCAATCTACCAGCAACAGAGAGATAATACAATTTATGAAAATTTATGTCGATGAGAATTTTTAGATAAATTTTAAGCACATTTACATTTATGGAAAGAAAGAAAAACAAAAAGACCGTAGTTTTCAATTTTTGTTTGCCTTGCCTATGAGGATGACAATGAAGTTCAGCTTCATTCACAATGATACAACTTTCATCACCTCCTGTTTTATCCAATGGTGGAACTGTTCCACTTTCTTTCCTACCAACAGCACTCCCTGGGCTATCCATGGTCCAGTTATTTGATTGTCCTGCAAAGTTCACGACACGAATTATACCATACAGCTTAGCAGAAATAGACAAAGATAAAAAAAAAAAAAAAACTTGCATATATTACTTGTGTAATAATTTCCCAAGAATTTATATATTTAAAGCTGACTCAATGTATACATTTAAAGATGATAATACAATAGATGTAATAATTGAACAAGAAGCTATCTTACTGTAATATTTTTGTTATTTATTTTACATAATAAATATTTAAAACTATTTAATATGAAGCAATTTTTGCATTTTCACAAAACAATTTAGAAACTGGAAATATTTTTTTCTGGCCAAGATTTGTAAAGCTTAGTGCTAGTAGGCAGATGCAGTAGCCTATGCATCGCATTTTTATTTTTGTTTTATTTCACTGGAATAATCCAATAGTTTATGACTTATTCCCTTCTATCCACTGCGATATTGCAATAAAGTACATTAGAAACTAGGATATTGGTAAAAGGCACACATAAGGTCTGGGGCTAGGCTTGGAGTTGAGGTGGGTACAAAATGAAAGCAATAATTCCATCCTCAAGAGTCCAAGCACGCAGAAATGTAATTTATTTTAACAAAATTATATGGCAAAAGGAAATAATGGCACGATCTCAAAGTTTGATCATGCAACATGATAAAGTGTATGATTAGCAGCAGGTGGTGGGAATAAAGGCAACATGCTATGGGGATGTTTCATTGCAAACTAAGGAAAATAACTTATGTTTCTTCTTGGTGCAGTAAAGAGAACACCTCAGATTTGATTGAAGCTAACCTCAAGATGATCAGTAGTTATAAACAAATAAAAGGAGGATTTAGTCTGAGTCATTTTCAAGACTTTATCAGCTTTAAAAAATGCAAAGAAGTAATGCTCAAATTCCAATACTGAACTACTGAAACAAATACAGTTCACAAATTGATGCATAACATAGATTGAACTATTGAAAGGACTTGAACAAAGAATGTAACAACTAAGTAAACATAGTGGAGAATCACATAAGAAATTAAAAACCCAACATGCGGTACATATATCACAGCTACCAATCATAAACAAATTTAAATATACGGGACTCACCAAGATGCAATGCAACAATCGCAATTTAAATTGGTAAAACTAGTACTAGGAGGCTCTAACATAACAAAACCTGTAAAATTGAATACCTAATCTTTATATGAGTTCCAGCATACAAATTCCAGTTCTACCATGACCCATTAATAAATAAAAGTTTCTCAAATTATAAAGAAAAGGTTGACAACAACTAGTACATAAAAGCTCCAATTGCAAACAAAGAGAAAGCACCAGATAAATAACAATGTCATTAAGTGAAAATGGAAAAAGAAAAACATATTTAAGGATTTGATAGAAAAAGTATTATTTGGCATGTTAATAAAAATTAAGTACCAAATATAATTGTAAACAATTTGATTTTTTTGCACGAATAACAAAAAATTCAGTACATAACAATAGTCATTACTTTATCCATTGAAAGACAAACCAAAACCAAAACCAAAATCAAGTTCATGCTAGCATATAATTTGAATCTCACCGCTGACCGTAAACTCTTTCTCCATTGAGGCCTTAGTTCCAAATCTGAGCTAGTGTGCATAATCCCACGAGGTAAATCTTTTAATTTCCCGGAAGGCAATTCATTATCCTTGACACAAACATAATACACACCTTAGATGACGACAATGAAGAAACTGAATCCACACAGATTACCAATGTGAGCACTTAATGAATTAAGAAATACACATTAAGTTATACTAAAACATAGTCCAAAGAAAAACCAAGGAAAAAAAGTTTCAAGATCTTCAAGCTCAGGCGTCAATAGGAACTATAAACTAACTTGGCATGGTATATGTCAATATTAAGATGCTTACCTCTACTGAGTCAAAAGGGTGCAATTTGGTTTCCATCTGACAATAAGAGAAAGCATTTATAAAAGATAAGAATATAGCTTTGGCAAGCCTCACAACACCTTATTACAATATAACAATGCCAGCATGAAATCCTATTTATCTCCTTACAATAAATCAAAACCAGTGGAATCTAGAGAACAAGGAGAGTTGTTATACCTGTGTCTCATAGTATTGATAATTTTTTCTATATTAAACGCATAAAAACTGCAGGAAATTGCATTGAAGAAAACAAAAGAAAAGGCTACCTCAAAAGTTCTTTTAAAAGTAAATGCAACAATTAATAAGTTCTCACTTAATTTATGCTGAAAGACCATACATGGTAATAGCAAAAAAGACCCAATTTTTCTTTTGTCTCAGCAAACTGACTTAAGGAAATGGAAGTCGCAAAATGATATGATATGCGTAATGCCATTAAACATTGAAATTTAAGATGTTTAAGTAAGTAGAAGCATGTGCATGTGCATGTAATGGCCAAATCTCAAAAGAATTTATACCCACACCTACAAATTCTAGAATGGAATCCCGGTTATAAAGATTTGACATTAACCAATCCAGCACTTCCCCTTCAGTCAACCACTGGTAGAAGGAAAAAGGAAAAAGGCCCCTGACTATTTGAACAATAAGAAAAAAATGAGAAAGATGTTGTCAAGAAGAGACAAATTTGAGCTTCTGTTGGATCTATGAATGTAGTTATTACTAATTTAAGCCCCTGATTGGGATTCAAAAAATACATGAAATGAAAGAACAATCACTGTAAAGAGCAAAGGTTCAATTTTTAGATTAAAGTAGAAAGATGAAATCCAAAAGCAATGAAAGCTAACACCCTCTATAAACTTGAAGTTCCCGGAATTGTTCAATTCAAATAAAATTTGGAAATGCTTGAACTTGTACTGAGAGACTCTCTATTAGTACAATTATTAAAAACAAAAAGGAAAGATTCAATAAAGAAAATAAAGAATGAACAAGGAATATGAATGGGCAGAAATAAAAGTCTCTTAAAAACCAGATCTTGATCGAACCACCATTGCCAGAAAATAAAAATAAAAAAACGAAAAACAGAAACGTAAAATGAGGGACCTTGAAGATTAAAAGGAGGCAAATTGATTGAAAAGAGATGAAACTAGACAGGGAGTAAAGCTCTTCTTTTGCCTTCAGGTAAATTCAGGTCGTCTGATTCAACAACAACCAAAAATTGAATGAATGAACCAGCAAAAACTAACAGAGAGAAAAGATATCAAAATATTCAGCCCAAGTTTTTAATGTCTCTGCTAAATCTCGGTTTTCGCTAATAATCTCAAGGAGATAGGATACCGAATGCAATTCCAGGCTACCGAATGCACCTTTGAGAAAGGATATCAAAATATTCTTCAATTAGGAGAGAAACAGGAAAAAGAATCCAAAAGAAAAAAATCTTACTTTCTTTTTGTGACTGTATAACGGTATAACAGTAGATCCCAACGGCGGCGCAGATGATTGAGGCGGCGTTGATGCTACTGCTGCTTCTTCATCCATTAATTTTGGGGAGGGGGAGGGAACCGATTTTAGGGAAAAAGTTTTAAGGTATTTTGGGTAATAAAACGGCGCCGTTTTGTGTAAGATTTTTTGTGGCGTTTTTATAAAAAATGCCGCTATTTCTTATCTTTTGTGGTGTTTTTTATAAAAACGCCGCAAAAAGTCATTTTCCTTTATACAAAATGGTGCCGTTTTGCTCTGTTAAAAATCTATTATTTTGTTTTAATATATATAAACTTTATCATTATCTCTTAAATAATTTAAACTATATTGATAATTTCAATATATTAAAACAAATATTATCTTTTTTATAATTATATAAGAAATTAATTAATATATAAATTAAAAAAATCAGTCATATACCCAAAAATAACTTTAAAATTATTTTAATTAATAGTATTTTATTTTTTTCATTTTTGACATGTGTTTTTCTATATTTTTACTTTTAAATTTTTTTTCAATAAAATCCAAATGTTGCTTCAATTTTCCAACAGTAGACCTTAAAACTAAACCCCAAACTATAAACCTATATCTTAAACCCTAAATATATATATTACAAGGGATAAAAGTAATTAAAAAAGAATCTTATTACTTACCTAAACCCAAAAATAATTTGATTTTTTGTTATCTTATCAAAAATCCTAACTCTTAAACCTTAATAGCCTAACCCCTAAAACCATGAACAGTACTACGATCCTAACTGTAAAACAAAAAACCACAAACTCTAAACCATAAACTCTAAACCAAAAACAATAAACATTATATCATAAATCCTAAACCCTTAAACCATAGACATTAAACCTTAAATCTTAAATCATAAATTCTAAACCCCAAAATAATAATCATTATATCATAACCCCTATCCCTTAAACTCTAAACCATAAAACATAAACCATAAACCCTTAACCCCAACCCTTAAACCATAATTAGATATTTAATTATATGTATACACCTAAATTTTGATAGAGATACATATCAGAATTATATATGAATTTTGATTTAATGTGTAATTGTAGATGTGAAATTCCAATTGTGGTTTAAATGTATAATTGAAACTTTAATTTTGATTTAATCATACACATTTTAAAAAATAAATACATCAATATATTTTTATATTGAATAAATATAAATATTTATGTATGCAATATATAAATATAAAATGATGTTATATCAATAATTGTGTTCATAATTTATGCTTTTAGGATTTAACTTATTGCACACTAAACCATTGTTCATGTATACTTTTGGGATTTAACCCATTTTCATATATATATTTTTTAAAATAATAATTTATATTTATCTTATTTAGATTTATATTATAAAAAAAATCCAAGATACACAAGTTAAGTAGTTTACCATATTTACCTCTAAATTCCAAACCCAAAACCCCAAATCCCCAATCCTAAACTCTAGGCCCTAAACACTAAACCATAACTCATAAACTAAATTACTTTTTTGCGGCGTTTTTCCAAAAGCGCAGCTAAAACCACGAACTATAGCGGCGTTTTTCCAAAAGCGCGCTAAAACCTCGATCTATAGCGGCATTTTTCCAAAAGCGCCGCTAAAACCTCGATCTATAGCGGCGTTTTTCGAAAAGCGCTGCTATTGTTCAGTTTTTAGCGGCATTTGGACTAAAAACGCCGCTATTGCTCAGTTTTTAGCGGCGTTTTATTGCAAACGCCGCTAATGTATAATATTTGCGGCATTTTTTGTTCAAACGCCACTAAAAACGCCGCTAAAGTATAAAATTTGCGGCGTTTTTTGTTCAAACGCCGCTAAAGCCCTATTTTCCTGTAGTGTTTAATGGTAAGGTGAGAATAAACAATGATCATTAAGGACATTAAATTATATGTGCTACATAAATACTTAAAAATATATTTCATATTAAATAATAAATATGTATTCAATTTTATTTATGTTAAATAATAATTTTATTAAATAAGTAAATCTTTATTCATTAAATTTGAATTTATTTTTTATTATTCATGTATCTTTATATTTATAATTAATTCATATAAATTTTGTAATAATAAAAATTATATATTTATTAAATTGTTTTAAACTTAGAGTTATATATTTATATAATAACGATAAAAAAAATTGTTGCTCAAATATAGATTTAACCTTCAATACAGATTTTGTTAAATTGGTTTTTTTTTTTCAATATGTTGGAACATTTTCAAATATTTATAGTGTTTCAATAATTATAAATGAATGGGTGTAATTAATCAAAAGATAAATCCTTTGGTCATTGGTCAAAAGTTATATCATTTGATTTTTGAAAAAGAATTATAACTATTCAAATAATATTATTTGAATAGTTATAATATTAAATAGATAATTATATGTTTTTTAAAGATATTATTATTCAGAAAGACACCTATTGACATATGCCTCTATAATTCCTATAAGTAGGAATGAGAATTCATTTGGAAATCACACCAAAAAGTTCTAAAAGTTCTTTCTATTCTTCCTTATTTTCTAATATTATTAGATTGTTCTATAAAGAGTTACTGCAGAAATTCTTTGTAGAAATTGAGTTTCTTGTTATTCATTACTTTGTGCTTAGTGGACTATTATTGTCAGTGCAAAACAGAAATAGTCATTGGCTTCATTATATCCTTGATGTTAATTTTCTTGAAACTCTTTTTCACACCAATATAAGTGGGGGCGAATATAATCTTAAAGATAGTGACTTGATACACGCCTTGGAGCCTTATCCTATTTCTTCATTTTTTATTCGAGTTTCGTTCGCATGTTCGAGATTTTCCTTAACGGAGATTTGTAATAACAATTTTAAGGTTATATAATTCATGATGACTACCGCAAAACATGTAAGAGGAACACTAAGGGAGTTGGCTTCCAACTTTGTCAAACTTGATTGTTTTGATGGTGACAATTTTCGACGATGGCAAAAAAAGATGCACTTCTTATTAACAACATTGAAGATTGCTGACAAGCTGTCGTTATGATGTCAAAAATAAATAGCCTTAATCTCGATAAAATGATTGGAATAAGTAGCATAGGGAGAGTAAAGGTCGATTTCATAGGGACTAGGAGTTTGATGATTTTCTCCCTTTTAACTTTGCTTAGGCGTGATGTGTAAAGGGAAGAGTAGAAGGGGGTTTGTTTGAAGTGAAGTAAATGATTGAAATTAAACAAGTAAATTAAAAAGATTGAAATTGAAATCAAGAGAAAAAAGTCAAGAACTTGCCTCGATTTAAATCGATCCTCAAATGAGATTTTACCTCTAGGCACATGCCGGTTACAGCCTATAGGGCCCAACCCCTATAACTTGGTTTTCTCTCAAGTGAATCGAGAATCTAAAATCAATTTTTAGATCTTAATTCTTTATGAGCTAATAGCGTCAATCTCTTATTAATTCAATGCTTTGAAAATCTAAAAAAACCTACTCGAATTCTGTCGTCTCAAATAAGAATCTAACTCGATTTTAGTTTCCCTTAGCAGATCGCCGCTAAGCGTGTTCACAGGAAGTAAAAGTGCCACAGGCTGATCCTTCCTCCCAACTGTTAATCGAAATCGAATTTTATTCCAACGTGCACTTTTTGAAATCAAACCAATTTGATTCTAAAAGGATGGTCGATTACCAATCCTTGATTCCCGAAAACTAAAAATGTAGCCCTCGAGGTTATGAAGTGCTTTTCGATTCTCACGACTTAGAATTGAGTCATCGCTTTAGCCTTTGGCTATGGAAAACTTAACTAAGCATAGTAGAGACCATACTTAGCATTTTAAGAAAATAAAGTAAAAACTAAATCAAAAAGAGAAATTTATTAAAACTAGAAAGAAACAAAGAGTTTAATAAATGCAAAGTGAATAATGCTCGATGGATAGGTCCCCCCCTGAGGCTTACTCCAATGGGGCATTTAGAGTCCTCAAAAATCCTAAAAAGTAGCATTCAAAATTAAGAGAAAAATCCTAAATAAATAAATAAAAATAAATCTTAATCCTAATTTGAATTTAAATGGGCGGCTAAGTCTCTTTTTCCACGCCAAATGCCTTTTAGAAATTACTGACTAGACCTTCCAGAAACTGCTGACTGGACGCGATGTCAGCGATATCATGCCCCAAGTCACCCCGGTAATTCGGCCATGTATTCAGAAAATCCAAAATTGCTCAATTTCGTCGACTTAAGCTGAATTTCTGCAGTTCAATGTCTTGAATCAAAAAGGAATGAAAAATGCCAAGTTAGCAACTCAAAATAGCTAATAAAAGAGTAATCAACCATAAAATAATGTATAATTTAAACACTAATCAAATTCCCCCTAACTTATTCAATGCTTGCCCTCAACCATTTCTCAATTATCATGCAAAAACTCAAAATTGCCAATTCCAATTTCAGAAAATTTCCAAGGTTTCTAAGCAAACCCAACCAAGCAAATGTCGAATTTCAAGCTCAATCAAGCAAGGTATAATCAATTAAGTGCAAATCAACCATGGCATTTCAATCAATCATCAATTCAAAAGAATTCAAGACTTAGTTCCTCTCATGGGTTCACTCATTCCGCTCAAGTGTTTCGGGTGAAAGAATCGCTCAAGCCTGAACCAACCAATGCATTACCATAGGCCTGTAACTAAATCTCATCTCCACTACTTAGTATGAAAATGATGCAACAATCAAGAGGACTTCAAACGGGTTGTAATGGGGCTAAGTTCGGGTAGGATAAAGGCTGAAAAAAAATGAGGTTTCAAAATTCCAAGTCAATGAAAAAAATTATTCCGAAAATTATTCAAAGAAAAATAAAAGGTAGGAGAAACAAGAAATTCAATCAGAGCACACTTCACTCTCTTTTCTTCTTTTTCTTTCTTCCTTTTTTTTCGAAACATTCTTTTTTTCTTCTTTTCTGCTCATTCGAATAAAAAACTGCACTGTTAAAAAAACTGCACGAAAAACTGCACTGTTTGAAAGAACTTCTGTTCAAACAAGGTTAATTTCTGGCTGGTTTTGTTCGAATCTGGACTGTTATCTCGAACAGCATCTTCCTATTTTTTCTTTCCTGAAGCAATCTCACCTTGTCATGAAAAAGGGTAGCAAAAAAATGGTAAAAATAAAATAGCCTCGGGTTTTAAGTGTGGTGAATCAAAGAAAAGGATAAGGCTCAAATTGGTTCACTAAGGGGTAAAACAAAAAGAGGGTAGGCTGTTTTATTTGGGAAAAGAAATGGGTTAGATCCTAATGCCTCTATCACATCATAGCATCATAATCAACAATGTAATCTCAACAAGCATTGAGTCACAAGTTCTAGAATGGAATCAATTGGTTTGGCATACTCAATTAAAACAAAGAGCAAGAATAAAAGATATGCTCAATAGGTTCAAAAACTAACATGAAAGGCTTGTGAACTAAGTCATGCATCCAACTCGATCAATAAAAGCATGAAATTACCAGGAAAAATTTACTCAAAGTAATCATGCCATGCTATCTTGAATCCTAAATTCAACAAGAACATGCTTGAATTCACAAAGAAACACAAAGAAACTCAATAAATTAGAGATTGGCAATCAAGATAAGTCAACAGTCATAATCAAGAAATACTCAATTTCAAATCAATGAATAAACAAGAGTTAACTTGAAACTAATGCCACCCCTCCGCACTTAAGATCATATTGCCCCAATATGAACAATAAAAATTAAAATGCACAAGAGAAGGTGAAAGAACTCCCTGATTAATGTAGGGGTGTTGGCAGCAAGGGGATAAAAGATGGGTTTGGGTTGTGCTATCTTGCGCCGGCCCTATTCTTGCTTCTAATTGCGTCGAACGCTCCCCCTCACTTAATGTTATGGTGCATCTAGAACATGGGGGACCCTGCTGCTGCCCTTACATGATATTTGCTGGAAATTGGCCTTGAATTCGGTTAATTTATGCTTTAATTGAACCAATTCTTTGCTTTGGCTTTGTCTGAATTAAAATGCCCGGGGTACCTACAAAATTCGAATCAAAGAATTAAAAATGATTAAGCAAAATTAATAAAAAACTAAAGATTGAAAATAAGAAATGAAAACGAAATGGGTTGCCTCCCATTAAGCACCATTGTTTAACATCGTTAGCTCGACGACCCGATTTCAAAGCTTGGGTTCTTCCAATTCAATCTCTTCAACCAATCCGACGAGGTTGTTCTCATAATATGGCTTCAATCTTTGCTCGTTAACCTTGAATCGAACTCCTGAGTCGTCTTCTATTTCCACGGCGCCATAAGGAAAAACTTAAGTTATCTTGAATGGTCCGAGGCACTTTGATCGAAGTTTTCCTGCAAAAAGCTTAATTTTAGAATTGAATAGCAAAACATTTTGATTAACACTAAATGATTTAAAGGATATCCTTCAATCGTGGAGTTCTTTCGTCTTTTCTTTATAGATTTTGGCATTATCGTAAGCATTTCGTCGGATTTCTTCTAACTCTTGAATGTGTAATTTTCGTGCTTCTCCGATCGCTTCCATTTCCATGTTACATTGCTTCACCGCCCAATAAGCATGATGCTCAAGTCCAACCGGTAAGTGGCACAGTTTACCGAAAACTAGGCGGTATGGAGACATTCTGATCAGCCCTTTGTAAGCCGTTCTATATGCCTAAAGTGCTTCAGACAACTTTAAACTCCAATCCTTGCGGTCTAATTTGACAATCTTTCCCAGAATCGTCTTAATTTCACGATTTGACACCTCCACTTGCCCATTTCTTTGCGGATAGTAAGCCGTGGCAATTCTTTGTGTCACGCCAAATTTTTTCATGAGTGCTTCAATAATTCGATTGATGAAATGGGTTCCTCTATCGCTAACGATCGCCTTTGGTGTGCCAAACCTGGAAAAAAATAAAATTCTTTAGAAAATTAACAGTAGTTCTCGCATCATTATTATGGGTTGCTTTCGCTTCGACCCACTTTGAAACATAATCGACTGCAAGAATTATATAAGTGTTACCGTAAGATGACACAAAAGGTCCCGTATAATCAAGACCCCACACATAAAAAATTTCGCATACATGGATTGGACTCATAGGCATTTCATTTCTACGACTTAAATTACCTGCTCTTTGACACTTTTCGCATGATTTACAATAAAATTAAGCATCTCTAAATATATTCGGCCAAAAGAAATCACATTCTAATATTTTATGAGCAGTTTGCTTCGGTCCAAAATGATCGCCACATGCATACGAATGACAAAAATTAAGGATCGAATTTACCTCTTCTTTGGCTACACATCAACGAATTACCTGATCGGAGCAGTGTTTCCAAAGATAAGGGTCATCCCAAATGTAATATCGAGACTCCCTCTTAATTTTATTAATTACCGCTCTTGGGAGGTGCATTAGAATTTTACCCGTAGTTAAGTAATTTACCATGTTAGCAAACCATGGTAAATTCCCTTGTTGCGCTAACATTAAGTGCTCTTCGGGAAACTCATCTTTGATCGGCGGATCAGATGAAGTGATGGGAATTCGGCTCAAGTGATCAGCTACCAGATTTTCTCATCCCTTCTTATCCTTTATTTCTAAATTAAATTCTTGGAGAAGTAGAATCCAATGAATTAGCCTCGGCTTCGCTTCTTTCTTGCTCATAAGGTACTGTAATGCTGCATGATCAGAAAAAATGATAATATTAGTACCTAATAAATACGAGCAAAATTTTTCTAAAGCAAATACTGTCGAAACCATTTTTTAAGGGGATGTTTAAAAAATGGGGATCGACTTTTGAAAAACGAAAACGGGAGTCGCCACCAACTTTTTTAGGTGTGATTGGATCACCGTATAAAATGTTTTGGTCTACAAAATTTAAGAAAATAGGTTTGGGAGTCGGTTACGTACGAGGAAGGATTAGCACCCTCGCAACGCCCAAAATTGGCACCAAATTGAATAGATTTCTGTCTTAATGTCAAAAATTTGAAAGGATTTAAAAATAAGATCCCCTTTTTTTAAAACCTGAATTATCTAAGTTAAAAAATCGAGATTCCTTAGCTCCGAAAGAATACAAACATCACATCCAACATGATAGGACACGATATTCTTAAACTCTCGTAACCAAAATCATCTCGTGATTTACAAAATCTATTTAGAAGGATACTTTAGGCATTTAGACGAACGAGAAATCGCAACCCAGCATGTTAGGGCACTATTTCCCGAATTCCTAAATACGAAAAACATTGCCTCATTTTAGAAAAACTTTTGGATAAAATATGACAATTAAATGAAATATATATTTTTTAAAATAATGATTTGAGTAAAATTTAAAAAAATAATTTACTAAGAGTAATACTAAAAAAAATATTAAAAATGGAATAGTTTGATATGATACTAAAATTATTAAAAAATTAAAAAATATATAAAAAAATCAGGGAAACATAGATTAAATCAAAATAAAAAGGGGTGAAAAACTAAGATAGACGAAGAATAAAATAAGAACAAACCACAGAAAGTAAGAACGTAAGAGGGAGAGAAATTTGAGTGAATGCTCTCAAGAATTCTTATTGCTTCCCAAAACTCAAGTGTTTTACAATGAAGGGAGAGGCCTCTATTTATAGTTGAGCCTCCCCAAATCCAACAGTATAGATCAATTACATCAACGTTTAAGATTAAAGGATATCTACAAATTAAATCTCAAAGATTACAAAATCATATCTTCTAAGATTGTATATCATATCTAAGATTGCAATCATATCTAAGATTGTATCATATCTAAGATTGCAATCATATCTAAGATTGTATCATATCTAAGATTGCATATCATTGAAGATTATATTTCCATATGAGTCAAGCTTGTAGATGGACCTTAAATCTTTTCAAGTAATGGGCCATTCTAATCGGGCCAAATTATATTTGTAATTCTAGACTGAACTTGGACTTCAATTTTTTTGGGGTTTATTATTTTTGTTTTTGGACTTATTTCAGGCCCAGCAAAATTGGTATCTCACAATTGCCCCTCTTTGCTCATTCTTTGTGTAACAGGAATAGAGTAAAGACTATAAAAAGACCAATTTTGCTCCGTCTTGTCGAGTCTTGAGTCATTGATCTTCTTTAAATGGCCTTTTGACGGCTTCAATCTGCTTCTTGTAAATTCATGAATGTCATGTTGATATCCTCGATCTACTCTCCGTCGAACACAGAGACACCAAATCTACTTCTTCAATTTGTTCCTTGACAATAGAGATGCCAAATCATCTTAGATTTGCTTCAGCGTAAACACGCGAAAGCCAAATTAGCTATGTCCTCGATTTGCTCCTTGTAAGCACAAGGATACCAAACCATCTTGGATCTGCTTCAGTCTAATCATCTGAAGGTTAGATCTGCTATATATCTGTCATCCGTCGAATATGGAGACGCCAAACTTCGATTTGTTATCTGACAATATAGAGATACCAAATCATCTTAGACTTGCTTCATCGTAAACACGTGAAAACCAAATTAACTATGTCTTTGATTTGTTCCTTGTAAGCACAAGGATGTGAAACCATCTTGGATCTTGCTTCAGTATAAACATCTGAAGGTTAGATCTGCTATGTGTCTGATCTGCTCCCTGTCGAATACAGAGAGATAAGATCGGTCATCTTGGATCTGCTTCCCATCCATTACAGAAAGATAAGATCCATCATCTTGGATCTGCCCCAATGAAGGTCAGATCTACTACGTCTTTGATCTGCTCCCTAAGATCAGTCATCTTGAATCTGCTCCCCGTCCATTATAGAGAGATGAGATCCATCATCTTGGATCTGCCCCAATGAAGGTCAGATCTGCTACGTCTTTGATCTGCTCCCTGTCAAATACAGAGAGATAAGATCGGTCATCTTGAATCTGCTTCCCGTCCATTACAGAAAGATAAGATCCATCATCTTGGATTTGCCCCGATGAAGGTCAGATCTGCTACGTCTTTGATCTGCTCCCTGTCAAATACAGAGAGATAAGATCAGTCATCTTGAATCTGCTTCCCATCCATTACAGAGAGATAAGATCCATCATCTTGGATCTGCCCCGATGAAGGTCAGATCTGCTACGTCTTTGATCTGCTCCCTATCAAATACAAAAAGATAAGATCGGTCATCTTGAATCTGCTCCCCGTCCATTACAGAGAGATAAGATCCATCATCTTGGATCTACCCCGATGAAGGTCATATCTGCTACGTCTTTGATCTGCTCCCTGTCAAATACAGAGAGATAAGATCGGTCATCTTGAATCTGCTTCACATCTATTACAGAAAGATAAGATCCATCATCTTGGATCTGCCCGATGAAGGTCAGATCTGCTACGTCTTTGATCTACTCCCTGTCAAATACAGAGAGATAAGATCGGTCATATTGAATCTGCTTCCCGTCCATTACAGAAAGATAAGATCTATCATCTTGGATATGCCCCGATGAAGGTCAGATCTACTACGTCTTTGATCTGCTCCCTGTCAAATACAGAGAGATAAGATTAGTCATCTTGAATCTGCTACCCGTCCATTACAGAGAGATAAGATCCATCATCTTGGATCTGCCCCAATGAAGGTCAGATCTGCTACGTCTTTGATCTGTTCCTTATAAACACAGGGATGCCAAATCTGCTATCTTCAACTTGTTCCCTATAAACACAGGGATGCCATGCTGAAAACTTCGATCTGCTTCACTGTAAGCACAGGAATTGTCAGATCTACTATCTTCGATCTGTTCCCTATAAACACAAGGATGCCAAATCTGCTTCTTTGATCTACATTGTCCCATAAAAGACATAACCTGTAGAATGCGTATGAGTTCATGACTAATAATTAGGATGCTATGATTTAAGTGAGTCAAATTCTCCTAATTGGACATGTTGTAATGCAAAATGTTATGAATATGACCCCTATTTCAGACGTCATCACTCATTCCCTCATCGAAGTTTTATCTTTATACTTCTTGATGTATCAATGATACCCTGCTTGTATGCTTTGGATCAACTTAATCCTATTGTACCATTCTCCAAATGTTGTGACCCGCTGGAGATGTTTATGAAATGATCTTTTCTTAAGATCAATATTGCTTAAAATGTCCAACCACCTTTTGGACTGAAGAAGAAATTTCCTCGAGTACATCCGACCCTCAAATATGGAAATTCTTTAAACAATTGTCTTGTTTCAGTTTCTTGTATTATCTAGAAATTTCCAGAGTAATATGCAAAACTTCGTTTGTAAAGATATTTAGTTCATCAATCATTATTTCTATGCAACACAGTTTATGAATAATTGGTCCAATAAATTGTTCTTGAGGATAATGATTTATCAAAAAAAAACAAAGGAGGTTAATCTAAGAATCTATCTTTGAGAAGAAAGAGAATCCAAAGATAGTAAACAGGACAAAAAATTAGATGCCCCAGATATCGCCGCTTGAGCGTCTATACACCAGCTCCATGAAGACTTTCTTGAGTTCAACATGTGTTTAAAAGATCCAAAGTAATTCGTTGATGCCTCGATATGTAACATACTTCACTTCTCATCGAATCTGGTATAGCAAGGTCACTGCATGACTTTTTAAATTTGAGCTGCCCTTTCGGGTTTTCAACTTAAAACCCCTTTGGTCTCAAGGCGCCCTTTGTTGGTTTTCACCTTGGCCTCTCCATTTTTCTTTTTCTTTTTTTCTCTTTTTCTTTTTCTTTTTTATCTTTTTCTTTTCTTTTTTTCCCTTTTTTTTTAAATAGAAGTCCCAAAGTGCCCTTTGCGGGTTTTTACCTTGGCTTCCCTTCTCTTTCAGACAAAGTACTCATTGACCGAGTCCGAATTCACTGGATCAGATAAATTCTTCCTATCCATTTCTTGTCAAAATCAGTGCACCTTTAGAGAAAGTCCTTTTCGCAACATATGGCCCTTCCCAATTCGGCATCCTTTTGCATGGGAAGGATCTCTTTCAGCACAAGGTTTCCTTTATGAAATTCTTTTGGACGAACCTTCTTTGTCATAAGTCTGTGTCATCCATTCTTGGTACATTTGCTTAGGATGAATACTTTCAAGTTAAGTTTACTAGAGGTATTCAATTCTTGACTCCATCAAAGCTTGGAGGAAAAGTCTTGATTCATAAACCCAAGAGAAAGGGATTGCCCTAGCAACAGTCCTGGCTGTTATTCGTCAAACCCTACAAAAAGATGGTTCAATGATTTTCAGCAGACAAGAATGAAGTTCCTGACTTTATCCTTCAACCTGGAAAGCTGAGGTACAGAGATTACTCCCGGAGCATACATCCCACCATGACTCGATGATGTTTCTGAAGCATCCCTAATCTTCATAAATTGCCCCCAACTGTGAAGCTGCCAAATAAGCATAGCAAATAGGAGCCACAAAAAATATTGCTGTGGTGCTCCTTTGATACATATAGGATAGAGAATGAACAAACTGTTGCAGATCATCAGCCGAAAACCCAACCTGGTCTAAGAGAACATGATAGTGGGTCTGCCTCGTGATTCCAATCATTCCAGCATGAGTACCAAGGTAAAAATCATTATTCTTTGGATGGCATACTTTGTAGCACATTGTCAGGAGATCCTTGCTGAAAAAAAACTTGGTATGATGATTTTTCATACAACAATAACCACAATCTTTAGGGTTCCACTTCTTGTCGAGGAACTTGCAAGCGTCAATAACTTGATCAAAACTTGATTGAATTGAGACTCGATAACCCTATCCCTAAAAATAATGATTTGATCAGGTTTTCTCTTCCCTGAACTTGTTTAGAAGTCTAAGAGAGCTTCCTTCATGATACCATCATCCATTTTGTTAGAAACTGGTTTTAAAGAAAGAATCTATCATTTTAAGCTTCAGAGACTGTTTACGGCCTGATGCCTCATAGTTGGAAATTAATGGCCACTGCCTGGAGCTAACCATCGTAGCTATTGACGGCACATCAGACTGCTCAGGAAAGCCAAACAATGCACCCATTCTAAGGATGATGGTTGGAACCTTTGAAACAACTGGAATTGAAGGTGTTTGCCCCAGCGTAAGCATAGAGAGTAAGCGGTAGTTTCTTATGCCAATTTTTACCAGTCTCGGTCATCTTCTGCAATTTGTTTTTTTCTTCTTTTTTCTTTTCTTTTGGCAACGTTTGTTGTATTGTGGTATGGCGCATTATCTTTGAAAAGACTGCAAACTTTTGGCATTGTGCAGTTATATATAATCTCTCTTTTTTTTTTTTGAAATGGATGACTTTTGACATTGTAATATTGGCATATGAAGCTATCTCCCCTCTTAATGGAGTAGTTGACGTCCACAAAGATGAGTCATTGTCAGCTTGAAACTTTGACGAGCTCGGGCCCATAACATACATGCCCCATAAGTCTTGACTCCTTTAAATTTGGCATTCATTATACAACTGATGTGATCCCTTTCCATGGTGGACCAACAGTGCCCCAAAACCTCAAGTTTATCCTGGCAATTGCAAATTCTCCTGCATGCATCTTTGGACCACATTTTTGAATTCCCATAATAGTCTCAACAATGTCTTGTTTTGTCTCCTCAGCTAATTCCAATTTCGCAATCTTTCCTTCCTCTAAGGCTATATTTCCTACCACTACTTCATGAAGTAAAAACCATTTTCAACAAATTCAGAAACAAGTCACAATTTCTGTCACCTTCAAAGTACTGAGATTCCTCTAAACACATATTGCACTCAAAAGGAACTTTAAATCTATAGTATTGTTGCCCGTGTTATTAATATCTAGGGATCTATGATAGGCACACAAAAGAATATACAAGGAATAAATAAATTCAAGAATGACTATTTACATGAAATGAAAATTTATAAAGAATGTCAAAGGTCAAAAGAATCAGAATGAAAGAATATTTACTCGGATAAATAATAAAAGGATATTTTATTAAAAATAAAAATGTCTGAACATGAGCCCACTTCTCAAAAGAAATCTCATTACTCTTAGGCTTTAGAGTAACAAGAGTGTTCTAAATATTACTCCGTAAAATTCCTAAAGATTACATAAAGTTCTTCTGCTGTCCAATTGTTTAAAGAACTTCCCGGTTCGTAAGGGCGAATGCCCTCAAGGTTTCTTTGTTCAGTCCCTTCCTCATGTATGGCATTGATGGAATGATTTTCATTTTTAAACACCCCCTTCTCCGGGTAAGCTATCCCTCCTGGCACAAAAGTCGGGGATATGTAAGGGAACATTGTTAATTCCCATTCAACTTCTTTTTCACTTAGTCGTGACCCTCTTCTCTCTCTCTCTCTCTTTCTTTCTCTTTTTAATAACTTTAACTAATTAGGGTCTTTTTATAGATTTAAATGCATGTGATGTGATGCAATACAAATGCATGAATGCAAAAGAAAAGGAGATGTTGATCTTGAATTGAATTCCATTAGAATAACTTTTCTAGAAAACAGATTTCTTTACATGAAAATAGATTACATATGTGGTCTTGCCCTTCATAGTCCAAGTAAACGCTGATATTTTCTTCATGATTGAATCCTGTAAATTCTCTAAAAGATGCCTTTGCTAGCTCTTTGCTGCTTAATCTGAGCCTCAATCTCTTGCTTGCTTATCTCTATAATACTCATCAAAAAGTGTCGGCTCTTGGATAATCTTCATTGGCAATTAAATCAAGTCATGTATTCCTTCGTGAACTTCTGGCTTTCTCTCGTCATGCTCTTGGATAAGCTTTGTTGGCTTGAATATCTGGCAATTAGATCATGTATTCCTCCGTGGACTATCAGCTTTCTCTCATCATGTTTATTTGGACTATATTCAGATGATCGCACTATAATCCACTTTATCAAGAAATTCATTTCCTTATGACAAACTATTCTATTTAGGAATCGAATTTTGAATCAACACCTTCTTTTTTCTGATGTAATGTAATGCAAATGCATGAATGCAAAAAGGTATCGATCTCGATTCAGTTTCATTTTAGAAAATGTTATTTTAGGAAAAAAGTCTTTTCATAAAATGGATTACAAATACACTTTCGCTCGTAGGCCCAGAGTCTTAACCCTATCTAATAACAAAGCTAACTCTCGACCTCTATCTGAACTGCCCCACTTTATATTGCCTTAGGACGAGTAATGGTGCATAGCCAATGACTCCCCAAATCTCAAGAAGAGGTACACAATCAAAACTGCCGCAGCAATAAAGGACTTCATTAGGAGTCATCTAAGGTGCTTTCCACAAAACTTTCTCCTCTTAAAGATTCTGAAGAATATCCATCCACCTTTCTTCTGTAATATCGTCTCTCCTTGGTGTAGTTGTTGCTTCCTTTAAGGGGGAATAACCCTCAAAGAACACTCGGCAAGGAACCTTCTCAAGCTTCCAAAAGTGACTATGGAACCATACTAACAACAACGGTGCATCTCTAATGAATCTACTTCACCGGCTCTCTAACATGTACTTTAAGGATCTAAACGTCTCAGCTAGGATTGCTAGCACCAGTGTGTTTTGTTTACCAATACGATCAAACAAATCTGCGACTGCCTCATCTATATGCCATATCGCCTTCGGGAAAATCACCAAACTGTAAATACTTAAGGCCAAAACGTTGACCTTCTTCTTCACATCTGGGTGTGTCAATATCAGATCCCTCAAAATGGCCCATAGAATGCACTTACTATCGCCCTTTTACTGCACTCGAGCTATAGCCCACTGCTCACTTATCCCTGTGATCATCACTAATTTCCTCACAAAAATTGGGAGACTAGCAGGCCTAACATAAGCTTTGTTACCTTGAATTCTCAGACAACGAAGCAAGGTTGTATACTCCTCCAAAGTAGGCACTACATCTACCTCTCCAAATGTAAAACAACTATAAGCAGGGTTCCAGAACTGTACCATAGCTCGAAACAGATGCTTATCTACCTTAATGTCTAGCAAATAAGAAAGATCTCCATAAGTCTGAAAGAAAAGCTATCTAGCCTCGTCATCCCATTGGGCCCAAATATCCTTCATCTCCCGAAAATATTTTGTGTCGAACTGATACGAGTAAAGTTCCACAACTCTGATGTATATCCCTCGGTGACACTATCTCCTTTCTCTAGCTGGGTTTTCTCTGACCACGCACAAACGGAAGAGTTGTCCTCCACTTTATTAAGGTATTCGTTCCTCATTACAAAACTTCCTAACTCAGAAATCGAACCTTGAATCGACACCTTTTGATGATGAATGATATGCGATGATGACAAAAAAAAAAACAAGGCAGTATCATATAAAAAGATGTAATAAACAAGCACTTATAAAGGTAGGTACTAAAGGTCATCACTATACTACCTAGAGCAAGCACTTAAAGTTCACTGTATGTAGTTTAGTTTTAAAGCAAGGGTACCTAAACCAGTAGATTCCTCGATCCTCACCCATTATAGGCTCATATGGACCAAGTTCAGTTTAGGAGGATACATTTCCCTATGACTATGCGGAGATGAAAATCTCACGAAGACATAGGTACAGATATATCCCAGAAGTAATCCACTAACTCATGCGGAGGTGAAAACCTCACGAAAGCTTAGCTTCTCACTCCCACTTAAGGGTGCGACCACAACGGTCATGCAAATGCAATGTGTGTGAGAAAAATAACAAACATATGCAGCAGACACATGAAAAAAAAAGATCATAGTTTTCAAATCGAGTTTTCAAATTTCTATAAAGGACAGAAATCAATCAATTTTACGGCTTGACTCTCTTATTGTCCCCAGCGGAGTCGCCAAGCTGTCGAAACCATTTTTTAAGGGGATGTTTGAAAAACGGGGATCGACTTTTGAAAAACGAAAACGGGAGTCGCCACCAACCTTTTTAGGTGTGATTGGATCACCTTATAAAACGTTTTGGTCTACGAAATTTAAGAAAACAGGTTCAGGAGTTGATTACGTACGAGGAAGGATTAGCACCCTCGCAACGCCCAAAATTGGTACCAAATTGAATAGATTTCTGTCTTAATGTCAAAAATTTGAAAGGATTTAAAAATAAGATCCCTTTTTTTAAAACTGAAATTATTTAAGTTGAAAAATCGAGATTCTTTAGCTCCAAAAGAATACAAACATCACATCCAACATGATAGGACATGATATTCCTAAACTCTCGTAACCGAAATCATCTCGTGATTTACAAAATCTATTTAGAAGGATACTTTAGGCATTTGGATGAATGGGAAATCGCAACCCAGCATGTTAGGGCACTATTTCCCGAATTCCTAAATACGAAAAACATTGCCTCATTTTAGAAAAACTTTTGGATGAAATATGACAATTAAATGAAATATATATTTTTTAAAATAATGATTTGAGTAAAATTTTAAAAAATAATTTACTAAGAGTAATACTAAAAAAAAAATTAAAAATGAAATAGTTTGATATGATACTAAAATTATTAAAAAATTAAAAAATATATAAAAAAATAGGGAAACATGGATTAAATCAAAATAAAAAGGGGTGAAAAACTAAGATAGACGAAGAATAAAATAAGAACAAACCATAGAAAGTAAGAACGTAAGAGGGAGAGAAATTTGAGTGAATGCTCTCAAGAATTCTTATTGCTTCCCAAAACTCAAGTGTTTTACAATGAAGGGAGAGGCCTCTATTTATAGTTAAGCCTCCCTAAATCCAACGGTATAGATCAATTACATCAACGGTTAAGATTAAAGGATATCTACAAATTAAATCTCCAAGATTACAAAATCATATCTTCTAAGATTGTATATCATATCTAAGATTGCAATCATATCTAAGATTGTATCATATCTAAGATTGCAATCATATCTAAGATTGTATCATATCTAAGATTGCATATCATTGAAGATTATATTTCCATATGAGTCAAGCTTGTAGATGGACCTTAAATCTTTTCAAGTAATGGGTCACTCCGATCGGGCCAAATTATATTTGTAATTCTGGACTGAACTTGGACTTCGTTTTTTTTGGGGTTTATTATTTTTGTTTTTGGACTTATTTCTGGGCCCGGGCAAATTGACTGTCTACAAATACTATAGTAAGAAGCTCTTTTTCGGAAGTGGAATAATTTCTCTGAGTCGAGTCTAAAGTTCGAGACGCATAGGCAATGACGTGCAGCTCTTTGTCGATTTTTTGACCGAAAACCACACCAACGCTAGTGTCGGAGGCATCACACATCAGCTCGAATGGATATTCCCAATTCGGTGGTTGTACAATTGGAGCCGTAATTAGCTTTTCCTTTAAGGTGTTCCACGACTTTTTGCATTCTGGATTGAAATCAAAGATTTGGTCCTTGTGAAGAAGACTGCATAACGGTTGTGCGATCTTTGAGAAGTCCTTGATAAATTGTTGGTAAAATCCTGCATGGCCAAGAAAAGAACGTACTTCCCTAATCGTAGTCGGGTAACGGAGTGAGTGAATAACATCGGTCTTGGCTTCATCGACCTCAATACCGTTAGAAGAAACTATATGTCCTAGAATCAACCCTTTATCGACCATAAAATGGCATTTTTCATAGTTTAAAACAAGGTTGTATTCTAGGCATTGCTTCAAAACATTTGATAAATTAAAGAGGCATTCGGTAAAGGTGTTACCATAAACAGTGAAGTCGCCTATGAATACCTCTATACCCTTCTCGATAAAATCAGAAAAGATACTAAGCATGCAACGTTGAAATGTGGCTGGCGCATTGCATAGACCGAAGGGCATTCGTCTATAGGCAAACATTCCAAAACGGCATGTGAACGTCGTCTTGTCTTGATCTTCAGGCGCCATCGGAATTTTGAAGAAACCTGAAAATCTATCAAGGCAGCAGTAGTGAGTTTTACCAGCTAATCTTTCTATTAATTGATCAATAAAAGGTAACGGAAAATAATCTTTGTGAGTTAAAGAGTTCAACTTCCTGTAATCGATACAAACTCTCCATCCATTTTGCACTCTAGTCGAAATTAACTCACCTTCTGAGTTTTTTATTACCGTTACTCCAATCTTCTTAGGCACAACATGTATCAGACTTACCCAACTACTATCCGAGATGGGATAAATAACATCAGCATCAAGTAGCTTTTGAATTTCCTTTTTTACCACTTCCATCATAGGCAGATTTAGTCGACGTTGTCCTTCATGTGATGGTTTCGCTCCTTCCTCGATCTTTATCTTATGCATACACGTTGAGAGACTTAACCCTTTGATGTCGGCAATTGTCCACCCAATGGCTTCTTTATGCGCACGTAGTATTTCCACAAGGTCATTTTCCTCGTCTTTACTTAGCATGTTTGACAAAATAACCGGCAACGTATCATCATTGCCCAAAAAAACGTACTTCAAGTGATCCGGTAATTCCTTTAGTTCAATCCGAGGAGCCTGCAAAATCGAAGGTAATAATTTAGTTTTTGAAGGTGTAGTGATTTCGTTAGAATTAATGAAATCAATAGAGAAGGTTTGTTTCAACTCCTTGAATTCACTATCGAAATCATCGAATTCCCTGCAAATTTTATTAACAAAATTAGTCTCAACAAACTCATCAATTGCAGGCTCAATTATATCGACAAAATTAATACTTTGAACATCATCAGGATACCACATCGCTTTGTAAACATTAAATTTAACGACCTCACCATCGAACTCCATTATGAGGATTCCATTTCGAACATCAATTTTAGTGTTGGCGGTGTTAAGAAAAGGTCGCCCAAGAAGAATTTCGGATGAAGTGTTTGAGCGGTCATTTTCCATGTCAATTACATAGAAATCGGCCGAAAAGATTAATTCGTTTACCTTTACCAAGACATTCTCCAAGACTCCCTCCGGGTAAATAATTGAACAATTTGCCAATTGCATAGTGACCTTTATTTCCTTCAATGGGTCGGCTGAAAGAGTATTGTATACGGATAGAGGCATCACGTTAATGGAGGCTCCCAAGTCACACATCGCCCTCTTTATGCCCACTTTGCCAATTTTGCAAGGTATGGCGAACATGCCTTGGTCCTTCAACTTCGGTGGAAGTCGTCGGGTCAAAATCGCAGAAACATGCTCTCCGAGATTTACCTTCTCATACCCGGTTAGTCTTCTTTTATTAGTATAAAGTTTTTTAAGGAAACGAGCGTACCTTGGCACCTTCTGGATTACCTCTAAAAGAGGAATGTTGATCTCGACTTTTTGGAAAATATCTAGGATTTCCTTCTCCTTAGCTTGTTTATCTTTCTTTATAAATCTCAATAGAAAAGGAGGTTGTGTGGCGTAAGGAGATGGTGCTAGTTCGAATATTGGATTCTTTATTTTTCTTCGGGTTGTGGCGTCATTTTCCTCTTGGGGATTGGTGTCATTTGCTTCTTCAGTACTTGTGGATTTTTTGACAATTACCTTATCATTTTTGCTTGTTTGGGCGCCATTTTTCTCTCGAATTGGTGTCATTTGCTGTTCAACAGTTGTTCCGCTCCTAAGAGTGATGGCACTCAAGTTCTCCCGTGGGTTCGCTTCAGTTTGTGAGGGAAGCTTGCCTTGCGATTCTAAGCGGCCCACGGTTTTCGCCAATTGACTTATTTGTTTGTCAATTTCTTGCAAATGTAACACTGTTCGGTCTTGAAATTTCCTTTAGGATTGCGTCAATCGCTCTACGAGAGACTCGAGTGAGCTTTTTGGCGGCGATATGGTTGTGGTGGAGGCGGCCTTGGTTAGTAAGATTAGTTCGACCTCTGGTTTTGTGCGTGCTAAAATTCAGATGGTCTCGCCATCCCGGATTGTAAGTATTACTATAAGGGTTATAAGGTCTTTGAGGTGGCCCCGAAAAATTCCCCACGGCATTCATTTGTTCGCCTATCCCTTCTTAGAGTGTCGGGCAACAATCGGTTGGGTGGTCTGGTATCGTACAAATTTCGCATACTCTAGCTGATCCATTTTTTCCTGCAATTAGAGAATTAACAACGTTAGTTAATTTATCGATTTTATTTTCAAGTGAAACGGTACTTAACTCGTGAACCCTTCGGCTAGGTTCATTCGTGGCACCAAACTGTTGAGAGTTGGCTGCCATTGTCAAAATTAATTCCCTTGCTTAAGTAGGGGTCATGTTGACAAGTGCTCCTCCACTGGCGGTGTCAATCATTTTCATCTCCATCGGAAGCAAACCTACATAGAAATATTGCAGAAGCGTTTGTTCGCTCAATCCGTGTTGCGGACAGCTCACACATAGCTTCTTGAATCACTCCCAATATTCATAAAGTGACTCGTCATACTTTTGTTTAATTCCAAGGATGCTTCGCCTTAGTTCGCTTGCTTTTGTTGCTGAAAAAACTTGTCAAGAAAAATACGATTCAAATTAGCCCCCGTAGTAATGGAATTTAGCGGTAAATAAAACAACCATTCTTTTGCTATGCCAGATAAAGAAAAAGGAAAAGCTCGTAATTTAATTTGGTTTTCGGATACTCCCTAAGGTTTCATGCTTAAACAAACCAAATGAAATTCGGCTAAGCCATTGAAGGTAGGAAGGAGATGAATTAACCCCGTTTTTAGAGTAAAAGGGGTGGTGCCTTGAGGAAATGTAATGCTAAGTAGTTGTTGTTTCGCAGGAGCCGCGACTAACTCGCGAATTGTTTGATCGCCCATCGCTTTTGTTTGTTGTGCTTTAGGTGTTAGATTGGCAATATGAGTGTTATCGGCGTCGATCGGATTGGTGGAATCCGTTATTCTTCATTGGTAGCGCTAGTTGATTCTTTGAAATTTGTTTGTTGTTGTCATTTCTTTTTATCCCGAAGTGTTTGACAGTGAATTCTTCTTGCTCGCGCTTCGATTTTCGAATCAAATTCTTCAAATGTGCCCAGATTTTGCCTGGTCATAAATCAAAAATAAGAAAATTAAATCAGTAACTTACCGAAGTCCCTGGCAACGGCGCCAATTTTGACAAGCTGTCGTTATGATGTCAAAAATAAATAGCCTTAATATTGATAAAATGATTGGAATAAGTAGAATAGGGAGAGTAAGGGTCGATTCCACAAGGACTAGGAGTTTGATGATTTTCTCACTTTTAAATTTGCTTAGGCGTGATGAGTAAAGGGAGGAGTAGAAGGGGGGTTTGTTTGAAGTGAAGTAAATGATTGAAATTAAAGAAGTAAATTAAAAAGATTGAAATTGAAATCAAGAGATAAAAGTTAGCCTTGGGCTGAAGACCTTGCCTCGATTTAAATCGATCCTCGAATGGGATTTTACCTCTAGGCACATGCCGGTTATAGCCTATAGGGCCCAACCCTTATAACTTGTTTTTCTCTCAAGTGAATCGAGAATCTAAAATCAATTTTTAGATCTTAATTCTTTATGAGCTAATAGCGTCAATCGCTTATTAATTCAATGCTTTAAAAATCTGAAAAAACCTGACTCGGATTCTGTCGTCTCAAATAAGAATCTAACCCGATTTCAGTTTTCCTTAACGGACCGCTGCTAAGTGTGTTCACAGGAAGTCGAAGTGCCACGGGCCGATCCTTCCTCTCAACTGTTAATCAAAATCAAATTCTATTCCAACGTGCACTTTTTAAAATCAAACCGATTTGATTCTAAAAGGATGGTCGATTACCAATCCTTGATTCCCGAAAACTGAAAATGTAACCCTCGAGGGTATGAAGTGCTTTTCAATTCTCACGACTTAGAATCGAGTCATCGCTTTAGCCTTTGGCTATGGAAAACTTAGCTAAGCATGGTAGAGACCATACTTAGCATTTTAAGAAAATAAAGTAAAAACTAAATCAAAAAGAGAAATTTATTAAAACTAGAAAGAAACAAAGAGTTTAATAAATGCAAATTGAAGAATGCTCGATGGATAGGTACCCCCCTGAGGCTTACCCCAATGGGGCATTTATAGTCTTCAAAAATCCTAAAAAGTAGCATTCAAAATTAAGAGAAAAATCCTAAATAAATAAATAAAAATAAAATTTAATCCTAATTTGAATTTAAATGGGTCGCTAAGTCTCTTTCTCCACGACAAATGCCTTTTAGAAATTGCTGACTAGACCTTCTAGAAACTGCTAACTGGATGCTATGTTAGCGATATCATGCCCCAAGTCACTCCTGGTAATTTAGCCATGTATCCAAAAAACCAAAATTGCTCAATTTCGTCGACTTAAGCTCAATTTCTGCAATTCAATGTCCTGAATCAAAAAGGAATGAAAAATGCCAAGTTAGCAACTCAAAATAGCTAATAAATGAGTAATCAACCATGAAATAATGTATAATTTAAACACTAATCAATTGCCATTGTTTCGGATACACCAAGACCGGAAGAGAATGAAAACAAATTTGTTGTTGCAACCCGAGAAAGGCAAAAATAGGACAATGGTGATTACTTGTGCATAGGCCACATATTGAATGGTTTATCCGATGATTTGTTCGACACCTACCAAAACAAGGTCACTGCTAATGAATTATAGGAAAAATTGGAGACAAGATACATGACCGAAGATGCTACAAGTAAGAAATTTATTGTTAGTCATTTCAATAGATATCAAATGGTTGATGATTATTCTGTTATGGAACAATTTCATGATATTGAAAAATGTTGAATCAATTTAAGCAATATGATATGAAAATGGATGAAATGATTGCTGTATCCTCCAAAATAGACAAACTTCCTCCATCTTGCAAAGACTTTAAAAGAAGTCTAAAATATAAGAAAAAGGAAATATCTCTTGAGGCTTTGGCAAATCATCTTCATATTGAAGAAGAATATCGAAAGTAAGATCAGAACCTAAATTCTAAAATCCCAAAGTACATGTTACAGAGGAAGTACAAACTGCTAAATCATTCAAGAGAAAGTTCAAATAGACTGATAGAGCACCTAAGTTCAAAAAGAAACAAAAGGCTCATGCTATCATTGTGGTAAGCTGGGACATTTTAAGAATGAATGTCGATTTTTAAATAAGAAATCATCTTCTAAGGTTGATAATAACGAAAAGTTCATTGCAATGATATCTAAAATTAATATGGCACAAGATGATAATGCATGGTGGATTGATGCTGGAGCAACCAAACATGTGTGTAAAGACAAAAGCATGTTCACAAAGTTTACACAATATGAAAATGATAATGTCTTGTACATGGGAAATTCTTCCACCACAACAATCAAAGGCAAAGGGTCTGTTGAACTACAATTCGCATCTAGAAAGGTTTAAACCTTGAATGATGTACTTTATATACCAGAAGAATAAAGAATTTAGTGTTTGGAAGTCTGTTGAATAAGTTTTGTTTCAAACTTGTTTTTGAGGCAGATAAGTTTATTTTGAAAAGATATATGTATGAGAGCATGTTAAAACTCAATATTATTAATAAGAATAAAAATACTATTTCTGCTTATATGGTTGAATCTTCTTGTTTATTGTCTTATAGATTAGGTCATTTGAATTATAGAAAATTGAACATGTATAAGTTAGATTTAATTTTTATTTTTAATAATAATATTGAAAAATGCAATACATGTATGTTGACTAAAATTACAAGAAACTTTTTCGCTAAGGTCAAAAGGAAAACAATGTTACTTGATTTGATACATAGTGATTTATGTGACATACATAATACTCCAACATTAGGTGCAAAGAAATATTTTGTTACTTTTATTGATGATTGTTCTAGATATTGTTATGTTTATTTATTGCATTCAAAAGGTGAAGTGCTTGATAAATTTAAAGTTTATAAATTTGAAGTTGAACTTTAGTCGGATAGAGGTGGAGAATATTATAATCCAAGTTATTTTGAATCCACTGGGATTATCCATCAAGTTTCAACCCTTTACACACCACAACAAAATAGTGTAGCTGAAAGGAAAAATATAGCCTTGACTGAAAAGGTAAATTAAATATTATCATATTCATGGCTTGGACAAGGTTTTTGGGGAGAAGTTGTTCTAATAGCTTGTCATATATTGAATAGAGTTCCTAATAAGGAAACTAAAATAACCCCTATGAACAATGGAAGAAAAGAAAACCAAACTTTAATTATTTAAAGGTTTAGGGCTGTAGAGCTATTGTCAAAGTTCCAACACTTAAACATAAAAAGTTAAGTGAAAGAGGAATTGAATGCATATTTATAGGATATGCACATAATAGCAAGGCATATAGGTTCATGGTAATTGAACCAAATGATTCAATTTCAATTAATATTGTTATTGAATCAAGAAATGCTATTTTTGATGAAAATAGATTTCATTCTATTTCAAGACAAATAAAATCACAACATTGATTCATTCTTCAAATGAGAATGAGATTCCATTGGAACAGATTGATAATAATGATGAATCCTATCAAGAATTAAGAAAAAGTAAAAGGATTAAAAATATTAAAGATTTTGGACCAGATTTCATTATGTTTCTTGTAGAAGGAAAATGTGAAAGTATATGCAATAAAATACCTTATTGTTATAATACAAAATCTAATCCTATTACATTTGAAGAGGCAATGACATCTCAAGGCTCTACTTTTTGGAAAGAAGTGATAAATGATTAGATGGATTCAATAATGGGAAATCAAAGTTGGATCTTCTATTGGGTTGCAAATCAATAGGTTGTAAATGGATCTTCAAAAGGAAAATGAAGGTCGATTGAACTATTGATAAATTTAATGCAAGGTTAGTAGCCAAAGGTTGTACACAAAAACAAGGTATTGATTACTTTGATACCTATGATCTAGTAGCAAGAATTGCTCCAATTAGACTACTAATATCACTTACCTCAATATATAATTTGGTTGTTCATCAAATGGAAATTAAAATTGCATTTTAAATGGTGAATTAGAAGAGGAAGTGTACATGGAACAACCAGAAGAATTTGTTGTTCCAGGACAGGAGTATAAGGAATGTAAGCTTGTTAAATCTCTATATGGACTTAAACAAGCACCAAAGAAGTGGCATCAAAAGTTTGACAAGATTGGCTTAGCTAATGGCTATAAAATAAATGAATCTGATAAGTGCATATATAGTAAATTTGAAAATTGAAACGGTGTCATAATTTGCTTATATGTAGATGGCATGCTCATTTTTGGCACGAATTTGGAACAAATAGAAAAGACAAAAAAATTCTTGTCAAACAACTTTGCTATAAAGGATATAGGTGTAGTAGATGTTATTCTTGGGATTAAAATAACTTGAGAGGAAAGTACTATAGCTTTATCACAATCACATTACATTGAAAATGTGCTTAAAAAGTTTGATCTTTTCAATTGTATATTAGCATATACACCCATGGATCCTTAAATAAAATTAGTATCTAATGTTGGTAGGATAATTGATCAATTGAAATATGCAAGTCTAATTGGTTGTCTTATGTACATAATGACTTGCACAAGACCAAATATTGCATATGCTATTGGAAAATTGAATAGGTATACAAGTAATCCAAGTAGTTTGCATTGGCAAGCTTTGAATAGAGTACTTAGGTACTTAAAAATAACTTTTCTACTGAAGTTAATAAAGCTTTCATTCTATGCAATTGGTTTGTGATAGGTTCGAGAATAGCAAAGAAGGTCATTCGGTAGAAAGTCGAGATAAACTTAACCGCCTCGTACAAAGCACAAATATAATTTCAGCTATTATTTATTGTTATAAATATCGCAATGACTCATTAACGAACTGAACTCCTCTCCACCACCTTCTCCTCCTTGTTGTTGCATTGTTGAATACTTGTATCAAAAATCATAATTCATAATATGTGGTTTGGTTAAAGTGAAATTTTAAAGATATATTTTAATCATGCTAGTTCTATTCACAAATATTATGGTGCCTATACATTGAATACGCATTTTACCATTTTGAATTTGTTTGTTGTAAGGAACATTAGTGGGTGCAATTTGAGTGTAATCAAATTGGCTTAGTAGTTTGTACTAATGATTATAATTGTTTAGGACTGGGACTACAATTAGTGTGAGTGAGGTTGACCTGAAATCAACTCTTTTACTATGAAATTGTAATGAGTTATTCTCTGAGCAAAGTCCATGTATGTAGGATTTGGATCCAAATAGTGTGAACAAAGTTACACTAAGTTGCAACTCACCTTAACATCTTATATAGCAATTCAATGCTTTAAATGGGTACCAAAGCGAGACAATAGACGAATTTGCTGAAGATTTTGTTATTGAACTACTAAGCCAAGGAAGACAATTAGATCTCTAGGCTATCCATGCTTGGTAAGTCAAACAACCCATACTAGAAAGCCCAAGGAAATAAATTAATAAAGATATTCAATGACATGAATGATAGGGATATATGGTCACATCCAACTTAAATGTGCTAATATATTATGTTAGTACAAATCTCTGGTAAGGAAAATCTTGAACACATGAATGGAACTCGAATAGAAAATGAAGAAATAAGACAAAGCTCCAAGGCGTGTATCAAGCCTCTATCTTTTAAGGCTATATTTGCCTCAACCTATATTCGGTGTGCAAAAGAGTTTCAAGCAAATTAACCTCAAGGATACAATGAAGCCAATTACTATTGCCATTTTGCACTAACGAGAATAGTCCACTAAACATTGAGTAATGAATAACAAGAAACTCAATTTCTACAAAGAATTTATATAGTAACTCTTTATAGAACAATATAATAATATTAGAAAATGAGAAAAGATAGATTGAACTTTTAGAACTTGTTGGTGTGATTTCCAAATGAAATCTCATTCCTTTTTATAGGAATTTTCATATCTATTCATAGAGACATCTTTCAATAGATGTCTTTTTGAATAATAATGTCTTTAAAAAACATATAATTATTTATTTAATATTATAACTATTAATTTTGTTTGAGTAGTTATAATTATTTTTCAAAAATCAAATGATATAACTTTTGACCAAAGACTAAAAGATTTATCTTTTGATTAATTATACCCATTCATTTATAGTTATTAGAACACTATAAATATTTGAAAATGTTCCAACAATCTCCTCTTATTTTCAATATATTTTATTTTCGATATTCTTGGAAATCAATTTGCATAAATGAATGTGTCTTGTGATTGAGCCTTCACTTAATAAAAATATGTTAAAGTTAATCGAAATTGCATGGTAGACTAAGCTTTGAACCATTACATCATGCAACATTATGCAGAAGTCATATACCCAACGCACTAACTTTCAGTTTCTTATCTATTTGAACTTGGCCTTTCATTTACATCAAAGTATACAAGTCACACATACATAATCCATCATTTCTTTAGGATTAAGGTACATCACACTGTGAACATCACAAGTGAATAAATCCATAAATGGCTCTAGGATCAATCCTATTTGGATTTGTCTGATGTACTGTTAATCAAGTCAGTCACATCTATACCTCTATCTTCTGGAATCATTTGCTTTGATACCCAAGACATTATATCTTTCCAATTAGATATGATAGACGACATATTAATCTTTTAATCGATTTGATCAATTCCAATTAGACTAAAGACGTGTTTAGATTATCTGTTAATATAACTTTTATTTTCGTATTATGATCTAATCATGTAATACCGCTTAGTATTAGTTAAACATTAGATAATCAATGAGCCAATATTTTCTTTCATTTTGCTTCACGTGAAATAATCGTTGGGAACAATATACAAAGATATTAACAATACTGACGGATATTTTATTAAACCGATTTGTTTAAAAAATAAAAAGTACATATAGACAAAATCACTACATTAAGGGCCAGATCCCAATAGAGAAACAACATTCATGAGCTATGTAATGCCCTCAAGTTGATCCAATTCGTCTGACCTAGATCTCAGGTGTTACATTTTTCATTACATAATTTCACTAGCTTATAAAAATTTTACAATTCAATTTGGATAATCTTTTAACTGAATTTGCATCTAAAACACAATATATAATTACATTGACCATAACGGGTTTTACATGTTGATAGTGTAACTTAATTACAAAATTCTAATCATTTACTTTTAGGTGTTATTGTTGGCTTAACTGTAATATTGGCATGGTCTGTGTTCACCCCTGAGACTTATAATCAGACTCTCATCTTGTTTACTTTATCATCATCAATGCTCAAACACGCCATCCAATCTCGCTCTATATGCATAGCAGCTCATCTCACCATTTACTGGCATAGCCTTGGCGTCATTCCTCCTGGTGCAATCTCTATCAACTTACCTGTGACATAAAAACACAAAGGTAAGTTTAATAGTATTTTGTGAGTAAACCCTCTTTTAACTGAGTCTTATTTGGAAACGTCATTATCTATCTACTTGTTTCTATTCTTTAACTTGACTCTAGTGGGTACATCTCTAAGATTCCATTCCTTATGCCATAGGTGTCACTCCTCACTCTGAGATCATAACTTTCTATTCATATCATCGATACCTCATTCATGCTCTTTGTTTTGTCCTTTCATGATTCCTTAACCATTCATATTTCAAAGGGCCTTATAGACAGAATACTTTTGGTTCACTACATATACTAACGCACATTATTCCTTTGGAGTTTTCCATATTTATCGTTCTTCCAGAATACCTATACGTCGTTCCATCAGAGTTCGCCATAGGTTCCTTTCTTTTCATTTAGGGACCGCCATAGAGGTGTTCCCTTCAAATGGTTGTCACAAGGGCACGAAGGAATTCCTTTTCTAATATAGCCACAAAGGCTTCCACATCTAGAGATTTCCATAAAGGTGTCCTTTCCGTTTAGTACTAACCACAAAGGCTTTCCTTTCAGAAATTGCCACAAGGGCATCCTTTTCATTCAGTACTCACCACAAAGGCTTTCCTTTCAAAGATTGCCACAAAGGCATCCTTTTTGGGTGTTTTAAGTGATAGAGATTTGCCTAGACTCACATTTTATAAGGTTTGCCCCTCATCATCTTGGGACACGTAGTGAACCACATTTGGTAATAACCTTCCTTTAATTTTCCCATATGATGTCATAGCCTATCTATGATCTTACACGATATAGTCCTTTTTATTGTGATGCCATGGTCATGGACTTTTTCTTTCAGAGATTCGTGTTTAAAGTCCCGGCGGACCCCTTTAGACGACTCTGGAAACAGACACGAACTCACCATACGTAGACCCATCATATAATGGCTTGGTCATGATAGAAATATTCATGCTTTCAGACTCATACTGTAATACCCCAAACCCGGCCTAGACGTTATGGCCAAATCTGGCAATGTCACATGGAAGGGATTTTGAAAACGGAGCTAACTTGAAAAAAGCCTTAAGCTTATAAACCTTTAATTGCTTTCCTTTATTTCAAACATATTTTCAATTAGTTGACTTACCTTAATATGTATCAATTTAGCGGAAGCTTAGAAAAACTTCGTGTTTAAGGAAAACAATATGTATCTTTAGAAAAATAATGCTTTAAGTGAAACCATTATAAAAATAAGCAGGTTAAACCAAAACCAAAAACCAAAGCCAAACAGTTAAAAAGTCGATACAATCCTAGAAAAATACAGACTCTCAATCAAAATGCCAAACTTAAGTAAAACTATAAAGCCAAATAAAACCAATGATAATGTGTTGTCACTGTCGAGCCCTCCGCTGCACCGATCCACCTAACTCTGTGGATTACCTGTACAGATTAAACAAAAAAGAGTGAGTTTACGTAAACTCAATGTGTAAACCTACAAAATTAAGTATGCATGCAATAAAAAATCAGAATCAAATAGATACAGATTTGGGCTTAAGCCCATTACAGATACAAATTTGTATAAACCAGAATCAGAAACATAACCAGATGTCCTACCCTCATCCTCTACACACCATCTCTGACCATCCCTACACACCATGTGGGGTTTAAAACACCCACCCAGCCCTACACACCATGTTGTACAGATGTGGCACATAACAGATATAATGTAGCCATGCTGCCAGATAATAGGCGTAAGTGCCTTTCAGAACACTTCCTCCAATATACATCATCCCATCCTCAATATCAAATAACGTAACATACATACAGAATTAAAAGATATATCATACTTAACATGCTCTTATGAATAGATAGCAGATAAACAAACATAGACATGCTCATAACCATATCTCAGTCTAACATATCACTTGGTTTTAGGGTTAGATAGCATTTACCGACCCTACGGTAGGCCCACATTCGATTAGGACAACTCGTGTGACCCTATAGAAAATCTTAGTATAATGGGCCCACACGCCGAATTTGGCCTAGCCCGTGTGACTCACATGGCCATACTTCGGCCATTACACGGTTGTGTCTTGCTCATGGCCTGGCCTTTTTCGATCACACGGTCGTGCCATCGCACACGGCCATGTGGCATCGATAGATTGCAATTTTGGCTTTCACCAAATCCCCTTTTTCTACGTTTCGGGTACACACCTTGTAACGATTCAATGTGGAAACACTCCCGAGATGACCAACACCTACAATCAGAATATCCAACCCTTTTAGCAACCAAAAATCAAGCCTAACACGATTTATCCAAGTATGCAAGAACTGACTTACCGCAAACAAGAACAAACACAATCTTGAATCAGGCTAATGGAACGCGGTTCTCTGTTTCGAAATCTTCTCCTAACGTACAATTCACCACTTAATCCATAATATAGAGTTACTAATCCCAATCCAAAAAGTTAAAGGTTGAAAAAAATGTCACTTACCAGACGAACAAAGGATGGAACACACAACAACGAAGAATTGTCATGCAAAACTGAAGGAGGAAAAACAAAGGAGAGGAAAAAGGTAAAAAGAACGTCAGAAATTTTAAGAGGGAGAGAGAGAAACGAAATTTTGAAAAAAAACAAAAGAAAAAACTGATAACTACAATATCTCAGCTTCTCCCCCACTAACATCTCAATCTCAACTACCTTAGACTTCAAATTCCACTGAAACTCTTGCGCAGAACTGAGCAAAAATTAAATACCCATGCTTACACAGGGATTCGAACACAGGACCTCCATCACACCAACACCTTTACCACTTGAGCCAGAAGGCTCATTCTAATATGCAATTACAAGTAATTAATTATAGGCCCACTGAACAAGGATAGGGCTTAAATCAGAAAAATAATAAAATTTGTTAAAGGCAAGGCTTGAATTTGGGACCCCTCAGACACACCCAGAACACTTAACCACTGAAGCAGATACACAGTTATGTCAAACAATTACAGAAGCATAAACAAATATTTTGGGGCATTACACACACACATACCATAATCATTCAGATTCATGTCCTATACTTAGTCAATGCATTGTAGGTTCATAAATCATACAATTCTCATTAGAATCTTCACATCATACTTTTCTAGTTTAACTTCACATTTTTATCACTTTGCATAAAAATTCCTAGAAGGCATATTATGCATGCAAGAGTTATTTTAGAGACTCACCTGATACCCACGAACAATAGCTTGATCTCTAGGTCTAAACATCCATCGTCGGACTCTTAAAAATTGTTGTTTATAAGACATAGGTATACCATCAAAACTCATTCCCATAACCTTTATTTTCTTCTGAAATGCAAATAACCACCACGCAAAGTATTTCTTCTTCATTTTTTTATTCATGACTACATAAACAGACTTATTCTTACAAAAAGGCTACATGTGAGTCCAGAATAATTACCTGGGATGAGACAACAACCCCTATGCAAAAACCCCGATTCTTTATTTTAGTTTAGCAAGATAGATTCCTATTCAACTCCAAAGCAGTTAAAAATGATGTCTCCAAAAAAAAAAAAGGAAAAAGATAACTTTTCTTTCTTCAGAAGCTTACTCCATATATATAAATCCTTGTTCTTATAGTGGAACTTGACACGTGTTACTAACTTTCAAAACTACCCTTATTAGTGATTTACATATGTAGTGAAACGTATGCAAGAATCCAAAATCATTTCATATATTTGATTTGACACATCATTCATTCCTCACTATCTCGTTGGCACTTAACCTATACATTGACTATATAAACTAGGCGTACCTTAACTTTAGCGTTATCCCTTATAACCCAAGTAACCTCTCTTTTTACACATACACGTATTTCTAAGAGAACTTTCTTTAATTTACATCCTATTGTTGCCTATGCACCTTACGAGTGTGCCTGAAATGTTAATTGGGCGGATAGAATAGTGCTCATTAGATTCCCTTTTTGGGTTACTCGCCCAGACTCAAGACCAATCAAGTCTGGGTGTTACAAGATATTGAAAAGGAGAAGGAAAATGATAAGTGGAGAAGGCTTAGTTGATACTTAAGGTCTTTCTTAGGGATGTAGGAGAGATGCCTAGTCTCTGGTGCTTAGGGCTTATATAAAGGGGTCACCTCTTGTCTTGGATTGCTACATAGCCGATAGTACTAGGGTCCGTGTGGTCGGCCAAGTCGCAGGACCGTTATAGGTCAATTGTCACCATAATGTATTATATGGGTCCGCTTAGACATTCATTTCCAAATGATTCCATTTCTCCATTTTAGAGAAAACCATAATCATTCCTGAATGTTTCACATTTCTCTTTTTCTATTCATCCTATTCATTTCTATTCAAACACGCAATTCATTTATGGTTTCAGCGAGCTAGCGAAGGGACCGATTGGACAGATGTAGTTGAGGCTTAAATGATTTATAATTAAGTTTTGGATTTTCGCTTATTAATTATAAAATCATTTAGTCACAAATTTATTCCACTATAGTATCATGACTGAGCTCTCTCCAATGACATACCATTACGAAAGCAACTACTTAGTGTTCGTCCAATGACCTTGTCATAAGTGTGTTACTCTCATAGGATATCCTTGATTTCTTTGGGATAATATCCATTCTCCCAATATTATCTTATTTTATCTCATGGTAACCATTACATCTTTCTTCATGAAAAGTCAATCATTATCAAATAGTGAAAATGCCATTCATCACAAAGACAGGCGCCTCATGGCCACATTTACTTTTCATCAACCACGTAATGCCAATGAGAGGATATCATTACCCATGTTTTGGGCTATGAATTCCACTATTGTGAATGACACTACATACTACAAAAGTTGCACACCCAATGCACCAACTTTCGGTTCCTTATCTATTTGAACACAAGCTTTTACTTACATCAAAATATACGAGTCACGTATACATAATTCGCCATCCACTTAGGATTTAGGTATGCCACATTATGAATGTCATAAGTGAAGCCTATAGGTAATCTTATTTTGAACCAATTCATTAGTCCTGGATTAACCAATGAGATCGAGAGATAGATCGAATTAATTTGTCTAAGTTGGTAAAATTGAGATCAAGAGATAAAATAAAGCCACTTAGTAATTTAAGCGATTTAAGTCCCTTATTTAAGGACCAACGAACCACATCGAAATTAACCAACCACCGTTAATCATTTATTGGTTAATCTCTTAGTTTTGTACTCTTTACAATTTGGTCCCTAGATTAGCATAATTAATTTTCTTGCAAAACTTTTTTATTATGGTTTTACGTAATATAAAATTATTTAAGTAGTCACTTAAACTGTATACTCTACACTATTTATCACTCAATTGCCATCTCCTTTGGGTTCAATCCTTGGAATACTTCAGTTTTCCATTGTAACACTACAGAAATTATAGCTAACATACAAATATTGCAACTAACATGTACGTTTGCAGTAAAACTATGCTTTAAATCTATTTTATAAAATCGTTTATTTTATCTGCACGTACAAATGCGGCTATCCATTTTTCCTGTTCTACAAGTTTTATCTCCTCCATAATCTTGGTTTTTTTCCACTAGGGTCTCAAGCACTCATTCTTGGTGTAGAGCAACCTAAATCTTAAGGTCAAAATGCAACCTATTTTCAAACCTTACACACTTGTCATGTTCTGTGGCAACAATGCCTTGGGCATAACGGTTGAGCCTCAGGAATTCAGCCTCATATTCTATCACAAATTTGTCTCATTGTTTCAGCTTGATGAACTAGATCCTACGGGCTTCCACATACCTCTTGTCAACATACTTCTTTTGGAATGCCTCTTGAAAATACTTCCAGGTTATGCGATAAGCCTAAGTACCCTTTACCACAAATTGCCACCAACGATAAGCCTTTTCTCTGAGTTAGGGCACATTGCCTTTCAATTTTTGCTCCAGATTACGGTCTAATTCTTCTAGAATTCTTTCTACTGACTCCACCCAGTATTCTACCATTGAGGGAGTCGTACCAGCAATGCTTTTAAAAGTCTCAACCCAATTTTCTCAAAGTCTCTCCGAAATAGATCCACGACTCCCTAATCCAGTTTGGGCTCAAACAACCATTTGCAACACTCTCAGCATCGTATGAGTCATGGAGTCATTATCATTTTCGTAGTCTCCACCGCTATTGGCAGTAGATTTCTTAACGTACTCTTCCTTAAAAATTGTGTTCTCACCCTGATTACTTGGCGGTTCTACGAGTGTAGCCCTACGCTTCTTACCCTTATAACGTTTACCTTAGGTGTTCATTTTATTTGTGAAATTTTAAAAAGCTAAAGTATTTCTATAGTTTTGAAACAAAAGTTCAAGCATTAGTTATCTTCCAAAATGTTCACAATCTAAAGTTTTCAATTTAGCTAAAGTTTTGCAATAACAATGACTAAATAGAACCGACACCAGAGTCTCAAATTTAATTTCTTGCAGAAAATCAATTTTTCAAAAAACTTGTGGCAAGGTTTTTTTTCCAAAATACTCATTTTTTATGCATGCATGCAAACTCAATCAAATTTCTATACTCTGAGTTTAGAAAACCTAGGCTTTGATACCACCAAATGTAACTTCCTCAACCTGGCTTAGATGTTAAATCCGAATTCAAAAGATTACATTAGCCACTGAAGTGACCCAGTAGGATATCAGAGTTCTAAAAATAGTCTTTTTAAAGCATTTGTTTATCTTTGAAAGAAAACTTAGTTAATTACCAATTTATTTATTACCCAAAATCTTAATTATGATTTAGCAATGGAAAAGTGATATCTACTTGTTTTTAATGAAAACTGAGGTTCATGCATACAAATTAATAATCAGAACTCGATATCCTAAAACTTAAATTTTAATGTCATGCAGAAAATAAAAATAATCCCAAATCCTAAGTTCCATGCTATATTTCAAAATAAAATAATACAATCTTTAAATAATAATAAATTAAATAATGAGCCTAAAATAACTTTATAAAATAAAAATCAAGATGAGACCCTCCAGATGCCATGCACGCATCCTAACCTGGTGGGTTATCTAAAAAGATGAGAAATAAAAGAGAGTGAGCTATGAAACTCAATGTGAGTTTCATCACAAGATAATCAGTGCAACCAATTAGCATATAAAATCTCATCTCATATAAAAAATTGTAATAGCAGATTCAGAATATCGGATTAACAAATCAACATCATACATATATATATATTTATATACATATATATCATCTCAGAAATATCAGATTCATTTGCACATGCTTTGTGAATGCAGTATAGTTTCAGATTTTAACATAAAAGATCCTAACCCACCACTACACACCATAATAAGAGTTCCCTAAAATTCGTCCATCCCTACACTCTAGGTTGTGGTTAAACCATAAAGTTATAGGTTAATATACTGCCAGATGGTTGTGACTACACAACATGTTTGTAGATAAGAGCTACCAGATAACGGGTGGGCGAACCACCAGTGTTGTAGGTTAATATGTTGCTAGATGGTTGTGAAAACACAACATAAATGAAGATGAAAGCTGCTAGAAGTATGTGGATAAACCACCAAAGTTGCATATTAATAAATTCCCAGAACTTCGACCTTTTCAAAGTGTCCCGCCGCATGCAATGCAATATAATATAATTCATAACAAATTAAAATGGAAGTGAATAGCATGCTTATAATAGACTAATATAACAACAATATCATGCCCTTAACCAATCATTACAGTAATATATGGCATACTTATCATGGTTTTGATTTCATGGTTTCACAAGGCATGTTGTACATACATTTATAATTTCATATACAATAAATATATATTGTTCACATATCATGCATATATATAATAATAGTGATTCAATCATTCAGACCGTGGATTCTAACATTTAATCATATCATTAGAGACTCAATTGAATAAAAGTAAGAATTAAAAATAGTTCAAGAACCATTCAAGGACTAATCTGCACAAAACATAAAATTCTGGGAAAAACTATAAGTTCAAAGAAGTAGGGGATACACGACCGTGTGATTGGACCATGTGGAAAGCCCTAGACTGAGTAGAGAATGAGGCCGTGTGGTAATTGAAAAATCAATGTGCAAAGGAGACACAGCCGTGTGGAGGGGGTACATAGTTATGTGAGAATCGAATTTCTTAATGTTTTAGGGGGAGCATGGCTGTGTGAGAATTGAATTTCTTTAGGTTTCTTCAGGTTAGCTGTGTGGCCCTATCCCAAGGTATGGTTTGTCCCAATTCGCTTGTAAAAATACACACACCTGTCTCCCAGATCTCGAATGATGTTCCTCGTGCTTAGATCTAGTTTGAGGTACCTAAATCGAGTCCTTCAAATGACATTTGAACAAGAATTAATACGATTTTCAAGATTTATCAAGATTACCAGAAATGTCGGCAAGCTTCGTAGAAGATCCATTATTGTGAATGATAGATTTATACCGGATGAAAATTCTACCAGAATTTGAGATTAATTACCAGGATTGAATTGAAATTACCTATTCTTGACAAAATTAAAGATAAAATTGGCGGCATTACGCTAATTCGATAGGAAGAATGAGTTGAACAAAGATTGATTTTGGATTCAAGATGAAAAAATAATTTCAGTAATAAAGTTAAAATATTTGGTAAATAAGAGGATGCGAAAGAAAAGAGGGAAGAAATAGGGAAAAAGGAGAGTAAAAATCCAGTCTAATTTGGAGAAAGGAAGTTTTAGTTCAATTGTAATTAGAAAAAGGCTAAATACCTAGGGTTTTCAAATTTTGAGGGGCTAGATGGAAAATTTACCCCTTTTACCAAAAATAAAAGAGAGATGGGGGAGAAAGGCATGGCTTGAACTTTGAATGCAATGAAAAGGAGAGTGCTTAGCCCTTAGGTTGTAGGGATGAGTTTTCAATTAAATCGAGTAGAATTGAGTCAAAAAATTTCAAGTTAGTCGAGTTGACGAAGCCTATTTTAGAAATCCAACTTAGTTTGAAATTTTTTCAAATCGAATCGAATCAGGTCAAATCGAGTCTAGTCGAGTTAATGAATCTTATTATTTATACTTAATGTTGCATTTACATGGACTGATTATTTAACCAGTACACAAAGTACAATATTATTTAACTACATAAACAATATAATGATTTTGCCTTTTAACTTAATGGGTAAACATTTATTAAAACAACGTAGTTTTGCCTTTTAACTTAAGGCTTTTGACATTTAACTTTATAAAAGGTAAATATTTATCAAAACGATGTAGTTTTGCCTTTTATTATTTAGATTTTCGGATAACTCGAATTGTGTAATTCATATTCAAGTTAAACCAAAAAACTTGATTTTTTATTCGAGTTGATCCGAATAACTCGATTAACTCAAATAACTTAAACTATTTAATTCAAAATTTGACTTTTTTATCAAGTTTTTTGAATAAAATCGATTTTGCTCACCCTATTAGCTACTACCGATACTTAGTAAATTTCCACTCCAAATTATTCATATTCTAATAGGGTTTTCATCTTAGGTTGCTAAAAATAAAAAAGAAAGAAAATGGGAGAAATATGGGAGAAATATGGATAAAACCTACGACTTTTAGGGGTGCACCAACTACTTAACCATCAAGCCTAGCTCATTTCTTAGTGATTTATTTCATCTAACCCTATATATTTTGGGGGTGTTGTACATATTGACTATGATTTTCATCAAACTTGCTTTATCATTCCAACCAAACATCATTTGTTTCTTATATCAACTTTATAAAGTATATTTATTACCTAATTCAAATTGTATTTAAAAAGGGTAAACTACAAAAATGGTCACTCAACTTTGGTTATTTTTTTGTCATTAAACTATGAAATGTTACATTTTTGTCACTAATGCAATCGAATTATAACATTTTGGTTATTTATCCATTAACACCCGTTACAGCCTTAACAAAAGAGTGGTTGGCACATTAAATCAAGGGTTAATATCTAATTTGGTCCTTTCACAACATTTTAAATGCTAATTTTGAAAAAAAAAAAGTTACCAAAAATTTTAAAAATATAAAAAAATCTTTAAAAATTAAAAAAAATATATGTTTAATTTTTTTGAAACTATAAAAATATTGTTTATTATAAATATGTAAAACAATTTTAAAAAAAAATCATAAAATCAACTCTTTTTTATTTAACTTAATCCTTTTCTTCAATTTTTCCTCTCCGATTTCTTCATTGTTGCCGGTGCAAAATAGGCTATCGGTTATCAACATTGGGACAACATGTGGAACTTGTGTGCCATGTGCATTGGAGAAAAAACTTATTTTATGGGAACTTGTCTGCCATGTGCATTTGAGTAAAAAACTATTTTATGGGAACTTGTGTGCCATATTGATCGGAGAAAAAAACTATTTTATGGGTAGGGGAAAGATGATTGGGAACCACTTTATTAATATATATGATATAATTTGGTTAATATAATCCAACATTTCAAGTAAGCAATAAGTTCTATCCTTCTCTTTTTCTTTTCTGAGTTTCCTCTCGAGTTTCTTCTTCATTCTTCCACTCTGCCAACAACTCTGATGGCTGGTGAGTCAGAAATAAAAGAAACATATGAAAATGGCATGAAAATATTGGAAGATTTAACCAACAATGCTCATGAACTACAAGAACAAATGTTGGAGGAAATACTAAGGAGAAATGCAGGAACAGAATATCTAAGCAGATTCTTCCCCAGTGGCCAAGCAGACAAGCAAAACTTCAAAACAAATGTTCCCATTGTTACTTATGAAGATATCAAGCCTTACATAGATCGGATTGCCAAAGGAGAGTCCTCGTCGATCCTTTTTGCTGATCCCATCAGCCAGTTCCTCCGAAGGTATATATAATCAAATTCTGGAAAATTAAAATAGTGGAACTGATTTTTGTAAAGTAGAGGGATGAAATTTAGAATTAAACCTTTTTCCCTTTCAAAGTAAACCATTAATTTTGGATACAGTTCTGGTACTTCTGGGGGACGGCAGAAGTTAATACCTATCACAACTGAAAGTTTTGAGAAAGGGTGCTATCATCATTTTCTGGCTAACATTGTGATGAAAAAGTAAGTAATTTCATTAGCGGTAATTACAGTGAAGTATCAATAGCAGTCGTAATTCGATACTAAGATCTTTACTTCATGTGTTTTTTACTCAACAGTATTCGCGGCAATAACTATTATATCCGCAATCACGATACACATAATCAAACAAACAACTAATTGATGTTTTTTCCTTTCTCTTGGCAGATGTTTTAGTGTTTCAGACGAAGGCAAATCATTGTCCCTATATTTTAGCAAACCAGATATGGAAACTCCATCTGGATTAGTGGCATCGCCCTACATGACATTCTATTCCAAGACCAATATCTTCAAAACTAGACTGGCTAAGTTTTGCATAAGTCCTATCGAGACCATCTTATGTTTGGACAACAAGCAAAGTATGTTTTGCCAATTGCTTACCGGTTTACTACAGCGCGACAAGGTCGTACGGTTAGCTTCGAGCTTTGCATCAGTTTTGGCAAGGACCATTAAGTTCTTAGAAGATTATTGGAGAGAATTATGTTGTAACATTAGAACAGGTTACCTCAGTGATTGGATTATTGACCCTGGTTGCAAAAATGCCATGTCATTGATCCTTACTAGGCCAAACCCGGAATTGGCTGATTTGATTCAACAAATATGTGAAGATAAATCTTGGGAAGGGGTCATTAAGAAACTTTGGCCTAAAATCAAGTATATTAGTTCCGTCTGTACAGGTAGCATGAGCCAATATATTCCATTACTTGAATTTTATGGAGGAGGGATCCCTTTAGTTTCACCAAGTTATGTTTCTTCGGAAGCTTATTTTGGGATCAATTTGAAACCCCTAAGCAATCCCTTTGACGTCTCTTACACCTTTCTCCCAAATACGGCCTACTTCGAATTTCTCCCTGTGAACAAAGACGGTGGAGGAAAGGCTCAAGAAACTAGGACTATAGACAAACCGGTCGATCTTGCGAATGTGAAGCTTGGTCAATACTACGAAGTTGTTGTCACAACTTTGGCAGGTAGGTTTCTTTAACTCGGCATCAAAGCTATACGTCGGTTACATCAAGAGACACGGTTAAAAGTCTCACATTGACTACCTCTTCTGCGCACCTAAATATGTTGTAATCATCTTTTTCAGGTCTATATCGGTACAGAGTCGGAGATGTTCTGAAGGTGACCGGATTCTATAATAAATCTCCACAGTTTCAATTTGTAGAAAGACAGAATGTGGTTTTGAGTATAGATGCAGACAAAACAACTGAAGAAGACCTTTCGAAAGCAATTACGAATGCAAAACTCATCCTCGAACCATTTGGCATCATGTTGACTGCATACAGTAGCTATTCCGACACCTCGTCGACACCTGGTCGATATGTATTATTTTGGGAGCTGAAGATGAAAGACAGCAATGATTTACCAAAACTTGATGTCAAGATAATGGAACAATGCTGCTGTATAGTTGAAGAATCCTTTGATTTTACATATAAATCACTTAGGAAAGGTGGTGCAATTTCAGGTTTAGAGCTAAGGGTGGTTAAACGTGGAAGCTTTGATGAACTCATGGATTTCTATATATCAAAGGGAGCTTCCATTTCCCAATACAAGCCACCTTGTTGCCTTAAATCTGAGGAAGCCATAAAGATATTGAATTCAGGGATGGTGGGGAAGTTGTTCAGCCCCAAAACTATGTATTAAGCTGCATTGTTTGAGGATTAAACAAACATTGTTGAGGTAATCCTGCAGGGTGAAATTGTAGGCATGGACTTGACAAAGGATCTTTTCATGAAAAGATAGTTCACTAAACCTACAGTTTCTAAATTTATGCAATTATATATTATTTACTCTCTCTTAATATTAGTACTTTAGAGTTTTTCTTTTTATCCATCCGATGGCTACGTTAGAGTCAAACTATTTCGACAGTGAGCTGGATCAAAACGTAAACGAATAAAAAGGTCGTTTAGTGGCTATTTAATAATGTAAGTAGTTTATGTACTGATTCTCATTATTTAATAATAAATAATTAAATCTAATGAAAGGAAAGCTAAATGATTGTTTATATCTCCATAAGCTTTCTACGCCTCTAGGTCTTCTAACATGATACAACTTTTTAAGTTAAAAAGAATAAATAGAGATTTAATTATAATATAAAAGTCTCATAATTCCTTATAACTTTTACAGTAATGGACGTCCATAATAAAATATTATTTATAACAAAGTCAATATTATCAAAAAAAATCAAGTTAATCTAATTAATTAAATGAAGAAGATGCCTATGAGTTGAAATGTACTAGTTTTTTAATGTCACATACATTTTGATTTTTATATAATTTTAAATTCATGACATAATATATTTTTATAATTTCAAATATATATTTATGCTAATTAAATGATGATTAGTTTAATTTATACTAAAAATCAATTAATTTTGAAAAAAATAATTGAGAGAATAAAATAACATTTTAAAAATAAGAGTAAAGTAAAAGATTATTCACCCAACTATTTAGTTTGTTTTATTTTCGTTACACAACTAATAATTTTTTTCATTTTAATTGCTCAACTTTTCGAAATTAAATATTTTTGTTATTGTTTCGTTAGTTGCTTAATAGAAGTCTAATGTGGGCCTTATTTTATTGATCTAATAAAAAATTTAGCCCTCCAATGTTTATATTTTCTATCAATTTGATCTTAAATCTAAAAGTTTCAACAAATTTATCCCTCAATATTTACAAGATTTATCATTTTAGTCCTAACTATAAAAATATCTTAAAAATTTTAAAATTAAAAAAAAAGTAAATATAAAAATATTTTTAAGATTTTTGTACCCTAAATGAATTTCAACAGTATCTTCTACTTTGGTATTTCTTTTATTCAATTGACAACTTAGACATATCAAATGCTATGACCTTGACCTACAACCTCTCTCCAATGCTTGAGCTAGAAATTATAAAGACATGAGAACACTAGAGTCTGAAATTGGTACTATCTTCGTAGTAAAAAGAAGGTTGTTGGAGTTGGTATCCTCAAACCCAACCATTTTTCTGGGTTTATAAATTTGTTATTTGGAGTTTCTTTCTAGGTTTTAACTAAGCATTTGAGAAAAATAATGTAGAAAAAGAAAAAAAAAGACTAAATAAAAAAATATTGAAGCAAGAAAATAAGATTAACTTTTAGGGTTTTTTTTCACATGTTTAGTTGACAAGAAATGAGTATGGTTGCTGAGAAAAAATATGTAACATCCCACCTGTTGAAGTCCTGACTATTTAAGTGTTGTTTATAAAAGTAAGGCTTAAGGGTAAGTTTCAAGTGCCCAACATTATGATTCGATTAAGTGTAAGGACTTTCTAAGTGCGCTAGTGATGCCCTAGTTTGGCGGATTCCAAACAAAAGGAAAGGAACCCATGATGAACCCTGATAGAAAAACGTATAGGATATTCTAAAAGAACAAAGCTTATAGCTAACTCTGAAGAAGGGTAAGTATGATGAATCAAGGAGTACTGGTGAGAACGTATATATGTATATATATAAATATAGTGCATAGTGTAAAAAAGTACTATTGGAGAAGTAGTATTCGCCCAAAAGCCTTTTTTGGCGTATAAAACGGGCCACGTTTCGATAGTTGTTTCTCCACGTTTCTCATCTGTGGACTTACACTACCACCATAAAAGAGCAACTTTAGTAAAATAAATCGAAGCAATGTTTACCTTGGTGGCATCATCGTCGATGCCCATCGTTCAAAATTATTGCTCTAATTCTTATAGGAAGTTATCCACTTCTCTTATAGACCTAGGCCCGTTGAACCTCTCAAGTTTTGGAACATCCATCTTATGTTGCTTCAGTCTCGAAGTCAACATCCCACTTCCTAAGGCAACCTTGTAGATAGTGAGCTTCTCATTGAGCTCAGCAATCTCCTCCTTCATGGTCATCACCATAACCTCAAGAGTATTGTATCTTACCGTCAGCTTGTTTGAAGTGGATCTGAGAGTTTCCCACACAAAGTCTTTAAAATCCTCCCTTATTGAGCTCAGATCCTTGATATGATCCACAACTATCTCGAGTGTCTTCTTAATGTCCCCCACGACCTGATTTTCCAAGCTCGATAGTATGTCCATCAATCGGATAGCCTTCTTGGCCCTCCCACGGGTCTCCATTTGTTTATTCTAATCAAGAACTTCTTTCGACATCTTGAATGCAACTCTAGCTCGATTACCAACTGTCACAGACTTAATTTTTTTCCCACGCAATCCATACAGCCTTAGGCAATTTCTTCACTCTAAAAACGCCTAAGTTAGCCTAACTCCTAAGAATTGAGGATTCAATACAATTCCTCTAAGGCAGAAACATAAAATGAAAGCAACTCAAGATGAATGAAGAACGAAACAAAAATAAAGCCATGGAAAAACTAAGAACACAAGAGAGAAAGTTTGAGTGAATGCTTTCAAGAATGAAGGAAATTAAAATGAAGGGGAGAGACAACTATTTATAGTTGAGCCTCCTCAAATTCAACGATATAGATCAAAGTACATCAATGGCCAAGATTAAAAGCTATCTACAAATCATATCTCTAAGATTACAAAATCATGTATTCTAATATTTACATATCATATCTAAGATTGCATATCTTTGAAGATTGCGTTCCATGTTTGCTAAGCTTTGTAGATGGACCTTCAATCTCTTCAAGCAACGGGCCAGTCCAATTGGGCCAAATGACCTCCCTTGAACTTGATGGATCACACAAGTGTGCCATGGTTACGGGCTCCCATGCGCAACCTATGACGCTTAGATATAACAGGTAAGAAAACTAGTTTATATTATATATTAAGCTTTTGGTTAAGTTTGTGTCACATTTTAATAAGCATCAACTCAATTGGGTAATGATTAAAATATTTTTATTTTACAAAGTATATTATATTATTTTAAGAGTGTTTTATTATTTTTATATGTTTTTATATATAATTTTTTTTAAAAAATGCTTATAAAAACAGTGAAAAGACCTATAAATTTGCATAACTAACTTTTGATGGATGCAATCTAGATAAATTCCAAGTACGAAACTAATTAATTTATTCTAAAATTTTCTTTTTTTCAATTTCTTCAAGTTTTCCTCTCTAGTTTCTTCTTTGTTCTTCTCACTCTCCCCATAACTGTGATGCATGGTGAGACAAACATAAAAGGAATATATGAAAATGTCATGGAAATTTTGGAAGATTTAACCAGCAATGCTCATAAACTATAAGAACAAGTGTTGAAGGAGATACTAAAGAGCAATGCACGAACAAAATATCTAAATAGATTCTTCCCCATGGCCAACCTGACAAGCAAAGCTTCAAAATAAAGGTTCCCATTATTACTTACAAAGATATCAAGCCTTACATTGATCGGATTACCAACGGAGAGACCTTATCAATCCTTTTGCCTTATCCCATCACCCAGTTCATCCAAAGCATTGTTACTTCAGGAGGCAGTTGAAATTGATACCTATGATAGTTGAAAGTTTGGAGAAAAAGATGTATGAAGCTCTTTTGGCTGACCTTGTGATGAAAAGGTAAGTACATTTAAAGAGCTATCATTACAGGGAAGTATCGATAATAGTCGTAACTTGATATTCGATGCAATAACTATTAGATCCACAACCACAATACACGTAATCAAATAAACAACTAATTAATATTTCTTTTCCTTTTCCTTTTCAGATGTTTTAGTCTCTCGGACGAAGGCAAATCATGTTAATACAAAAATCTGGTGAGGAAAATCTCAAACACATGAACGAAACTCAAACATAAAATAAAGAAATAGGACAATGCTCCAAGGTGTGTATTAAGCCACAATCTTTAAGGTTATATTCGCCCCCACCTATAGTCGATGTGCAAAAGAGTTTCAAGCAAATTAACCTCGAGGATACAATGAAGCCGATGACTATTTGCGTTTTGCATTGACGAGAATACTCCACTAAACACTGAACAATGTATAACAAGAAACTCAATTTCTGCAAAGGATTTCTACAATAATACTGTATAAAATAATCTAATAATATTAGAAAATAGAGGAAGAAAAGAAAGAATTTTAGAATTTGTTGGTTTGATTTCCAAATGAAATCTCATTCCTATATATATGAATTTTCATGTCTTTTCGTAGAGACATCTTTTAATAGGCATCTTTCTGAATAAATAATAATTATTCATCTAATTTTATAACTATTCAATTATAACTATTCAAGTAATATTATTTGAATAGTTATAATTCTTTTTCAAAAATCAAATGATATAACTTTTGACTAAAGACCAAAAGATTTATCTTTTGATTAATTACACCCATTCATTTATAGTTATTGGAACACTATAAATATTTGAAAATGTTCCAATAATATTCTTCCATTTTCAAAATATTTTAGATTGTGATATTTTTGGAAATCAATTTGCATAAGTGAAGGTGTCTTACGATTGAACTTTCACTTAGTGAAAACATGTTAAAGTTAATCGAAATTGCATAGTAGACTAAGCTTTGAACCAACAATTCCATTTGATTAACCGAACACATCTCACACAATGATTTCAACATCGGTCAGTGCATAGTATCCAGGGGCACTATTATTGCCATGTGTTTGTGTCCTCTTCTCATGAGTGATGTTAGAGCCAAGCCCTTGAGCTCTTAGAAACGATCACACTTCCACTCACATAGGTAGATCCCATCAAGAGTGTTCCCGTAATTATAACACTCTAACATATTTATGTTATGCGTCCATTAAGAGTACATTACTCATCCTTCCCTTATTGTTACGAGTACCTTGCACTTTAATCTTAGGATGGATTTATTTATAGTGCTAACAATCACATACTAATGATGTACTTTGTCTCATTGAAATCAAGACTTGACATTATAGCATACATTGATTCGAGTTTCCATCATGGGTGACTCTAATTAATGAGCTTAAGTCCCACCCTTTTGAGGTCTTGTTGACTATATCTTTAGCAAGACTTTTTGTCAAATGATCCGCCAAAATTTTCACTTGACCTAATATTGTGACAGCCTAATTTGACTCTAGTCAAAAAATGGTTTAGGGACCACAAAATCGAGTCACAAAAATAATAAAATGTTATATTCTATGTTTATTATATGTGAAATTTCATGTGTGAAAATATCGTGTTTTGATTTCTGTCATTTGGATGTGGAATTAGTTAAAAAAAGACTTGTTTGAGAAACCTTGAAAATATGATGAGTAAATGTGCAGTGGCTAAATATTATATGGTTTAGTATTATGGGGGACTTGCATGTCAAATAGACCATTTTGAATGTAAATGACCGGTCAACACATGCATGCAATCATGTGTTTTCATATCTTTATTTTAGTTGGTGGAAATTATATGTTAAATAAAGAAATAAGCATTATATTATAATGGTTTTATATTGTGAAATAATGAATTTATAATAGAAAATGGTGATAAAAACAAAGTTCCACCCATCCTTTCTTCCATTTTTGTCGAAACCATAAAGAAAAGAAAAGAAAATGAAGCTAAGGCATTCGGCTATGGTGAATGTATAGATTAAGGTATGATTTCATGTGATTCTTTTGGATTTTTGTGGAATTGAGTTGGTTTCGAAGCTCTTAGCATGACCCATGTGCTAATTTTTGAATTCGTGATGCATGAAGCATTCGGTTATGTTTCCTATATGTTAAATTGTTGATGTTTTGAAGTTATGTGATTTGAAATGGTTATAGGTGAGTATGAACTAAGTAAAAATTTCTATGAATGGTTAATATGGACAAAAATATCAATCGGCTATTATGGAGTAAGGTGAAATTATGCTTAATTCTGGAAATTAATAATTTAATTGTTAGTAAGTGTTTTTATGGATGCCGAAGTGGACTTGAATTGAGAGGTTAATAATTTGTTGTTTATTGAGTTATATATATATATACACATTCGGTTATGGAGGATTTGAGATGAATTTAATTATTATTATAAGTTGAATTTAAGGTTTGTTAAATTGTCTTTGTCATTGCCGAATGTGTGTATAGTTAAAGAAAATTTGTTAAAGTGCTTAGTTAATTAATATTAGGTTAATGGTGTGTGTATAAATTATTTAAAATATAAACTTTGTATGAGTATTAAAGGTTGTATATGAATTCGGCCTTGGGAGAATTTTTAGTATAAAATGCTTGAATGCTAAATAGGTTATTGCTTTAATGACCGAATGTGCCAAAGGCTAATGCATGGACTAGTTGATCAATATGTGTTAAGGGAATGTGAATAAATATCTATTTGATGAGCTATATATTCAGCTATATGGTTAAGATATGTATATGAAAATATGATAAGCCATATGAGTTTTGTGTTTGTGTATGTCAACTAGGTACACAATGAATATTCGACTAAGAAGGTTAAAGGTTAAGTCATAGGAATTTTGGTGATGTACATATTCGATCATTAGGGTTACATGTACTTTGGCTATGTGGGTTATGTATTAAGGTAAGTTACTTATTTGATATGTGTATTCGGTCATAAAGGTGTACATGAGGAAATGTTAAATTAATTGAATTAAATTACTTAATGTGATTAAAAATGTGTATGACCATTTTGTATTTGAGCTAAAAGTAGCTATATGACCTATTAAATTTCTTGCCATATTCAGCCATAAGCTAGCATGATGGGACTTTAATAAGTTAAATTTGTTTGAATTAGCTCAAGAGCATAGAGAACCAAGGTTGGACAGGGGAAAAGAGAAAGTAGTTGAATAGCCGATCCGAGACTGTACGAAAATATTCGAGGTAAGTTTTAAGTAGTTAAACATAAATAATATTCGATAATGACATGACATATTATGAGAATTAAGTATTACTTGTAATATATGTATATGGCCGAATGGTAAATATAATATGGAAGTAAAATGTGATATGCTTTTATGATCAAATGATAAGTGTTAGATGAATATGAGTGAGATGTTATGTGTAAACTATCAAATGATAAGTGTGAGATGAATATGAGTGAGATGTTATGTGTAAACTATCAAATGATAAGTGTGAATGATGAAATGAAATAAAAGTGAATAAAATGTAGGATAATATATTCGAATGATGCTAGTACCTAATTTGGTGTGATTGTGTTATATGAAACTTCTTGATTTGAATATCGTACGGTACTATTTGAGCCTTTGAGCCTAGCAGGCTATAATGCCAGTGAGATACTATTCGCGTCTTTGAGCCTAGCAGACTATAATGCCGGTGAGATACTATTCAGGCCTTCGAGCCTAGCAGGCTATAATACCGGTGAAATGATATCGAGCTTCGAGCTTAGCAGGCAAAAAATACCGGTGGATGAATTCGGGTTTAAAACCTAGCAGGCTAAATGCCGGTGATTTCATAAAAGTCTAAGACTAAGATACCTCGTGTTAGAATGACAAATGAATACATTCAATATGTTAAGTTGGCCAGGTACGTATTAGGTACTTATATGTGAGTTTGGTTTGTGAATAAATGTTATAACTATATCTATGATCATGATACATTCGGTCAAGATGTGAAAGTATTTGATTTATTTATGTTATATGAATTCAGATTAAGTGAAATAAGAATGCTAAATGTGCATTATGTGCTTGTGTATATTCGGCCAAATGGCAATACACCTAGAAAATGGCCTCTTGAGAAATGGAATGATCGAAGTATAATTGAGTTTATTTGTTATTGCTTAAAACATACTAAGCTTATAAAAGCTTACTCCGTTTGCTATGTTTCTCTGTTTTATAGATCGTTGACTCCAGCCACTAGCTCGGGGATCGTTAACTCGTCACACTATCTATCGTTTTGGTACTATTATGTTTTGGGATTCGTATTGCATGTATAGAATAGACTTAAGTGAATGATATTTTGAGATGTTGTATATAAACCATATGAATATGGTAATTTTTGAATGTCGATACAAGTTTGGATTGCGATCTTTGATTTTGTTTGGTTATGCATATAATTGCTAATGAACTTATGTAAATGTGAATGTACAAATGTAGTGTTTTGGATTGGTAACTCTTTATAACCCACTCGGCGACGGATACGGGTTATAGGGGTGTTACATTTTATTAGTATCAGAGCTATGGTTTAGTCGATTCTAGGACTAACGTAGCACTTGTGAGTCTAGCTAAACATGTCATGAAGTGTTAATACGATAGTGTGATGATTCGTACAGTTGAAATGTGTTTTTCGTATAGTAATTAATTCCAATCCCGATCGAGCGGTAGCTAATGATGTAGAGAGCATAGCGCCTGCTCCCGCGCACGGGACAATGCCGTTGGACTCTCAACCAAATGCTAGTAATCAAAATGATGAGGCTAAACAAGCCTTCAATGCTATGATGAACGATTGGTTTACCCAATATGTTCGAACTAATCTGGCTGTTTCACATCCCCCACCCCTAACTAATACAACCCCTGCACCTGTGGTACCTCCGGTAGTATACCCGTTGAGATTGAGCAAGCCCCCGGTTGATAGAATTTGAAAGCACGGGGCTACTGAGTTCAAGGCTATTGACAGTGATGATGCCGAGCAGGCTGAGTTTTTGCTCGATAATACTATTCGCGTGTTTGATGAATTATCGTGCACACCCAATGAGTGCTTAAAATGTGCTATATCTCTGTTACGTGATTCTGCCTACTATTGGTGGAATACCTTGATTTCAGTTGTGCTGAGAGAATGAGTTACTTGGGAATTATTTCAAACCAAGTTCCGTAAGAAATATATCATTCAAAGATTCATTGATCAGAAACGGAATGAATTTTTTGAGCTCAAATAGGGCTCTATGACAGTTATCGATTACGAGCGAAAGTTTGTCATTCTTAGTAGATATGCTCAGGAATGTGTTTTGTCTAAGGCTATCATGTGTAAACGCTTCGAGAACGGGTTGAATGAAGACATCAAACTGTTGGTGGGTATTCTGGAAATCAAAGAGTTTGTATGCTTGTCGAGCGAGCTTGTAAAGCCGAAGAGCTCGGTAAAGAGAAAAGAAAAGCTGATGATGGAGCTAGAGAGTTCCATAAAAGATCTTTAGGAAAATCCTTTCATCAGTCATCGAAGAAATCTAGAGATGACTCAGGCCGATCTAAGAATACTTTGGGTTTTTCCAAGCAAGACCACAATTGACCTCCTATGAGTACACCAGCCACCTCTGTTCCCAGTTTTGGCAATGATCGTCAGGACAGATCTGAGTGCAAGCATTGTGGCAAATGGTATTCAGGAAACTGTAGATTTCGTGACTGCTCCTGTTTCAAGTGTGGATCAGCTGATCACTTTATCAGAGATTGTCCGAAATTAGCTGAACAGAATACTGATCCGAATGGGAGACCTAGTAACACTGCAACACGTGGTAGACCACCTAGACATGCAGGTAATGTTAGTGGAAATCAAAGAGGGGCCAAAGATACTACTGTACGTTTTGAGGCTCGTGCTCCTGCCAGAGCCTATGCTATACGCACGCGCGAGGATGCTTCTTCGCCAGATGTTATTACCGGTACTTTCACTCTTTTTGATACTGATATTATTGCTTAGATTGACCTCGGTTCTACTCATTCGTATTGTGTGAAACTTTGGCATCTAGTAAGACTCTATCTGTTGAGTCTACTGAGTTTGTGATTCGAGTGTCGAATCCTTTGGGCCGTTATGTGCTAGTTGATAAAGTGTGTAAGAAATGTCCCCTGATGATCAGAGATTCTTGCTTTTCGACTGATCTAATGCTATTATCGTTTGACGAGTTTAATATCATTCTAGGTATGGATTGGTTAACTGTGTATGATACGGTAGTGAATTACAAGCGAAAGACAATTGATTTGAGATGTTCGAATGATGAGATAATCCGATTTGAGTCTACAGATATAAATGGATTACCTGCAGTAATATCTTCGATGTTAGCTCAGAAATATGTAAAAAAAGGGTGTGAAGCTTATCTTGCGTATGTACTGGATAGTAAAGAGTCAGAAAAGAAACTTGAGACAGTGCCAGTGGTTTGTGAATTTCCGGATGTATTCCCCGAGGAATTACCTGGATTACCACCTGTTCGGGAGGTAGAGTTTGGTATTGAACTTGTACCAGGGACTACACCTATTTCGATAGCTCCGTAACGTATAGCACCAACCGAACTAAAAGAATTGAAATCTCAATTGCAAGAGTTGACAGATAGAGGTTTTGCTTGACCGAGTTTTTCTCCCTAGGGTGCTCCAGTATTGTTTGTGAAAAAGAAAGATGGAACTATGAGAATGTGTATTGATTATCGTCAACTTAATAAAGTAACGATAAAGAATAAATATCCGTTGCCGCGAATCGACGATTTGTTTGATCAATTGAAAGGAGCCTCAGTATTTTCAAAGATAGACTTGAGATCGGGTTATTATCTGTTGCGAGTTAGAGACTCTGATGTACCTAAAACTGCTTTCAGAATGAGGTACGAACACTACGAGTTCTTAGTGATGCCGTTTGGGCTTACTAATTCACGAGACGAAACCGAGCATACTGAACACTTGAGGTTGGTATTGCAAATTTTACGAGACAAGCAGTTATATGCGAAGTTCAGTAAATGTGAATTCTGGTTGAGAGAAGTTAGCTTTTTCGGGCATGTTGTATCCGCATTGGGTATCCGACTCGGTCTGAGTAAAATTTTAGCTATACTTGATTGGAAGCCTCCGAGAAATGTTTTAGAAGTTCGGAGCTTTTTGGGACTTCCCGGATATTACAAACGGTATTTGAAAGGCTTTTCGATGATAGCAACACCGATAACAAAATTGCTACCAAAAGATGTCAAATTTGAATGGTCAAAAAAGTGCCAGAAAAGTTTTGATCAATTGAAAACCCTTTTGACCGAAGCTCCAGTGTTAGTTCAGCCAGAATCCGGTAAAGAATTTGTGATCTACAGTGATGCGTCTCTAAATGGTTTAGGTTGTGTGTTGATGCAAGAGGGTAGAGTTGTAGCGTACGCCTCGAGACAATTGAAGCTACATGAGAAAAACTATCCGACTCATGATCTCGAGTTAGCTGCTATTGTTTTCGCTTTAAAAATTTGGCGCCACTACTTGTTCAGGGAAAAATGCCATGTGTATTCCAATCACAAAAGTCTCAAGTACTTGATGACTCAGAGAGATTTGAATTTGAGACAAAGATGTTGGCTAGAATTATTAAAAGATTACGCGCTTGTCATTGATTACCATCCGGGAAAGGCTAACGTGGTTTGCTGATGCTTTAAGCCGTAAATCACTGTTTGTTTTGCGAGCAATGAATGTGCACATGTCTGTGTCCGCTGATGATGTGTTAGTAGCAGAGTTAAAAGCAAAACCGTTATTGATGCAACAAATTCATGAAGCTCAAAAAGTTGATGATGAATTAGTTGCAAAACAATCACTATGTTTTCGAAAGAGGATTCAAAATTTTTAATTGATAGCAATGATTGTTTGAGGTTCAGAAATCGATTATGTGTTCCGAGAAATTCAGAGCTTATTCCGATGATTTTGAGCGAGGCTCATAGCAGCCAAATGTCAGTTCACCCGGGTAGTACGAAAATGTACAACGATCTGAAACAACAATACTGGTGGCACGGTATGAAACGAGACATTTCTGACTTTGTTTCGAAGTGTTTGATATGTCAACAAGTGAAAGCGGAACATCAAGTGCCTTCGGGATTACTTCAGCTGATCATGATACCCGAGTGGAAGTGGGATTGAGTCACGATGGATTTTATATCTGGGTTGCCATTGTCTTCGAGCAAGGAAGATGCGATCTAGGTTGTTGTTGATAGATTGACAAAGTTGGCTCATTTTATTCCCATACGTACGGATTATTCACTTGATAAGTTAGCCGAACTGTATGTTTCTCAGATTGTAAAGTTACACGGGGTACCTACTTCTATTGTGTCGGATAGAGATCGGAGATTCACATCGCAGTTTTGGAAGAAATTGCAAGAAGCATTGGGTACTAAGTTCCATTTTAGCACCGCTTTTCATCCTCAGACCGATGGTTAATCCGAGCGAATTATTTAGATACTCGAGGATATGTTTAGATGTTGCATCCTTGAGTTTAGTGCCTCATGGGAACGATACTTACCTTTGGTTGAATTCGCATATAACAATAGTTTTTAATCGAGCATCAAGATGGCACCTTACGAGGCTTTGTACGGTCGTAAATATCGTACACCTTTGTTTTGGACCGAACTCAGTGAGAATAAGATTTACGGAGTTGATTTGATTAAAGAGGCCGAACAAAAAGTAATAGTGATCTGTGAAAGTCTGAAAGCAGCATCAGATCGTCAAAAATCATATGCGGACTTGAAATGGAAATATATAGAGTATCAAGTCAAAGACAAAGTGTTTCTTAAAGTTTCACCGTGGAAAAAGGTACTCAGATTTGGCCGTAAAGTCAAATTGAGCCCGAGATTTATCGAACCATACGAAATTACAAAACGGATTGGGTTGGTTGCTTATAAACTACTTTTGCCACCTGAACCTGAAAATATTCACGACGTTTTTCATGTTTCGATGCTCCGTTGGTACAGATCCGATCCTTCTCATGTGATTAGTCCATCAGAGATAGAAATTCGGTCTGATTTGAGTTATGAAGAGGAATTGGTTTGTATTTTGGCTCACGAGGTGAAAGAAGTGGGGAATAAGATAATTTTGCTAGTGAAAGTGTTGTGGGTCAAACACGGGGTTGAAGAAGCTACTTGGGAGCTTGAAGACTCCATGAAAGAACGATACCCTAATTTATTTGCTGGTAAGATTTTCGGGGACGAAAATTCCTAAGGGGGAGAGTTGTGATAGCCCTAATTTGACCCTAGTTAGAAAATGCTTTCAGGACCACAAAATCGAGTCACTAAAATAATTAAATGTTATATTCTATGTTTATTATATGTGAAATTTCATGTGTGAAAATATCGTGTTTTGATTTCTATTATTTGGATTTGGAATTAGTTAAAAAAAGACTTGTTTGAGAAACCTTGAAAATGTGATAGGCAAATGTGCAGTGGCTAAATATTATATGGTTTAGTATTATGGGGACTTGCATGTCAAATGGACCATTTTGAATGTAAATGACCGGTCAACACATGCATGCAATCATGTGTTTTCATATCTTTATTTTAGTTGGTGGAAATTATATGTTAAATAAATAAAAAAGCATTATATTATAATGGTTTTATATTGTGAAATAATGAATTTATAATAGAAAATGGTGATAAAAACAAAGTTCCACCCATCCTTTCTTCCATTTTTGCCGAAACCATAAAGAAAAGAAAAGAAAATGAAGCTAAGGCATTCGGCTATAGTGAATGTATAGACTAAGGTACGATTTCATGTGATTCTTTTGGATTTTTGTGGAATTGAGTTGGTTTCGAAGCTCTTAGCATGACTCATGTGCTAATTTTTGAATTCGTGATGCATGAAGCATTCGGTTATGTTTCCTATATGTTAAATTGTTGATGTTTTGAAGTTATGTGATTAAAAATGGTTATAGGTGAGTATGAACTAAGTAAAAATTTCTATGAATGGTTAATATGGACAAAAATCTCAATCGGCTATTATGGAGTAAGGTGAAACTGTGCTTAATTCTGGAAATTAATAATTTAATTATTAGTAAGTGTTTTTATGGATGCCGAATGTGGACTTGAATTGGGAGGTTAATAATTTGTTGTTTATTGAGTTATATATATATACATTCGGTTATGGAGGATTTGAGATGAATTTAATTATTATTATAAGTTGAATTTAAGGTTTGTTAAATTGTATTTGTCATTGCCGAATGTGTGTATAGTTAAAGAAAATTTGTTAAAGTGCTTAGTTAATTGATATTAGGTTAATGGTGTGTATATAAATTATTTAAAATATAAACTTTGTATGAGTATTAAAGGTTGTATATGAATTCGGCCTTGGGAGAATTTTTAGTATAAAATGCTTGAATGTTAAATAGGTTATTGCTTTAATGACCGAATGTGCCAAAGGCTGATGCATGGACTAGTTGATCAATATGTGTTAAGGGAACGTGAATAAATATCTATTTGATGAGCTATATATCAGTTATATGGTTAAGATATGTATATGAAAATATGATAAGCCATATGAGTTTTGTGTTTGTGTATGTGAACTAGGTATACAATGAATATTCGGCTAAGAAGGTTAAAGGTTAAGTCATAGGAATTTTGGTGATATACATATTCGGTCATTAGGGTTATATGTACTTTGGCTATGTGGGTTATGTATTAAGGTAAGTTACTTATTTGATATGTGTATTCGGTCATAAAGGTGTACATGAGGAAATGTTAAATTAATTGAATTAAATTGCTTAATGTGATTAAAAATGTGTATGACCATTTTGTATTTGAGCTAAAAGTAGCTATATGACCTATTAAATTTCTTGTCATATTCGGCCATAAGCTAGCATGATGGGACTTTAATAAGTTAAATTTGTTTGAATTAGCTCAAGAGCATAGAGAACCAAGGTTGGATAGGGGAAAAGAAAAAGTAGTTGAATAGCTGATTCGAGACTGTTTGAAAATATTCGAGGTAAGTTTTAAGTAGTTAAACATAAATAATATTCGATAATGACATGACATATTATGAGAATTAAGTATTACTTGTAATGTATGTATATGGTCGAATGGAAAATATAATATGGAAGTAAAATGTGATATGCTTTTATGATCAAATGATAAGTGTTAGATGAATATGAGTGAGATGTTATGTGTAAACTATCAAATGATAAGTGTGAATAATGAAATGAAATAAAAGTGAATAAAATGTAGGATAATATATTCGAATGATGCTAGTACCTAATTTGGTGTGATTGTGTTATATGAAACTTGTTGATTGAATATCGTACGGTACTATTTGGGCCTTTGAGCCTAGCAGGCTATAATGCCAGTGAGATACTATTCGGGCCTTTGAGCCTAGCAGGCCATAATACCGGTGAGATACTATTCGGGCCTTCGAGCCTAGCAGGCTATAATGCCAGTGAAATGATATCGGGCTTCGATCTTAGCAGGCAAAAAATGCCGGTGGATGAATTCGGGTTTAAAACCTAGCAAGCTAAATGCCGGTGATTTCATAAAAGTCTAAGACTAAGATACCTCGTGTTAGAATGACAAATGTATACATTCAATACGTTAAGTTGGCCAGGTACGTATTAGGTACTTATATGTGAGTTTGGTTTGAATTGAACCATAAGTGTATAATGTGATACATATGTGAATAGATGTTATAACTATATCTATGATCATGATACATTCAGTCAAGATGTGAAAGTATTTGATTTATTTATGTTATATGAATTCAGATTAAGTGAAATAAGAATGCTAAATGTGCATTATGTGCTTGTGTATATTCAGCCAAATGGCAATATACCTAGAAAATAGCCTCTTGAGAAATGGAATGATCGAAGTATAATTGAGTTTATTTGTTTGCATTGCTTAAAACTTACTAAGCTTATAAAAGCTTACTCCATTTGTTATGTTTCTCTGTTTTATAGATCGTTGACTCCAGCTACTAGCTCGGGGATCGTCAGCAACTCGTCACACTATCTATCATATTGGTACTATTACGTTTTGGGATTTGTGTGGCATGTATAAAATAGACTTAAGTGAATGATATTTTGAGATGTTGCTATATATAAGCCATGTGAATATGATAATTTTTGAATGTTGGTATAAGTCTGAATTTCGATCTTTGATTTTGTTTGTTTATGCATATAATTGCTAATGAACTTATGTAAATGTGAATGTACAAATGTAGTGTTTTGGATTGGTAACTCTTCATAACCCACTCCGACGACGGATACGGGTTATAGGGGTGTTACACATATAATTAATACTGATCACTCCATTACAGTTTATTGTCGGATATAACTATGTCTTAATCAAACGTGTCTAGAATTTCCATTATATACTTGCCTATATACCTTGGCGAAAGAAGCCTTGCTATCACAATGGAAAGAAATTGGTGAAATTATCTTAGCCCATAGAGGTACATCATAAAGCAAATTTCTTAACCATTCTGCTTCTTTAGAAGCAGTGGCTAATGCAATAAATTCTACTGCTATGGTGGAATTAGAAATACATGTTTGTTTTTTGGAACTCTAAGAAATGGCTCTTCCACCAAGCCTAAAGATCTATCCACTAGTAGATGCATGATCTTCCAAACTTGTAATCCAACTAGCATCTGAATACCCTTCTAAAACTAAAGGATATCCATTATAACACAATTCATAGTTAATAGTTTTCTTTAAATACCTAAATACTCTATTTAAAGCTTGCCAATGCAAATTGCTTGGATTATTTGTATACCTACTCAATTTCCCAACAGCATATGCAATATTTGGTCTTATACAGGTCATTATGTACATAAGACAACCAATTAGAATTGCATATTTTAGTTGATCAATTTTCCTGCCAGTATTAGATACTAATTTTATTTGAGGATCCATAAGTGTAAATGCTGTGATACAGTTGAAAATGTCAAACTTTTTAAGCACCTTTTCAATGTAATATGATTGTAATAAAGTTATACTGCTTTCATCTCAAGTTATTTTAATCCCAAGAATAGCATCTGCTACACCAATATCCTTTATAACAAAGTTATTTGACAAGAATTTCTTTGTGTTTTCTATTTTTTCCAAATCCGTGCCAAAAATGAGCATGTCATCTACATATTAGCAAATTATAACACCTTTTCTATTTTCAAATTTGCTATATATGCTCGGATTCATTTATTTTATAGCGATTAGCTAAAACAACCTTGTCAAAGTTTTGGTGCCATTACTTTGGTGCTTGTTTAAGCCCATATAAAGATTTAACAAGCTTACATACCTTATGCTCTTGTCCTGAAACAACAAATCCTTTTGGTTGTTCCATGTACACTTCATCTTCCAATTCACCATTTAAAAATATAGTTTTAACATCTATTAAGAGTCTAATTGTAGCAATCCTTGCTATTAGAGCATAGGTATCAAAGTAATCAATACCTTGTTTTTATGTAAAACTTTTGGCTACCAACCTTGCTTTAAATTTGTCAATGGTTCCATCGACCTTCATTTTCTTTTTGAAGATCCATTTACAGCCTATTGGTTTGGAACTCGGTGGAAGATCAACTAAGATCCAAGTTTGATTTCCCATTATTGAATCCATCTCATCATTTATTGCTTCTTTCCAAAAAGTAGAGTCTTGAGATTTCATTGCCTCTACAAATGTAATAGGATCAGATTTTGTATTATAACAATAAGATATCTTATTGCATATACTTTCACCTTTTCCTTCTACAATAAACATAATGAAATCTAGTCCAAAATCTTTGACCTTTTAATCCTTTTACTTCTTCTTAATTCTTGACAAGATTCATCATTATTATCATTTTTTTCCAATGGAATCTCATTCTCATTTGAAGAATGAATCAATTGTTGTGGCTGTAATTGTCTTGAAATAGAATGAAATCTATTTTCATAAAAAATAGCATATCTTGATTGAATAACAGTATTAATTGAAATTGAATCATTTAGTTTAATTACCATGAACCTATATGCCTTTCTATTATGTGCATATCCTATAAATATGCATTCAATTCCTTTTTCACCTAACTTTTTATGTTTAGGTGTTGGAACTTTGACAATAGCTCTATAGCCCCAAACCTTCAAATAATTAAGGTTTGGTTTCATTTTCTTCCATTGTTCATATGGGTTATTTTAGTTTCCTAATTAGGAAATCTATTCAATATATGATAAGTTATTAGAATAGCTTCTCCCCAAAAACCTTGTCTAAGGCTTGAATATAATAATATTGAATTTACAATTTTAGTCAAGACTATATTTTTCCTTTCAGCTATACCATTTTGTTGTGGTGTGTACGGGCCTGAAACTTGATGGATAGTCCCAGTGGATTCAAAATAACTTGGATTATAGTATTCTCCACCTTTATCCGATGTTAAGCACTTGATAAATGATTCATACTGAAGTTCAACTTCAGATTTATAAACTTTAAATTTATCAAGCGCTTCATCTTTTGAATGCAATAAATATACATAACAATATCTAGAACAATTATCAATAAAAGTAACAAATATTTCTTTCCACCTAAAGTAGGAGTATTATGCATGTCACATAAATCAATATGTATCAAACCAAGCAACTTTGTTTCCTTTTAACCTTAGGAAAAGGATTTCTTGTAATTTTAGTCAACATATATTTATTACATTTTTCAATATTATTATTAAAAACATGAATTAAATCTAACTTATGTATGTTATTCAATTTTCTATAATTCAAATGACCTAATCTATAATGCCATAAATAAGAAGATTCAAAAATATAAGCAGAAATAGTATTTTTATTTTTATTAATAATATTGAGTTTGAACATTCTCTCATACATATACTCTTTCCCTACAAAAATTCCTCCCTTAGATAGAATAAAGTTATTTGCCTAAAAAACAAGTTTGAAACCAAACTTATTCAACAAAATTTTAGACACTAAAATTTTTCCAACTTCTGGTACATAATATACATCATTCAAGGTTAAAACCTTTTCAAAAGTGAATTGTAGTTCAATAGACCCTTTGCCTTTAATTGCTGTGGTGAAAGAATTTCTCATGTACAAGACATTGTCATTTTCACATTGTGTGAACTTTGTGACATGCTTTTGTCTTTGCACACATGTTTGGTTGCTACAGTATCAATCCACCATACATTATCATCTTGTGCCATATTAATTTCAGATATCATTGCAAAGAACTTTTCGTTATTATCAGCCTTAGAAGATGATTTCTTCTTTAAAAATAGACATTGATTCTTGAAATTTCTTGGCTTACCACAATGATAGCATGAGCCCTTTTGTTCATTTTTGAACTTAGGTGCTCTATCAGTCTGTTTGAACTTTCTCTTGGATAATTTAGTAGTCTGTACTTCCTCCGTAACATGCACTTTGGCATTTTCAGAATCTAGGTTCTAATCTTGCTGTCGATATTCTTCTTCAATACGAAGATGGTTTGCCAAAGCCTCAAGAGATATTTCTTCATTCTTATGTTTTAAACTTCTTTTGAAGTTTGTTTATTATGGAGGAAGTTTGTCTATTATGGAGGATACAATAATCATTTCATCCATTTTCATATCATATTGCTTAAATTGATTCATCATTTTTTCAATATCACAAAATTGTTCCATAATTGAACAACCATAAACCATATGATAATTATTGAAACGACTAACAAGAAATTTCTTACTTGTAGCATCTTTGATCATGTATCTTGTCTCCAATTTGTTCCATAAATCCTTAGAGGTGACCTCGTTTTGGTAGGTGTCAAACAAACCATGGGATAAATCAGTCAATATGTGGCCTATGCACATGTAATCAACATTGTCCCATTTTTGCCTTTCTCAGGTTGCAACAATAGATTTGTTTTCATTCTCTTCTGGCTTTGGAGTATCCAAAACATAGACAATCTTCAAAGTTGTTAATAAGTTGTTATCTTTTTCTGCCATCGTCAGAAATTGCCACCATCAAATGGATCAAGTTTGACAAAGTTGGAAGCCAACTCCCTTAGTGTTCCACTTTCATGTGTTGTGGTAGTCATCATGAAATATAAGCTTAAAATTGTTAGTACAAATCTCCGGTGACGAAAATCTCAAACACACGAATGGAACTCGAACAGAAAAAGAAGAAATAGGACAAGGCTCCAAGGTGTGTATCAAGCCACTATCTTTAAGGTTATATTCGCCCCCACCTATCTTCGGTGTCCAAAATAGTTTCAAGCAAATTAACCTCGAGGATACAATGAAGCCAATGACTATTTGCGTTTTGCACTGACGAGAATAGTCCACTAAGCACTTAGCAATGTATACCAAGAAGCTCAATTTCTACAAAGGATTTTTGCAGTAATACTTTATAGAACAATCTAATAATATTAGAAAATGGAGGAATGAAAGAAAGAATTCTAAAATTTGTTGGAAGAATTTTAAAATTTATTGGTGTGATTTCTAAATGAAATCTCATTCCTATTTATAGGAATTTTCATGTCTTTTCGTAGAGACATCTTTTAATAGGCATCTTTCTGAATAAATAATAATTATTATTCATCTAATTTTATAACTATTCAAGTAATATTGTTTAAATAGTTATAATTCTTTTGCAAAAATCAAATGATATAACTTTTGACCAAGGACTAAAAGATTTATCTTTTGATTAATTACACACATTCAGTTATAGTTATTGAAACACTATAAATATTTAAAAATGTTTCAACACTACAGAGGGTGTGTAACGGGTCATCTCCAAGCTACTTCAAATAGGATATACGGAAGGTTCTCTATGGACCGTCCTAAGCTAGGGATGACCATGGACAGTTCTCAGCGAGAGGTTGTATATGGACTGTTTCAAGTGGAAAATCCTGTGTAGGTTGTTCCATATCTCACCACGTCATTGCTGAGGTAGGAGTATAACAATGATAAGCTAGATATTTTTTATCCATAAAGTCACTTGATTATATATCTCATAAATAAGGTAAGATAATGACCCTTCTAGCACTTTCAAGTTTCCTTGATAAAAAGTTATCCTTAATCGATTATAACTTGTTGCATCATCATCAAAGGTGCATCCAAATTTATATGTTGACGGATATGCTTGATTTACTGCCTATTGGTCAACTTTTAAATTGAAGATATTATGCACTTAAACTTGCTCCAATTTTTTATTTCCAAGATATTATGTTAGTAGGTATGCCAACTTAAAAAGGTTTTTAGAAGAAGATCGAAAACTGTTCTACATCCTTACTGATGAAAAACACTCATATATAACTCACTTACAAATAAGATAAAATGTACAAACTATTCAAAAAAAAAAAAAAACTATATAGCTAAAAAGAAGAAGAGGAACTAGGGGATAGCAAAATAAAAAATAATAACCAACTAAACTAAGTAAGACTTAGTCGTGAGAGAAAACTTTGATGGTCATCATAGTTTTAATTATTTTGTGATTACTTGATCAAACTATAACCTTAATCTAATGAAAATATGTTATAAATGAAGGAACAAATAATTAAAAAAAAAAACAGATTTGTTACAATTTAATTGGTCCAGGTATTGTGCAAATAAACGCTTCCTTATTCCTGGGGAACTCTTATTCGATGGATCGTGTTCACCCTTAGTTGTATGAACAAATTAATTGCAAGTTTTTCAGGTAATGGCATTATTTTCTTTCCTCTTGATGATACAGATTCTTACTTAAATTGAATCGATGATGTTCTGTTTTCTCACTTAAAAGTGTTTTGATTTTGATTTTCATCTTTTTAACAATTTGCACTTTAGATGTTTGTCTAATTTATCATGAGATTTTGCTGTCACCTTTACTGTTATGTTTCTAAATCTCAATTCAAAAGAAATTGTTTGGAGTTTGACCAAACATTATATTCATGAAAAGAAAACTTGAGACAGAAGCCAAAAGCCTTGCAACCAATTTCTTTGTCTGCTGTATTCAACTTCAAGTGTTCCACTATTACATGGTGATCTCATCAACTTCCTTTTTAAAGTTGAGAGCAGCTAGCTTATGCTTCGTAGAAGAAGAAAGATATGCCAATTTTTTATCTTTGGAGAAAAAAAATATATGCCAAATTGGTATGAAAGTTATTGTATGATTATATTTTTGTAGTATGTTTCCAACATATAATTGAGTTTAATATTTGCTTAATTGATGCATTTGACGTATATGTAGTTAGTAAAATACATGCAATTATTATGCATTTTGCGAATAATCTTTTTATTTAATGACAAAAATATTATGTTGTAGGTATAGAAGTTTGGATTTAATTTCAAATAATCTATTCCAAAAAAGTATTTTATTATTTAATTCAAATATGTAACTTTAAAAAATGAATTTTGAAAATTTTGTCAAATTACTTAAAATCATCTCTTTAAAAAAAAATTTATTTTTCAGATATGGTTTTTGGAAGGTGTTTTCAGTTAAACAATAACAACCTTTAAAATAAAGGTGAAGTTCATACCTGCAATATTTTCACCTTGCAGGATTATCTCCACAATGCTTGATTAATTGTCAAACAATGCCGCTTAAAACATGGTTTTGGGGCTAAAAAACGTCCCCACCATCCCTAAATTCAATAACTTTACAGCTTCCTCAGATTTAAGGCAACAAGGTGGCTTGTATTGGGAAATGGAAGCTCCCTTTGATACATAGAAATCCATGAGTTCATCAAAGGTTCCATGTTTAACCACCCTTAGCTCTAAAGCTGAAATTACACCACCTTTCCTAAGTGATTTATATGTAAAATCAAATGACTCTTCCACTATACCGCAGCATTCTTCCATTATCTTGGCATCAAGTTTTGGTAAATCATTGCTGCCTTTCATCTTCAGCTCCCAAAACAATACATATCGACCTGGTGTCAATGAAGTGTCAGCGTAGCTACTGTATGTGGTTAACATGATACCGAGTGGTTCAAGGACAAGTTTTGCTTTAGTGATTGCTTTCGAAAGGTCTACTTCAGTTGTTTTGTCCAAATCAATACTCAAAACCACATTTTGTCGTTCCACAAATTGAAACTGTGGAGATTTATTATAGAATCCGGTCACCTTGAGAACATCTCCGACTCTGTATCGATATAGACCTGGAAAGACAATTTAGGTTCATACAAGAGGTAGACAATGTGAGACTTTTAACCATGGCTCTTAACCGAACCAGCCTATAGCTTTGATGCCGAGTTAAAGAAACCTTACCTGCCAATGTTGTGACAACAACTTCGTAATATCGACCAATCTTCACATTTGCAAGATCGACCGGTTTGTTGACGGTGGTAGTCTCATTTGTGCTTTCAGAGGACTCAATAGCTGATGCACCACGAAGTTTGAATTCTCGAGACTTCCCTCCACCATTGTTATTCACAGGGAGAAATTCGAAGTAAGCCATATTTGGGAGAATGGTGTAAGAGACATCAAAGGGCTTGCTTAGAGGTTTTAAATTGATCCCGAAACAAGCTTCCGAAGAACCACAATTTGGCGAAACTAAAGGGATCCCTCCACCATAAAATTCAAGTAATGGAATGTATTGGCTCATGCTGCCTGTGACGATGGAACTAATACACTTAACTTCAGGCCAAAGCTCCTTAATTATCCCTTCCCATGATTTATCTTCACATATTTGTTGAATCAAATCGGCCAATTCAGGGTCTGGCCTAGTAAGGATGGATGACATAGCATTTCTGCAAGCAGGGTCAGCAATCCAATCACTGAGATAACCTGTTCTAATGTTAGAACATAATTCTTTCCAATAATCTTCTAAGAACTTGATGCTCCTTGCCAAAACCGATGCAAAGCTTGAACCCATCCGTACAACCTCATCGCGCAGTAGTAAACCGGTAAGCAATTGGCAGTACATACTTTGTTTGTTGTCCAAACATAAGATGGTGTCAATAGGACTAGTGCAAAACTTAGCCAGACCATTTTTGAAGATTTGGGTCTTAAAATAGGATGTTGTGTAGAGTGATGCCATTAAACCAGACGGAGTTTCCATCTCTGGTTTGACAAAAAATAAGTAGAACGATTTGCCTTGGTCTAACCCACTGATACACCTACCAAGACAAAAGTAAAAATACATAAGTTTAAGTTACTTATTTGTTTGATCTGAGATTTTAATTGCAGTGAATATTGGAGAGACAAAAGGGACCCAAGATCATGAAGTAATAACAGCAAATTAATAGTGCTTACTTTTTCATGACAAGGTCAACCAGCAGTGGTTTTACCATCCTTTTCTCAAAACTTTCAGCTGTCATGGGTATCAACTTCGGCTTCCCCTCAGAAGTACCGGTGCTGTATCCAAAGTTAATGGTTTACTTTGAAATATTATGGAATTCTTTCAAAGGAAAGAAATTGATGAAGAATTATATATACTTACATACCTTTGAATGAACTGGGTGATGGGATCAGCAAAAAGGATAGACGAGGTCTCTCCATTAGCAATCCGATCGATGTAAGGCTTGATATCTTCGTAAGTAACAATGGGTACATTTGTTTTGAAGTTTTGCTTGTGATTTTGGCCATTGACGAAGAATCTGCTTAGATATTCTGTTCCTGCATTTCTTATTAGTATCTCCTCCAACATTTGTTCTTGTATTTCATGAGCATTGCTGGTTAATTCTTCCAAAATTTTCATTCCATTTTCATATATTTCCTTTATTTCTTTCTCACCAGCCATGAGAATTATTGGCAGAGTGAGAAAAATGAAGAAGAAACTCGAGAAAAAAGTTTTAACTTATTTCTTACTTGAAATTTATTTTGATTCTATTAACCAAATTATTTCACATATATTAATACAAGTGGTTCCCAATCATTTTTCACCTACCGAATAAAATATTTCTTTTTCCAATTTCACAAATTTGACTAAAATATTTTGCAAAGTCAATGACCAATCATATTAAAATATTTTGTCAAACTTCCACAAGAAAGCTACAAATTAATCCTATAAAACAAGAAAATTAATGGTTAATTTATTAAAATGTCTTTTTTACAAGTGAAGGGCTCAGCTTTTATATATATATTTTATTTTCGACACCAAAAATAATAAAGTTTGCAATATGGGCATTATTTTTACATACTTTGATCATTTTAGTCACTTTACAAATTAAATGTCGTTAATTTGCCAATACATAGTCATCCAACTTTAGTAAGTTTTTATTTCGGTCATTTATTTTCTTTGTTAGAATTAACTCTATTTAAAAAAAAAAAAAAACCTAGGTTTTTATGGGGAATTTAAATATTCAGCTACTTTTACTAAAATACTAAAATTAATTCTAAAAAAATTAAAAATTAAAAAGATAAAATGATTTTTCCTTGTAAAAACCAAAGTTTTCAAAATAGAAACTTAAGGTAATTTCCTGTAAAATCTTAAGCTTTTCCCTCTTACTAAGAAACTAAAATTAATTCTAAAAAATAAAAAATAAAAAGGAAATGAAATGAAAAAAAATTGAATTTTCTTGTAAAAACTCAAGTTTTTCCAATAAAACCCAAATAATTCCCTATAAAATCCCAAGTTTTTCTTTCTCTTTTACTAAGAAAAAACTGAAATCAATTCTAAATAAAGATAAAATAAATAAAATTAAAAAGATAAAATAATTTTTCTAACCCAAATTTTCTCTATAAAAACCCAGGTTTTTCCCTTTACTAAAAAAATCTAAACTTAATTCTTAAAATAAGTGTAAAAAAAAAAGAATATTAAAAAGATAAAATATAAAGTTAGGTAATTAAAATGAGTGTATGCAATGGAAAATTAACAATGAGTGACTAAAATGATAAAATTATGTAACGGCTGTGCCCATATTGTAAACTTTTTTTTCGATACCCAAAATAAAAACTTATAAAAGTTGAGTGACTAACCGTGTAGTTTACCCATAAGTGAAAAAATAATGTTGTATTGAAACAAAATTTAAACATAATCTTGTATACTTTTGTAGCAAAACAATGGTTTTCTTTTTGATGGGGATAAATAAGATTTACTTATAAAAAAAGTAAACATAAAATCTTTATATATTTTTAGTTTTAGCCACAACTATTTTTAATATTATTTTTTTATTTTTAATACCTCTTCTTGAAGAATAATTATTGTTGAAAATAAGTATTATTCAAGCAACGTTTAAAACAATTATACCATTTACAACCACTCTTATTTAAAATAATTAAGTATCAAGAATAGCTTAGGTTAAGATTAAAATATAGTACCATGTGGACACCTTCAAAACAAATATATATAATTTTATGATTTCAATGATTCTGGCCATTCCCAAATTATTAATGTGTATAAAAAATTATACACTTCCAAGGAATAAACAAAGGAGATGAGGTAGCCTAACATTACTCTACTGGAACTTAGTCTATTATCAGTTTATCACCTCAACTTTGGTAGGATTATTTTTAATTAATATAGTGCTTATTATTATAGTAACATAAATTAGTTCGAAACATGCCCCGAGTTAAGTCCGGACCAAAAAAATGCCTTTAAGCTGGCTGATCCAATAACAGATCCAATTATCAAGGCGATAAATTTCTTGGATTTATTAAACAAATACTATAACTTACCATAACATTAGACTAAAGGCATGCTTGGCCATTGCATATACCAAATAGCTTCATGTGCGCAGGTAATTTTCTATTGTTCAAAACTACTACCCATATATAAAACTCCATTCATTCTGTTATACCATGGTGGTGTCAAGGTTAGCTGTCCATCTTACAATAATATGGGACCACTTTACAGATTAATCAATAATGAGCAATCAAGGATGTAGTCAAAGGTAGATAGAGCTTTCTAACCTCTCTTTAAATATAATACTTTAATTTAATTATTGTGATTTATTGATCGAGTGTTCATTTTCTTCAAAAATAACTTGAGTTCAAATCATAGTTGTACCAAAATATATATGATACTTTGATTTTATTCATTTTAACCATTTATTGAAATGAAAATTTCTATTTTTAGTCCTTAAAAATTAGCAATTCAATTTAACTTATTTCAACAACAAAATTTTAATTTTGCACCTCTCCAAAATAAAAATAAAAATTAATTATACCCCTTCCTCCCAATACAAGATTTCTTGCTTCGCCCTTGGGAGCAATCTTGGGGACTCAGCATACAAGACAAATACTAATTCCATCACAAGGGTCATCTCCTTATCTTTGCTTGCTTACTTTCTCAATTACAAAATTTTCTCATTCCAACGTCTCATAACTTATGTTCTTCCAAACTTGATCTATATCTTAAACATTTTTTAGAGTAACTATGATAGCATTTTAATAAGGGTAAACTATACACAAGGTCACTAAACTATTAGTAAGTTTACATTTTGGTCACTTGACTTTAAAAAGTTACAAAATTAAGTCACTAGATTGTTAAAATCGTTATTGTATGCCCTTCTCTGTTCGCTTTGCTTGCACCAATCAAAAATTTTCATTTCCATTCTCTTTTACAGTTCAGTTTTTTTATGTAACAACACAAATCTATTACCCAAAATCCAAACAACTTTCTTCTCTTATTTCCAACCTAACCTCTAGATTGACTTGGACCAAAAATATGTTCTTCTACTCCTAGATGGGTAATGATCCACCGTACTAGTCATCGAATCGTCGCTTAGAGCTCGCTAACCGGACTTAAAAAAAAACTTAACAGTCCAATGACTTAATTAAAAAACTGTTGAACAGTTTGATGACCATTTTGTAACTTTTTAAAAATAAATAACCAAAACATAAATTTATTAATAATTTAATAACTTTACATGTAGTTTCTTTTATTAATTTATGAAAAGAGTTGGCTGCATCAACCATTACTAACCCATGAGAACTTTTATTAATTTATGAAAAGAGTTTGTTGCATCAACCATTACTAACCCATGAGAATTCTTATTAATTTATGAAAAGAGTTTGCTGCATCAACCATTACTAACCCATGAATTCTCAAAGGATAAACCAAGCAAAAATCAATACGACTAGATCAGTAATATTATATGGAGGCTAAATTCACTTTTGAGTACTTTGTGCCCGAATCAAGGTCTGTTGTGGACTGTCACTTATGATCTTCATCCATATGATAAAACTGTATTTTACTCTACTTAAAAATTTATATTTTAATTTAGGTTTAATAGTTTAAAAGGTGTTCGAGCTTTTTCAAATAAATTAGTTAAGTTTCTGCAATCCTTTTACATCTAATTCAACCTTTGAATTAATAAAATTGGACAAAGAGACTTTTGACTAATGTTGACATTACAACATTGACATGGTTGTTAATAGCACTAGCGTGGCGCTCCATGTCAACAAGTTGACGTGGTAGTGTCACGTTAGTTGCCATTTTAGCAAAAAAAAAAAAAAAAATTTAAAAGGAATATTTAAGTTTTTTACTGGAATGAACATATGATTTTCTGAGTTCATTCGTTTCAAAGTTTATTTTTTACAGATTAAAAAATAAAAAATTTTATTTTTTTTATAAATTTGTAGAATGTTATTAAAATTTGTAAAAATATATATATTAAATAAAGTTCAAAAAATTCAAAAAAATTAAATATAAAAATTAATTAAAAAACCATTTAAAAGTTAAATCTAGATGGAATCTAGACAACCATTTTTAAAATTTAAAAATTCAAAAAAATAAAATAAAAATAATTAAAATTATTTTAAAAAATATAAAATGTATAAATATATTTTTAATTATTTTCAAATTAAAAAAAAGCAATTAAATGCTGATGTGGCATACACGTGGCAATCCACATGTATGCCATGTTAACAAAGTTAAAAACGTCAACTTTTCTATTCATTTTGAGGTGATTTGACAAAAAATTGCAAGTTCAAGGGTTAAAAATACGAAAATTTAAATGAATGGCTAAAATAATTTTTTTATAAAGTTGGAGGGCTAAAAAAAAATCATTAAATCTTAAAATTATTATGTTTGATTTCCAAGGATTTCTAATTTTATCTCTACCCCTAACTCAAAATTTGGGATCATTATTATTGAGTACAACATCATTCCTCGAGTTCCAAACCTACCACAGTAACACAATGAAGCTTGTAAATTTAGATTTATCAAAAAAGCGAGGAAAATTAAAATAATGTAATTTAATATTTTAAATAATCTATTTTTTAATTCATTTAAATAAAAATATATACTATTTTTAAACATAATGTTAAAGTGCAAAGATCATATTCATAAATTTAATAAATTTCAAGGACCATTATAATATTATTTCATTTTTACTTTACAAAAGCATAATCAAGGTGAAAAAAATGTAAACTTTTCTGATCAGTCCCATTGGCCATCGGAGAAACATTGGAAGAATTTGTGGGTTATTAATTAACTTATTATCTCTCAATCTCATTCCAAATTGAAACAAACTATGTTGAAAATCCTCTTACTTTCTACTGGTTCTTCAAAACAAATATATACTTATATTATATTAATAATTGCTTCCTAATCCAAATTAAAGGTAACGTATGGGGCCTTCCCTCTCTCCCCTTGACTAATGGCAACCAAATTAGGTTATTCAAAAATATTAAAAAATGGCCAAGTGAACCCACTCATCCCCATATTTTTAATTTGTATAAAAAATTAAATTAAAAGGCTATTCACTTTTGTTAATGTATATTCAATGATAGATCAGGCTTAAGAATGGACCTCGTAGGCAAGTCAGATGCTTTTAGAGTCTTGTGAAACAAAAATAAGCTAGAGGGTGTCGATGTTTAAGACAATCCAAAGGCTTTGTAATGAAAAAAAAAACAATGAAAGTAAGGTGGTAGAGAAAGAAAATGAGAGGAAGGAGAGAGGCCTGTTGAAGAGATAATGCATGTGCCTTGCCCCTCTTTATTTATTCTTGTTTCTAAATATTCTAATTGATTTTGTATTCTTTGCTTGATAGCTATCATGATTAATATGTATAAACTACACAAATATTTATTTAATTTTGTTTAAATTTAAGTTTCAGTCATTAAACTATTAATACTTACAAATTTATCACTAACGATGTTACAGGTCCAATTTAATATAATATGAGATCACTTTGCAAACCAATTAATAATGGACAATCAACGGCTTAATCAAAGATAGATATAGCCTTTTAACCTCTCTTAAAATATAATACTTTAATTTAGTCTATTTTAACTACTTATTTAAATGAAAACTTTTATTTTTTATCCCTTTTAAAAATTAATACTTTAACTTAAACCATTTTAACACCAACTTTTTTTAGTTTATCCCCTTAAAAAATTTAATTATACTTCGACTTCTCAATACAAAATTTCTTACTTCAGCCCTCGAAGCAAACCTTGGGGACTAAGCATAAAGGATAAATAACTAATTCCCTCATGAGGATCATCTCCTGTTTCTCATTTCGTATTCTTTGCAACCTTGTTTACTTATTTTGTTATAAAGCTTTTTCATAAACTTAAATATAGAAGAGCGTCTAGAAATTATAAACTCTAATGTCTCCTACCTTATGATCGTCATGCAAGAACTTGAGAACAATCAAGCTACTTCCAAATTTAATTCATCACCAGATATACGTAAACACAATTATAAGGTCTTTTTATTCATTTAATTTGATTTTAATGGGGGTGGATCGTGTTGGGACTAAGTAGAATCAATCTGTATCTTAAACTTATTTTTTTTCTGAGAGTAACTATTATTGCATTTTATTAATTAATGAAAGAGTTTGCTGCATCAGCAATTACTAACCTACAAATGTCCAAAGGATAATCCTCAATACGATTAGTACAAGATCAGTAATACCACTGAGTTATGGTATATGCAAGAGAGGCTTAACCGTGCTAAGCAAATGAGGTTTGCTGCCTGGCCAGTATACGAGGAAGCTTGATTTCTATTAGCACTATGTCTTTGGAAAACAAACCCAAGACATGTTTAGCTCTAGGATTCACAAAATCAAAGGTACGGTGGATTATATCCATTCTGATCTTTAGGGACCTTCTACAATAATTTCAAAGGATGGTTACAAATATCTACTAACCTGTTATTGATAACTGCTCAAGAAAGGTTTGGGTGTATTTCTTGATGCACAAGGACCAAGTGTTTGTCAATTTCAAGCAATTTAAGGCTTTGATCGAAAACAAAACAAGGAAGAAAATCAAGTGACTTCGAATGAATAATGGCTTAGAGTATTGCTTGGGTGAACTTAATGAGTTTTACAAAATGAAGGATAGGTGAGACATTGGGCTGCTCGCCATACACCATAGCAAAATGGAGTTGCAGGACACATGAACATGACTCTCTTGGAACGAGCTCATTCTATGCGATCAAATACTAAGCTTGGCAAAGACTCTTGGGTTGAAGTTGTAAATACTACATACTATCCAATAAATATATCTTCATCTACATCTATTGAGCTAAAGACACCTAAGGAAGTATGCTCTAGTTCTCTTGCCGATTACTCTAGTTTAGGAGTGTTTGGCTACCCTGCTTATGTTCATATTAATGAGGGCCAACCTAAACCCAGTGAACAAAAACGTATATTTCTTGGATACGTGTTGGGATTTTGGCAGCAATAAAAGAAGAGAACAAGACAGAGAACAAAAGAGCAAGAAGTTTGACATAATTTCTTTCTCACAAACGTGTATCAAGGAAGCAATCTACTGTACAGAACTGATATGCTTTCTCATTCAATATGAAAACGATACATTTATAATCAAAATACATCACCAAATATTCAACTAATCCCACTAATTAGCATTGGGACTATTAAAACATTTCATGTATGCATGAATAAGCTGACTTATCAGTTCAGTCATCACCTAAACCCATCAAAACATCAACAACTAAGTTCATTTTCAACCAAACTAAATTACATTGTAACTAAAACAGAAAATATGTTGCTGCAACATGCACAATTACTTTAGCATGCATACAAGTTGTATGCACTCAACAAAATCATCATAACAGCATGCACTTTAACAAAACATAACAGCAACATGGTTGGCCATTTTCAACACTCCTCCTTGGCCTCTATGTTGAAAATACCAATCATTCATCAAGTTTTTTTTAGCTTGGCAACCCTTAGATGCTTTGTTTCAAGCTGACTCTGCTCAAGCAATTCATTTTTAACCTTAGCTTCATTCTCAACCAAATCTGACTTACACACTTGAATATCCCATTTTTTTGTGCCAAAGAGTTGTTCATCAAATGAAATCTCCTCCTCCTTCACAGTCTTGGTCGGTAACTTGCCTTCAAACACATCTTGCCTTGTTTCTTTGTTCATTGTAGTCTTGTTTCTTCTTGCACATACTCCCTCCTGCTGTGGAGTGTCTTCATGCACATACCCCATCAACTCCTCCTTTAGCTTATCCCAAGCTTGTTTAGGAGTCTCACAGGGGTGAGCTGTTGCTCTCTCTTTTACAAACAGCACTTAAAGATGACAAGCTTTAACAGATCATTGTCTTTCTTAACAAGCAACAAAAGCAAAAATAAGCTCTTAAAGACTTAGGCTCATGATACAATTTGTTGGGGTTTTGACAACAGCAAAAGAAGAAAATAAGATAGAGAACAAAGGAGCAAGAAACTTAACATAATTTACTTGCTCACAAACGTGCAGCAAAGAAGCAATCTGCTTTACACAACTGACATGTTTTCTCATTCAATATGAAAACAATACATTTATAATCAAAATACATCACCAAATATTCAACTAATCCAACTAATCAGCATTGGGAATATTAAAACATTGCTTGTACACATGAATAAGCTGACTTATCAGCTCAATCATCACCTAAACCCATCAAAACATCAGCAACTAAGTTCATTTTCAACCAAACTAAATTAAATTACAACTAAAAAAGAAAATATGTTGCTGAAACAAGCACAACTGCTGTAGCATGCATACAAGTCTTATGTGCTCAACAAAATCATCATAGCAGCATGCACTTTAACAAAAACAAAACAGCAACATAGTTGGCCATTTTCAACAATATGGCCAAGGGGTGAAGAGATATAGGTTGTCGTGTCCTAATCTGGAGTCGCCAGAATTTATGATCAGCAGAGATGTGACATTTGATGAGTCATCCATGCTTTGATCTATCACAAATTCCCAATAAAAAAAAGTCAGATAAAATGGGAGATCACGGTGTTAAGAAATAAGTGGAAGGTTGGGTGAACACTCCTATTTTTATGGAAGGTATGTTAACCCAAGATGAATCATGATGAGGTGCTAGATTTTCATGAAGGCATGAAACCTCAAGAACAATAATATAACATTTCCATTAGAAGAGTGAGGAGACAAATTAAACCTGTAACACTGTAACAACCCATTTTTAGTGAAATTGAAACAGTGGTTTCGGGACTACAAATCCGAGCCGGAAAAAAATTATCTTAATACTATTGCATGATCCATATTATGATAGAAATGTTATATGAAAATTTTGATAAGAAAATTTTACTGATTATGTGTTTAATTATGGAAAGGACCAAATTGCATAAAATGCAAAAGTTGAATTCTAGTAGCTAGAAGGATCAAATAGCTATGGGATTGAAAACTTGAGGTCTTTATATGGTAATTAGACTATTAAATAAAAGTTAGTAGATATTTTTGATGAATCATCCATGGAAATTTAGAAAAAAAAAGACTAAATTAGAATTTAGAATAAATAAAGATGATAATAGCTTAATACCATCTTATTTCATCTTCATCCCCAAATTAATTACATGGAAACCCTAGGAAAGAGAAAAATATTCAAGCAAGCTTTCTTGGTTTAATTGGATCCAGACAACTCAAACTCAAAGCTAGATCGAGGAAAAGAAAAAGTTTCGGATTAGTAGATTTTCGTACACAAACAAGTGTTGAGGTAAGTTCGTGTAACTAAATTATACATGTCATTATATTTAAATTGGATGTTGTATTTGAATTGAATATGATATGTGTTATGTGAATTATAAGAATGTTATAAATGCATGAAATAATCATATGCTGAAACAAGTTCAGAAAATGTTAAATTCCATTTGAATATTGAATTTCGATGGATAGATGATTACCTATATTGAAAGTGGTTTTGCATATGTTGCAGACAGGATTTAGCTCGGATGAGTAATATTGATATAGCCCTCTCGAGCATCCTGATATATAGTTCCTGCGAGCATCCTGATCAGTAGTGATCTTGCATGTGTTGCTCACTACCGCAGCTCTGTGTGAGCGTCCTGTTACATGATTCGATCGGTTGTGATCCAGCATATAATGAGGACACAAACGCAGTTCAACGTGAGCGTCCTGATATAAGCTTTTATGGGCTTTTTGACATGGCTCGCTTGAACTCCCACATCCGGTGCTCCCTGATATTAACTCTTTGGAGTTACTTGTTAAGCTCTATGAGCTCCTTAAGTAAAACTCTTATGATTTTCCTGTTTAGCCAAGATAAGTGTCTTGTTACATGGCTCATCTGAGCATCCTAATATTTAGCTCGAGAGTGTGCTCCCCGATTATGTGCCCTAATAGGTACCCCTGGACACCAATTGACGGATTACTGAATTGTACACCTTGTGTGTACTACCTGAGTATCCATCGATATTTCAATAATTCAACTGACAACACTCTTGACATGAGAAACTATGAGATTTAAAAGAATGATGTCTTGAATGTTATTGAAATATCTGAAGGTTTGTGGCATGATGAGCTCATATATGCATATTTGATATACATATGAGTTATATGACTAACTTCCTTTGAGTACATGTGATTAGGCAAATTTGCCAAGTTGTTGAGAAGCATGTTTTGTATGCTTATTTTAATAAATGTGATTGGTAAGTTTAATTCCTGTTATACGAACTTACTGAGCACTAAATGCTTACTAGGACTTATTTTCTCTGTTTTATAGTGTTCAGAAGCTCATAAAGGTTGGAGTCAGTTGGAGCATCATCACACTGACCTCCATCTCGTTTTGGTATAAATAGGAAACTTACTTAAGTATAATGGCATGTATAAGCTATTAGTGACAAAAAGAAGATATGTAATGTTTGTTTGTAAATCTAGCTATTGGAATGGCTAAAGTGGTATATTTTGGTATGTTTTATAAGCCCATAATATGTTGATGAGTTTTACAATAGTTAAAATAGTAGATGAAATATAAAACAAATGGTGAATGAAGTTGAATTGATATCATTGATATAACATGTAAAATTAAATTTAAATGGGAATTGAGGTAAGTATGAGAACACATGAACATAAGTGATAATATAACACATATAATTCTTGCAATTGGCTTAGATATTATGTATTGAATGGGTTGTTATATATGTACAAGTATGATTGTAGGTTCATGGCAAATTTGGGTAAGAAATAAGGCTAAGAAATGACCTTATTTTGTCCACATGGGTAGACTGTGTGTGACACATGGCCCGGCACATGGGTATGTGGTTTGGTTGTGTGTCCCCTGTATCTTAAAATTGAGAAACAAAATGCTCAAAAGTGGGCACATGGGCAGAGACACGGATGTGTGTCTCAGCCATGTGAGATACACGACCTAGAACATAGGCGTGTGTCTTAGCCGTGTGAAATCTGCACCTAATTTGTAAAAATTAAATTGATCTAGGCCGTGTGGCACAAGTCAGAGAGTTACACGGGGTCAGACATGGCCTGTGGCACGGGCGTGTCCAATGGTCACATGGGCGTGTCCCTTGACCACACGGGCATGTGTACCCTGCATCTAGGAAAAAAATTTGAAATTTCGTGAAAAATTTTCTAAGTTTCTGATTTAGTCCCAATTCGATTCCAACGTTTATATTAGGGCCCGAGGGTCTATTCAAGGGACAATATGACTGGTTTCAAAAATGAATAGTAATTAACATAAATTATTTGTAATTTTTCTTAAACTTCGATAATACTCTGTAACCCTATTCTGGTGACAGATACAGGTTAGGGGTGTTACAAACACCCTCTATCCAATCTAAAGACTCGATTAGACAAATAGCGTCACATTGGTCTTAGCTTGGTGACACGATCGATCAATCATATAGTCAAAACACATTTAAATGTAAGTTATGAATATCAATTAAATCATTTCAAATATCCATAAATCATTACAAATAAAAAGCTCAAATGGGTCTTAAAATGTCAATTGGGAGCCCGAATACAAAAACACTAAACCCATGTCTCGAGACATGCCTCCCCCGAAGCTAATTTAGCAATTGGCTTTGAATGTCATGAGACTCAGGTGCCATACCTTTAAACTTTACCCTTCATGTCTCCAAACTTGCTCCCCATGTTTTAAGACATATACCCAAATTGTTCATTCTATCTCGAGACTTATAACTAGAATTGTAAAAACAAACACTTTTAAGCCATACAAACATGCTTCAAAAGGTGCCCAAGTACACTAGACACATACTGTCACACTCAGATTTGTTAAGTCCTAAGTTATTTAGGAAAATTACGGATTAAATTGAAATGTTTTCTAAACTGACAGGTACTTTTAGTAATTAAGGCTAATTAGCGAACTGATTTTGAAAATGGTTGGGTTTCAACCATAGTCCAGTTAGTATTAGACGAAGTATATTAGTGGGAGACATAATGGTTAAGGTATATCCAGGTGGCAGTAAATTGGTTTTGGTGTTACGGGTTGGAAGGGCTATATATATAGGAAAAGTATTCTTCTCTAGAGGTAATTCTTTTGTTTTTCTATTCTTCTTCTTTTCTCCCTAGTTTGCCATGAAAAAGAGAAAGATTGAGAAATATCCATGCATGAAGGGGAGAGACTAAGGATTAAGTCTTAGAAATTGGAAATCATGGATGTTGTTAATGTTGGGGATCAACCCGATTAAGCAACAAACAAATAAAACTAGCGGAAGAAATTGAGAAATTAAATATACAAATTTAACGTGAAAAAATCCCTCCAAAGAGGATAAAAAACCACGAGCAAAGATAATTCTACTATAATGGTAAAAGAACGAAGAGTACAAAAGATGGAGATAAAAACTAAACCCCAAAAACACAAAAACAAAGAACCCTCAAAACGTAAACACAAAATTCTCTAAAAGTGTTATGAGTTCTAATATTTAATTGTGTATTTTCTAAGGTTGCAAAAGAGCCTATTTCTAGGCTAAATTCATAGGTCAAATAATAATAAAATACTCTAGACTAATTAGAGTTTGATTGAAACAAATAAACAAAGTTTAACTCGAAGAATATTTTTCAAATTTGACTGAAATAGGAGTCATACGCAACAAATCTCCACCTTGACTCATATTTCCACAACGTCATATTTGCCAAAGCTCATCACGAACCCATCTTGAACTATGTAGGGAATTAACTGAGTCAAATCTGTGCTTAAAAACTAGAAGACTTCTAACCTTCGACTTGTACACTACTAAATCAAAACTAACCCAGGTTTGATTTTCACGAACAGAGTGCCCTAACTTTTCAAAACTTGCATCCAAAAAGAGTCCCTCTTCAACGAAACATTCATACATTTTTCCCTCCTATGACCAATTTGCCCCTGCTTCAAACAAGTCGACTTCAACTCCGTAACAGACGAGGGATGTCCGATTTCACTGGTCACTATAAAACCTTCTAGAATATAAAGACTGTCAATCATTTTGCCTTTTAACAAAATACTAGCTCTACGAGATACCTTAATGCGACTCGACTCGATGTTGACTCTACATCCTTTCGACTCTAAAATACTCAAAGAGATGAAATTCTTTCGTAAATCAAGTATATACCTAACATCTGAGAGTGTCCTAATCATCTCATCGTGCATCCTAATTTTTATGGAAGGTATGTCAACCCAAAATGAATCATGATGAGGCGTTAGATTTTCATGAAGGCATGAAACCTCAAGAACAATAATATAACATTTCCACTAAAAGAGTGAGGAGACAAATTAAACCTATAACACCCTCTATCCAATCTAAAGACTCAATTAGACAAAGAGTGTCACATTGGTCTCAGCTTGGTGACCCAATCAATAAATTATATGGTTAAGTTATGAATATAAATTAAATCATTTCAAATATCCATAAATCATTACAAATAAAAACCAAGCTCAAATAGGTCTTAAAATGTCAATTGGGAGCCCAAATATAAAAACACTAAGCCCATGTCTTGAGACATGCCTCCCTTGAAGCTAATTTAACAATTAGCTTTAAATTTCATGAGACTCAGGTGTCATGTCTTGAGACTTTACCCTTTGTCTACACCAATTTTTGCCCAGGCCCCAGTTAAACCAAAACCTACCCAAAATTAAGACCCATTTTCAGCCCAAATACAAGAAAGAAAAAGAGAAAACCCTAACCCCACCAAGGACCTATAGCCGTCTGCCACCTCCTGCCTGCTGCCTCCACCGCCATTGCCAAGTCCACCGCCCTTGTCACCTCACCTGCAAAAATAAAAGAAAGCAGAGACAACAGCCCAAGCAAGTAAAAAAAAAAAAGAAGAAAAGAATGAAATGCACTTTTATTTTTCGGCTATAAAAGGCCAAGATTTAACAATGTAAAGAGGATGGTATTTTTTTTGAAAAAGAGAGATTATTTAATAAAAAAACAAATTTGAGATCAATACAAAAATTGATAGCAATCGAAACAAAAAAGGTGATTTCTTTTACATCTTTTCCTTTCCGTTATTATTTGTAGACATATAAAGAAAATATATCAATTTTTACCTTGTTTGGACGATCGGAGAACTCAAAGCCGAGAGTTTTCCTTGGCTTCTATCGACCTTCGTGAGGTTTTTGAGCGTTTTAACCACGGATCTAGGGTGAGAGGAGCAAAAGGTTTTAAAAGGGGTCGATTTCCTAGTTCCGGCCGCCGTATACGGCGGTCACCGGCGACGGATAGACGGCGGTCCGATCGCCAGAAATCGCTCAGCCCAGAGTACTAAACCCTTCCCCTCCTTTTCTCTTTTAAAGAAATGTAGCTGAAATGAAATTTTAGATTTTTTTTTGACTTATATAATAGGTATCAAACGGCGTCTTTTTGATTCAGTGCACACTGATATAAAACGGCGTCGTTTCGGTGTAAAACGGGTCGACCCGACCCGATAAGAAGGATCCGCATGTTTCTTAAGGCCCAGATGGGCTATTTCCCTTTTTAGTCCTCCTGTTTCTCTCGTGTATTTCGATTTGGGCCCTATAACTATTTTATATTCGTAAATTCACCTATGCAATTTCATTCTGATTTTATTTTAATCCTTTTTTGATTTAATTTAGTTTATACATTACTTTTACCATTTTTTAATTAATTTTAATATTATTTATTATTATATTTACCATTATCATTATTATTATTATTATTAGTATACTTTTGCTATTATTAGAATTATTTTTTTAGTTTCAATTAATCCTTATATATATTTATATATTTTATATATATGTTTATAGTTATTGTTTTCAATATTATCATTCCTAATCAATATATGTATACATATTTAAATTCTATATTATACACATATTTTTAATTCCATGTTATATACATATTATTATATTTATATCTATTTTTTTCTTATTATATTTGTTATTAATATTAGCATGTGTTTTATTATATGTATACATCTTTAATGAATACATGTATATATTTATATAATATTATTAATAGTTTTTTATTATTATTATTATTATTATTATTATTATTATTATTATTATTATGTAAATATTTTAACATTATGTTATATATACATTTTATATCTTTTAATATTGTATTTTTATTGCTATGCATATACCTTAATACTATATCATTTATATATTTTTTTCTCATATTTTATGTTTATATTTTTAAACTATATACTACTACTATATATTGTTTATTCTTACTATTATCATTAATACCACCACCATTATTTTTATTATCATATTATTGTCATATTATTATTTCCTATCCGTAATATATTATTATTGTTTTAACATACATTATTATTATCAATTTACTATTAATTTCACTTTTATTATTATTATATTATCATTGTTATTAGTATTTTCCATTATCATTAATACTAAGTATTAATTTTCTTATTATTACTATTATTAATATCATTGGTATTATATTGTTATTACTGTTATGGTCTTTTATGTTATCCTTTTCATCACTATTTTTATTATCAATATTATTAATATTATCGTTTTCATTATCATTGCCATTTTTATTTTGTCATGTTATATTTATTCATTTATTTATTTATGTATTTGCTTATTTCATTTTCCCTACGTATTTGTTTTATATTTTACTAGCCTTTTTTTTTTTTTGTTCATACTATTGTATTTGACATTGTCACACCTATCATCATGTTATTATACGTGTTAATATCATAATTTGCTTTTATATTTTACGGTAAATCACATTATTTTTTTCTTTTTTCTCGATACCTCAAAATAATTTTTTCATAAAAGCGATGTCCGGTATTAGGAAATTCGAGACAATCGTGCCCTAACTTACTGGGTTTCGACTTTTCTCAGTTAACCTAAACAACGGAATATTCTTTTTAAATCACAATACGAGTCTTTAAAAATATTTATTTACGGGGATACGAAGTGTGGTGCCCTAACTTACCGGGTATAACATCTCGACACCTCGAAATAAGAGTTTTTGCAAATAAAGGCAATGTGCGGAGTTTGAAAACTCGAGGAAACGTGCCCTAACTTATCTGGGTTTCGATTTCCTTCGTTCATTCTAACTAACCGAATATCCTTTAAAAGAAATTAAAAATACATCGATTTTAAAGAAAAGGCTAGATCCGTCTCTCAAAGTATGAGATGTCGTGCCTAACTTACTGGGTATGGCATTTTATTACTTCGGGATAAACAAGCCTTTAACATCCATTTTTCAATCGTACAAAGAGAGATCGTATTTTAAATTCTTTCAAGTTTTCAAAATTTTCAAATACTAAAGACACTAATTAATCAACTAGGTACCAATTTTGGGCGATCGAGGGTGCTAACCCTTCCCTCGCATGAATCGACTCGAACTCATTTTCTGTTTTTTCGTAGACCAAAATTATCGTTTTAGTAAATCTTAAATTTTATTAAAATGATTAATCAAAGGTGATCCGATCACACCTCATCAAAAAAGATTGGTGGCGACTCCCCGTTTTTTGTTTTCATTTTCAAAATCCAAGTCGACTACCGTTTTAGCCAAAAAAATGGTTACGACAGCTTGGCGACTCCACTGGGGACCTATTTCGAAAGTCGAGCCATTAGTTGATTCACTTTTGTCTTTTTGTCGAAAATTGAAAATTTGGTTTTGATAAACGATCCTTTCATTGCATTTTCACCTGTTATTTTTGTGGTTTATGATATAAAACCTACTGTGTTGGTTCGAGTCTTTAAATGGTTTTGCATATCGCATTGCATGACCGTCGTGGTCATACCCTTTTAAGTGTGAGTGAGCAACTACTCCTTCGTGAGGTCTTCACCTCCGTACAGGATAGTGGATCGCTTTCGGGATACATCCGTACCTGCGTCTTCGTGAGGTTTTCATCTCCGTATAGCCGTAGGAAAATGTATTCCCCTGAACCGAACTCGGTCTGTATGAGCCTATAATGGGTGAAGATCGAGGAATCTGCTGGTTCAGGTACATTTATTCTAGAACGGAACCCCATATAGTGAGCTTTAAGAACCCACCCTAGGTAGAGCCACTCCGAACCCCTAGTTAGTCACCCGGCTAGGTGCTTTATTTGCTATTTATTTCTCCTGTACTAATGTGTTTTGTTTTTGTTTTGTTTATAACTGCATCACATTACATCATCATAGAAAGGAGGTGTTGATTCATATTTGATTGCTAAATAGAACAGTTTGTCATAAGAAGATGAATTTCTTGATAAAGTGGATTATAACACGGTTATTTAAATATGGTCTAAGTAAACACAATGAAGGAAGATCGATAGTCTATGAGGAAATATACGATGTTTCTTTATCGCGTGAGGATTCAAGCTAGCAAAGATTATCCGAGAGCCGTCATGTCTTAAAGAAGCTAACGAGCATCGCGGGGATAAGTGAGCAATGGGCCGCAATCCAGATCGAGCAGAAAGAACATGATAGAGACATCTTTTGAAAAATTCACAAGACTCGACCATAAGATCCGAATGTGAAGAAGAAGATAGGTGTCTTCACTTGGAATATGAGAAAGGCCATATATGTAGTCCGTTTTATGAAAAGGAATTTGTTTTCTAGAAAAGTTGTTCTAATGAAATTGAATTCAGAATCAATGCCTTCCTTTCTTTTGCATTCATTTCATGCATTTGCATTGCATTGCATTATTTGCATTAGACTTTCCTTAAAAGAACCCTAATTAGGTAAAATTATTTCAGTTAACCTGGGAACCGACAAAAGCCAAACAACTAGGCATCTTTACGGTACACGAAAAAGGATAAAAGATATGGATCAAAGATTGGAAAGACTGGAACAAATTCAAAAAGAGATGCAAGATCAGTTACAACTGCAAATGCAAGAGCAACTAGCGAAGATCCAGCAAGACATGAGGGACCAAATGTTAGAGTCCCAAAGGGACATGATGAATCAGTTGTCTTAATTATTAACTAAGGGGTTAGGAAAAGGAAAAAACTCCATGATCAATGCTGGGGAGGACAATGAGGAGCCTCTGTACCCTTCGGGTTTCACCCCGATAGACGATCAAACATGTTTGCAAGATGTACCTATTGCTATCAGATCGCAACAACATCAGGCTAGTATCTCGGCACCCATGAACTACCCGACGGGCTCAGGTTCCAATCCAAGGAACAGTCCAATCAATCATGAAGTTCCCGATCTAAACGAAATGGCAAGAATAGAAAAAACAAAGGTTGAACTGGCAAGACAACTCGAAGATCGATACAAGTGGTTGGAAGAAAAACTTAGAGTGATGGAGAATGCTGATTACCATCGCGGGGTTGACGCCAAAGATCTCAGCTTGGTCCCTGATCTAGTACTCCCGCCAAAATTTAAGACTCCAGAGTTTGAAAAGTACAATGGGACTAGTTGTCCTGAAGCTCACATCACAATGTTCTGTCGAAGGATGACTGGATATGTTAATAACGACCAATTATTAATTCATTACTTCCAAGACGATCCGATTGATTGGGCACGCCAAATGGTACAACCAATCGAGTGTGCGAAAATTCATTCATGGAAGGACTTGGCACAGGCTTTCATGAAGCAATATGGCCACGTGACAGACATGGCACCTGACAGAATCACATTACAGAATATGGAAAAGAAGCAAAGTGAGAGCTTCAGATAGTATGCCCAAAGATGGAGAGAGGTAGCGATGCAAGTCCAGCCGCCTCTTCTGGAGAGAGAAACTACGATGCTTTTCGTCAACACTCTGAAAGCCCCTTTTATTACCCATATGTTGGGAAGTGCTACCATGAGCTTCTCAGACATAGTAATGTCCGGCGAGATGATCGAAAACGCAATCAGGAGCGGAAAGATAGATGCAAGAGAAAGCGCCAAGAGGTCAACCCCAAATAGAAATGAAAATGAAGTGAATAATATGAGCCAAGGGAACCCTAAATTGGTTAACATAGGCCAGCCGAGGCAGGAATCCAACTTAAGGCCAAATACAGAAAAGCTCCAGTTTACACCTATCCCGATGTCATATAAGGAGTTGTATCAAAATCTTTTCGATGTGCATATGGTGTCTCCGTTATACTCGGAACCAGTGCAACCTCCGTTTCCAAAATGGTATAATGAGAATGCCCAATGCGAGTACCACGCGGGAATAACGAGACACTCAATCGAAAACTGCACTACATTTAAAAAGTTGGTTGAAAGGTTGATTGAAATGGGAATTGTGAAGTTTGACGATTCCTCAAAACCAAAATTGCTCTAACAATGCAGTAAAGACGATTTGAAAGTAGGGGCAAAAGAGTTGCGATGCCTTGAACAAAGCCTGGAAAGAATATTGGTGAATCTGAATGACCTGTCCGAAGAAGGAATCGGGAATAAAAGTTTCCAAACCTTGCATTACTTGGATGTGTTTTGAACAACAGGACTGTGGAAGAGATCCTTTATTTTTAGAGCTAATCTAGGGTAATATTCAAAACACGCTTGTTGCTTTAAGCCTAGAAGCAATTAAAGTCCTTTTGTGAAATAGGCTTATGTCCTAAGTCTTTATTTCAATAAAATGCATCTTTTTGAGCAAATATTCTTTGATTTCATTTCATACTGTACAAATAATCATTCTTAGATTCATTTATTCTTTAGACTTTCTTTCAAATATTCATGTATACTTCATTCATGATCATACCATACAAAATAATCATCCTTAGAATCATTTATTCTTTGGAACCTGCCTTCAGCGGGTCCCCAGATATCAATGATGTGAGTAACTCTGTCACTGCCTCCGAGACTCCTTTGGAGCGAAATATGGGCCCAAAGGGATCTCGGCACTTTGAAGATGACAGAGATGTAGACTACTCCCTGATTTGTTAAAGATGGTAGAGTAAGATGAAAACAGATCCTCTCTTACAAAAAGTCAGTAGACAGTAGGCCTAGGACAAGAGAAAGAGGCAAACATCGGAGTCTGCATCACCACAATGACAAACCGAGACGTCATTGAGTCACTTCCAAGAATTTAAAGATTTTTTGCACGATCATATCAAGATATGCCTAAGCCATTAAGACATGAGAATGCTGCAAGGTATGCTAATGGTTTTGTGATGACTAGGCTAATCATGAGGTTCAGGTTCTGCTGGCCCACCGTAGAAGGGAATTGTATAAGTTATGCCATAAATGCCAAATAGAGGAAGACAAGACTTATGTGCCTCATTTATTTCTTCATAAATTTTCTCTATATGGGGCATGAAGGTTATTGGGCCGATCTAATCGAAAGCTTCTAGCAGGCATCAATTACTTCGCCAAGAGGGTGAAAGTCACTCCATATGTCAATCATCAAATCCTAAAAAAAAAATGAAAAATGACTGAGACTTCTAAAGATTGGCATAAGAATCCATCATTTACCTTCTATGCTCGTCGAACGTGGGCCAAGACCTTCACCGGGGCAGCATATTTCATTAGTCTATGGGATAAAAACGGTTTTGAAGAAGAGATTCCTTGTCTCTGAATCTTGATAGAGTTGAAATTGGATAAAGGCAAAATGGATCCAATCCCGATATGACCAGTTGAATTTGAAGAAAGGAGGTTGAAAGCCATCTGTCCTGGTCTAATGAACGATGTGAGCTTATGATAGAGAATTCCACGAGAGGAACTTGGTGTTGAAGAATATCCCTCCTATACAAAAGGACTTCAGAGGAAAGTAGATATCAAACTAGGAAAGACCCTATATAGTAAAGAAGGTCTGTTCTGGAGGGGCATTGATTCTAGTTGAAATGAATGGCAATGATTTGCCCAATCCATGAATTCAAATCCAATCAAGGAGCATTCTACCTAAAAGAAAAGAGGCCAAGGTGAAAACCCGCAAAGGGCACCTTGAAAAAAAGGAAAAAAAAAAAAAAGGAGAGGCCAAGGCGAAAACCAGCAAATGGCGCCTTGAGACCAAAGGGGATTTGAGTTGAAAACCAGGAAATGGCGGCTCAAATTTGGATCAAAGTGGGGCATACAGCAGTCTTGCTATGTCTGAATTAACAATGAAGAAGTATGCTACATCTTGGGGCATCGACAAAGTACTCCGAATCCCTTAAACACATATTGAGCTCAGAAAGGTCCTCAAGAAGTTGGTACAGAGAAGCTCAAGCTGCGATATCTGGGGCACCTAGCTTCCATTTTGCCCAGTTTTGAATTTGTTATCTTTGATTATCTTATTCTTTTCAAGATAAATCCCAATAAATTTCTTCCTTATTACATTGCTATATTTGAGTAACTTATTCATTTTGAGTTAATTTTCTCCTTATTGCATTTGCAATCTTTGATTAATTTATTCATTTCGAGCTATGCTCCTAATCAATTTCCTTCTTGTCCATTGTTTTGATTTTTTTTTAACATTTTGCATTGAAATAACGATTAATGGGCTAATAATACTTTCACAAAAGAAGTTTTGCATATTACTTTGGAAGCTTCTAAATAGTACAGGGGCCCGAAACAGGACTATTATTCAGAACTCACCAAGCCCAAGGGTTGGAAATATTTAAGCCCAAATTGAAATTATCTCATTGGGTTTTTCTGTCAAAGATATTGGTTGAGCAGAAAAATTACATTGGTGTTATAATCCTGGCAAAGAACAAGCAATGTGATTATTCTCGGGAAAAGAAAAATGATATTTGCATCCATGCAAATATCAGGCATATACATCTGGTCATTACACACAGATCAAATTGATTGAAGATGATACAAATCATGTACTTTTGAGTTGCAGCAGGATGGATGGAAGAAATCAAATGTTGTTCCTCTGAAATTACAGTGGGGGGCACAAACTTTATGTCCCAGAATGTACAGTGGAAGGGACTCTGAAATTGCGGCGGGGCAAGCTTGCTGAGCAAAATGTGATTGTTTTTCTGACTAATCTGTCAAGAATACCAGCAGAACAAGATGGCAGCGTAATACGTCAGTGATAATGTCCTAATGAACAACGAGTGATGATACCTTAAGCCTTTTTAAAGGGATCATTTTCATTCATATATCATTCATAACACATCTAGTTAGGAGCATTTGATTCGTTTCAATCGTAGCATCCTAATTATTTGACATAAGCATCGCATCTAGTTAGGAGCATTTGATTCATTTCGATCATAGCATCCTAATCATTTGACATAAACATAGACACATGAAACTGATTCTACAGGTCATGTCTCTAGAATCAGTGAATTCACCAGCCTTAAATCCCTGAGCAGTAGGGCAACAGGTTGAATTGAAAAGATCTCAACCCCCTAAGTAGTAGGGAAACAGATCGAAGATGATAAGCTTTAACTCCCTAAGCAGTAGGGTAACAAGCTGAATTGACCAGATCTTGTCTTCCTGAAGTTACAGCAAAACAGATTGAAGTTACAAATCTCATCTCCCCGAAGTCGCGGCGGAGCAGACTAAATTTACAGACCTTAACCCCCTAAGAAGTAGGGTAATAGGCTGAAAATTACAGATCTTGTCTCTCTGAGGTTGCAGTAGAGCAGCTCAAAGACGGCGAATCTTCCCCTCCGGGTTACAAAAGCGATTTCAAAGCCACAGTGCTTTAACCCCTAAGCAGTAGGGTAACAAGCCGAATTTGCAGATCTCATCACCCTAAGCAGTAGGGAAACAGATCAAAGAAGATAGGCCTCAACCCCCTAAGCAGTAGGGTAATAGGCTGGAAATCACAGATCTTGCCTTCCTGAAGTTGCAGTGGAGCAGATCAAAGACGAAGGGTTTTAAACCCCTAAGTAGTAGGGTAACAGACCGAATTGCAGACCTTAGCTCCCTAAGCAGTAGGGTAACAGGTTGAATTCGCAGATCTTAACCCCCTAAGCAGTAGGGAAACAGATCGAAGATAACAAGCTTTAACCCCCTAAGCAGTAGGGTAACAAGCTGAATTTACAAGCCTTAACCCCCTAAGCAGTAGGGTAATAGGCTAAAAATTTACAGATCTTAACCCCCTAAGCAATAGGGAAACAAATCAAAGACTATGGGCCTCAACCCCCTAAGCAGTAGGGTAACAGGCTGAAAGTTACAAATCTCTTCTTCTTGAAATGGTGTTGGAGCGGCTCGTAACCACAACAGTTCTCCTTGAAGTTTCAACGGAGTAAATTGAAGTCACGAATCTTATTTCACCGAAGTTGCAGTGGAGCAGACTGAAGATAGCAAATCTTATTTCCCTGAAGTTGCAGTGGAATGGATTAAAGCTAAATTACGGATCTTATCTCTCTGAAGTTGCAGTAGAGTAGATCAAGACAGATTTGGCGTCTCTGTATTAGACGGGGAGCATATCAAAGATAGCAGATATCGCCTTCCTGGGTTGCAGTAAGTCAGATTGAAGCCGTCAAGAGGCTATTTAAAGAAGATCAAGGATAAAAAATTCAAGACTCGGCGAGCCCGGGCAAAATTGGTCCTTTTATAGTCTTTGCTTTATTCTCGTTACACGACAACGAGCAAAGAGGGGCAGCTGTCTACACCAATTTTTGCCCAGGCCCCAGTTAAACCAAAACCTACCCAAAATTAAGACCTATTTTCAGCCCAAATACAAGAAAGAAAAAGAGAAAACCCTAACCCCACCAAGGACCTATAGCCGTCTGCCACCTCCTGCCTGCTGCCTCCACTGCCATTGCCAAGTCCACCGCCCTTGTCACCTGACCTGCAAAAAAAAAGAAAGCAGAGACATGACTAAGCAAGTAAAAAAAAAAGAAGAAAAGAATGAAATGCACTTTTATTTTTCGGCTATAAAAGGCCAAGATTTAACAATGTAAAGAGGATGGTATTTTTTTTGAAAAAGAGAGATTATTTAATAAAAAAACAAATTTGAGATCAATACAAAAATTGATAGCAATCGAAACAAAAAAGGTGATTTCTTTTACATCTTTTCCTTTCCGTTATTATTTGTAGACATATAAAGAAAATATATCAATTTTTACCTTGTTTGGACGATCGGAGAACTCAAAGCCGGGAGTTTTCCTTGGCTTCTATCGACCTTCGTGAGGTTTTTGAGCGTTTTAACCACGGATCTAGGGTGAGAGGAGAAAAAGGTTTTAAAAGGGGTCGATTTCCTAGTTCCGGCCGCCGTATACGGCGGTCACCGGCGACGGATAGACGGCGGTCCGATCGCCGGAAATCGCTCAGCCCAGAGTACTAAACCCTTCCCCTCTTTTTCTCTTTTAAAGAAATGTAGCTGAAATGAAATTTTAGATTTTTTTTTGACTTATATAATAGGTATCAAACGGCGTCGTTTTGATTCAGTGCACACTGATATAAAACGGCGTCGTTTTGTAAAAACAATTCGACCCGACCCGATAAGAAGGATCCGCATGTTTCTTAAGGCCCAGATGGGCTATTTCCCTTTTTAGTCCTCCTGTTTCTCTCGTGTATTTCGATTTGGGCCCTATAACTATTTTATATTCGTAAATTCACCTATGCAATTTCATTCTGATTTTATTTTAATCCTTTTTTGATTTAATTTAGGTTATACATTACTTTTACCATTTTTTTAATTAATTTTAATATTATTTATTATTATATTTACCATTATCATTATTATTATTATTATTAGTATACTTTTGCTATTATTAGAATTATTTTTTTAGTTTCAATTAATCCTTATATATATTTATATATTTTATATATATGTTTATAGTTATTGTTTTCAATATTATCATTCCTAATCAATATATGTATACATATTTAAATTCTATATTATACACATATTTTTAATTCCATGTTATATACATATTATTATATTTATATCTATTTTTTCTTATTATATTTGTTATTAATATTAGCATGTGTTTTATTATATGTATACATCTTTAATGAATACATGTATATATTTATATAATATTATTAATAGTTTTATTATTATTATTATTATTATTATTATTATTATTATTATTATTATTATTATTATTATTATGATGTAAATATTTTAACATTATGTTATATATACATTTTATATCTTTTAATATTGTATTTTTATTGCTATGCATATACCTTAATACTATATCATTTATATATTTTTTTCTCATATTTTATGTTTATATTTTTAAACTATATACTACTACTATATATTGTTTATTCTTACTATTATCATTAATACCACCACCATTATTTTTATTATCATATTATTGTCATATTATTATTTCCTATCCGTAATATATTATTATTGTTTTAACATACATTATTATTATCAATTTACTATTAATTTCACTTTTATTATTATTATATTATCATTGTTATTAGTATTTTCCATTATCATTAATACTAAGTATTAATTTTCTTATTATTACTATTATTAATATCATTGGTATTATATTGTTATTACTGTTATGGTCTTTTATGTTATCCTTTTCATCACTATTTTTATTATCAATATTATTAATATTATCGTTTTCATTATCATTGCCATTTTTATTTTGTCATGTTATATTTATTCATTTATTTATTTATGTATTTGCTTATTTCATTTTCCCTACGTATTTGTTTTATATTTTACTAGCCTTTTTTTTTTTTTTTTGTTCATACTATTGTATTTGACATTGTCACACCTATCATCATGTTATTATACGTGTTAATATCATAATTTGCTTTTATATTTTATGGTAAATCACATTATTTTTTTTTCTTTTTGCTCGATACCTCAAAATAATTCTTTCATAAAAGCGATGTCCGGTATTAGGAAATTCGAGACAATCGTGCCCTAACTTATTGGGTTTCGACTTTTCTCAGTTAACCTAAACAACGAAATATTCTTTTTAAATCATAATACGAGTCTTTAAAAATATTTATTTACGGGGATACGAAGTGTGGTGCCCTAACTTACCGGGTATAACATCTCGACACCTCGAAATAAGAGTTTTTCCAAATAAAGGCAATGTGCGGAGTTTGAAAACTCGAGGAAACGTGCCCTAACTTATTGGGTTTCGATTTCCTTCGTTCATTCTAACTAACCGAATATCCTTTAAAAGAAATTAAAAATACATCGATTTTAAAGAAAAGGCTAGATCCGTCTCAAAGTATGAGATGTCGTGCCCTAACTTACTGGGTATGGCATTTTATTACTTCGGGATAAACAAGCCTTTAACATCCATTTTTCAATCGTACAAAGAGAGATCGTATTTTAAATTCTTTCAAGTTTTCAAAATTTTCAAATACTAAAGACACTAATTAATCAACTAGGTACCAATTTTGGGCGTATCGAGGGTGCTAACCCTTCCTCGTGCGTAACTGACTCCCGAACTCATTTTCTGTTTTTCGTAGACCAAAAATTATCGTTTTAGTAAATCTTAAATTTTATTAAAATGATTAATCAAAGGTGATCCGATCACACCTCATCAAAAAAGATTGGTGGCGACTCCCCGTTTTTTGTTTTCATTTTCAAAATCCAAGTCGACTACCGTTTTAGCCAAAAAAATGGTTACGACACCCTTCATGTCTCCAAACTTGCTCCCCATGTTTTAAGACAATACCCAAATTGTTCATCCTATCTCAAGACTTATAACTAGAATTGTAAAAAAAAAAAAACACTTTTAAGTCATACAAACATGCTTCAAAAGGTGCCCAAGCACACTACACATATACTATCAAACTCGGATTTGTTAAGTCCTAAGTTATTTGAGAAAATTATGAATTACATTGAAAAGTTTTCTAAATTGGCAGGTTCTTTTAGTAATTAAGGTTAATTAGTGGATTGATTTTGAAAAAGGTTGGGTTTCAGCCATAGTTCCGTTAGTATTAAACTAAGTATATTAGTGGGAGACATGATGGTTAAGGTATTTCCAGGTGGCAGTGAATTGGTTTTGGTGTTACGGGTTGGAAAGGTTATATATATAAGAGAAGCATTCTCTAAGGACAATTCTTTTGTTTTTTTGTTCTTCTTCTTTTCTCTCTGGTTTTCCATGGAAAAGAGAAAGATTGAGGAATATCCATGTATGAAGGGGAGAGACTAAGGATTAAGTCTTAGAAATTGGAAACCTTGGATGTTGGTAATGTTGGGGATTAACACGATTAAGCAACGAACAAGTAAAAATAGCAGAAGAAATTAAAAAATTGAACACACAAATTTAAAGTGGAAAAACCCCTCCATAGAGGATAAAAAACTACGAGCAAATATAATTATACTATAATGGCAAAAGAGCAAAGAACACAAAAGATGGTGATAAAAACTAAACCCCAAAAACCTAAAAATAAAGAACCCTCAAAACGTAAACACAAAATTCTCTAAAAGTGTTATGAGTTCTAATCTCTAATGGGTGTATTTTCTAAGGTTGTAAAAGAGCCTATATATAGGCTAAATTCATAGTCAAATAATAATAAAATAATCTAGACTAATCAGAGTTTGATTGAAACAAATAAAATAAGTTTAACGCGAAGAATATTTCTCAAATTTGACTAAAATAGGAGTCATATGCAACAAATCTCTACATTGACTCATATTTCCTCAACATCATCTTTGCCAAAGCCCATCACGAGCCTATCTTGAACTATGTAGGGAATTAGCTGAGTTAAATCTGTGCTTAGAAACTGGAAGACTTCTAGCCTTCGACTTCTACACTGCTAAATCAAAACTAATCCAGGTCTGATTTTCACGAACACAGTGCCCTAACTTTTCAAAACTTGCATCCAAAAGAGAGTTTCTCTTCAACGAAATGGTCATACATTTTTCCCTCCTATGACCAAGTTACCTTCGCTCCAAATGAGTTGACTTCGACTCCGTAACGAACGAGGGACGTCCGATTTCACCAGTCACTATAGAACCTTCCAGAATATAAAGGTTGTCAATCCTTTTACCTTTTAACAAAACAAGAGCTGCATGAGATACCTTAATACTGTTGGACTTGATGTTGATTTTGTATCCTTTCGAGTCTAAAATACTCAAGGAGATGAAATTCTTTCTTAAATCAGGTACATACCTGACATCTGAGAGTGTCCTAATCGTCCCATCATGCATCCTAATTTTAACAGTACCAATATCGTTACTTTACTGGATGAATTATTTCCTATGCATACAACTCCACCTTCAACCGAACTGTATGGGGAGAACCATTCTCTATTGGGACTCATGTGGAAAGAACATCCCGTATCTAGGATCCACAAGGATGTAAGCTTGGAGTTATCGCTCGTTGGCACTAACAAGAAATTAGCACCGCTTTCATTGGCCAAATTAGCACTAGCTACATCTTCCTCGTTACTCTCAACAACTCTTTTATTTCGTAGTTTATAACAATCTACTTTGATATGACCTAACTTTTTACAATAGCGACACCTTTTGTCTTGCTTCTTTGATGCTACCAAAATAGAAGCTTGCCTATCTGCCTTGCTATCCGAACCAAACTTATTGTTGATTTTTTCTCTACTCAACAAATGACCCTTCACATCTTCGAACGAGAGTTTGTCTCTGCCATAAATCAATGTCTCCTTGAAACACTTGTATGAAGGGGGTAAAGAGTACAATAATAGCATAGCCTGATCTTCGTCGTCAATCTGAACCTCAACGCTCTTTAAATCATTTAAAAAATAATGAATTGATTGATGTGATCTCTAAGAAGTTCACCTTCGTTCATGCGAAACGTAAATAGACGTTGTTTCAACACTAAACAGTTAGCTAGAGACTTAATCGCATAAAGAGTTTCTAACTTTTTCCACAAGACGGATGAGGTTTTCTCCATCAATACCTCCTGCAATACCGTATTTGCGAGGCACAACTGGATTGCAGACAATGCCTTTTCATCAAGCTCTTCCCATTCTGTTTGATTTAGATTCTCAGGCTTTTTCCTGGTAATAACCTTTTTCAGGCCAGTTTGAACTAGAATTGTCATCATCTGAAATTGCCACAAATTGAAATTTGTGACACCATCGAACTTCTCAATTTCAAACCTTGTTGCTGCCATATCTGAACGGGTTGATCTACGAATATTGAATTAGTTTTGATACCACTTGTTAGGATCAACCTGATTAAGCAACGAAAAAGTAAAAATAGCAGAAGAAATTGAGAAATTGAACACACAAATTTAACGTGGAAAAACCCCCTCCAAAGAGGATAAAAAACCACGGGTAAAGATAATTTTACTATAATGACAAAAGAACAAAGAGTACAAAAGATGGAGATAAAAACTAAACCTCAAAACGTAAAAACAAAATTCTCTAAAAGCGTTATGAGTTCTAATCTCTAATGGGTGTATTTTCTAAGGTTGTAAAAGAGCCTATTCATAGGCTAAATTCATAGGTCAAATAATAATAAAATAACTAGACTAATCAGAGTTTGATTGAAACAAATAAATAAAGTTTAACTCAAAGATTATTTCTCAAATTTGACTGAAATAGGAGTCATACTCAATAGGTAAGTTTTCTAATCTCTTTGCATTAGTAGATTCAAGAAAAAAAAAAGGTAGTTAATGATTTTAGTAAATTATTGGTAATATTTTGTTTCGGTGTAAAATGGCATTTGCATGCAAATAAATTATGACTTTTGTTATAATGAATGGTCTCAGTTAGATTTTAAAATAGATGTCGTGTTGTACTGATTAAGGAGGCTCGTGTAGCAAGGAAAAAGAATTAGAAAATGGAATTGGCGATGACGCCCAGGTGAATTCTCGGACTTAGATCTTAAACTAATGTATTTTGTGTCATTAATATACTAGATATGATGAAGTAATGTTTTACCAATAGTGAATCAACTTGTGGAGAAGTGTTTATGCCTTGTGTGTATATGTGGTACTGAATGCAAATACCGTTTGAATGAATCTGATCATGATTGAAGTGATGAGTGTTTTGGCCTGATGTATGTTGTGTAATGAGATGCAATTGTATGTATGGTGCATAAATGGTATGAAAGGCATACTCTATGTTTAGACGGTACATTTTGGCTGAATGTTCGAATATGTATGCATAGTCAACATGTCGAAGAATGTAGGTATTTTCTTTGTTACTATTGTTTAATGTGCAAATGGCTGTACGCATCCAGGAGTATTATTATCGTTTTGCTATGCGCATTCGCCAGTATGATTGGTTAAGTTGTTGAAAGATTGATTCAATATGTTTTAACATAAATTTATTAACGCATGTAATTTAAATTGTATTCCATTATTAAATTCAAATATAAATAGTATTTAATCTAAAGGTTGCTTTGAATCTAACAAAAAACAACATTTTAAGTATTGTCAAGTCATACCTGCAATATCCAGGTTAAAACATAGTTTTGGGGCTGAAAAACTTCCCCACCATCCCTGAATTTAATATCTTTACTGCTTCCTCAGATTTAAGGCAACTAGATGGCTTGTACTGGGCAACGGAAACTCCCTTCGATACATAGAAATCCATGAGTTCATCAAACGTTCCATGTTTAACCACCCTTAGCTCTAAAGCTGAAATTGCACCACCTTTCCTATGGGATTTATACGTAAAATCAAAGGATTCTTCCACTATACAGCAGCATTGTTCCATTATCTTTGCATCGAGTTTTGGTAAATCATTGCTGCCTTTCATCTTCAGCTCCCAAAATAATACATATCGACCTGGTGTCAACGAGGTGTCGGCGTAGCTACTATATGTGGTTAACATGATGCCGAGTGGTTCGAGGATGAGTTTTGCTTTCATGATTGCTTTTGAAAGGTCTTCTTCAGTTGTTTTGTCCACATCAATACTCAAAACCACATTTCGTCGTTCCACAAATTGAAACTGAGGAGATTTATTATAGAATCCGGTTACCTTGAGGACATCTCCGACTCTATATCGATATAGACCTGGAAAGACGATTACAACACATTAAGGTGCATACTACTAGTAGCTTTGAGGCCGAGTTAAAGAAACCTTACCAGCCAAAGTTGTGACCACAACTTCGTAATATCGACCAAGCTTCACATTCGCAAGATCGACCGGTTCATCGTCAGTCCAAGTTTCTTGAGCCTTTCCATCTTTACCCACAGGAAGGAATTCAAAGTAAGCCGTATTTGGGAGAAAGGTGTAAGAGACATCAAAGGGCTTGCTTAGTGGTTTTAAATTGATCCCAAAACTAGATTCCGAAGAATTATAAATTGGTGAAACTAAAGGGATCCCTCCTCCATAAAATTCAAGTAATGAAACATATTGGCTCATGGAACCGGTAATGATGCAATGGATATACTTGATTTTAGGCCAAAGTTTCACAATGATCCCTTCCCATGATTTATCTTCACATATTTGTTGAATCGAATCAGCCAATTCGGGATTTGGCCTAGTAAGGATCAATGACATGGCATTTTTGCAACCAGGGTCAATAATCCAATCACTGAGATAACCTGTTCTAATGTTAGAACATAATTCTCTCCAATAATCTTCTAAGAACTTGATGGTCCTTGCCAAAACCGATGCAAAGGTCGAACCAAACCGTACGACCTCATCGCGCTGTAGTAAACCAGTAAGCAATTGGCAGAACATACTTTGCTTGTTGTCCAAACATAAGATGGTGTCGATAGGACTTGTGCAAAACTTAGCCAGGCCATTTTTGAAGCTTTCGGTCTTGAAATAGAAAGTTGTGAAGAATGATGCTTTTAATCCAGATGAAGTTTCCATCTCTGGTTTGATAAAATATAGATACAACGATTTGCCTTCATCTGAGCCACTAAAACATCTGCCAACAAAATGGAAAAACGTTAATTACTTATTTGTTTAATTATGTTGAATATTGAAGAAAAAAAAAGAACATGAAGTAAAATATATTATTATCGAATTACGACCGCTATTGGTACTTCACTGTAATGATAGCTGATTGAATGTACTTACTTTCTGGTCACAAGGTCAGACAGAAGAAGATCGGACATTCTTTTCTCAAAACTTTCAGCTGTCATAGGTATCAACTTCGGCTGCCCCCCAGAAGTACCAGTGCTGTTTCATAAATTAAATGGTTTACTTTGAAAAGTTATAGAATTCTTTCCAAGAGAGAAAGGAAACAAAGTTTAATTTTGAATGCCAGAATTGGATTATATATATATATATATATATGTACCTTAGGAGGAACTGGATGATGCGATAAGCCAAAAGGATAGATGAGGCCTCTCCGTTAGCAATCCGATCGATGTAAGGCTTGATATCTTCATAAGTAATAATGGGTACATTTGTTTTGAAGCTTTGGTTGTCAGCTTCGCCATTGGGGAAGAATCTGCTTAGATATTCTGTTCCTGCATTGCTCTTCAGTATCTCCTCCAACACTTGTTCTTGTATTTCCTGAACATTGTTGGTTAAATCTTCCAAAATATTCATTCCATTTTCATAGGTTTCCCTTATTTCTTTCTCGCTAGCCATCACAGTTGTTGGGACGGTGAGAAGAACAAAGAAGATATCGGAGAGGAAAATTCGAAAAAAGGAAAACAAATGTAAGAACAAATTAATATTTAATAAGATAATATACTATTTTTTATTTTTTAAACAATAAAAGTATAATTTTATATTAATTTTATATATTTATATAAATAAATTTAAAATATTTAATTTAGATTTAGATAAGAACATATCAATTCAAAGATATAAGTAATATATGTCCCATTGCCATTAGAGAAATATTAAAAGAATATATTTATTGGTTATTACCTCTCAATCTTATCATGTTATTTCAATGATTGCTTATTACGGGGCCTGCCTTCCATCACTTTGCTAATGGCGACGAAGTTAGGTTATTTGAAAATATTTGAAGAAGACCCAAAGGACACAGCCATCCCCCAAATTATTAATTTATATAAAAAGTTAAATTAAGAGAATATAAACTTCCAAACCAAACACCATCATTGAAATAATTGCCACCAACAATCTTGAAATAGAAATCATTATGGCTAATTTTAGTGCCACCAACAATCTTGAAGTTCCATCAAATGAAAACGAAAAGCCAAATTAGTCCAACAAAACTTACATCGCCTTATTCAACGAAAAGGCAAATGTTAAATAAATAAAACAAAAATACTTCGAATATAATTTTTGTTAATATATTTTATTCTTTTTTAAAACATTTTTATAATTAGGACTAAATTGACAAATCTTGTAAACATTGAGAGATAGAATTGTTAAACTTTTTTTTAGATTTAGGATCAAATTCATAGAATGTGTAAACATTAAAGAGTTAAATTTATTAATAGACCAATAAAACAAGGCCCACGTTAGACTTCTATTAGACAACTAATGAAATGAAATAATGACTAAAATAAAAAAATTAATAGTTGTGTGATCATAATAAAATAAACCAAATAGTTTAGTGAATATTCTTGCACTTTACCTTTATTTTTAAAGTGTTATTTTATTCTATCAAATTTCTTTTTTTTACTTTTAGTATAAATTAAACCGATCCTCATTTAGTTAGTACATATATATTTGAAATTATAAAAATATATTATTTAATTAATTAAAAATATAAAAGAATTAATATTTTAAAGGCATGATGACATATTTGGCCTTCCAATTTTAAAAAAAAAATTAACCTTTTTATTTTTATTTTTATTTTTTTGTCTCTTTTGTTATTTCACTAACATGGCATTTCACATATATGTCATGTCAACAATTAATTAATATTTTTAAAGAAATTCCAAAAACTATAGAATATTATTATAATTTTCATTATTAAATATTTTTTATATTGTTTAATAACTTTATATTTTTAATGATTTTTATATTTTTTAATTAAAAAATAATTATTAGTGTGGCATAAACGTGGATGTCATGTCAACAAAGTTAACATTCATTAACTTTTCAATCTATTTTGGGTGATTTGATAAACAATAAAAGTTTGAAGGGCAAAAAAAAAAAATAGAGGGCGGATAAGATGATTTTTTTTGTAAAGTTAGAGGACCAAATAAGTCATTAATTATACCTATTTTAAAAGGTAATATACTATTTTATAAAAAAAATTTAAATAATCTCATTTTATATTTTAGTAGAAAATTAATGAAATTTATTTTTTTTATAACCAAAAAATATTAAATAATGAATCTGATTTTGATTTTTTTTTTTTTTTTTTTATAATCATACATTTTACGGTATATAAAAACTAATCATTTTGGAGATTTGTGGTTAGCCGTTTGAATAAGATAGATTCTAATATTCCAACACACAAATTCATATATAACTCTAAAGTGCAGGGATTATATTCATATATTTTATAAACTTCAGGATCGTTATGATATTATGCCATTTTTAACAACCAAATTCATGAACAAGGCATAGATCTCTAGAAAATGTGTAAAGATGCATGATCGTGTAAGGGACATGGCATTACATATCACAAGTGGAACACCTCGGTTCTTGGTAGAAGCTGGCATGAGATTGATGGAGCCACCGGATGTGCAAGAATGGAAGGAGGATCTAGAGAAGATTTCATTGATGAAGAATTGGGAGTTACAAGTTCTTTATCCCTTGAAAAAACCACCGCCAAGATGTCCGATGATCACACCATTGTTGTCGTCTGATTGCGATATTAAGAGTATTGCAGAAGGCTTCTTTATGCATATGCATGGATTCAAGGTTCTTGATCTTTCAGAAAATCCTATAATCTCCCAAGTTCCGCACCAAATTTGAAGAATCCCACTGCAATATTGCTTGCTTACTGTCAAAACTTAGAAAAATGTGCCATCATTGTCAAAACTTGGGGGTTTTAAAGGTGTTGAATCTTGAATCAACAAATATCAAGAAACTCCCTCATGGGATGAAAAATTATTTGAATCTCAAATACCTAAATATGTTTGATACTCAGAACTAAATGGGATCCCTGGTGGAATATTATCAAAACTTACTCGCCTCCAATACTTTAATGTTGGTGAAACATCTATAAGAGGAGAAGAGATTGCTGGATTGAAAAAGCTGGAATTACTTGAAAAAATTCGGGTACTAAATTGTCCGACACTAAAAAGAATGCCTCTTAATCTTCCCAAACTTGATCACGTCTGAACATCGGCAGGTCTCTCTCTTCGTAGTTATCTAAAGCCGAAGGAACGGTGGGAATCAGTGGAATGGGATCATCCTGATGCCAAGATTCTTTTGGAGCCCTTCTTCAGGTTCTGGTAGATAAAAAGGAGCACTTCATTACTGACATTGGCATTTCTTTTATTGTCTTTGGTTCCATTGGGCATTCATTTTGGGATGGTGTACTCTTTGGTGAATAAGACAAGTCTTGGTTTCAAATGAGCTGCCAAAGCAACTTCAGTTTCAATATGAAGATTCTCTCTTGAATAATTTCACTACATCTTCGGAAACTTGAAATTAGCCTTCCCCTCTTCAGCAACAGTTTGGTGAGTGTTTCAAAATCTTGTTCTTTAGTTCGTCCTTTTTTCATATAACTTGAATAGTAAACTTGGAAATCTTTGTATGTATGTAGCATCCCGTGTTCTTTATTTTCATGTAAACCATGTAAATATAAATCCACAACATAAATGATTTAATGTCTCAAAATCCTAAATGCTGATGTGATATTAAACTTGGCATGTTGTGTTTATTGAAATGTGTTATGTTCGTATCCTGTTTCCATATTATGTCTAAAATTGCCTAGTATATTTAGCAATAAGGCTCATCTTTGTGTTTTTTTTTTTCATCTCCTTATGTTCAAATGTTCTGCTTTTTAGATTCTTGTGTTCTTAGCTGGATTGATGCTGGATACTGAGATAACAACTCCATTGTTTGCAATATGATAGGGTTTTTTTTTCTCTTTTTCTTTGTTTCTTCATACATATTCCTTCACATTTTACCAAGCTTGATCATGGCGGATTCTATATAGCTGCACTCAATGAACAAAGTAAGCTGATATGCATCAATATCTAAACATATATGAAACATGAATACTTTAAAAGAAATAAAGAATCAAATAACATAATTAACCATTAACTTAAGAAATTGTATAATGTATTGTTTGTACATTTTATTTGGGTTTTTCTTGGTCACAAACATTAAAAAGAACTTTCTGGCACAAGAAGCTTTTTGGCATGTAGAAGGCACGCTTGCCTTTGTCATTATCTTATGGTAAGTTGTAGTATTTGTTTAATAAATCCAAGAAATTTATTGCCATAAGAATCGGATCCATTGTTGATCAGCCAGCTACAACGCACTATTTTACCTAAGATTGGACCCCTTTGCCCCCATTATTGGACCCTTGACTCAAAAAAAAAAAAAGGTTAACGAAGAACAGTACTGAAGATTGTTGTTGGCATTGCTGATTTTCAACTGTTGTTAAGCAAAGGGTTTTCATTCCTTGTTTAGTTGGATCTCTTGAAGTGGAAAAGAAAGAGCTAGCCTCTACCATTTACAGCTTTATTCCAAGCCGTCAGATTCAGGTAAGCTTCAAGAGACTGCCCCTAACACACACCCTATACTCTGCTTTTTGTGCTGTCCTTGTTCTTCTAATATTACATCTAACCCCTCCAAAACATGTTAAAAACAAGTTGAATTGATGCAATTCTATACACCCAGACCTTATGTGATCTTGAAATATGTTTTATATGTATCATTTAATGTGGATCTTGTACGGGCCCGTTTGACCCAGACCCAAACCCAACAGAATCTATTCCCTAACCTTCAAGCCCAATACCCAAATAGAAGCCCAAACAGACCCAAACCCCAAGCTAACCTAACTAGTCTAGATTTAGGGTTTCAAGTTTTGAAACCCTAAATCACCTAATCCCCCTTAGCGCCGCCAAGTCCCATCGCCCCCAGGCCAGTTACTGTTCCACCTACGCCCACCACCACTGTGCCACCACTCCATGCGCACCTACAAACATTAATAAAGAAAGGACAGAAGGCAAGAATAGGTAAATGTAATGGCTATATAAAGCCGAATCAAAAACCATGTAAGAGGGGGGGGATGTTGGCATTTTGATGAAATGAAAAACAATATTTGATTCTAAAAATACAAAGCAAAAACAGATTCAAACACTAACGCAAAACCGCAGCAAACAGATCGAAGACCGAATAGAAGGTTTACCAATTTCTATTTTCATTTTTTTAATTTTCTTTTCGAATTTGTTTATACATACAATCTCCATTTCATTTAAGACAGTATATATATGCTAGATATAAATATATAGAAAATAAAAAAAAAAAGAGAAAAATTTACCTCTGGCGATTTTCGGCCAGGTATGCAGTGGCAGTGCAACGGCGCTTCTGACAGACTCTGATCGGACTGTTGGCCGGAGCCCTCGTCGGCATACGGGCCATTTGCAGAGAGGAGAGCTCTCTCCTCCTTTTTTTTTTTTAACACCAGATGAAAATGAATTTTTTTTGAAAGATTTTAGGCTTTTATAGCCTACCAAAACGGCACCGTTTTGGTGCCCAGGCCAAGACCCAAAAACGGAGTCGTTTCATGCCAGACCCGAGGACCCGACTCGCCTATGCCCAGGATCCGCGTGTTTTTGGACTGAGGGGTTATTTGCACCCTCAGTCCTTCCGCTTTTGAGGCTTAGTTCAATCGGGTCCCGTCCTATTTCTTTTTTTCTTTAATTTTACCCCTATGATTTTATTTCTATTCCATTTTAGCCCCGTAAAACGTTGTGGATTGGGGAAAAGGGGATATCTCCCTTTTGGTCCCTTCTGATAGTTCACGTGTTCAAATCAATCCCCTTTTCCTTTATTTATTTTCAATTAAGCCTCAAAAGTTCTGTTTTCAACCCAATTTCGTCCATTTTTACTTTTTTCTCATTATTCTATTTTAATTTTGGTATTATTTATAACATTATATTTTATTATTTTTATATCTTTATTTATTAACACCTTATTTTATTTAATACTTACATATATGTTATAAAGTATTATTAATAGCTTAATATTATTGTTTCTTTTATTAATGTATTTGTATGTTATGTACGTATATCAATGTTATATTGAATATATTTCTTCTTTTCTAAATGTTATATATGCATATTTTTTTTTTATACATGATATTTTCTAATATATATATATAGATATGTTATGTATATACTTTAAATATTATCATGTATTTGTTTCTTTTTCATATATATGTACACACTTATGTAATATCATTAATATTTATTTTTTTAACATTATTATTATTTTTAGCACGTATATACTATGTAAATATTTCAAATGTTGCATTTTTATTGTATATATATTTTTAATACGGATACATTTTGTACTACGTGTATATATCTTTTAATATTGTATCTTTATTGTTATGCTCATACCTTAATACTTTGTAATTCTCATATCATCTTATGTTTATGTTTTTTAAACTATACCACGCATATATTACTACTATACATCCACTTATATAGTTATAGTTGTTTTTAATATTATGATTATTTCAAATATGTGTGTATTATGTATTTACCTCTAATACTATATATTGTATATTCTTACTATTATCATTACTATATTTATTATTATTATTAATTGACATGATATTGTTATCACCTTTTTTCTTTCTTACTATTATTGCATTATTATATTTATCTTTTTACTTATTTTCTCATCACTTAATTATTTACGTTCTTATTCACATTTTCGTTATTATTACGCTTTAGACATTATGTTCATTCGTTCATTCATATGTGTCTCAATATATCTGCAAATTTACATTATTCATCATTAATATTGTTTATATCACCACCCCTATTATTATTATTATGCATGTTAATCCTATGATTTGTTACTCATTTCACCGTGTGATTATGATTACTTGGTCCTTTATTCGACGCATAATTGTATTTTCTAAAATAAAGCAAGTTCCGTATTTAGACAATTCGAGAAAATTATACCCTAACTCATCGGGCTTCGATTTTTCTTATTTAACCTAAATAACGGAATACTCTTTTAAATCGCAATACGAGTTTTAAAATGCTTATTTTTGGGGATACGAGGTATAGTGCCCTAACTTACCGGGTGCGATATCTTGTCACCTCGAAATGAGATTCTTTTGCAAATAAAGGCGATATTAATTTTCCTCGTTCATCCTAACTAACCAAATATCCTTTTAAAAGAGGTTAAAATATTAATTTTAAATAAAATGCAAGCTCAGTCTCAAAGTACAAGATATCGTGTCCTAACTTACTGGGCATGACGTTTTATTACTTCGAGACGAGAATGACCTTAATATTTGAGTTTTTTTTTACAAAGAGAGGGATCGTATTTCAAAGCATTTTCAATTTTCAATTTTCAATCCTAAGACATTAATTGATCAACTATGTACCAATTTTTGGGCGTATCGAGGGTGCTAACCCTTCCTCATACGTAACCGACTCCCGAACTCATTTTCTGATTTTCGTAGACCAAAAATTACCGTTTTAGTAAATCTTAACTTTTATTAAAATGGTTAATTTAAGGTGATCCGATCACACCTTGTCAAAAAGGATTGGTGGCGACTCCCGTTTTTCGTTTTCATTTTTCAAAAACTGAGTCGACTACCGTTTTATCAAAAAAATGGTTACGACAGCTTGGCGACTCCACTGGGGACCCAAACAATAGAGTCAAGCCACAAGTTGATTAGCTTTTGTCTTTCTATCAAAAATTGAAAACTTGGTTTTAAAATACGATCCTTTCATTACGTTTCATCTATTATTTGCCATACAATACTTTCTGTGTTAGTTCGAGTCTTTAAATAGTTTTGCATATTGCATTGCATGATCGTTGTGGTCATACCCTTCTAAGTGGGAGCTGGAAGCTACTCTTTCGTGAGGTTTTCACCTCCGTGCAGGATAGTGGATCGCTTTCGGGATACATCCGTACCTATGTCTTCGTGAGATTTTCATCTCCGTGCAGCCATAGGGAAATGTATTCCCCTGAATTGAACTCGATCTGTATGAGCCTATAATGGGTGAAGATCGAGGAATCTGCTGGTTCAGGTACCTTTACTCTAGAACCGAACCCCATATAGTGAGCCTTAAAGAGCCTACCCTAGGTAGAGCCACTCTGAAACCCTAGTGGTTACCCGAGCAAATGTTATATTTGTTGCTTCTTGTTTGCTTTAAATTTCGTATGAAATACTGACTTGTTTTGTTTTATTTCGATTGTGCTTGCATGACATTTTCATCATAAAAGGGGTTGATTTACATTCGGTTGCTAAGAAGATAGCTTATCATGAAAAACGGGTTTTTTGATAAAGTAGAGGACAATACTGCTGTCCGGATATGGGCTGAGACAACACAGCAGGAGAAAGGTGATAGCCTAACCGGAGGATCCATGTCAGAGTTGTGGGATTTTACTTGGGTTAGCGTAACTCAGAATAATCTCCAAGAGATGAAAGAAATCCAGGGTCAGTGGGATGACGAGATCAAACGGCTATTCTATTGTCATTATGGCGATTTACCTTATCTACTCGATGTCAAGATTTATGAACGCCTGTTTCGAGCCCTCGTTCAATATTGGAATTCCGCTTATAGTTGCTTCACTTTCGGGAAGGTAGATTTGGTACCCACGATACAATAGTACACAGCTTTGATCCGATGTCCGAAGATTCTGGTTGACAGAATTTATTCCAAAGCTGCCAATGGCCCAACATTCTCAAAAAGGTTGATGAACATCACAGGAATGAGCGAGTAGTGGGTTACAGCCCGAAAATCAAACAAAAAGGAGGTTGTAGGTGCATTCCTTGGAGGAATTTGAGGGATTTAATCTTAGCGCACCTTGATATAAAGAAGAGGGTAGATGTTTTTGCCTTGAGCATTTATGGGTTGGTTATCTTTCTCAAAGCTTTGGGGTATATAGATGAGGCAGTTTTTGATCTTTTTGATAGGCTTAGTAAAGGGACCACACCTGTACCCGCGATCTTGGCCGAAACTTTTAGGTCATTGAATGCTTGTCGAAGAGCGGGTGAAGGAAGATTTATTGGATGCGCACAGCTCTTGCTATCTTGGTTCCACAGCCATTTTTGGAAAGTGGAAAAGGTTTCATATCATATCTTCTCTGGAAACTACTCTCCACTAAAAGAGTTAGTAGCTACGCCGAGAAGAGATGATATTACAGAAGAAAATTGGATAATGATTCTTTAGAATTTACAGGAAGAGAATGTCGAATGGAGAGCCCCGTGGATGGTTCCTGATGAAATATTATACCGATGTGGGGACTTTGATTGGGTTCCCTTGTTAGGAATATGGGGAGCCGTCGGGTATGCTCCTCTGCTAGTATTAAAACAGTTCAGGTCCAGATAGTTCACACCACCAACTTACGGGTTAGCTCAGTGTGAATTTGTATTCATGGGGAATAACTACAAAAGGAGAGTCCGCGAAATATCGAATGCCTGGAACTAGACTCGTAGAATGAAAAAGTTTACTGCCAATCCCATGGCTACCCTGAGTACGACCAGTGGTGGATCCAGAGAATTAACGATAATATCCCTACGTCAGATCAAGAAGACCCTAGATCAATGAAAGAACACTTGAGAGTAATCCCATCTGAGCTAGAAATCATCAGACAAGATTTTGAGAGAAAGAGCCTGGAACTAGAAAAGAGGATCGAGCAGTTGGAAGAAGAAAAAATACAACCGGGGTTAGATGTCAATGTCCAGAAAATAGAAGCTGAAAGACTCAGAAAAGGAAAGAACAAAGCTGAAGTGGATCTGGACAGTTTGAAAATAGACTACAAGAAACTACGAAGATCAATGAGAACTGCTAGGTTACGGAAAACATCTGAACAGTGGCGGCAAGAAGTTAAAGAAGAGAAAAGTAAAGCTAGCCAATGGGAAGAAAGATTTCGAGATGCTCAAGCTCGAGAGGGTACTCTAAAAGAGAGTTTGGTAGAAAGCCAGAACGAGAAAGAAGGATTAAAGATTCGGGTGTCAGAGTTAGAGAGGTCCTTGTATCAGTATCGCACACGTAACTCTGTAATTGAGTTGAAGGCTAGTCAAAGCAAAATTGAAGAGTTGAAAGAAAAGATAGAAGAATTTAAAACAGCGCTGCAAAATCATGAACTTCAGATTGAATTCCTAGAGGAAAATAATGAGCGATTGAACAAGCAACTTCATCAATCCCAGGACCAGGTCAGGAACAGAGATTACATAATGGGCGAAGCTTTGACTGAAGTGCGAGAAGTGGCTGATCACTTACAAACGTTAGCAGTGCAGGCTGATGTGCTGAGTGTAAAGTATGAATCAGAATCGGATAGAGGACGAGAATTAGCATGGCTTCTTAGGCAGGTCAAGGCCTTAAGTATCAGGGCCAAGCCTTATATGTAACCTATTTTATGTAAAGAAACTTGTTTTCTAGAAAAGTTATCCTAATGAAATTGAATTAGAAATCAACGCCTTTTTGTTACATTCATTGTGTTTTATTGCATTCATTGCATTCATGTATCAACATTGCATCATATGCACTAAAACTCACAAAAAACCCTAAAAATCATGGCAGTTACCCTGGAACATCATTACGGCACAAGAGGAAAAATAAAAGCAATGGACCAAAGGTTAGAGAGATTGGAACAAATGCAAAAAGAAATGCAGGATCAACTACAAGCACGTATGCAAGAACAGCTGGCCAAAGTCCAGCAAGATATGAGGGACCAGATGATGGAGTCCTAAAAGAGTATGATGGATCAATTAACACGGCTATTGGCTGGTGGGTTAGAAAAAGGGAAAAACCCTATGATCAACACGGAAGATGATAATGAAGATCCTATCTACCCTCCGGGATTTGCCCCAGCAGACGTTCAGACACAACCTGAAATGTACCCAAGAAGGCCATCGGTCACAATTAGGCCCAAACCATTTCAGGCTGGTGTTTCGGCACCGATGAATTATCAGGCTGGCTCGGGCTCCCATCCGGGGGATAACCCAACTAACCCGGTTGTCCTTAATCTTGATGAAGTAATAGAAATAGAAAAGACAAGGGTAGAACTCCCGAAAGAACTTGAAGAGAAGTATAGATGGTTAGAAGAAAAATTTAAAGAAATGGAAAACATTGATTATCGTGTTGGAATCGATGCTAAGGAATTAAGTTTGGTTCCAGACTTGGTACTCTCTCCCAAGTTCAAAACCCCAGAATTTGAAAAGTACAATGAGACTAGTTGCCCCGAAGCCCACATCACTATGTTCTGCAGATGAATGGCAGGCCATGTCAATAACGATCAACTCTTGATTCACTACTTTCAAGAAAGCCTAGTTGGGGCCTCTTCTAGATGGTACAACCAACTGAGTTGCACTCAAATCGATTCATGGAAAGATCTCGCACAAGCTTTCATGAAGCAGTACGATCATGTGACGGACATAGCCCCTGATAGGATCACTTTACAGAATATGGAGAAGAAGCACAATGAAAGCTTTAGGCAATATGCCCAACGATGGAGAGAGGTGGCCACACAAGTTCAACCCCCTCTGTTGGAAAAAAAAACTACTATGCACTTCATTAATACTCTGAAGGCACCTTTCATTAACCACATACTGGGTAGCGCGACCAAAAGTTTCTCAGACATAGTAATGTCTGGAGAAATGATAGAAAACGCGATAAGGTATGGGAAAATAGAGGCTGGAGAAAGTACCAAAAAGTCAGCACCAAGAAAGAAAGAGTACGAGGTAAATAATGTGAGTTCATATTCGAAATCGATCACCGTAAGCCAACCAAGGGCGACAACTACTGGTCAGCAGGGCCCTTCCAGACAAGAGCCCAACATAAAGCCAAATAGGGAGAAACTCCAATTCACGCCCATTCCGATGACATACAAGGAGTTATACCAAAGTTTGTTTGACGCACATGTCGTGTCTCCCTTTTATTTAAAACCAATACAGCCTCTATACCCCAAATGGTATGACACGAATGCCCAATACGAGTATCATGCGAGGGCCACAGGACACTCGATAGAAAACTGTACCACTTTTAAGAAATTGGTTGAGAGACTCATCAACATGGATATCTTGAAATTTGATGATACACCTAGTGCAGAGAATCCGTTACCTAACCATGGGGACAAGGGAATAAATGCGATAATCGAGAGTTTGGGGAAAGAAATTAAGACGAATATCGCAGAAGTGAATACTCTACTGAAAGAAGTATGAAGAAAATGGTGGAAATAGGGTTGATACCACAGAATTTAAGGGTCAGACCCCGAGAAGGAATGACTTATTGCGAGTTCCACAATCTAGAAGATCATGAGATTTAGAAATGTAGCGAATTCAGGGCTTTAGTAAAAGGATTAATGGATAATAAGGAGATAGAATTCTTCGAATATGTCGAAAGCCCAGAAGAAATAGAAGTGTGTGCCTCAGAAGAAGGGTCGACGAAGGATGTTTACAAAGCCAGCCACCCAGTGGTTATCATATCACGTCCGATAATTAACGAAGCCAGGGTACAAGTTACACTAAAAGTTGTGATCCAGAAGCCCGTTGCTTTCCCTTATAAAGATAGCAAAAGGGTACTATAGAACTATAGCTACAACGTGACGATCCCGAGAGAGGAAATCCCGATTAATACATCAGAGGAAAGTCAATACGAGGGTTTTTATATGCGCAGCGGAAGGCGTTATACCCCAAATACAAAAGTCGAGTAGGTTAAAGGAAAATCATTGGCAATTGAGCAAATGAAGGAGAAGCCGACAGGACCTGAATCAACTGTTAACGAATCAGTGACTGAAAAAGAAGCAAAAGAATTTTTGAAATTTCTAAAGCACAGTGAATATAGTGTCGTAGAACAGTTGCACAAATAGCCAGCTCGTATATCAGTACTGGCCTTACTCTTAAGCTCCGAAGCCCATCGCAACGCATTGATGAATGTGCTGAATGAAACTTACGTTGCTAACGATATTTCTGTAAACAAACTGGACCGCTTAGTCAACAATATAAGTGCCGACAACTTCATATTCTTCAATGATGATGAAGTACCTCCGGGAGGCAGAGGATCGACTAAAGCTTTGCACATCACAACTCGCTGCAAAGGGTGTACACTACCAGGGGTATTGATTGACAATGGTTCCGCGCTGAATGTCCTACCCCTGTCTACACTGAATAGGTTACCGGTGGACAGTTCCCAGATGAAAATATGCCAAAATATAGTGAGAGCATTTGATAGCACAGAAAGGAAAGTAATGGGGAGAATTGAAATACCCCTCTTAATCGGGCCAAGCACGTATGAGGTAGACTTCCTGGTCATGGACATTAAGCCTTCGTATAATTGCCTATTGGAAAGGCCATGGATACATTTAACAGGGGCAGTCCCTTCATCGCTACACCAGAAGTTGAAATTAGTAACCGAAGGTCGGCTAGTAACAATCAATGCTGAAGAAGACATCATTGCAGCAGTAACTAGTGACGCCCCATATCTAGAGGCAAATGATGAAGCAATTGAGTGCTCTTTTCGGTCTTTAGAGTTTGTGAATGAAACATTCATTACTGAAGGAAATAGGATTCCAATGCCCAAGTTATCTGAGACTACAAGAATGGGACTACGGCTAACTATTGGAAAAGGGGCCATACCCGGAAGAGGACTCGGGAGGTACCTCCAGAGAAGGATTAATGCACCAATAATGAAGGAAAAACAGGATCGTTTTGGGTTAAGATTCAAGCCAGACACGAAGCAAAGAAAGAAGGAACTGGAGAAGAAGCAAAAGAGAAGGAGAGCGCAATTAAGCGGGGGAGAAATCGAATGGGAACCAATGATCTTTCCCCATATATCGAAGACCTTTGTGTCTGGAGGAGTCATGCACTTCGAGCAGAGGACATTGGGAAAGGAAATTGTGGAAGGAATGATAGAAAATTTAGACATCAATGCCACGTACGAAGAAGAAACTGGAATAGAGAGCTTATCGGGCATTCGCCCTTATGAGTCGGGAAGTGTTCTGAATAATTGGACTGCGGAAGATATTCCTGTAGTCTTTAGGACTAACACAGAGTAATGTCCAAAACACATTTATTACTCTAGGCCTAGGAGTAATAAGTGTCCTTTTGTGAAATAGCCTTATGTTCAAAATCGTTATTTTAATGAAATGCATCCTTTTGTCTTATTCCGTGCAAGTATTATTTTATTCTTTCATTCATAATTATACCATACATATCATTGTTCTTAGATTCTTTTATTCTTTGTATCTTCCTTCGCGCCTACAACAGGTCTCCAGATATCAACGATGTGAGCGATATTGCTACTAGCTCAGAGTCTCCTTTCGAGCGGGATATGAGTCTAAAGGGATCTCAGGACTTTGAAGATGACAAAGACTGTAACTTATCCCCTGATTTGTTAAAGATGGTAGAGCAAGAGGAGAAGCAGATTCTACCTCACAAAGAGTCAGTAGAAGTCGTGAACTTGGGAGATGAACTAGAAAGGAAAGAAGTAAAGATCGGAGCTCGCATAACCGCAGAAATGAAGCAGGACCTTATTGAGTTACTCCAAGAGTTCAAGGATGTTTTTGCATGGTCGTATCATGATATGCCTAGGCTAAGTACTGACATTGTGGTACACAGGCTCCCCATGAAAGAAGAATGTAAGCCAGTTTAACAGAAGCTCCGAAGGATGAGGCCGGATGTTTTGTTAAAAATAAAAGAGGAGGTTAAGAAGCAATTTGATGCTGCTTTCTTACAAGTAGTTAAGTACTCTGAATGGGTAGCCAATATCGTCCCCATCCCTAAAAAATATGGAAAAGTTCGGATGTGTGTAGACTACAGAGACTTGAATAAGTCCAGCCCAAAAGATAATTTCCCGTTGTCTCATATTGACACCTTAGTAGACAACACGGCAGGTTACTCACTCTTTTCCTTCATGGATGGTTTCTCAGGGTACAATCAGACCAAGATGCATCCTGAAGACATGAATAAAACCACTTTTGTGACCATGTGGGGAACCTTTTTCTATAAGGTAATGCCGTTCGGATTAAAAAACACGGGAGCAACATATCAGAGAGCCATGGTAACCCTGTTCCATGCTATGATGCATAAAGAAATTGAAGTCTATGTCGACGACATGATCGCCAAATCTCGGACAGAAGAAGAGCATGTGCAAGTCTTGAGGAAATTATTTTTGAGGTTGAGGAAATTTCAGCTAAAACTCAATCCAGCAAAATGCACATTCGGGGCCAGGTCAGGAAAACTGTTAGGATTCATAGTCAGCGAAAAAGGGATTGAGATTGACCCAGACAAAGTCAAAGCCATACAAGAGTTACCTCATCCACGTACTCAAAAAGAAGTTCAGAAATTCTTACGAAGACTAAATTACATCACTCGGTTCATTTCACAACTAACTGAGAAATGTGACCCCATATTCCGTCTCCTCAAGAAACACAACCCTGGTGTTTGGGACGAGGAATGCCAGAAGACTTTCGACAAGGTTAAGCAATATTTGTCTAATGCCCCAGTGTTGACACCACCTAGTCCAAATAAGTCGCTGGTACTGTATTTAACTGTGTTTGAGAATTCTATGGGATGTGTGCTTGGCCAACACGATGAGTCAGGAAAGAAAGAAAGAGCGATATATTACCTCAGAAAGAAGTTCACTGAGTGTGAAACAAGGTATTCGCCAATTGAAAAGTTGTGTTGTGCCTTAATCTGGACAACCCGAAGACTGAGACAATACATGTTGTATCACACAACCTGGCTGATTTCTAAGCTGGATCCTTTGAAGTACTTGATGGAGTCAACTGCTTTAAACAGAAGAATGGCCCGATGGCAAATTCTACTCTCCGAATTTGATATCGTCTATGTAAACTAGAAAGCTGTAAAAGGGAGTGCAATAGTAGATTTTCTAGCTAGTAGAGCTTTAGAAGACTACGAGCCTCTGAACTTTGATTTCCCAAATGAAGATCTGATGTACGTGGCAACCACCAAAAAAACCCACGAGAAGGTCATCCTTGGAAGCTAAACTTCGACGGAGCGTCAAATGCTGTGGGAAATGAAATTGGGGCAGTTTTGGTATCTCCAAATAGAGATCATTATCCTTTCACCAGCAAATTAGATTTTGACTACACGAATAATATGGCAGAATATGAAGCATACATCATGGGCATCCATGCAGTCATTGAACGCAAGATTAAAACACTAGAAGTATATGGAGATTCTGCGCTAGTGATTTATCAACTGAAAGGTGAATAGGAGATGAGAGATCCTAAGTTGATCAATTATCGAAATCTGGTCCTTGAACTAATTAAAGAATTCGATGATATCGTCTTTTGCTACCTCCCTCGGGAAGAAAATCAGATGGCTGATGCCCTAGCAACTTTAGCTTCCATGATCAAGATGAACAAAAAATAGGATGTGAAACCGATCCAAATGAGTATTTACGGGACTCCAGCTCATTGTTGCAACCTCGAAGAAGAGGCGAAAAATGGTGACCATCCTTAGTACCACGATATCCTGCGGTATGTGAAGAATCGTGAGTACCCCAACCAGGCTACTGAAAACGACAAAAGAACGTTGAGAAGGCTGGCCAGTGACTATGTCTTGGACATGGAGATCCTATACAAAAGAAGGAAAGACCATGTACTGTTGAGATGTGTAGATGCTATTGAGGCTAAGAAAATCTTGGAAGAAGTTCACGAGGGCGTCTATGGGACACATACTAATGGCTTTACAATGGCCAGGTAAATTATAAGGTTCGGTTATTATTGGTCCACCATGGAAGGAGATTGTATTAACTACGCTAAAAGATGTCATAAATGCCAAATCTATGGAGACAAGATTAATGTACCTCCTTCACCTCTATATGTTATGACTTCTCCATGGCCCTTTTCGATGTGGGGCATGGATGTGATCGGACCAATTTCGCCAAAAGCTTCAAATGGGCATCGATTCATCTTTGTGGTTATTGATTATTTCACCAAGTGGGTGGAGGCTGCTTTATATGCCAATGTTACCAAATCGGCAGTTAGCAAATTCCTAAAAAAGGAAATCATTTGTCGATATGGAATGCTAGAAAGGATCATATCTGACAACGCATTGAATTTGAATAACAGTATGATAGTGGATGTCTGCAGTCAGTTTAAGATCAAACATCACAACTCGTCACCATACTGCCCAAAGATGAACGGTGCAGTTGAGGCAGCTAATAAAAACATTAAGAAGATCGTGGGGAAAATGACTGAGACTTATAAAGACTAGCATAAAAAGCTACCATTCGCCCTATATGCTTATCAAACGTCTGTCAGGACTTCTACTAGGGCAACGCCTTTCTCATTGGTCTATGGAATGGAGGCAGTTTTGCCTATCGAGGTCGAGATTCCTTCCCTCAAAGTTTTGTCAGAGGTAAAGCTGGATGAAGCTGAATGGATCTAATCCCGATACAATCAGTTGAATTTGATTGAAAAAAAGAGGCTAAGGGCTATCCGCCATGGTCAGATGTACCAGAAGCGAATGATGCGAGCTTGCAAAAAAAAGGTTTGTCCCAAAGAATTCTACGAGGGAGACCTAGTATTGAAAAAGATCCTACCCATACAAAAGGATTTCAGGGGGAAATGGATGCCGAATTGGGAAAGACCTTACGTGGTAAAGAAAGCCTTTTCTGGAGGAGCGTTGATATTGGCCGAAATGGATGGCAAAACTTTATCCAATCCTGTGAATTCAGATTCGGTTAAGAAATACTTCACCTAAAAAAAAAAATGGAGAGGCCAAGGTGAAAACTCACAAAGAGCACCTTGAGACCAAAGGGATTTTGAGTTGAAAACCCGTAAAGGGCGATTCAAATTTTGAAAATAGGACATACAGCAGTCTTACGATACCTAAATTAACAAGGAGGAGAGATGTTACATCTTGGGGCATCTACAAGGGTATTTAGGTCACCTAAACACATGTTGGGCAAAAGGGAGTCCTCGAGAAGTTCGTACAAAGAAGCTCACGCGCGATATCTGGGGCATCTGTTTTCCTTTTATTCATTTTATGTTCCAACAATGTTGTTGGCTGTGAATAATATATTCCCTTCAAATTTTGTTTCTGACAAATTTCAATTTTATTATTGTTATGATCTTTTTCAATCATTTTTGTATTGAAATGATGATTAATGGACTAAAGCCATTTTCGCAAAGGAGTTTTGCATATTACTCTGGAGATTTCTAAATAGTACAGGAACCTGAAACAGGGCTATTATTTAGAACTAACCAAATTTAAAGACTGGAAACATTCGAGAAGAAAGGGTTTAAATTGGGACTACCTCTCCGGATTTTTTGTTTAAAGATCTAAGCTGAACAAGACGACAGAGTACCGTTTCAGTGAAAGAACCTTGATAAACAAAGAGCAATGATAACCTAAACATTAAAAAAAGGATTCATGCTCACAACATGCTGCACTCATGCATTTGTAGATCATTCATAGCGCGTCTAATTAGGAACATTTGATGCATTTCAATCATAGCATCCTAATTCTTTAGCATAAGCATGGATACATGAAACTGATTCTATGGGACATGTCCCTAGAATTAGTGAATTCACCAAGCCTTAACTCCCTAGGCAGTAGGGTAATAGGCTGGAAATTACAGATCTCGTCTCCCTGAAGTTGCAGTGGAACAGATCAAATCCAGCGAACCTTGTCTTCTTGAAGTTTCAGCGAAGTAGACTGAAGTTACAAGTCTCATCTCCCCGAAGTCGCAGTGGAGCAGACAAAATTTACAGACCTTAAACCCCTAAGCAGTAGGGTAACAGGTTGAATTCAAAGGGCTTTAACCCCCTAGGCAGTAGGGTAACGAGCCGAATTTGCAGATCTTATCACCCTAAATAGTAGGGAAACAGATCAAAGAAGATGGATCTTAACCCTCTAAGCAGTAGGGTAATAGGCTGAAAATCACAGATCTTGCCTCCCTGAAGTAGCAGTAGAGCAGGTCATAGACGTTAAATCTTGCCTCTCCGAATGCAGTGAAGCAGATTCAAGCCACTAAACTTTAACCCCCTAAGCAGTAGGGAAACTGATCGAAGGCGATGGACCTTAAACCCCTAAGCAGTAAGGTAACAGGCTGAAGAATTACAGATCTTAAACCCCTAAGCAGTAGGGAAATAGATCAAAGACGAAGGGTCTTAAACTCCTAAGCGGTAGGGTAACAGACCGAATTACAGATCTTATCTCCCTAAGCAGTAGTGAAGCCGATCGAAGAGTGGTTTGGGGCCACCACAGACTTCCTTGAAGTTTCAGTGGAGTAAATTGAAGTTGCATGTCTTACTTCCATGGAGTTGCAATAAGGCAGATTGAAACAATAAATTCTATACCTCTGAAGTTACAGTGGGTTAGAAAAAGGCTATTTGAAGAAAAGTCAAGACTCGACGCGACTGGGCCAAATGGGTCTTTCTTGAGAATCTTTACTTCATTCTCATTACACGACAACAAGCAAAGAGGGGCAACTGTACGGGCTTGTTTGACCCAGACCCAAACCCAACAGAACCTATTCCCTAACCCTCAAGCCCAATACCCAAATAGAAGCCCAAACAGACCCAAACCCCAAGTTGGCTCAACTAGCCTAGATTTAGGGTTTTAGAATCTGAAACCCTAAATCACCTAACCCCCCTTAGCACTGACAAGTCCCATCACCCCCAGGCCAGTCACTGCTCCACCTACGCCCACCACCACTGTGCCACCGCTCCATGCGCACCTGCAAACATTAATAAAGAAAGGACAGAAGGCAAGAATAGGTAAATGTAATGGCTATAAAAAGCCGAATCAAAAACCATGTAAGAGGGGGGGATGTTGGCATTTCGATGAAATGAAAAACAATATTTGATTCTAAAAATACAAAGCAAAAACAGATTCAAACACTAACGCAAAACCACAGCAAACAGATCGAAGGCCGAATCGAAGGTTTACCAATTTCTGTTTTCATTTTTTAATTTTCTTTTCGAATTTGTTTATACATACAATCTCCATTCCATTTAAGACAGTATATATATGCTAGATATAAATATATAGAAAATAAAAAATAAAAAAAAAAGAGAAAAATTTATCTCTGGAGATTTCCACGGTGGCCGGCTCGGCGGCGCTACGGCGGGCGACGATCGGACTGTTGGCCGGAGCCCTCATCGGCATACAAGCCATCTGCAGAGAGGAGAGCTCTCTCCCCTTTTTTTTTTTAAACACCAGATGAAAATGAATTTTTTTTGAAAGATTTTAGGCTTTTATAGCCTACCAAAATGGCACCGTTTTAGTGCCCAGGCCAAGACCCAAAAACAGAGTCGTTTCATGCCAAAGCCGAGGACCCGACCCGCCTATGCCCAGGATCCGCGTGTTTTTGGACTGAGGGGTTATTTGCACCCTCAGTCCTTTCGCTTTTGAGGCTTAGTTCAATCGGGTCCCGTCCTATTTCTTTTTTTTCTTTAATTTTACCCCTATGATTTTATTTCTATTCCATTTTAGCCCTGTAAAATGTTGCGAATTGGGGGAAAAGGGGATATCTCCCTTTTGGTCCCTTCTGATAGTTCACGTGTTCAAATCAATCCCCTTTTCCTTTATTTATTTTCAATTAAGCCTCAAAAGTTCTGTTTTCAACCCAATTTCGTCCATTTTTACTTTTTTCTCATTATTCTATTTTAATTTTGGTATTATTTATGACATTATATTTTATTATTGTTATATCTTTATTTATTAACCCCTCATTTTATTTAATACTTACATATATGTTATAAAGTATTATTAATAGCTTAATATTATTGTTTCTTTTATTAATGTATTTGTATGTTATGTACGTATATCAATGTTATGTTGAATATATTTCTTCTTTTCTAAATGTTATATATGCATATATTTTTTTATACATGATATTTTCTAATATATATATATAGATATATTATGTATATACTTTAAATATTATCATGTATTTGTTTCTTTTTCATATATATGTACACACTTATGTAATATCATTAATATTTATTTTTTTAACATTATTATTATTTTTAGCACGTGTATACGATGTAAGTATTTCAAATGTTGCATTTTTATTGTATATATATTTTTAATACGGATACATTTTGTACTACGTGTATATATCTTTTAATATTGTATCTTTATTGTTATGCGCATTCCTTAATACTATATCATTTCTATATTTGTAATTCTCATATCATCTTATCTTTATTCTTTTTAAACTATACCACGCATATATTACTACTATACATCCACTTATATAGTTATAGTTGTTTTTAATATTATGATTATTTCAAATATGTGTGTATTATGTATTTACCTCTAATACTATATATTGTATATTCTTACTATTATCATTACTATATTTATTATTATTATTAATTGACATGATATTGTTATCACCTTTTTTCTTTCTTACTATTATTGCATTATTATATTTATCTTTTTACTTATTTTCTCATCACTTAGTTATTTACGTTCTTATTCACATTTTCGTTATTATTACGCTTTAGACATTATGTTCATTCGTTCATTCATATGTGTCTCAATATATCTGTAAATTTACATTATTCGTCATTAATATTGTTTATATCACCACCCCTGTTATTATTATTATGCATGTTAATCCTATGATTTGTTACTCATTTCACCGTGTGATTATGATTACTTGGTCCTTTATTCGACACATAATTGTATTTTCTAAAATAAAACAAGTTCCGTATTTAGACAATTCGAGAAAATTATACCCTAACTCACCGGGCTTCGATTTTTCTCATTTAACCTAAATAACGGAATACTCTTTTAAATCGTAATACGAGTTTTAAAATACTTATTTTTGGGGATACGAGGTATAGTGCCCTAACTTACCGGGTGCGATATCCTGTCACCTCAAAATAAGATTCTTTTGCAAATAAAGGCGATATTCGGTGTTCGAAAACTCGAGGAAACGGGCCCTAATTTACTGGATTTCGATTTTCCTCGTTCATCCTAACTAACCAAATATCCTTTTAAAAGAGGTTAAAATATTAATTTTAAATAAAATGCAAGCTCAGTCTCAAAGTACGAGATATCGTGTCCTAACTTATTGGGCATGACGTTTTATTACTTCGAGACGAGAATGACCTTAACATTTGAGTTTTTTTTACAAAGAGAGGGTTCGTATTTCAAAGCATTTTAAATTTTCAATTTTCAATCCTAAGACATTAATTGATCAACTAGGTACCAATTTTTGGGCGTATCGAGGGTGCTAACCCTTCCTCGTACGTAACCGACTCCTGAACTCAGTTTTTGAATTTCGTAGACCAAAAATTATCGTTTGTAAATCTTAACTTTTATTAAAATGTTTAATTTAAGGTGATCCGATCACACCTTGTCAAAAAGGATTGGTGGTGACTCCCATTTTTCGTTTTCATTTTTCAGAAACCGAGTCGACTACCGTTTTATCAAAAAATGGTTACGACAGATCTCATATTATGTTAGTAAGTGCTGCCCTAATGTGTGTGTAAAGAAAGATCTAGCAGTTGATGGCTAGATCCAATGGTTGGGGACTATGGTGGCAATAACCAGAACTGTAGTGGGTTCCTGACCTCATGTTGAATTTTATTTAGAGGATTTACAAAGTTTGGATATAGATACAGGATTTAACCAGTTAAACAAGCTTAACTAGCTATCTTTGTATTATTATTTATAACTGTAGTTTGATTTTTTTAGAAAAATTCTTGGACTTGATCATCAATATGTTAAATTTGATGCAGGGAAAACTAGAGCTTTTTAATGGCTGAACTTGTTGGGCCAATTCTTGATGTTTTTAAGTTCATTGGCAGTAAAGCTACCAAATATCTGAAATACCAACGGGAATTTGCTGAATATGTTGGGGATTTCAAACAAGCACAAGCTGACTTGCGTACTAAGGAGGTGGATATTCAACAGCAATTGGAAGACGAGCATCACTTTGGGAAAAAGCCAAAGCAAGAAGTTGAAGGATAGATCAAGAAGGTAGAGGAAAAGCTTGCTCATGCTCAACATGTTGAAGACAAAGTTAGTAAAGGAAAATATATCTTTCGTTCTTGCTTGGGGAAACTTTTTGATGAATCGACTCAGGCAATGAAGGAAGTGCATGCTGAAGGTCATTTCCCCGGGAGCTTGCTAGTTAATGATCCTTCTACCATAGCGTTTAACCTACCTACAACAGAATTAGTAGGTGCAGCTAATGTTAGAGAAGAAATTTATTAGTATTTAATGGGAGATGATGTTGGAATGATTAGAGTGTGGGGGATGGGCGAAATTGGGAAAACAACCATTATGAAGGATGTCCATAATAGGTTGTTGAAAGAAAGAAAATTTAGAAAACTGATTTGGGTAACTGAATCCAAAGAGTTGGATATTCCAAGGCTACAGAAGAACATAGCAAGTCAATTGGAAAGAAACTTGTCAGATGATGAAGATACAATCATCCGTGCAGGGAAGGTATCAGAAATGTTGAGAAGACAGGGGAGACATGTGCTGATATTGGATGATGTATGGGAAAGCTTTTCTCTTGAGGACGTTGGAATTCTTAAGCCAACATCAGAAAATGGATGCAAATTAGTGTTGACAACACGTTCCGAAAGTATTGTTCGATCAATGGGGTTTAAGAAAGTTCGAGTGCCTTGTCTTCCTATAGAGGAGGCCATTAACTTATTTTTAAGCAAAGTTGGACGCGACATGTTGCCTAATCCAACTTTAGAATCGTTTATGAAACTTGTTGTGAGGGAATGTGATGGACTTCCTCTTGTAATTGTCACACTAGCTGGTTATATGAGGGGAGTCATCGATCCTCGTGTGTGGGAAAATGCTGTAGATGAATTGAGAGGATACATCAGAAACATCCGCGATATGGAAGATAAGGTGCATGGATGCTTGAAATTGAGCTATGAGCGTCTTAAACAAAGAGACCGAGAATGTTTTTTGTATTGTGCATTATATCCTGAAGATTACGAAATCGCAAAAAATGAGTTAATTGAACATTGGATGGAAGAAGGGCTTATAAATGAAATGGAAAGTAGAAAATCAATGGAGAGTAGTGGTTATTCCATCTTGCAGAATCTTGAAGAAAATTGTTTGCTAGAAAGGGGTGAGAGGAATTATAAGAATAGTGTGCATATGCATGATGTTGTTAGGGATATGGCATTGCATATAACATGGAAAAGATTTATGGTAAAAGCTCGTATGCAGTTGAAAGAGTTACCAAACGTGGAAGAATGGAGTGAAGATTTGGAGAAGATTTCTTTAATGCACAATTTCATCTCAATAATTCCTCAAACTATGAAGTTTCCAAAATTCTCAAAACTCACAACATTGTTGCTTTCATATAATTCATTGAAGAAATCCCAGAATCTTTCTTTGAGCACTTCCAGAACCTTAAGATTCTTGATCTTTCTTATAACCTTTTTAAGAGTTTGCCTAACTCTATTTCTAGTTTGGAGAAACTCGAGGTATTGTTGCTTAATTTTTGTTTCAAATTAGAGAGCTTTCCTTCTGTATTGAAGCTTCAAGCTTTGAAGAAACTGAATCTTCGAAGTACTGCAATCAAAGAAATCCCTCAAGGTTTGGAAATGCTGGTGAATCTTAGATATCTCAATCTTGGATGTACCGGGCGCTTAAAAGAGATCCCTACTGGATTGTTGTCAAAATTATGTCGGCTTCAATATTTGGTAATACATTTAAAATTAAAAAACACAGAAGAGATGAGAGAATTGAACAAGTTGGAGGTTTTTGAAGGCTGGTTCAGTAACGTGGGTGACTTGAGCACGTATGCAGCTGAGAGAAAAATGCTTTATGCATACTCCATTTTGGTGTGCCCCCAGAACAATGATATGTTATGCATGGTAGTATCGAATTCTATGAAATTGGTCAAATTTGATGGTATTGAAATCAATTCTGGAGATGCAGTTGTACTTCCGTATGATATTGAGCAGTTACATCTAACATGATGTAAGGGTGTGAGAAGTTTAAACGATATTGGATTGAGGGATGCAACTGATCTGAAGAAAATTGTAGTTGAGACTTGTAATGAGTTGGAGGCTGTATTTTCATCCAAATGCCATCTGCTTCAAACACTCGAGTTTCTGATACTAGAACGTTTACTAAATCTGAATGTCATAGTTGGAGCCCGTGTCCAAGAATCATCAGTAGGCACATTTTCCTCGCTTAAAGTGATTGCTCTAGTGGACTGTTATAAAATAAAGAAATTGTTTGCAGCTGATTGGGTTCTACACAACTTGGAAAATCTCACCGTTTCAGATTGTAGTGAATTGGAAGAAATAATAACAGAACCCGAAGGAGAAGGAATGGGTACAAATAATGATTCCATCAAGTTCAATTTTCCCAAACTGAGGATTTTAAATTTGTCCAATCTACCAAAATTGAAGGGCATTTGTAGTGAAAACGCAGTGATGGTTTGTAATTCTCTCCAAGTCATTGAAATAAGTTATTGTCTCAAGGTAAAGCGGATTCCTATCTATCTCCCACAGCTTGAATCTCCTTCTAATACTCTCCAGGAAATCCGCGTGAATACAACAGCTTGGTGGGAATCAGTGGAGTGGGAGCATCCTATTCTCAAAGTTAAGAAAGTTGTTCAACCTTTGGTCAAGTTCTGCAATGGCTCCGGGGATTGGATTGGAAGCCGGTTCGAGAGCACAAGGTACGAATATATATATTGCTAGCTGCATATATCTAAGGGAAGAATGAGGAGGAGGCTGCTGTGGTGTTGTTTGCTTTGCAATTCTAGAGGTGTCTTATTTTCTTAACACCAGTTTAAAATAAGAATAAGATTCTCAGCTACTATTCAATATTTAACTCTTTAAATTTAGTTCTAACTTCAATTCATTTACTTTTATTTAGACTAAGGACTGAAAAGATTTAATGAGAAAATTAATTTATTTTAGTAATTTAATTATTTTTAAACATGTTTGGTAACCCATAATGGAAGTTACTAGTAGTGTAGATACGGATGAGTAAAATAGGGATCTACTTTTCATTTAATAAGGAAGAAATTCAATTTTTTTATATTTTATTTTATATTATTTCATTTAAGATTTTATCAAATAGATTTATAACTTAAATTCAACACTTAATTCCTTTTAATACTTATTTTTTTAACACCTAAATATTATTCTCACTTGAACTCAAAAGTCTAAAATAAGAAAATTTAAGCAGAGTGTTGCTGTACATCATTCCCTTCTCTGCAATGCACATCAACACTCTGCTTAAATTTTTAAGTAACTATTTTGTCTTGATTATATTTCCCATGATTTTTGAATTTTCGTAAGCCAATTATATGGCTAATTAAGTAATAAATTTGTCTAGGTTTCAAATTGATTGACATAAAATTTAAGATTCATTCTATATTTAAAATTATTTTCTCTTTCCTCCTTATAATGAATTTGTTCATTTATATAAAAAAAAAATCACAAAAGTAGAGGTGGTTTCATTTAAAAGAATAATGAATTTGTTTTTTTCATTTAAAGAATTTAATCCCTGTCAATTTTGAAAGTGAGCAATTAAGGACGATTACACACAAAAATTAATATTTTTCACCAATTATACATAATTTATTTGATATACTAACAAAGTAAACCTTCAATATTTACATATTTTATCAATTTAGTCATAATTCTAAAAAATTACAATTTTTAAAACAAAAATCTAAAAAGAATATATAACAAAATTTTAACTTCAAATATATAGATAGATAAAATATGTCGTGTTCAAAGTCTGCTTCAATTCTTTTCTTTCTTTCTTTCTTTTTTTCTTTTTTTTTTTTTTTTTTTTTTTTGCAAATTTTTGCAGTCCATGGTGAATCCAGAGAACTCTAGTGGATTACCGGAAACTCCAAAGCCTTAGATACAGATTAAAGGAAAAAAAAAGAAAAAAGAAGAATTTTTTTACTAACTTAAAAACTCTGCTCTTTATCACATCAATTCAAAAATATAAAACTTTGGGACTTCTTTTTCGTCCAACTTATATTAATTTTTCTTACCACTACAAAATATCAGGTTTGTTCCTTAAATTTCCATGTTTTTCAATATTTTATTCATGTTAGTTTTTAGTTTATATTCATTGACTTTATTTTTTAAAATAAAATTTGATCTGCTATAACTATGCACTATGATCAGTTGTATATTCATTGAACTTTGGGAAACAAAGTAGATTAAAATTTTAAAATAACAATAAGATTCCCAACTAGTATTCAATATTTAAATTTAGAAAACACAGTTGAAATGTTCAACTTTAGTTGAATTCATTTACTTTTATTTAGACTAAGTCCTGTTTGACTGAAAATTAAATTTTTTTTATAATCTACAATTAAAATTATTCAATAATTTTTTTTTTAAAAAAAGTTAAGCAAAAAAGAAAAAGGTTGACGAAGAAAGTACTGCATATTGTTAAGCAAAAAGGTTTCAATTCCTTATTCAATTGGATCTGTTGAAGCGGTTGAAAGAGCTGAGCATTAGCATTTGCAGCTTTAATCCAAACCGTCAGATTCAGGTAAGCTTCAAGGGACTGCCCTTACAGAATACATCTTATACTCTACTACTTGTGATGGCTGTGTTCTTCTCTTACATTGTGAAAAACAAGTAATATTGACACACATATATGCACCCAAATCTTATTTGATCTTAAGTAGGCTATATGTCTATATCATATTATTTAATTTCGTCATTTTTATGTGGATCTTACATATATGTTATTAAGTGTTGCACTATTGTGTGTGTAAAGAAAGATTTAGCAGTTGATAAGTTAGATCTAGTGTCAACGACCAGATTTTTGGTGTGTCTTGTCCTTTTTAGTGAACTTTATTTGGAAGATTTACACGTTCTGAAAAAAGGATTCAGCCACTTAAAATAGCTCGACTAGCCGTATTTGAATGATTTTAATTGTAGTTTGATTTTCTGATTCTTGAATTTAATCAGGGAAAGAAGAGCTTTTTAATGGCTGAACTCGTGGGGCCAATCCTTGAGGTTATTAAGGTCATCGGCCGTCCAGCTAGAAAATATCTAAAATACCAAAGGAAATTCACTGTATACGTTGCTGATTTCAAGCAAGCACAAGATGATTTGCTTGCCAAGAAGGCAGATATTCAACGGCAATTGGACGAAGAGTGTGACCATGGGAAAATGCCAAAGCAAGAAGTTGAAAGATGGTTCAAGAAGGTAGAGGAAAAGCTTGCTCATGCTCAGAATGTTGAAGAAAAAGTCAGCAAAGGAAAATGTCTCTTTCGTTCTTCCTTGGGAGCTTGTTGATGAAACGACTCATGCATTGAAAGAAGTACAAGCTGAAGGCAATTTCTCTGGTAGATTGGTTGTTAATGATCCTTCTATTGTAGCGGTTAAACTACCTACACAGAATTTAGTAGGTCATCAGGTCAGTGTTAGAGATGAAATATATGGGTATCTGATGGGAGATGAAGTTGGAATAATGGGATGGGGGGGGGGATAGGCAAAACGACCATAATGAAAAATGTGTATAATAGGTTAATCCGAGAAGCTAAGTTCAAAAAATTGATATGGATTACAGTATCTCGAAACTTAGACATTCAAAGCATACAGAAGGACATTGCAAGCCAACAAAAAAGGGCATTGCCGGATCACGAGAACACAATTGTCAGGGCAGGAAAATTATCAGAAACTTTAAGGGAGCAAGGGAGATATGCGCTGATATTGGATGATGTGTGGAGTAGTTTTCCTCTTGAGGACATTGGAATCAATGAGCTAACAAAAGTCAATGGATGCATAGTGTTGACAACACGTTCAGAAGAGGTTATTCGGTCAATGGGATGTAAGAAAGTTCAAGTGGCTTGTCTTTCTATGCATGAGGCGATGGACTTATTCTTGAGCAAAGTTGGACAAGACGTATCGGCAAATCCAACTTTAGAATCATTTATGAAACTTGTTGTGGGGGAATGTGATGGACTTCCTCTTGCACATGTCACACTAGCAGCTTCTATGAAGGGAATATCAAATCCTCGTGTGTGGAAAAATGTTGTAAATGAACTGAGAGGTTACATTAGAAACATTCAGGATATAGAAGACAAGGTGTTTGGCTCCTTAAAATTCAGCTATGATCGTCTGAAAAAAGAAGACCAAGATCGCTTCTCTTATTGTGCATTATATCCTGAGGATCATCAAATCGAAAAAGAGGAGATAATCCAATACTGGATGGAAGGACTTATAGACGAAATGGGAAGTCGAAAAGCAATGGAAGATAACGGTCACTCCATTTTAGAGAAGTTCGAACAAAATTGTTTGCTTGAAAGGGTTGAGAATAGTGCATATGTAAAGATGCATGATGTTTTCCGAGATATGGCGTTGCATATCAAAAGAAAAAGATTTATGGTAAAAGCTGGTAAGCAGTTGAAAGAGCTACCAAATGAGGAAGAATGGGGTGAAGATTTGGAGAAGGTTTCTTTGATGTACAATTCCATCTCAGCAATTCCTCAACATATGAAGTGTCCGAAATTCCCAAAACTCACAACATTGTTGCCCTCACGTAATTCTTTGAGAGAAATTCCAGAGTCTTTCTTTGAGCACTTTCCTAACCTTAAGATTCTTGATCTTTCTCATAATCCTTTTGAGAGTTTGCCTAGCTCTATTTCTGCTTTGGAGAAACTCACGGCATTGTTGCTTAATGGCTGTTACAATTTAGAGAGTTTGCCCTCTGTATTGAAGCTTCAAGCTTTAAAGAAATTGCGCCTTCGAGGAAGTGGAATCAAGGAAATCCCTCAAGGTTTGGAAATGTTGGTAAATCTTAGATATCTTGATCTTTTAGCAAGGCATCCAATATTAAGAAATCCAGAACAAATGAGGGAATTTAACAAGTTGCAAGTTTTTGAAGGCTGGTTCTGTAACATGGGTGACTGGAACATGTATGTGGGCCAAAGAAAAAAGCTTTATAAATACTCTATCTTGGTGTGTCCCCTGTACCCAAGTAGAGATATTCCTTCGCCTTCTAGTAATCTGGTTGCATTTGAGAGGATTGAAATTAATTCTGGAGATGCAGTTATGCTTCCCTATGATATTCAACAATTACATCTGAAGCATTGCTATGGTGCAAGGAGTTTAAATGATATTAGATTTAGGGATGCAATTGATTTGAAGGAATGTACAGTGGAGGATTGTTTTGATTTGGAGTCCATATTTTCATCCAAGAATGATCAGCTCAAAAAACTCAAGTCTCTGACACTACGAAATTTAGCGGATTTGAAAGTCCTAGTTGGAGTTGGAGAATCATCATTGGGCACATTTTCCTCCCTCAAAGAGATTACTCTATGTAGTTGTCCTAAAATAAAGAAATTGTTTGCAGCTGATTGGGCTCTACACAACTTGGAAAAGATCGAGGTTAGCTACTGTTTGCAATTGGAAGAAATAATAACAGAAACCGAAGGAGAAGGAATGGGTACAAGTAATGATTCCATCAAGTTCAATTTTCCCAAACTGAAGACTTTAATTTTGTCCAATCTACGAAAATTGAAGGGCATTTGTAGTGAAAATGCAGTGATGGTTTGTAAATCTCTCCAAGTAATTGAAATAAGTAATTGTCCCAAGGTAAACCGGATTCCTCTCTATCTTCCACAGCTTGAGGTTGATGATGAGGGACAACTATCTCCTTTTAATACTCTCCAGGAAATCCGCGTGCGGAAAACAGATTGGTGGGGATCAGTGGAGTGGGAGCACCCTAATCTCAATGTTAAGAATGTTGTTCAACCTTTGCTCAAGTTCTGCAATCGCTACAAGTTGGAGTGGAGGCCAGGTGTTGAAATGTCTTGGACTTAGTATCAGATGAAATGTAATAAAGTAAAACCTTATTCTAAAATAAAATAAAAGAAATATAGATATACATATATTATTTTTATTTTATTTTAATAAAAATTCGGGTTACTCAATTTTAACAGCTATATATTAGAGTGCAAATCAATTAGATTAAGTAGGTTGCGAAATTATGTAGTTTCACATTATAAATTTAATTAAGACTACTATTGCTTGTGGTTTATCTATTTTGCTACATGCATACATATAATGGAAGAAGAAGAAATCGGTCTAGGCAAGTGTCTTTGCTTTAAGGAAAAACGTTCATATAATTCAGTTGGATAACTAGAAGGAATTGAGCCTTTCTTTCTCTAAATCCTGAATGTTGTTTAACAGATGTGAAATTTCAAGATAATAACTGATTTTCCCCATCAACATTTCACCCTATTTGCTTCTCTTCGGTTGAGTATAGTTAAATTACTTTTATTACAAGTGATAGTTACTTTTCTTTTACTATATTGATAAAATTACTATTAAATCGTTAAGTTTTTTTTTTTAAAAGGAAAAAAATTTAACCTATAAATTAATACCTAAATTACTTTATTTTTTTCAAGTTTATACCTAAATTATCCCATTAATCATTTTATACTGAAATGCCATATCCGTTAAAAAATTAATAGCTAATAATAGATTGTCACATCATATAAAATTGACTTAAGAGTGTAAAAAGCCCTCAAACTTTTTAAAAAAAACAATTAAGCCTCTTTTTTTTTTTCACTCAATTGAGCACTTGAACTTTCAAAGTGCATCAAAAAGACCCTCAAACTTCTTCAAAAAAAGAGAGCAATTAATCCTCTACATTAATTTTTTTCACTCAATTGGGTACTTGAACTTTCAAAATGCATAAAAAAGACTCAAATTTTCTAAAAAAAAGTAATTAAGCCCCTGGACTTATTAAAAATTAGGAAAAAGAATTATAAAAAATTATTAAATTTTAGAAAAATTATTAAATTTTAATAAAAATATAAAATATATTAAAAATTAGAATTTTTTAATAAAAATCATAAAAAAATAAAAAATTGTAAAATTTTATAAAAATAATAAAAAAAATTAACAATCCCTAATTTTTTTTTAATTAAAGTCATCACCTATCACAATACAACATGACATGTGGTGAAAAATGATAATAAAAAAAAATCAATAAAAAGTTATAAAAAAATTATAAAATGTTTCTTTTGGTACTTTCCTAACCTTAAGATTCTTTCTTTCTCATAATCCTCTTGAGAGTTTGCCTAGCTCTATTTCTGCTTTGGAGGAACTCACGGTATTGTTGCTTATTAGATGTTATAATTTAGCGAGTTTGCCTTCTGTATTGAAGCTTCAAGCTTTAAAGAAATTGTGTCTTCGAGGAAGTGGAATCAAGGAAATCCCTCAAGGTTTGGAAATGTTGGTAAATCTTAGATATCTTGATCTTTTAGAATGCATCCAATATTAAGAAATCCATAACAAATGAGGGAATTTAATGAGTTAGAAGTTTTTGAAGTCTGGTTCTGTAACATGGGTGACGGGAACATGTATGTGGGCCAGAGAAAAAGGCTTCATAAATACTCCATCTTGGTGTGCCCCCTGAACCGAAGTAAAGATATTCCTTCGCCTTCTAGTAAACTGGTTCTATTTGAGAGGATTGAAATTATTTTTGGAGATGCAGTCATGCTTCCCTATGATATTCAACAATTACATCTGAAGCATTTCTATGGTGCAAGGAGTTTAAATGATATTAGATTGAGGGATGCAATTGATTTGAAGGGATGTACAGTGAAGGATTGTTTTGATTTGGAGTCCATATTTTCATCCAAGTGTGATCAGCTTAAAAAACTTGAGTCTCTTACACTACGAAATTTACCAGATTTGATAGTCCTAGTTGGAGTTGGAGAATCATCATTAACCACATTTTCCTCCCGAAAAGAGATTACTCTATGTAGTTCTCATAAAATAAAGAAATTGTTTGAAGCTGATCGGGCTCTACACAACTTGGAAAAGATTGAGGTTAACCATTGTTTGCAATTGGAAGAAATAATAACAGAACCCGAAGGAGAAGGAATGGGTACAAATAATGATTCCCTCAAGTTCATTTTCCCATATTGACGACTTTAATTTTGTCCAATCTACCAAAATTGAAGGGCATTTGTAGTGAAAATGCAATGATGGTTTGTAATTCTCTCCAAGTCATTGAAATAAGTAACTGACCCAAGGTAAAGCAAATTCCTCTCTATCTTCCACAGCTTGAGGTTGATTGTTAGAAGATGGCTTACATACAGACCAAGGTAGTTTGAGCCATGCAAGTTGCAGCTGAAGCATACACTTTTGTTTTGTTACTTTTCAACAATATTTTGTTGCTTAGTTAGATTAGAACTAAGTTAGTGATATGCTTGACATAATTTGGGGCTGATAGTTTTCATAAATCAGCTTAACCAAGAGTGCAAGCAAGGTTTTATAAGTTTCAAGACTTAGTTAGTGGAGTTAGGTATGTTTAGGTAACATTTTCATTTTTTTGACAAGCTAATTGCTTGGTATATGTAATGCCTTTTGTTCTCAATGAAAAGATGATGAATCTTTCAGCAAATTCTTCTTCTTCTTTTGGTTATCTGTCAAGCATTCTATTCATATAGCTTAAGCTGAATTTCTTTATTTGTTTAGCAAGATATTGAAGCTTAAAGCTTAAGTTTCAGCTAAAATTTCTTATTTTGGTTTCTTAGTTCCAACAATTGGTATCGAAAGTTGATTTCTTAGAGGACCTTTTTCTTTTCTATTCTTAAAAGTAATGTCTTCATCAGGTTTCTCTCCAGCATCACCACTAGTGTTCAATGGTAAAGGCTACCACAATTGGGTAGTGAAAATGAAGACCTACCTACAGGCATTTGAATTATAGGAGGTTGTCAATGCTAATGCAGAACCACCATCCTTAAAAGCTAACCCCACGGTAGCTCAGATCAGGCAATACTCTGATGACAGAGCCAAGAGGTACAAGGCAATGTCTTACATTCAAAATAGTGTGTCAGACTTGATTTTCACAAGGATTATGGCCTGTGAGACTCCAAAATAGGCTTGGGACAGGCTCAAAGAGGAGTTTCAAGGAACTAAAAAAATAAGACAACAACAACTCTTGAATTTGAGAAGGGACTTTGAAAATTTGAAGATGAAGGAATCAGAAACAGTTAAGTAATATTCAAACAAAATTATGGTTGTTGTGAACAACATCAGATTGTTTGGAGACCAATTCAGTAAAGCTAGAATAGTGGAAAAGGTTATTTCAACCTTACCTGAGAGATATAAAGCCAAAATCTCTTCCTTGGAAGATTCAAGAGATCTATCAAGCATCTCTTTGACTGAACTAATCAATGCCCTCTATGCTTAAGATCAAAGAAGAGCTAGCAGACAGGAAGGCATCAAGAAGGTGCCTTTCAAGCCAAGAACGGACTAACCTCGAGCTCCTCTAGCTACAAATGGAAAAAAACTTGGCCAGACAAATCAAGAAGAGATGGAGCAAGAAGAAGGCATCCACCTTACTCACATTGCAAAAGAGTTAGCCATCCTGAAGCTAACTGCTGGTACAAACCTGATGTGCAGTGCAAGGTTTGTAAACATATGGGTCATGTTGAGAAGGTTTGCAAAAACAAAGGCAAGCAGAAGCAAAACTAGCCTCAACAACCTAGAACGGAAGCACAAGTGGAAGAAAAAGGTTGTGATCAGGAAGAACAAGTATTTGATGTCTCTACTCGACTGCCAGAATAAAAACCACAAAAGGACGGATGATTGATAGTGGTTGCACGAACCACATGACACCTGATGTTGCCATTTTCAAGAGCATTGATAGAAGTTTTAGCACAAAAGTAAAAGTGGGCAATGGACACTATATTAAAATAGAAGGCAAGGGAGATATACTGATTGACACTCTTTCAGGTATCAAACTCATTTCCAATGTTTTGTTAGTACCTGAAATATACAGAAATCTGTTAAGTATTGCTCAACTAGTTGAAAAGGGATATTCTATTGTATTCAAAGACAAAGAATGCCTGATTAGTAATCCAAGTGGATCCAAACTCATGTCAATGACCATAACTGACAGAAGTTTTATTATGGACGGGAATAAAAGTTCATACAGTGCCTACACAACTGTCTTAGATGAGTCTAAATTGTGGCATAAAAGATTAGGCCATGTCAACTATAAGTCTCTACTTTATTTGTCTAAAGAAGACTTGGTTGAAAATTTCACAAAAACAGTTGAAAAAGAGGATGTTTGTAAAGTGTGTCAGCTAGAAAGCAAGCTAGACTGCCATTTTCTTTGAACAATGCCTGAAGAGCCTTTGAAAAGTTGTAGTTAATCCACACTGATGTGTGTGGCCCATGAAGACACAATCCTTGAATGGTAGTAGGTACTTCATTATTTTCATTGATTATTATTCAAGGTTCTGCTGGGTTTACTTCCTAAAGAACAATTCAGAAGTAGCATCAGTGTTTTGAAAATTCAAGGTTGCAGCAGAAGCTCAATCAGGTTGCAAGCTCAGGACACTAAAGTCAAACAATGGCACAGAGTATCCTTCAGCAATGTTTCAAAGTTTTTGTAAAGAATCAGGCACCAAACACCAGCTTACAAACATCTATACACCTTAGCGAAATGGTGTCAGTGAGAGGAAGAATCAAACTTTGATGGATATGGCCAGACGCTTGATGTTTGAGAGGAATTTACCGAAAAGTTTTTGGGCTGAGGCAGTGAACACTGTAATTTACCTTCAAAATAGGCTACCAACCAAGGCACTATTTCAAAAAACACCATTTAAGGTCTGGTTTAGGTTTAAACCATTAGTTGCTCATCTAAAGGTCTTTGGTTGCATATGTTATGCACATATACCAGCAGTAAAGAGCGGCAAATTAGCAAAGAAAGCTCAGTCAGGCATTCTAGTAGGCTATAGCAGTGTCAAAAAGGGCTATAAGATTTTAGATCCTTCAACCTACAAAGTCTTTGTAAGCAGAGATGTTTTATTTAATGAAAGGTCAAGCTAGAATTGGGATAAAAGTGAACCAGAATATACTGCTGAAGACTTGGTGACAGAGCAGACTGAAGTTGATCAAAATGATCTTGAGATGGATATTGATCATGAGCCAGTTAGGGGAACCAAGCCACTAAGTGAAATATATGAGAGGGCAGATATAGTTACTGTTGAACCAAAATGTTTTGAAGAAGCTCAAGCTCAAGAAGGATGGAGGCAAGCCATGCTTGCTGAAATGAGCATGATTCACAAAAATCAAACATGGGAGTTAGCTGCAAGGCCAGTTCATAAGAAGGTTATAGGAGTAAAATGGGTGTTTCGAGCTAAGCACAATGCTGATGGAACTTTGAACAAGCTAAAAGTAAGGTTAGCAGTGAAGGGATTCAGTCAGAAATATGGGATTGATTACTTTCAGACATTTGACCAATGGCTAGGCTTGATACAATCAGACTACTGGTTGCATTGGCTGCTCAAAAATAGTTGAAAATACATCAACTTGATGTAAAATCTACTTTCCTCAATGGCTTTCTTCATGAGGAGATATTTGTTAAATAGCGAGAGGGTTTTAAGGTTGCTGGTGAAGAAGACAAAGTGTTCAAGCTAAGAAAAGCCTTGTATGGCTTAAAACAGGTACCAAAGGCCTGGTATGACAGAATCGACACCTACCTAGTAAGCCTAAGGTTCAAGAGAAGCATTAGTGAGCTAACACTATATATGAAGAAGGAAAATAATGAAACACTATTTATAATGTCTCTGTATGTGGATGACTTGTTGGTAACAAGTGAAAACAATGTTGTGCTTCCATATTTCAAAAGAAAAATAGATAGCATGTTTGAAATGTCAAATTTAGGTGAAATGTCCTATTTTCTTGGCATGAAAGTATTTGAGACTCAGCAAGGGATTTTCTTAAGCCAAAAGGCATATTCCTTGAAAATTCTGAACAAATTCTCCATGCAGAATTGTAAAGCAACTAGCACTCCATTTGCTATTGTTGAAAAGCTGACAAGCCAATGTGATTTCAAGAAAGTGTGTAAATCAACCTATAGGAGCCTAGTTGGATGTCTGCTCTACTTAACAGCCACAAGACCAAACATAATGTTTACAGTTAGCCTCCTATCTAGGTTCATGCACTGTTGTAATGTGAACCATTTTCAAGCTGCTAAGAGAGTTCTCAAGTACATTAAAGACACTCTGAGCTTTATAATAATGTTTACTAAGGTTGACTGCATAAAGCTCTTTGGTTTTACTGACAGTGACTGGACAGGATCAATAGATAACATGAAAAGCACCTCAAGGTATCTGTGTACCCTTGGTTCAGCTATTTTTGTTGGAGTTCAAAAAAGAAAACTATTGTTGCCCAATCAACAACTGAGGCAGAATATGTAACAGCTGCAAGAGCTGTTAACCAAGCGATTTGGTTAAGGAAGATCATGGCAAATATGAACTTGCATCAAAGAGAAGCAATAGAGATCAGATGTGATAACCAATCTGCTATTGCAATTGTAAAGAATCTAGTGTTTCATGGAAAAATAAAGTATTTTAAGGTCAAGTTTCATTTTGTTAGGGAAATGGAACAATCTCAAGAAATCAGACTGGTTCATTGTAGTTTTAAAGACCAGTCATGAAAAACAAAGTATTTTAAGGTCAAGTTTCATTTTGTTAGGGAAATAGAACAATCTCAAGAAATCAGATTGGTTCATTGCAGTTCTAAAGACCAGTTAACAGATATCTTGACAAATCCTCTTTGTGTGTCAAGGTTAAAGAATTTGAGAGCCAAGTTAAGAGTTTACAGCAAGCAAGCCAAGGAGGAGTGTTAGAAGATGGCCTACATGCAGACCAAGGTCGTTCGAGCCATGCAAGTTGTAGTTGAAGCATATGCTGTTGTTTGTTACTTTTCAACAATTTTTTGTTGCTTAGTTAGATTAGAACTAAGTTAGTGGCATGATTGATGTAATTTGGTGCTAATAGATTTGATAAATCAGCTTAACCAAGAGTGCAAGAGAGGTTTTATAAGTTTCAAAACCTAGTTAGTGGAGTTAGGTATGTTTAGATAACATTTTCATTTTTTTTTTTTTGACAAGCTAATTGCTTGGTATATATAATGCCTTCTGTTCTCAATGAAAAGATGATGAATCTTTCAGCAAATTCTTCTTCTTTTGGTTTTCTATCAAGCATTCTGTTCATTTAGCTTAAGCTAAATTTCTTTGTTTGTTTAGCAAGATATTGAAGCTTAAAGCTTAAGTTTCAGCTGAAATTTCTTATGGGTGGCACAGGACTGAGCAACCGCAATTAGACATAAACACTGCAAAACAAGAAAATAAGAGTTGAAATCACAAGGACAAAAGATTGGAAATTATTTTTACAGCAAAGAAATAAAGAGAGGGAAAAAATTAAGGGAAACAGAGAAAAACAAAGGAAAAAGTAAAGGCAGGAAACTGGGAGAATGATGGATATGAGATTAGAGTGAGAAAGAGAAACGGCAATATTTTGGGATAATTTTCAAAAAGAAAACTATTCATATCCCACTAATCAATCACCTAACAGATTTCTAGAATTAAAATTCAACCCAAATTCTACCACTTGGACGGCACAAGCTAAGGAATTAGTAAAAGTATTTCTATTTTACACACATAAAAATTTGAACACAAGATCTCTACGTAAGCTAAAGTCTTACCATTAAATTAACAAATTCATTATTATCATTAATAGCACGAAAAATAATATATAAGCTAGATCTTCAAAGTCAAGGACTAGAACAAAAATTAATAAAAATTTGATAAAAAAAAGATTTGAACACAAAACCTTTAACGCATAAACACAATACTTAACCACTAAACAAAATTAATTCACTTGACTTAAATTCAAAACGTTTATCCTAAAAACAAAATGTGACCACTCTTGACTTACCGACCCAATTTCTACTAATTTGATTTTTGAAATGTAACACATACCATAATATTTATATTTAAATATATATAAACATGAACATAAAATATAAATACTTAAACAAAAATAGAGAGTAAAAAAACATAATTAAGCAAAGCCATACATTTTATTTGGGTTTTCCTTAGTCACAAACATTAAAAATTTAGCTGGCACATGAAGCTTTTTGGCATGTAGTAGGCACGCTTGCCTTTGTTTTCATCTTATGGTAAAGTTGTAGTATTTGTTTAATACATCCAAAAAATTTATTGCCTTGAGAATTGGATCCATCGTTGAACAGCCAGCTACAACGCATTATTTTGTCTAGGAAGCCTAAGATTTGACACATCACCCCACTATTAGACTACTGACTAAAAAAAAAAAGTTGAAAGGAAGAACAGTACTGAAGTGTGTCCTTGGCATTGTTCCAATTGTTCCATGGTATTTACTGCGTTATTCCAGATCATCAAATTCAGGTAAGCTTCAATGAACTATTCCTAGAATCATCATGCATCTTAACTATGTTACTTGTGCTACCTTTTTTATATACACGCAAATCTTATGTATGTTACATATATCATTTAATTTAGTCCTTGTATATGGATTCCAGATACATATATGTTAATATGTACTACATTAGTATGTATGTAATCAAAGGCCTATAAATTGATGACTAGATCTGGTGTTTTAGAGTTGAGATCTAGGTGTATCCTCGCATTATGTTTGTAATTTTAGTGAATTTTGTTTGAAAAATTTAAAGGTTTTGGACATGGTTAGAGGATTCACCCACTTAAATAATCTCAACTGGTTGTATACTATTATAACTGTAGTTTAATTTTCTGATTCTTGAACTCAATCAATCAATATGTTAAATATGATGCAGGAGAAACTAGAGCTTTTTTAATGGCTGAACTCGTGGGGCCATTTATGTTATTAAGTTCATCAGCCGTAATGCTAGAAATTATTTAAAATGCCAAAGGGAGTTCACTGAATACGTTGATGATTTCAAACAAGCGCAAGCAGATTTGCATGCCAATGAGGTAAATATTCAACAGCAATTGAAAGACAAGCATCACTTCAGGAAAATGCCAAAGCTGGAAATTGAAAGATAGTTCAAGAAGGTAAAGGAAAAGCTCTCTCATGCTCAACATGTTGAGGACAAAGTTAGTATAGGAAAATATCTCTTTTGTTTTTTTTATTGAAGCTTGTTGATGAGTCTACTCAGGCAATGGAAGAAGTGCATACAGAAGGTCGTTTCTCTAGGAGCTTGATGGTTAATGATCCTTCTACAGTAGCGGTTAACTTACCTACACCAGAGTTAACAGGTGCAGCCAATGTTAGAGAAGAAATTTATCAATATTTGATGCGAGATGAAGTTGGAATGATTGGAGTATGTGGAATGGGCGGAATCGGAAAAACAACCATAATGAAAGACGTCCACAATAGGTTGTTGAAATAAAGTAAATTTAGAAAATTGGTTTCGGTAACTGTATCCCAAAATTTTGATATTTAAAGGCTGCAGAAGAATTGTTGAGTATTGGCCTGCAATGCAACATGTGACCAGCAGCAACAGAAATAGTAGCAGCTCATCAAGCAGACCAGCAGAAGCTGAATCAAGAGCAGCAACTAGTTGGCTTTATTTTGTTCATTTTGTTCCTATGTAACTTTGTTTAGTTGCCTTGTAATTTGTTCACAAAGTTAGGATTAGAATTTGATTTGAAATTGATGTAGTAGCTGATATGTCAGCTTGCTTTTGTGTGTAATTCAAATTTATATTAGTGTGTACTAAGTGCGAGCAGTTATATTATTAGGTAATTGTCCAATTTGCTTTTGTAACTTACATATATTTTGAAATTATCAATGAAATGATTTGATTTTTCCATATTTTTGTTATTCATACTTTGCAATCTCTCATTTTACTTCGGTTTCATATAGTTTTCTTTGCAAATTCAAATTTGTTTTTCTTGCTTTGTTGCTGCCAATGTTCCAAAAAATGGTAATCAGAGCCTAAGTCTTTGAGGGACTCTGTTGTTAGTTGCTGCATTGAGAACACAAGCTTGAGAAGAAAGAAATCGAAGCAGTTGAGTTTGTTTCAGTAAAATAAGTTTCACACCTCCTCCACCACCTGTGTTTACTGGTGAGAACTACCACATTTGGGTAGTCAAGATGAAGACATACCTTCAAGCACAAGATTTATGGAATGTGGTTGAGAATGATGTTAAACCACCTCCAGTGAGGGTCAATCCCACGATTGCTCAAATAAGGCAGCACGGTGAGGAGAGCACCAAGAAGCATAAAGCTTTGGCTTGCTTGCAGAATGGAGTCTTTGATGTAATCTTCACTCAGATAATGGCTTGTGACTCATCTAAGCAAGCTTAGGAAAAGCTGAATGAGGAATTCATGGGTTCAAACAAACTAGGCAGCAACAGTTAATCAATCTCAGGAGAGATTTTGAAAACTTAAAAATGAAAGAGCCTGAAACTATAAAGCAATACTCAGACAGGATAATGGCCATTGTTAACAGCATAAGGCTCATTGGATAAGATTTCAGTAAGAGCAGAGTTGTTGAAAAAGTGATCACCACTCTCATTGAAAAGTTTGAGTCCAAAATTTCATCACTAGAGGACTCGAGAGATTTGTCAGCCATTTCATTGTCTGAGTTGATAAACTCATTGTATGCGTTTGAACAAATGAGGGCCAACAGGCAAAAAGAGCATCCTGAAAGAGCCTTCCAAGCAAAGGCCAAAGAAGGCTCAGGTTCAAGCCAGAAAAGAAAGAAGCCTTGGCTCGATAAAAGGGAGAAACCAAGGAGGGATGCAGGCAAGAAGAAGTTCCCACCATCCATTTACTGCAAGAAGACCATACATTTGGAGAAATATTGTTGGTAGAGGCCAGACATTCAGTGCAAAGGTTGTAAGCAGTTTGGCCATATAGAGAAAGTGTGCAATAACAAAGGGAAGGCACCAGCTCAGCAGTAAATTCAAGCCCAGGCTGTTGAGGACCTTCAAGCTTAGGAGGAGCATGTCTTTACTGCTTCATGTTCTGCAACTTTAAACAAGGCCAGATGCAACTGGTTGGTGGATAGTGGTTGTACACATCATATGACATCTGATGAAAGCTTGTTCAAAGACCTCAATAGAAGCATTGCCTCTAAAATTAGAATTGGCAATGGGAGCATGATTGAAGCCAAAGGTAGAGGCAATATGGTGATCAATACTTGTTCAGGTAACAAAGTGATTTATGATCTGCTTTTTGTGCTTGACATAGATAAGAATCTACTTAATGTTGGACAACTAGTAGAGAAAGGGTACTCAATGATTTTTTAGAATGGTACTTGCATTGTTAAAGACACATATGGTCAAGAGTTGGTCTCAGTAGCTATGATTGATAAGTGTTTCATGCTTAACATGAATCAACTTAAGAAGAAGGCTTACACTAGTCTTGTCGATAATGCTGACCTACGGCACAAAAGGTTAGGCCATGTTAACTTCAGATTACTTGATCTGTTGCATAAATTGAATTTAGTAGAAAACATATCTAAATTTGAGACTAGAGACACTATTTGTGCAGTCTGCCAACTTGATAAGCAGGCTAGATTGCCTTGTCCAGCCAACATAGCATGGACGGCTCGAGACAGACTTGAGTTAGTCCATTCTGATGTTTGTGGGCCTATGAAGACTCATTCCTTAAATGATAGCAAGTATTTTATGTTGTTCATAGATGACTTAACCAAGTTTTGTTGGGTTTACTTCTTGAAGCAAAAGTCTGAAGTGTTTGAAGCCTTTAATAAATTTAAGGCACTTGTTAAAAATCAGTCAGGTTGCAAGATCAAAGCCTTGAGAACTGACAATGGCACTGAGTACCTGTCTGAAAGATTTTAGAAGCTGTGTCAACAAGCTGGGATTTATCATCAGCTCACAAATGTTTATACTCCTTAACAAAATGGAATATGTGAGAGAAAGAATAGAACAGTGTTGAATATGGCCAGATGTATGCTATTTCAGAGCAAGCTACCAAGCAAATTTTGGGCTGAACCAATCAATACTTCAGTATATCTTCTCAACAAGCTACCAACTCATGCTATTAAGGATAAGACGCCTTTTGAAGCTTGGCATGGACTCAAGCCAACAGTTTTACACCTCAAAGTGTTTGGCTGTGTCTGTTATGCTCACATCCCTACTGAGAAGAGAACCAAGCTTGAAAAAAGGGTTGTTCCAGGAATCTTTGTTGGCTAAAGCAGTACTAAGAAGGGTTACAGGGTGTTTGATCCTTCAACAAAGAAAATTTTGGTGAGCAGGGACATCAGATTCGACAAAGTAAAGGTTTGGAGTTGGAAAGGTGAAGATGCAAGTCTGATTGAAGAAGATCGACTTGATAGAAACCTAAAACCAGTTGAAAATGAGCCCAGTAATGAAGACTTTAATAATGCTCCTGTGAGAGGCACCGAACTATTGCTGACATCTACTAAAGATGTCATGTTGCAATAGTGGAACCTTCAGATTTTGAAGAAGCTACAAGGGACAAACATTGGAAGAAGGCCATGGAAGCTGAATTGAAAATGATCTACAAGAATGACACTTGGGAACTAGTGAATAGACCAGATAACAAAAGGGTCATAGGTGTCAAGTAGGTATCTAAAGCTAAGTATAATACTGATGGCTCATTGAACAAGCACAAGGCAAGGCTTGTGGTGAAAGGCTATAGCCAGCAGTATGGCATTGATTTCATGGAGACTTTTGCACCAGTAGCAAGGCTTGACACAATCGAGCTATTATTTGTCTTAACTGCTCAGAAACAATGGAAGGTTCACCAACTGGATGTCAAGTCAGCATTTTTTAATGGCTTTCTAGAGGAGGACATTTTTGTTGAGCAACCTGATGGATTCAAAGTTCCAGGAAGAGAGGACAAAGTGTATAGGTTCAAGAATGCCTTGTATAGCCTGAAGCAGGCACCAAGAGCCTGGTATGACAGGATTGACACCTACCTGTCTGAGCTCGGATTTAAAAAAAGTGTCAGTGAAGCTACACTATATGTGAAGAGGTCAAAAAGTGAGACATTATTGATTGTATCACTCTATGTAGATGATTTGTTAGTGACTCAAAGCAAAAATAAATTGATTGATAAATTCAAAGTTCAAATGCAAGAGATATTTGAAATGAAATATTTGGAAGTCATGACATGCTTCCTTGGTATGAAAGTGAACCAATCTGATCAAGACATCTTCATCAGCCAGCATGCCTTTGCTTTGAAAATTTTTAACAGATTTTGTATGTCTAATTGTAAACCAGTGAGCACACCAATAGCACAAGGGGAGAAGTTATCTAGTAATGGGAATAAAGTAAGGGTTGATGAGAAAGAATATCGAAGCCTAGTGGGTTGCTTACTTTATTTAACAGCAACTAGGCCTGATATTATGTTTGGTGTTAGTCTCCTATCGAGATTCATGCACTGTTATAATGTGGTTCATTTTAAGCCTTAAGGCACCTAAAAGAATCCTCAGATACATCAAGGGGGCTTTGAACTATGGAGTCATGTTTAAGAAGGAAAAGGAGCTTAAGCTAATTGGATATTTTGACAGTGATTGGGCTAGCTCTATCAATGACATGAAAAGTACATCTGGCTACATCTTTACTCTTGGCTCGGGAGTTTTTTGCTGAAGCTCAAAGAAGTAACAAACTGTTGCTCAATCTACAGCTGAAGCAGAGTACATTGCAGCAGCTACTGCAGTGAATCAAGCCATTTGGCTTAGAAAGCTACTATGTGATTTAAATGAAAAACAGGTTGAAGCAACCGAAATCATAGTTGATAACTAGTCAGCAGTTGCCATAGCTAAAAATCCAGTCTTTCATGGCAAGACTAAACATTTTAAAATCAAGTTTCACTTTGTTCGAGAGGCTGAGCAATCAAAGGAAGTCAGTCTTGTACTTGTAGCTCAAAAAACCAATTGGCTGATATTTTAACTAAGCCACTTGGTGCTACAAGGTTTGAAGCTTTAAGGAGCAAAAGTGGTGTATGTTGCATATAGTTCAAGGAGGAGTGTTAAGCATTGGCCTGCAATGCAACATGTGACCAGTAGCAATAGAAACAGTAGCAGCTCATCAAGCAGACTAGCATTAGAGCTAAATCAAGAGCAGCAACTAGTTGGCTTTGTTTTGTTCATTTTGTTCCTATGTAACTTTATTTAGTTGCCTTGTAATTTGTTCACAAAGTTAGTAGGATTAGAATTTGAATTGAAATTGACGTAGTAGTTGATATGTCAGCTTGCTTTTGTATGTAATTCAAGTTTGTATTAGTGTGTATTAAGTGGGAGCAGTTATATTATTAGGTAACTGTCCAATTTGCTTTTATAACTTACATATATTTTGAAATTATCAATGAAATGATTTGATTTTTCCTCATTTTTGTCATTCAAACTTTGCATTCTCTCATTTTGCTTCGGTTTCATATAGTTTTCTTTGCAAATTCAAATTTATTTTTCTTGCTTTGTTGCTGCCAATGTTCCAACAAGAATATCACATGTCAAATAAAGGGAAACCTGTCAGATGATAAAGATACAATCATCCGTATAGGGAAGTTGTCGAAAATGTTCAAAGGACAAGGGAGTTATGTGCTAATATTGGATGATGTATGGAAAAGCTTTTCTCCTGAGGACGCCAGAATCCTTAAGCCAACATCAAATAATGGATGCAAATTATTGTTGACAACATGTGCGGAAAGGGTTTTTCGATCAATGGGATTTAAGAAAGTTCAAGTGCCTTGTCTTTCTATGGAAGAGGCTATGAACTTATTTTTAAGCAAAGCTGGACGTGACAAATTGCCCAATCCAACTTTAGAATCGTTTTTGAAAATTGTTGTGAGGGAATGTGATGGACTTCTTCTTGCTATCGTCACACTAGCTGGTTGTATGAGAGAAGTAACTAATCCTCATGTGTGGGAAAATGCTATAGATGAATTGAGAGGATACATCAGAAACATCCACGATGTGAAAGATAAGGTGTATGGATGCTTGAAATTCAGATATGATCATCATAAACAAAGAGACCAAGAAAGTTTCTTGTATTGTGCATTATATGTTGAAGATTACGCCATAAAAGAGGAGTTAATTGAACATCAGTTGATAGAAGGGCTTATAGATGAAATGGAAAGTAGAAAATCAATAGAGAGTAGTGGTTAATCCATCTTGCAGAATCTTGAAGAAAATTGTTTGCTAGAAAGGGCTGAGAGGAATTCTTATAATTCCTGTTTTATTTATAAGAAGACTGCGCATATGCATGATGTTGTTAGGGATATGGCATTGCATATTACAAGGAAAAGATTTTTGGTAAAAGCTCGTATGCAGTTGAAAGAGTTACTAAAGGAGGAAGAATGGAGTGAAGATTGGAGAAGGTTTCTTTAATGCACAACTTCATCTCAACAATTCCTCAAAGTATCAAGTTTCTGAAATTTCCAAAACTCACAACGATGCTGCTCTCACATAATTCATTGAAAGAAATTCCAGAATCTTTCTTTCAGAACTTTCCTAACCTTAAGATTCTCGATCTTTCTCATAATCCTTTTGAGAGTTTGCCCTAATCTATGTTTAGTTTGGAGAAACTCAAGGTATTATTGCTTACTAGCTATTGTAGATTAAAGAGTATAACTCCAATATTTAAGCTTCAAGCTTTGAAGAAACTGGATCTTGAAGGCAGTGGAATCAAAGAAATTCCTTAAGATTTGGAAATGTCGGTAAATCTTAGATATCTTAATCTTAAAGGCGCCTTGCATTTAAAGGAGATTCCTAAGGGATTATTGTCAAAATTATGGCGGCTTCAATTTTTGGCAATACGTTCAATATTAATAAATGCAGATGATATGAGGGAATTGAACAAGTTGGAGGTTTTTGAAGGTTGCTTCTCTAATGTGGGTGACTTGAACATGTATGCAGCTCAGAGAAAAATGCTTTATAAATACTCCATTTTGGTGTGCCCCTAGAACAATCCTATGTTATACCTGCATAGTCACTCGAATTTTAAGAAAAGGGTCAAATTTGATAGTATTGAAATTAATCCTGGAGATGCAGTTGTACTTCCATATGATATTCAGCAATTGAATCTAAAGGTTTCCAAGGGCATGAAAAGTTTAGAGGATATTGGATTGAAGGATGCAACTGATTTGAAGGAATGTGAAGTTGACTGTTGTGATAAGTTAGAGGTTTTATTTTCATCAAAATACTATCAGCTTCAAAGACTTGAGTCTCTGATACTAATACGTTTACGAAATCTGAATGTCATAGTTGGAGCTGGTGTCAAAGAATCATCAGTAGGCACATTTTTCTCCCTTAAAGTGATTACTCTAGTGAAGTATGAGAAAATAAAGAAATGTTTTTAGTTGATTAGGTTCTACACAACTTGGAAAATCTTACTGTTTCAACTTGTAGCAAATTGGAAGAAATAATAGCAGAACCTTAAAAAGAAGGAACAGGTGCCTTCAAATTTTCTCTTTCCAAACTAAAGCGCTTGACTTTGTGTTCCCTACCAGAATTGAAGAGCATTTGTAGTGAAAATGGAGTGATAGTTTGTGATTCCCCCGAATGCATTGAAATAGTTTGTGAAAAAGTAAAGCGGATTCCTCTTTATCTTCCACAGCTTCAGATTGATGATGAAGGGAAACCAACTCTATCTAATCCTCTCAAGGAAATCCGCGTGTATTCAACATATTGGTAGGAATCAATGGAATGGGATCACCTTAATTTCGATGTTAAGAAAGTTGTTAAACCTTTAGTCCTTAACTGGCTTGACAGAAGTCTGGATTGGAGGCCTTTATAATGATAATAGTGTAGGTGATAATACTCTAAAACGACATTTTTTTTATGTGCTAATTGCATGTTTATTTTGAGTATGATCCTACTAATTTGGGCTATTTATGGTCTTTTATCTTTTAAGGACTAAATTGAAGGCAAAAAGAAATTTAAGGGCAAAAAGAGTGAATTTGAAAATAAAATGAGCCAACATGTGACATAGGAAAAAAGGTGGTACCGAAAATGCAAGCATGGAAGACCTAAGGACAAAAATCCAAAGAAGAGAGGTTTTATAGCACAAGACTCTATTTAAATTTTAATTATATTAGGATAATTGTTAGATATTATTATTTAGATTTTATTTTAGCTTTAATCTTTATTTATCTTTAATTATCTTTATTTATCTGTATTTATTTTTTAGAATTTAAGTAGGACTAGACTAGGTTTCCTAGTATTATAAATAGGGGATGGAGTGACTAAAATTGGATATCATCTTTTCTGTAAACACTCCCTCCCCTAAAAAAAGCTTAGTCTTGTTATTTTCTTTGTTCAATAAAATTTTATTTTTTTATTAAATCTATTTCTTTTCCCAAAAGCATGAGCCACTAAGCCAAAGGTTGTCGAAATTCCCCAAAAAGGGTTCACGAGGCTTAGAATCTACGCTTAGCCTTCTCAACGAGTATTCATCGCTTCTCCGCATTACGGGGCTGACGCTTCCGTCCATGTCCCTTAATAAGTGATCTTTTCAACTTATGCAAGGAATAGCCGCTTTGTACGTTTTGAGAAGATTGCACAGTCAGTTTGTTGGCTTTCTACGTCAGAGGTTGGCGAGCCCAAGAGACAAAATGGCGTGGTATTCACCGTTGGGAAGTGATGATCTAGCAGAAGACAGTCCCACAAAAGTGATTGTTGGCTAGAGTCACGTTCCGCCAAATCTTAAGTCTAAAATTCTAGATTGGTGGTCGTAGGTGTCCTCTTCCACTATAACTGACTTATTCTGCTTGAGAAGGATCACTTAAAAGCCAAGGATTGGACCCATGGCAAATCGAGACAACCAGAGGCTGAAATCTCGCCACATAAGAAACTCTTTTTTTTTTCCCAAACTCTGTTTATTTTTATATTCTCCATTTTAATTTTCATAATTTATTTATTTTCGCAATTTCAATTTGACTTTCAATTCTGTTTTTATTTTGTTTTTCCAAATCAAAATTTTTAATTCTGTTTTTTTATTTTTTTCAAGAACAGAGGTTTCTTGGGCACAATTCTGCCCAAGATTTCGAGAAACAGACATTTGTGCAAAACCGGTCCCTGAGGATTTGACCCTACTTCCCTTATACTATTCTTTTTCATTGTTTAATAGGGAATAGAATATTTTTGGTGCTCTCAATGACAGCATCAGTAGGTAAGCCTTTTATCATACAAGTGCAAATCTAGCTAGTTTTTTCTTTTTCTTTTATCTTTTTATTTAATTTTTTATGTGTTTATATAACATTAAAATTTTGATTAATACTAGTATTTCATGTTCTTTATTTGTTTTGCTAGATACATGCATGCATACAAGGGAAGGAGGAGGAGGCTGTGTTGTTCTTTGCTTAGCAATTCTAGAGGTTTTCAAGATTCCGTTGTTGAAAACTTTTCTTTCTTGATTACAATAAGGGTAAATTACACCAACAGTCACTCAACTTTAGGGTAGCTAACAAAATAGTCACCTAGGTTTCATTTCTGTCACCTAACTTTTGAAAAATAACAAAACAGTCACTAACATTATAAAAAAGTGATAAAACAGTCACTGACTAACTGTTTCCGTTACTGTCTTAACAAAACCATTAATCTGTCAAGTTAACTAGCTGATGTGGCCAGTTAACTTGCCATGTTAGATGAAGAAATTGAAAAAAACCTAAAAAAATCCCTTTAACAGAGAAGAAGAAAAAGAAAAAAAAAAGTAGCAACAGAAAAAGAAGAGACTGTAAAAAAATGTCTTATTTGCCTAATTTGTTGAAATCCTAGAATTTTCATAGAGACGGGTAGAGATTCATCCCCATATATAATACTCAGCTCATCCATTTCATGCCCATATACAATATTCAGTGGGAGAGTGATATTAAACAATTTCATGCCCTCCAAAATGGAAACAGTACCCAAACTAAAGACTCAAAAGTTGATCGGAGATTGTCATATTTGTCTGCTTATGCCTTAGCGATGTTGGTATCAGATGGTGCAATGTTGCTTGATAAACCATAATTTATACATATTTTTATCCCTCGCTTAACACATTTATGAATGATTTCTCCTTCAATTTGGTGAATTTGATGCTCATAATCCTTTAATTTCATGTTTTATACTTAGGTGAGCATAGGAGAACGAAAAGAACGAGAAACGAGCCAAAAACAGAGAAAATAGGCCGATAAAGGAAAACAACACGGCCTGGACTTCCTCATACAGGCTGAACACACCTCGGTGCCATTCTAACAGGCTTGACCAAGGCCCAATTCAACCTTAATATAGGTGTGTCGATCTCTCAACCTCGACCACGGCCTGAAGTAATCGCACACGGGCGTGTCACACGAGCGTGTCCCTGCCAAGCCCTAGTTAAGTTCTACTCGAAAAAGGGCAAGTTTGAGGGCTCTTAGGCATTCTAAAGCCTATTTAAACACCCTAGAGGAAGACTAAAGAGGGCACGGAGAATAAGGAGTAAGGAATTACTCCAAGGAATCCGATTGATCCATCTCAGAAGCCAGATTCACCATCAAGACTAAAGATCTCTCCTCAATTTCCCCTTAAGGAGTTTTGGGTTTTCTTTATGTTTTGTATTCTTTATTATTCTGAGATGTTTTCTTATTTAGTTATGAACTAAAACCCCTAAATACCTAAGGCGGATGAAACCTAAGACGAATCTTGTTATTATTTTCTGAATCGTATGAAAAATATTTGACTTGTTCTTAATTATGTGTTCTTAATACTTGTTTTGGTATTTCAGGATATCTCTTCAAGTTAATGCTCTTAGTTGGAGGATGAATAGTCCCTGGCTAAGAGTGACTTTGTCATAAATAAGCGGAGTTGATTGCGTGCCTAGAGATAGAGTGACAAGATTTTACCGAATTAGGGTGAAACCTAATAAAGGAATCCATAGATCGAGTTAATGCAACCCTAGAGTGTTAATTAGAGAAAAGTCTCAGTTATTCAACCTAGGGATTAGACTTTATTAGTCTTGAATAGGGATAATAACATAACTTAGGGATTTCTACAGAACAAGTTAAATGAATAAATTGTCCGGTTCAGAGCCAAAATAACAAGTAAAGTCTAGGTGGATTTTTCCTTAGGTATTGTCCTAAATCAATCGTTTTTCCCAAAAGTAATTTCCCAATTCTATTTTCTGCAAATTACTAATTTAGTTAATTAGTTAATTGAAACAGATCCCTTTATTTCTTAGGCTAGATAATAAAAAGACAGTCATTACTAGTACTTTTAGTCCTTTGGGTTCGACAATCCAGTCTTGCTAAAGCTATACTACTACTCGGTAAGTACACTTGCCTACGTCGTGATAATAGTTAGTTTCAAGAATGACTAATCATAAATTTATAAAACTTATCACGAAAAATCACGATCAAGTTTTTGGCGCCATCGCCGGGGACTAAAATATTAGGAACACTCAATTTTTATTACTTTAGCCATTTATTTTTCATGCAAATTAATTTTATTTTAATTTTATTTTTTTTAATTTATTTTTTCTTTCTTCTGGCAGGTTCTTATAGTTTATGACTACAAGAAACCCGTCAGGACCATTACTGTTTGACGAAAAAATCGATCGCACAGGTTGTAGAAGCTGAAGAGAAATAAGACGAAGCCTAAGATACATAGAAAAAGAGAAAGAGGACGATATCTCAACTACAACCAAGGAGATGGCTAAAAATCAAGAAAATCTGCTACCTCCTGCGATACCCGCTGAATTAGCAAATCAGAATCCTGCTCCTCGTATTATGTATGATTATGCTAAACCTAATTTAATAGGAACTGAGTCAAGTATAGTTAGGCCTGCTATTGCTGCAAATAATTTTGAACTGAAACCTAACACGATTCAAATGATACAGCAATTTGTTCAGTTTGATGGTTTGCAAGATGAGGACCCCAACACTCACTTGGCGAATTTTCTGGAATTCTGCGACACTTTTAAAATTAATGGCGTTTCTGATGATGCCATTCGCCTTCGGTTATTCCCTTTCTCACTGAGGAACAAAGCTAAATAGTGGTTGAACTCGTTACCATGAGGGTCAATCACTACTTGGGAACAAATGACCAAAAAATTTTATTATAGTATTTTTCGTCAGCGAAGATAGCTAAATTATGTAATGATATCTCTTCTTTTGTGCAGATGGATTTAGAAACACTTTGCGATGCATGGGAGAGATACAAGGACCTACTACGAAGGTCCCTCACCATAGGTTACCTCTATGGCTCCAAGTTCAAACATTCTACAATGGTGTGAACCCCTCAACATGACAGATGATTGACGCAGCCGCTGGAGGCACCATCAACAACAAAACACCTGAAGAGGCTTACGAATTTATTGAAGAAATGTCACTGAATAACTATCAGTGGCAAGTTATGAGGACTAATCCAACGAAAATAGCAGGCGTTTATAACGTTAATTCGATTACTATGTTGTCAAATCAGGTAGAACTTTTGAATAAAAAGATTGATGGTTTACTTGATTCTACGCAGGTACATCCAATGATGAGGTGTGATTCAAGTGAAGTAGGTGTACATACAGAATATCAACCATTCAATCCTACAACTGCAGAGGAACAAGCCAACTATATGGGTAACAATAACTTTAGGTCTCAAAATAACGCATACAGTAATACTTATAATGCAGGTTGGAGGAACCACCCAAATTTCTCTTAGGGTGGTCAAGGGAATTAAAGGCCACAAAATCTTCCGGGTTTTTAATAGCCACCTTATCAACAGGAAAAAAAAAACCAAACCTTGAGGAGATGCTATCCAAATTCATCTTGGTGTCAGAAACCCGTTTTCAGAATACCTAGATAGCACTTAAAAATCAACATGCATCGATCCAAGGGCTCGAAACTCAGATAAGCCAGCTGTCCAAACTAAGTTCTAAAAGATCATTAGAAAGGTTACCTAGCAACACCAAACCAAATCCAAAAGAGCATGTGAAAGCAGTTACACTAAGGAGTGGGAAAGTGTTAGCTAAATCTGAAAAGAAGCTAACACAGGAAGCCGTGACAAGTGAAAAGGAGGAGGAAAGACCCGAAACACCACCAGTTCCATACCTAACAAAGTTGAAAAAGGACCGTATGGATGCACAATTTGGTAAGATTCTTAAACTTTTTAAGCAATTACATATCAACTTACCTTTTGTTGAAGCTATCTCGCAGATGCCTACATACGCTAAATTTTTGAAGGAGCTTCTAACAAATAAAAAGAAGTTTGAGGATTTATCTACAGTGGAACTCAATGAGGAGTGCTCAACCATACTCCAAAAATAAACTACCAACCAAACTCAAAGATCTAGGAACTTTTACTATTCCTTGCTTAATTGGTAGTTTGAATGTTGAGAAAGCACTAGCTGATTTAGGCGCTAGAATTAATTTAATGCCATACAAAATGTTCAAACAACTCAGTCTTGGGGAACCTAAACCCACTAGGATGAGTATTCAACTAGCCGATAGATCTGTTAAATATCCTAGGGTATTATAGAAGACATACTTGTGAAAGTAGATAAATTCATATCTCCTGTAGACTTCATTGTGCTTGACATGGACGAAGATGTGGAAGTGCCTTTAATCTTAGGGCGTCCATTTTTAGGTACTGCTAGGGTTGTAATTGATGTGGGTGACGGCAAATTGGTACTTAGAATAGGTGGTGAAGAAATTATCTTTAAAATTTATGACCCTATGAGATTCTCTTGGGAACAGGATGATTCATGCTATTTTATTAATTCTATTGATCATGCAACTCAAGACTCTTTTCAGGAAATTATACTGAAAGACACGACGGAGCTGTATCTAGCTCAAAGAGAGGAGGCAGATGATGAATCCAATGAATATCCCTCAAGACAAGCAGAATATGAGGGTATCAAGATAAACGATAAACTTAAGTGAAAACTCTCTATTGAAGAACCTCCCAAATTGGAACTTAAATAATTGCCAAATCACATGGAATATGCATATCTTGGAAATAATTCTACATTACCAGTGATTATTGCTTCTAACCTGTAACCCAAGGAAAAACAGGAATTAATCCAAGTATTAAAATAACATAAAAAAGCCATAGCTTGGAAAATTTTTGACATAAAAGGAACCAGCCCCTCTTTTTGCACCTATAAAATTTTAATGGAAGATGAGTATAAGCCATGCGCGTAGGCTTAAAGACGACTAAACCCCAATATGAAAGAAGTTGTTAAAGCTGTGGTAATTAAACTTCTAGATGTGGGAATTATTTATCCTATTTCTGACAGTTTTGGGTAAATCCTGTGCAGGTTGTTCCTAAGAAAGGAGGCATGAGAGTTGTGACCAACGAGAAGAATGAATTAATCCTGACAAGAACAGTCACAGGTTGGAGAGTTTGTATTGACTATAGGAAGTTGAATGATGCCACAAGGAAAGATCACTTTCCCTTGCCATTCATTGACCAAATGTCGGAAAGATTATCCGAGCACATGTATTACTGCTTTTTAGAAGGACTCTCTGGCTACTTCCAAATCCTAATAGCTCCTGAAGATTAAGAAAAGACGACATTCACATGCCCATATGGTATGTTCGCTTATCGTAGAATGTTTTTTGGATTATGTAATGCTCCTGCCACTTTTCAGCACTGTATGATGGCCATCTTTGACGAACTCGTGGAAGACATTATGGAGGTATTTATGGATAATTTCTCGGTATTCGGTAACTCTTTCCATATTTGCCTTAAAAATTTAAAACTAGTTTTAATAAGATGTGAGGAAACAAATCTTGTGCTTAACTGGGAGATATGTCACTTCATGGTTCAAGAAGGTGTCGTATTAGGGCATAAAATTTCTAGTAAAGGGATTGAAGTGGATAAATCTAAAATTGAAACAATCGAAAAATTATCCTCTCTTACTTCAGTCAAGGCTATTAGAAGCTTTTTAGGACATGCTGGTTTTTATAGAATATTTATTAAGGATTTTTCTAAAATAGCTAAGCCTTTGACTAAACTGATAGAAAAAGATATACCTTTTAATTTTGATCAGGAATGCTTAGAAGCATTTAACACCTTAAAAGATAAATTAATTAATGCTCCAATTATAATTGCACTTGACTAGAATTTACCTTTTAAATTAATATGTGATGCAAGTGACTTTGCAATAGGTGCGGTTTTGGGACAGCTAAGAGACAAGCACTTTCAACCTATTTATTATGCTAACAAGACGTTGACAGCCGTACAAGAAAACTACACTACCACGGAAAAAGAATTGCTAGCTGTGGTTTTTGCTTTTGATAAATTCTGATCATATCTCATATTGTCTAAAGTTGTTGTTTACACTTATCATTCTGCCCTTCGATACCTTCTAACTAAAACTTATGCAAAACCTCGCCTGATTCGATGGATTTTATTGTAGTAGGAATTTGACTTAGAAATCTAGGATAAGAAAGGAGCTGAAAATCTCGCTGTTGATCATCTTTCCAGGCTTAAAAACTCAAATACCAAAGAACTAGATGAAGTTGAAATAAATGGTTTGTTTCCTGAAGAACAATTTTTTGCTATATCTGATTCTGAGGTACATTGGTTTGCAGACATCGCGAATTTTCTAGCCGCTAACATTATCCCAAAAGGGTTAACACACCAGCAAAAGAAGCATTTCTTTAGTGATGTGAAAAACTATTTTTGGGACGACCCTTTTCTTTTTCTCATATGTGCGGATCAAGTCATTCGAAGATACGTTACAAGGTCAAAAACATCAAAGATACTAGAACATTGCCACTCAGGACCTACTGAAGGACACTATAGTGGAACTAAAATCGCGCACAAAATACTTGAATCAGGTTTTTATTGGCCCTCGTTATTCAAAGACGCTAACAGGTATGTGACTTCTTGCGACAAATGCTAACAGATAGGTAACCTCTCCAAACGTGATGAAATGTCTCAAAACTATATGCTTTCATGTGAAATATTTGACGTTTGGGGTATCGACTTCATGGGTCTATTCCCTAGTTCGTTTGGGAATAACTATATCTTAGTAGCAATTGATGATATGTCCAAATGGGTAGAAGCCCAAGCTTTACCTACTAATGACGCTAGAGTAGTAGTACGTTTCCTTAAGAAACTCTTCTCGAGATTCAGAACACCTAGAGCAATTATCAGTGACAGGGGGCACTCATTTTTGTAACATCCAATTTGAGAAAACCCTTAAGAAATACAGAGTTCATCATAGAACAGCCACCCCATACCATCCTCAAACTAGTGGACAAGTCAAAGTGGCAAACCGAGAAATCAAACGAATTCTTAAAAAGACAATAGAATCAAACAGGAAAGATTGGGCGATGAAAGTAGATGATGCTTTATGGGCTTATAGAACTACTTTTAAGACTCCTATAGGAACATTAGCTTACAGAATTATTTATGAAAAAAGTTGTCATCTACCATTCAAACTAGAGCATAAAGCTTTTTGGGCTATTAAATTTCTAAACCTTGATCCTAAACTTGCAAGTCAAAATAGGTTAATGCAGTTGAACGAGTTAGATGAGTGGTGAGCCAATGCATAAGAAAATTCACGACTATACAAGGAAGCAACAAAACGGCGCTATGACACTCGTTTGAAGCAGTGGAAGCAATTTAAAGTTAGAGATTTTGCCTTGCTTTATAATTCGAGACTCAAATTGTTTCCTGAGAACTTAAATCACCATGGTCAGAACTTCCGTAGTTCAATCTGTTTTTCCATATAGAACAGTAGAGGTAAGTCACCCATCACAATGAACTTTCAAGGTAAATGGTCATCGTCTCAAACTTTATAATGGCAAGAATTTTAAAGACGATGGAGAGGAGCTACAACTCCACGAACCTCCCTGAATACACCAACAAGGGAAAGTCAAGCTGAGACTATAAACAAGCGCTTCTCAAGAGGCAACTCGAGTACTAACGGTTTCCATTTACTTAAATTTCATTAAAGTTTCAAAATTTCTAATATTTAGACCACTAACCAAATCTTTGAACACAGGTCCACAACATCCATATGGCCATCCACACAGGCGTGTCATAGGCCGTGCCCGTAACACGAGAATAGACATGGCCGTGCGATACGGCCTTGTGAAAATAGAGTAGAAGTTTTCCCCAAAACATAGGATGCGATAAATGCCCACGGCCGTGTTTAAACATCAAAAAGCCATAATTTTTGTGAGATTATTGAGCCTTCAAGAGCATCTATTAATTCTTTCATGCTCACTTTTATTATTGCTTTGAGTGTGTCAATATTGAATTGTTATTCTAGAACTTGATTGATTATGCATGTCAAGACCACACTTTTTGATTTGATATGTCAAGATGATGGAGGCACTTAGGATTAACTCACTCATGCTATGAAAAGCCTACCTCCACATTTAACCTTTAGTAAACCCCTTTGAGCTTAACAAGCCATTCCTTGTATTACCCTTAATATTAACCCTTAACCCATTATTGTTGAAATCCTCTAAATTAATTTGATCCCTATTTTTGTCGATATTTGATTTGAATAAATTTCTTAGCTATGTCTTGTTCTTAGTAGTTAATATCTTAAAAAAAACATGTATACATATTAGTAGTGAACTTTTGTTTGTGAGCTTTGGTATTCAAATTCCATAGTCAGAAAAGAAGTTTTGTTGTACGCAAGTGATGATTAAATATTTTTCTAGTTAAGTAATTTTTCAAGTCAATCCCGATTCTAACCTTTTCTTTCAACTTGTGACCATACCCCCTAACCAAGCCTCATTACAACCTCTAAAGACCTTTTGATTGATGTATCATCTTAATTTATAGTGGTGGAGATTTGATTTTCATGCAAGCCTATGGTAGTAACTTTTCATGTTGACTGATGAGTGATGACTTCATTGTTCTTAAACACTTCGAGTGATTTGAGTGAATCTTTAGTGAGGATGTTAGACTCTGTGAGATTTCGAATCTATGGTAACTACTTAGATGAGGGGAGATGCCTAAGTTTTTCATGATTAAATACTCAACTTGGAATGTTTGAAGCTTTAATGTTCTTGTAGTTAAATTCTCAATGTATGATTACTTATGAGTTAGTTTGAGATATTATTGATAGGAATTATAAGTTGAGAAAAAGGAATTCTTAATTATGAAATGAGGATTTTGCTTGAGGACAAGCAAACGCTTAAGTGTGGGGATATTTGATAAACCATAATTTATACATATTTTTATCCCTCGCTTAACACATTTATAAATGATTTCTCCTTAAATTTGGTGAATTTGATGCTCCTAATCCTTTAATTTCATGTTTTATACTTAGGTGAGCATAGAAGAACGAAAAGAATGAGAAACGGGCCAAAAACGAAGAAAATGGGCCGACAAAGGAAAACAACACAGCCTGGACTTCCTCACACGGGCTGAACACATGCTCGTGCCATTCTAACAGGCTTGACCACGGCCCAATTCAACCTCAGCACGAGGGTGTCTATCTCTCAGCCTCGACCATGGCCTAAAGTAATCACACACGGGCGTGTCCCTGCCGAGCTCTAGTTAAGTTCTATTCGGAAAAGGGCAAGTTTAAGGGCACTTATGTAACACCCCCTACCCGTATCCATTGCCAGAATAGGGTACGAGGCATTACCGGAGTTTACTGAACATTTTCAGATAATTCTGAGTCATTTATTATTCAGATTTTGAAAATAATCATAACGTCTCTTTATTGGGCCTTCGAAGCCCAAACATACACGAGAAACCAAATGGAATTAAATCGAGATTATATAAAAAAAATTTCGCAAAATCTTAAATTTTATTTTCATCTAAGTACTTACCATTTCAATGCTTCTTGTAATTAAATATATTACCATTCAATCAATAGTTTGTCCTTTGTCTAAGTGTCAAGCCACATCATTGTTAGTATACTTCAATATATTTCATATAAATTCAACATTGATATACTTATTTTCTCGACATGTCACATTTGAGTTTAATAATTGTCTTCACTTACATAATTTCCTTGTATCAACGTATCAAAGATAATCATATATGTTCATGACATGAAACATATTAATTCTATTACCTTTTCTTTATAAGTATATATCAATCGTTTCATTATATCAATATTTCATGTTTCATCATTTCCATATATTTTAAGTATATTTATTAAAGTAAAGTTTATATCAAACTTAACATAAATTATATTCCATGTGCTTACTCTTATTTTGTTTATCTATCTTCATAATTATTTCATACAACTATTTTGTACATATATTTCCATATGACCAGTTCTTGTAAACATTTCACACAACCATTTCACGTAACCATTCGTCATCTAATACGTATTACCTGAATATCAATTGTTCAAGAGATATCATAGCGTCTCCCATCCACGGTCTTATTTATCTTTGACATGATGCCATAGTATCTTTCAACTATGGTCTTACTCATTTTCTGTCATGTTGCCATGGTATCTTTCAACCATGGTCTTATTCATTTCCCGTCATGTTGCCATGGTATCTTTCAACCATGGTCTTACACATTTCATGTCAGGTTGCCATGGTATCTTTCAACCATGGTCTTACACATTTCATGTCAGGTTGCCATGGTATCTTTCAACCATGGTCTTACACGTTTCATATCAGGTTGCCATGGTATCTTTCAACCATGGTCTTACACGTTAATATCAGGTTGCCATGGTATCTTTCAACCATGGTCTTACACATTTCATATCGAGAGAGCACACTCGCGAACCTCATCCCTTACGGTGGGATTACCGGTCAAAGCTAAATCCTCAGTAATATAAACTCATAGAGTATTGTCGGGATTACGGTCCAGGCTAAATCCCTTGCAACGACAATTACTCTAATGAGCTTGGATCGAATTACAGTCAGCTAAATTCAGACCTAATTCGGATTACCCGTCGGGCTAAATCCATTTTCCACATATTCTTCGGGAGGGCTATATCAGGATAGGATCACCCGTCAAGGGCTAGATCCTTTTACCGTCAATTCCTTTTCGAGAGATCCATCGAATTTTCCTTTTATTCAACGGGATTTCTTCCTTTATATCAAATATATCAATGTTTCATCAATTTTCATACAATGAACATTCAAATCAATAACATACATTTCAAGTATTTAAGAATATAATTCAAGTTACATGAACTTACCTCATTTCTTGTTTGTGTTTATAATTTCATTAATCCGATATCTTTTCTTTTCCACGATCAAGTTTCATATTTGAGTCGTCTGCGAATCTTTATAAATAAATTTGATCATCATTTTCTTTCATTTCATTTTCTAATGCATTTAATTAATGCTCTAGGAAAAGTTACCATTTTGCCCCTAAACTTTTAATTAATGACGATTTCATCCTTAGAATTTGGAAAATATAATTCTTGCAATTTAATCCTTATTTCTAGCTATTATTCTCATACATATTGATAACAATCCATGAATTCTGTAAAATATCAGAATTTTTCCATAATTTCAACACTTTTCAATTTAATCCCTAAAACATGTTTTCCCCCTATCTTGAATTAAATTAATGATTTCATTCAATTTTGTAATTTAAATAATAAAATTAATCCATTTCATGCAATTTGGTCATTTTTGACATTTTACAAAATTGCCCATAAAGTTTAACTTTTATTCAATTTAGTCCTTAAGCCTAAAACATGCAAATTAGCCATGCTTGCTGAATATTCATATATATATATATTTTCCTCCTCATCCTCTCCATTCCACATCCTTAAATTTATATAATATGCTTATAAGTAACATTATCAATAATTTCACTATTTACTTATATGTATATTCAAAGCTGTCCATTTGAGTCATAGTCACTAAATTATTTATTTCTTGAGTTACAGAACTCCAAATTAAGATATGTAAATTTTATCTGAAACTAGACTCACATATATTCTTACCATAAAATTTTCAGAATTTTTGGTTTAGCCAATTAGTACAGTTTATTCATTAAAATCACCCTGTTCTGCTGTCTGACAGTTCTGACCCTTCTTCACTAAAAAATATTTATCTCCTTGTACAGAATTCAAATGATGTTCTAGTTTGTTTCTAATAAAACTAGACTCATTCAGGATTCTATACATATAAATTTAAGCCCATAATGATTTTTCTTCTTTTTTTTATGATTTTTCAAAGTCTGAACAGGGTAACCCGAATTCATTCTGACATTGTCTCACAAAATTTATTATAGCTCAAAATTTACAAATCCATTGCTTACACTGTTTATTCTATGAGAAACTAGACTCAATAAGCTTTAATTCCATATTTTGTTAATCTTCAATTTTAATTTCTACAATTTATGGTGATTTTTAAAATTTAGAATACTGCTGCTGTCTAGAACTGTTTTAGTACAAGATATTAATTACCATGTTTATAACACCCTTATTTCCTTTCTCTACACTATTTCTCATCACTTTCTCTTATTTTCTCTTCACTAACATATCAAAAACATAGAACCATATGTAAGGAAACTCTACATTAACATCAATCCCAAGCTTTTTCAATAATATCAAACTTAAAAATATATTGAAATCATGATGTTCTTACCTTGTTCTATTAATTCCAACCTTCATCTTGATTTTTCTCTCCATCAGCCTTCATTTCTTGAATCCAACTTCATATTTTAACTTCCCATAGCCTCCTTAACATTTTCTCTCTTGGTAGCTAAGGAAATTCTTTTTATTTTTGGGTGAAAATGGTGAATTTTTGGTAGAAGGACCAAATTGTAAAGAAAAGAAAGTTTCTTTCTTCCTTTTCTCTTCATACGTTGGTGCATGGAAAAAAGATGATGATTCTTCATCTTTCTTTCCTTATATATATACTATATAAAATAATAATAAAATAATAAAATATCATTTAAAAAAATTAAATTAAAATATTAATAAACTATTATTTATTTATTTAATCTAAAATATCTCCAACATCATCATTGCTTTCTAGATTTCTCTCTCTTCCAATTGACCATTTTGCCCTTTGTTATCTTTTAAAATTCCATCCTTGAGTCATCATTTAATTTGGTAAAATTGCAATTTAGTCCCTCATAGTTCTTCACCTATTCAATTTGGTCCTAATTCATCCATTTTCCTTAGGTTCTAGATCATTCCACTCTTAAAATATTTACACTATTGGTCCTTCAACTTTTTCATATTTACACTTTAACCCCTCAAATTTTGAGTATTTACTCTTGTGCAACAAAACTTTTCTTACTTTTACAATTTAATCCTTTCTTGAATCAATATGTCATAATATACTTCCCAATATTGAAATAACTCAAAATTCCCTTTTTATCACTTTATTTCCTTATTTTACTATATCACGGATTATATTTTACTATAAAAATTTTCAGGGTATTACATTTCTCTCCCCCTTAAAATAAATTTCGTCCTCGAAATTTCCTTGTTTTCTTTTGATCATGAATTTCATTGCATATAACTGTACTAGTAATGGGTATAGATCGTAAAGTCTCATAATTTAATTGTCATATATTTACTCATATAACATTTATCGTTCTTAAGTACTATAAAACATTTATTCGTACTTTTACGAGTTCTGGTTCATCATAACTAACATTTTTACTCAGAAATAATCATTTACCTCGTTAACGAAAATTGTTTACTTTTTACTTAGCAGATACCCAGTAGACTAGATAGAACACTTCGGATATACGGGACTTATACAGAGGTGCATTATTATGCATTATTAAACAGAGAACACTGAAGTGCTATACAGAGAGTACGAACGTGCTGAATGTACTAATAATCAGAGAGCACTAACTTGCTAGTAATCAGAAAGCACGCTGAGGTCCTTTAATATCCTAGTAGTTCTAATCTTGTCTACTTGGACAAATTATTTCATGCGCACATATCACTTTTACACCTTTTATATAATACTTTTACATGCTTTACAATTTAATCCTTGTACCAATAATTCATATACTTATATCTTCTGTATCTTCAGTACATGTAATATATTTCAAAATTCACTATTCATCCATAATTCTCTAATAATCTTTATCATGTACTTCATATATTACTTTTATATATTTTGTAATTTAGTCATCAGCACAATATTTTATGTAGTAATATAATTTACTTTTAATAATATATATAACATAATATTCATCATCGTCATGTATTATAAAAAAATTTATTCATACCTTTTTTTTTTTTTTTTTTTTAAGTACCGGTTCATCATAATCAACTTTCTACTCTTATACTTGAGTATATCGGAATTAGCTTGGTTGAAAAGCATCTCTTTCTATAAGTAAAACAAATTTCATCAGAGTCGAGAGATATCACACTATCACATATTATATAATGACATCTGTTTTTAGACTTCACACATACTATGTTTGGTCCGAGGACCGACTAAACCGTAGCTCGATACCACTAATCTGTAACACCCCTACCCGTATCCATTGCGAGAATAGGTACGAGGCATTACGAGTTTCATGAACATTTTCGGATAATTCGAGTCATTTATTATTCAGATTTTGAAAATAATCATAACGTCTCTTTATTGGGCCTTGAAGCCCAAACATACGAGAAACCAAATGGAATTAAATCGAGATTATATAAAAAAATTTGCAAAATCTTAAATTTTATTTTCATCTAAGTACTTACCATTTCAATGCTTCTTGTAATTAAATATATTACCATTCAATCAATAGTTTGTCCTTTGTCTAAGTGTCAAGCCACATCATTGTTAGTATACTTCAATATATTTCATATAAATTCAACATTGATATACTTATTTTCTCGACATGTCACATTTGAGTTTAATAATTGTCTTCACTTACATAATTTCCTTGTATCAACGTATCAAAGATAATCATATATGTTCATGACATGAAACATATTAATTCTATTACCTTTTCTTTATAAGTATATATCAATCGTTTCATTATATCAATATTTCATGTTTCATCATTTCCATATATTTTAAGTATATTTATTCCGGTAAAGTTTATATCAAACTTAACATAAATTATATTCCATGTGCTTACTCTTATTTTGTTTATCTATCTTCATAATTATTTCATACAACTATTTTGTACATATATTTCCATATGACCAGTTCTTGTAAACATTTCACACAACCATTTCACGTAACCATTCGTCATCTAATACGTATTACCTGAATATCAATTGTTCAAGAGATATCATAGCGTCTCCCATCCACGGTCTTATTTATCTTTGACATGATGCCATAGTATCTTTCAACTATGGTCTTACTCATTTTCTGTCATGTTGCCATGGTATCTTTCAACCATGGTCTTATTCATTTCCCGTCATGTTGCCATGGTATCTTTCAACCATGGTCTTACACATTTCATGTTAGGTTGCCATGGTATCTTTCAACCATGGTCTTACACATTTCATGTCAGGTTGCCATGGTATCTTTCAACCATGGTCTTACACGTTTCATATCAGGTTGCCATGGTATCTTTCAACCATGGTCTTACACGTTTCATATCAGGTTGCCATGGTATCTTTCAACCATGGTCTTACACATTTCATATCAGAGAGCACACTCGCTGAACCTCATCCTTACGGTGGGATTACCGGTCCAGGCTAAATCACAGATATAAACTCATAGAGTATTGTCGGGATTTACAGTCCAGGCTAAATCCCTTGCAACGACAATTACTCTAATGAGCTTGGATCAATTACCATCCAAAGCTAAATTCAGACCTAATTCGGATTACCCGTCCGGGCTAAATCCATTTTCCACATATTCTTCGGGAGGGCTATATCGGGATAGGATCACCCGTCCAGGGCTAGATCCTTTTACCGTCAATTCCTTTCGAGAGATCCATCGAATTTTCCTTTTATTCAACCGGGATTTCTTCCCTTTATATCAAATATATCAATGTTTCATCAATTTTCATACAATGAACATTCAAATCAATAACATACATTTCAAGTATTTAAGAATATAATTCAAGTTACATGAACTTACCTCATTTCTTGTTTGTGTTTATAATTTCATTAATCCGATATCTTTTCTTTTCCACGATCAAGTTTCATATTTGAGTCGTCTGAATCTTTATAAATAAATTTGATCATCATTTTCTTTCATTTCATTTTCTAATGCATTTAATTAATGCTCTAGGAAAAGTTACCATTTTGCCCCTAAACTTTTAATTAATGACGATTTCATCCTTAAATTTGGAAAATATAATTCTTGCAATTTAATCCTTATTTCTAGCTATTATTCTCATACATATTGATAACAATCCATGAATTCTGTAAAATATCAGAATTTTTCCATAATTTCAACACTTTTCAATTTAATCCCTAAAACATGTTTTCCCCCTATCTTGAATTAAATTAATGATTTCATTCAATTTTGTAATTTAAATAATAAAATTAATCCATTTCATGCAATTTGGTCATTTTTGACATTTTACAAAATTGCCCATAAAGTTTAACTTTTATTCAATTTAGTCCTTAAGCCTAAAACATGCAAATTAGCCATGCTTGCTGAATATTCATATATATATATATTTTCCTCCTCATCCTCTCCATTCCACATCCTTAAATTTATATAATATGCTTATAAGTAACATTATCAATAATTTCACTATTTACTTATATGTATATTCAAAGCTGTCCATTTGAGTCATAGTCACTAAATTATTTATTTCTTGAGTTACAGAACTCCAAATTAAGATATGTAAATTTTATCTGAAACTAGACTCACATATATTCTTACCATAAAATTTTCAGAATTTTTGGTTTAGCCAATTAGTACAGTTTATTCATTAAAATCACCCCTGTTCTGCTGTCTGACAGTTCTGACCCTTCTTCACTAAAAAATATTTATCTCCTTGTACAGAATTCAAATGATGTTCTAGTTTGTTTCTAATAAAACTAGACTCATTCAGGATTCTATACATATAAATTTAAGCCCATAATTATTTTTCTTCTTTTTTTTATGATTTTTCAAAGTCTGAACAGGGTAACCCGAATTCATTCTGACATTGTCTCACAAAATTTATTATAGCTCAAAATTTACAAATCCATTGCTTACACTGTTTATTCTATGAGAAACTAGACTCAATAAGCTTTAATTCCATATTTTGTTAATCTTCAATTTCAATTTCTACAATTTATGGTGATTTTTAAAATTTAGAATACTGCTGCTGTCTAGAACTGTTTTAGTACAAGATATTAATTACCATGTTTATAACACCCTTATTTCCTTTCTCTACACTATTTCTCATCACTTTCTCTTATTTTCTCTTCACTAACATATCAAAAACATAGAACCATATGTAAGGAAACTCTACATTAACATCAATCCCAAGCTTTTTCAATAATATCAAACTTAAAAATATATTGAAATCATGATGTTCTTACCTTGTTCTATTAATTCCAACCTTCATCTTGATTTTCTCTCTCCATCAGCCTTCATTTCTTGAATCCAACTTCATATTTTAACTTCCCATAGCCTCCTTAACATTTTTCTCTCTTGGTAGCTAAGGAAATTCTTTTTATTTTTGGGTGAAAATGGTGAATTTTTGGTAGAAGGACCAAATTGTAAAGAAAAGAAAGTTTCTTTCTTCCTTTTCTCTTCATACGTTGGTGCATGGAAAAAAGATGATGATTCTTCATCTTTCTTTCCTTATATATATACTATATAAAATAATAATAAAATAATAAAATATCATTTAAAAAAATTAAATTAAAATATTAATAAACTATTATTTATTTATTTAATCTAAAATATCTCCAACATCATCATTGCTTTCTAGATTTCTCTCTCTTCCAATTGACCATTTTGCCCTTTGTTATCTTTTAAAATTCCATCCTTGAGTCATCATTTAATTTGGTAAAATTGCAATTTAGTCCCTCATAGTTCTTCACCTATTCAATTTGGTCCTAATTCATCCATTTTCCTTAGGTTCTAGATCATTCCACTCTTAAAATATTTACACTATTGGTCCTTCAACTTTTCATATTTACACTTTAACCCCTCAAATTTTGAGTATTTACTCTTGTGCAACAAAACTTTTCTTACTTTTACAATTTAATCCTTTCTTGAATCAATATGTCATAATATACTTCCCAATATTGAAATAACTCAAAATTCCCTTTTTATCACTTTATTTCCTTATTTTACTATATCACGGATTATATTTTACTATAAAAATTTTCGGGGTATTACAACTTAGGCATTCTAAAGCCTATTTAAACACGCTAGAGGAAGACTAAAGGGGGGACAGAGAATAGGGAGTAAGGAATTACTCCAAGGAAGCCGATTGATCCATCTTAGAAGCCGGATTCACCATCAAGACTAAAGATCTCTCCTCAATTTCCCCTTAAGGAGTTTTGGGTTTTCTTTATGTTTTGTATTCTTTATTAGTCTAAGATGTTTTCTTATTTAGCTATGAACTAAAACCCCTAAATACCTAAGGGGGATGAAACCTAAGATGAATCTTGTTATTATTTTCTGAATTGTATGATAAATATTTTATTTGTTCTTAATTATGTGTTCTTAATTCTTGTTTTGGTATTTTAAGATATCTCTTCAAGTTAATGCTCTTAGTTGGAGGATGAATAGTCCCTGGCTAAGAGTGACTTTGTCATAATTAAGCGAAGTTGATTGCGCGCCTAGAGATAGGGTGACAAGATTTTGTTGGATTAGGGTGAAACCTAATAAGGGAATCCATAGATCGAGTTAATGCAACCCTAGGGTGTTAATTAGAGAAAAGTCTCGGTTATTCAACCTAGGGATTAGACGTTATTAGTCTTGAATAGGGATAATAACATAACTTAGGGATTTCTCCGGAACAAGTTAAATGAATAAATCGTCCAATTCAGAGCCAAAATAACAAGTAAAGTCTAGGTGGATTTTTCCCTAGGTATCGTCCTAAATCAATCGTTTTTCCCAAAAGTAATTTCCCAATTCTATTTTCTGCAACTTACTAGTTTAGTTAATTAGTTAATTAAAACAAACCCCTTTATTTCTTAGGCTAGATAATAAAAAGATAGTCATTACTAGTACTTTTAGTCCTTTGGGTTTGACAATCCGGTCTTGCTAAAGCTATACTACAGCTCGATAAGTACACTTGCCTACGTCGTGATAATAGTTAGTTTCAAGAACGATTAATCATAAATTTATAAAACTTATCACGGAAAATCACAATAATTGCCGTAGGGATAACAACAGATGGGCTAGGATCCTTTACTTGATGAGACCCTATTTTCATCAGACTAAAATTCCAGTCTGCTCCACTTGGTATTAAGTTCTGCAATGGCCATGGAAGGTACCGCATCAGTCTCGTCGAACTCACAAATCACACCCATCATGATAAATAACCTGCAATCAGAAAATTTTTAGGTAAATTGCTATTTTCTCATCCAAAATTCTTTTTTCTTTTTATTTCAAACAAGAAAAATGTGATACAAGTGGCAAGCCACAAGAGAGAACGTTCGACACAGAAATTATGTAAAGAATAAAATGAGCAGAGAAGAGAAAGATGAGCAACTGGTGCTAAAGGTAACCCTTCAACAGAAGAAGAAGAGATTCATCCCCATATACAATACTCAGCTCATCCATTTTCATAAAGACATGGAGTTTCAATGGCAAAGAATCAGACCCCACGAACTAAGACAAATAATATTTTTTTTTACAATCTCTCCTTATTCTGCTGCTACTGCTGCTGCGTCTTCTTCTTTTTCTTATTCTTCTTCTTCTTTTCTTCTTCTCTATTAAAGGGCTTTTTTTAGGTTTTTTTTTTAATTTTTTCATCCAACGTGGCAAGTTAACTGGCCACCTTAGCTAGTTATATTGCCACATCAGCGGTTCTGTTAAGACAGTAACGGAAACTATTAGTCAGTGACTGTTTTGTCACTTTTTTATAACATTAGTGACTGTTTTGTTATTTTTCAAAAGTTAGGTGATTGAAATGAAACCTAGGTGACTATTTTGTTAGCTACCCTAAAGTTGAGTGACTGTTGGTGTAATTTACCCTTACAATAAATATTCACTTAATGTAATTTTGTGCATTGGAAGGTTGGAAGATTTTGGTGATGCATTTATGATTCCATGTGATATTTAACAAAGGTGAGAAGTTAAAATGATAATAGACTAACAGATGGAATTGATTTTAAGGGATGTAAATTTAAAAAGTATAGTGTGCGTTTATAGAGCTGGAGTAGGAGTGTTTCATCGATTGAGTCGAATTGTGTATCACACACAAAATCTCAACTCGATCTAGGGACAATACCATTCATTAAAAGGTCCATCAATTTCGAATTGACAATACTTCGAAGACTTTTAAAAATGATTCGACCTCCCTACATATCAATGTTGGACAAAAATAATTGTAATTAATATAAAAAGCTTAAATAAATATTTAATTCCCATATGATGGTGTAAATTTTATACAAATTAAAGTTTTTCATTGACATTAATAAAAAGAAATGTATCATATTTTTATTATATCATGATATTCTAAGTTTTGTTTGTTCGACTATTTGGATTATTTTTATTTTAGTTTAGGTTAGAAATGTTCATGGGTTAGATCAAGTCCAAGTCATGATTAAATATAATATTAACACACCTTATACATGTCTAAGCACAACCCAACTCAAAATATTGACCTAAAATTTTGTCTAAACTCGTCCATATTTACAAATAGCTAACTCAAGCTCATTTTAGACTCAACGATATTTTTTAAAAAAAAATTGAAAAATATTTATATTACTTTTAATTTGAATTCCATCATGAAATTTCATATGGAGAAAATCTTGCTTTTATCTCAAGAAGATTTATAGTAATTTCAAATTATGAATTAAGTATGAATTTATATTTCTTACATTAATTTTATGTAATTTTAATATTATTAATGAATCTCATAATTAAAAATAAAATTGCTTAAATTATTTTAGAATTTTTAATGATTTATTATCCATTAAATTTGTTTTTCCGATAATAAAATATATTATAGATATATATTAAATTTTAAATAAAATTAATTTAAACTAATTTATCCTTTAAAAAGGTATCTACAATTTTTAATTATTATTATTATCACTTATAAATAAAAAAAGTTAAATAAATATTTTTTAGAGATAAATAATTTTAAAAGTATATATGAATAAAATAAAATTTTAATATGGATAAATACTAATTTTAATAAACGTAATCCTTCTTTTAAGGGAAACTTTTTTTTGCTGACATTAGACATGTTAATGGGTTGGGTTACTCGCTCGAAATTCTAGAGGGCTTGGGTAAAAAATTAGGCTCATTTAAATTTTGGGTCAAACTTGGGCTTGAACATTTAAGGCCTGAGCTGGGCCTGACCCTTTTTAAGTTTATAATGTTTTATATTATGTTATTTTTATATATTATGTAATTTAGAACATATTAAAAAACTAAATCTATACTAAATATATAAGACTACTCTAATGTAAATATTAAAAAAAAATGTTAAGACTATATAAAAATTTTCAAGAAATAAAAAATATATTAAATTATTAAATATTAAAATAAAGCAATATAATTATTTTTAAAAAAATTTAAAAAAGAATATGAGTAGGTCTAAAATAGGCTTGGGTTAGTCATTGGTAAAAATGAGTGGGCTTAGGCAAAATTTTAAACCTAGATTTTGGGTTGGGACAGATTTGGACAAACATAAAGTACGTTAATATCATGCTTAAGCTTGACCTGACCTGACTCGATCTATAAACACCTCTAATTGACATCTATAAATTTTATATATGTACTTTTATATAAAAAAAATCATATCTATATCCCTAATTCCTTACCACTAAAACTACTTAAAATTTAAGTATAAAATTTATTTTTTTATTTTTTAAAAACATTGATCAAAATCTTAAAATTATTTTTATCAATATACTTTATTTTTTTAGGAAAAAAATTAACTCAAATAATTTTTTTAAAAAAAATTAAAAATATTTTTAAGAAAACCTGTTCATGTATTAATAAAATATATTAAATTAAACCACTTTCTATTTATAAGTGAAAAAAAATATAATCGGAAAACTAAATATATTAAATTAAATTAATTGATTTCAGCTCCTTTTTCCATTTTTTACATAAAATTGATTTAAAATATTGATAATTATCGCAATGTATATTGATTTTTTTTTCAAGGTATCTGTTAGAGCAAACTTAGGCTTCCTTTGGATGCAATCGAATCTCAGTGCGTTGGCTTTTTTAGGCTAAAAAAAATTGCAACTGAAATGTTAGTAAACGCAAGGCTGTTTGGAAAGCATTCTTCAGTACGTTGAGAATGCATTTCACCTCACTGGAGGCTTAAATCCAGACTAGAGCCTTTTGGTCCAGTAAAAATTTAGCAACTTCAGTTGCTTTTTCTTTTCCTCTTTTACCCATATATTATTTCTTTTCTTTCTTATTCTAGAGTTGCTTAATTATTTTATATTTCAATAATGTTTTATTTTTCTAAAGGCTCAATAATTTTAATAATCTTTCAATAATGAATTGAGCCCTATAATTAAATATATGATTAATTTTGAGATATTAAATAAAATAATTTTTTGAATTTTTCTCGAGTTTTAATTCATTTTTAATTATTTATTATTAAAATTATTATTAAAAATAAATATAATTGTAATAATTTTTAATCATTTATTAATTTTGTAATTGTTAAATAATTTTAAAAACTTCTATTATGTATCAGTTTTTATCTAATATCCTTAAAAGTCATTTTCTATTTTCACCTCACCGCTGCAGTTGCGTTGGATGCCCGTTTTCCTGTGGTGTGGTGCGATTGAGTGTTATTTTAATGTAATCGTGTTGGTCGAAGATGTTTGGATTGCACAGCATCAGTGCGTTAAATGCTACACAACATCAGTAGAAATGGAATTTTTCACTGACAAAAAAACTTGCAGTGAGTTCAACGCAGGTCTGCTTTTACTATTTTGCCTTTGTCATGTGATTTTTTTCTTTTTTATATAATTTATATACTTTAGATAAAATATATCTCATTTTATTTTTTTATCCCAATCTCTTTTATATTTAAAATTTTAGTTTTATTAAATTTAAAATTAATGTTTCATTATAATAATATTGTTTGTATTTTCATGATAACAAATAATATTTTTAAGTGGATTTTTATAAAAAAAATATTTATATAATTAATTAAAATATTTATAATAAAATATCAAAAGATACATTTTAATATTTTATTAAATGAATTTATAAATTCACATATTTTAATAATTTTATAAAAGTAAAATAATTTAAAAAACTTCTATTATATATCAATTCTAATCTGATGTCCTTAATAGTTATTTTTAATTCTCACCTCACCGCTACAGCTGCGTTTGAATCCAAACACATACTCCACCATTGTTTCTAATCTCACCGCTACAGTATCCAATCTCACCGCTACAGTATCCAATCTCACCGCCATCGCTGTTTTTAACCTCACCGGAGTTAAACACACCGCCCATCCAAACTAAGGGCCAGTTCTTCATTGCTTTTCAAAAGTGCTTTTGAGAAGTGCTTTTGAAAAGTTTGGTTTAAAATTTGAGTGTTTAGCATTGCTGTCAAAAAGTGCTTTTGAGAAATAAAATGTCTATTTTAGACATATTATTATCAAGTAACAAATATGCATTTAAATAATATTTAAATTAGTTAATATTATTATATTTTAATAAGAATATAAAAAATTTATTATAACTTCTTGTTAATATTTTAATATATAAAATATAAATTTTAAATGCTGAGCTTACTAACAGGGTAAATGCTGAGCATAAATTTTGAAGTTGTTCTATGTTATATTATATATAGATGTATGGAATATTGACCCAAGTTTTTAACCCAACTAGGATAAAGGAACCGTCAATAAGCGTAGAATTGATGAGGTATAAAGGTACGGTTGTTCATCGACGAAGAGCCGAGCAGAGAGGCAGAGGAAAGGACATTGTCCATATGTCGAGCTCCCAAAGAAAATTTGTTCTTTTAGCATTTTTGAATTGAGTATTCTTCTTAATCAAAAAGTTTTTATATTTCTAAAAGATGGGATTATTTGACTGAGAATTCACCTTCCTTAGAATATATAGAAACTGATAATAATAAGAAGAAGAAGAAGAAGAAAAGGATTTGCTGTTGTGTGCTTCAGTTACGGAAGGAAACATATGTTTGGGATTTGGGGTTACATTTCAAAAGCTTTGCTCTAACATTAACTGATGATTGCTTCAAGTTTTAGTTTATTGAAGTTAGTAAAAAGCTTATTTCATATTATTTTCTATCTTGAATGATGAAATAAATAAGTTATTTATTGTGTCGACTTTTAGTAGTATCTATGTGTGAACTGCTTCATATGATGTTGAATTTTTATTTGTCTTTTAGTAAATTCAATTAATACACTTTAATTATATAGAGAAAGAGATTATTATTTTTTCGTAATTATCACTAGTAATAATTATTAATTTTTTGGTTGCGAGTACTGTTTAAAAAAATAAAGAATTAAATTACAATTTTGGAACTGATGTTCTACATTAATTCTTTTGAATTTCATAAAAATTGATGTAACTACTCAATTGTAGATTTTTTATATAAAATATAATAAATATCTATTTGGAAATTTAAAAATATTTTTTTTCACCTTTTTTCATTTGAAAAGATTATTTTGGAAAGAGTTCAAGTACTAGAATTAATACTTATTGCGATAAAAGAACCATGAAAGTTTTATATGTGTTAGATGACATTTTATCCTTGTTAATTACTTAAAAAATAAGTAAATTAATCTTTTTACGTTAAATTAAAGAGCAAATTGATTCTTCTTGCTAAAAAATTCACTCAATTCTATTGTTAAAAATTGGCTTGGCTAACAAAATAATCAGACAATTATACATGGCATGCCACATGTATCTTATTTTGACGCACATGGGTCAATTTTTAATAATAAAAATGAATAAATTTTTTAACAGAAAGAATCAGTTTACTTTTTGATCTAACGTAAAAAGATTCATTTATTCATTTTTTGAGTACAATATATAAAATATAACATGACTCCTAAAATAAAAATTTTATCAATTTATGACAAAATCATAAAATGTGACATTATGTTATTATGGGAGTCAAAGAAAAAATTGGGACAATATTTCATATAATTGTGAGGTGATGAGGGCTTATAAGGTACACTTATCTTTATTAGATCCCCTTTGACAATATGCTACATATACTCTCGATTATACTTCCAACATAAGAAAAAAATTACTGGATTATACTACATGACATTGAAAAATAATTATTAATGCATGGTAATTACTATTTATAAATAAGGTTAATAATGGCTTTTCAATCCCCTAAGACAAAGCTAGCATTGAATGGATAGGTGAATATCATTTTCACCGTCCCTTAGCAGCTACTAAAACATTCTAAAAAATCTCTAAAAATCAACAACAAATCAAAACTTGTTAAAATTAGCTAGATTATTTTGTTATAGTAGCTGAAGCAAATCTTCAACAAAGATGAATATTTTAGAAGGCATTCTTTTTACCAATGAGCCACAACCAGTCCAAAGAAACCCCTGCAAATATCCCAATTAATAGACATAGCACTAGTATATTACCCAAGGCATTTTGTTCAGGCCCCTGTCAAAAGAAAACAAGAAGTATTTATTAGAGATTACAAAGAATACTAAGATAAATTTCATATTGCAACTGACTATGCCAGCACCAACCTTGTAACCTTTAGGTGCTGCAGTCATTACACAGACCGTGAGGTGACCATTTGTTAATCCCAGGAATGATACGAGCAATATCATCCATCCTTGATCACCATACTTGGCAGTGAAGTAAAAAGCAGGGATCAGTAAGAATCGAGAGAGTATTGCAATCGTAAGGCCTTTCCTTGACTCTATCTTCAAGAATTTCACAAGGGGAAGATATCTTGATATCAGATCCCACACATTGTAAGATGCTATCAACACAAGTGGATACCTAGAAACATATCAATCGTACCATATTCTTCAAGTAGATCTTTGGGTATAAAGGTAAAGCAACCTCAAATGTCATTTCACTGTATGAATGAAAACTTACCATGTACCCAACTTATGTTCACCAGTGTTTTCGTATAAGAATCCAGGGAAAATCGACAGCGTTAAGACATGTATTAGAAATAGGTCAAGCGCGTAATCTATGTTCTGAATGAATAATTGTTTGTTGCTTAGCCTCTCATTCTGTTCATGCTGTGAAAGTGCCAAAAAAAAAAGTTGTATTAACTTAAAGCAAGGTTAAAAGAGCTTTTGAGAAATATTTGGTATAGGTCAAAGTAGTTACACGGTCGTCTTTTGTTTGGATACCAGCTGCCGCAAGATCAGCTTGAACAGTTTTTGATCCTTCTAAAGCTGCCTTAGAGCGGAAGTACTTCACTATTGGCAATTTAGGGAAGAAATATGTATACAATAGGACACATAGGAACTCAAATAATGTAGAAATAGCTAGAAACAACACTGCAAAAAGAAGAGAATTTTTGTTTCAATGAACTAATAGATGTAAGCCAAATTAAGGAAGGTTTTGTCAAATAGCAAAGAAAAGGCACATACTTGCCCCTTTACGAAGACCATGGTTAGACTTTTCAAAGGCTGCTTTTGTGATAAGCCTTAAAGCAGAGGTCAAGGCACCAGATGCAGCCAAACCAGCAAAGAAGGACTGAATCAAAAAGCCAACAATTAACCATTAAATCAACTGTTAATCAAGTGTTAAAGAAAACCGACCTGAATAAAGTCCGGGAGCATGAAAGACAAATCACCAACAATTCCACCTTGAACACAAGCATCTGCAACTCCAAAAAATGCAACAATAGCACATATACCAATGAAAGATCCAAGTCCTCCTCTCCCTGATGTAGCTAAATCCAACTATCAAAGAAATGATGGTGAAGAAATAGAGGTTAATTGGAGAATGAAGTGAATGATGGAGTGTGTAAAATAAAGGAGCAGTTTAACTTTACCACTAAGAGCATGAAAGTACTTGCAGCAAAAAGTGAGTATCCAAATATGTTCCTCCGTCTAGTATTGATCTTTGATTCGTTATATGCCAATATTGACATTGTTCCAAAAGCAAAGGGTTGATAAACCAGAGTAAGCACCCTTGAAGGATGGTAGTCCTTCAAATGCAAACATACACATCATCAAATTAGATTCTCATTTTCATGGGATTTGGACAATATATCATATATGTATTGAACTACTTACAGAACAATGGCATTTAATGCTTGGAATATGCAGCTAATTAACATGATAATGAATGTATCTTTGTGACAATTAAAATGTCACTATTGTAAAATTAACTATAGTTATGAAATTGTCATTATATTAAAAATTATTTTTTTAATCTTTTATTTTAATTTTTAAAGTTATTTGTAATCTATTAACATTAAAAATTATAACTAATATTTATTATACCAATATAAATTCACAAAAGTATAAAATAAATTTCAACATAATAAAATTAATTAAAATGATTAATATGAGTAAACAAATATAAACTAAGAAAATAAGAGAAGTATTCCGGAAAAAGTAAATAAAGAAAGTAAATATGAAAAAGGTAAATAAAAGATGAGCAACGAAAATAAACATAAAAAGGATAAATATGAATTAGACTGGTTTATTTCAATGTTTTACTATTTCATTTGTCGTCAAACCGATTAAATCATTAATTTTTCGTTAATTAGTTTAATCAAAATTAATTTTTTTTAAATATTTAATTAAATATTAAATTTTTTATAAGATTCATCTTGATTTTTTATTTTTAATTAGTACCGAAATGTTACCTTAAAGACTAGTTCAATCCCTTTATCTATACCTATATCAATTAATTCTTGATCTAATCAATTGATCTAGTCCGATTTCAATTATTAAAAGTTTATATGTGTCAGTAAAGGTGATCATGGGCTAGGCTAAGTTTAGATCAAGCCTCAATAGAATTTTAGGCCCGTTTTCTAGGCCCGAGCCTAGCGCGAATAAAATGATAAAACTTGAGCCTGGCCCAATCCGCCCATATTTTTTTATATAAAAATAAATTTAAAAAATATAATACATCAAATACCCTAAAAATATTAAAATAATTTTTTTCCAACAAATTAAAAATACATTTAAAAAAATTATTTATACTTAAATAACACTAAAATAGGTGTAAATTTTTTATACTTAAATAACACTAAAATATGTGCAACTTAACAAGAAAATATCTCTAGTAGCAAAATTAACAATAAAGAGTTATATAATATCCAAACAATAACAATAAAATAGTAGCAATATAATAATAAAACAACACAAAAATAGTGACAAAACAACAAAAATAGTGAAAATAGCAGCAAAAAGCAACAAGTTTTTTCTTTGTAAATTTGAGTCAAGCCAGGCAGAGCTCAAGCCATAGAAAACATTATCTAAGGCTTAGTCTGTTTAGAAAAACGAGCCTCATTTTTTTGCCAAAATCTATTTTGCAGGTCTATATTTTTAACCAAACTCTCACTTTTTGGGCAAACCTTCAAGTTGGACTGAGCCATGATCCAATCCAAGTCTATGTAGGAATTTTTGAAAATTTTATTTTATATCAAATTAAGCATGCATGACCTATACTAATAAAATATAGTCATTAAAATAATAACTATATATATATAAATGTCAAACTGCATGTGTAAATAATATATAAAAAAAAAAGGTTCGATTGACTTTTCATATGCGTAAATAATATTATTTTTAGAAATAAAATTAAAAATATCATTATTTAAAAATTAAGCTTTAATAATAAAAACACACACTAAAGCCAACTTTTGTATATAAAAATTTAACTAATCGATTAAGTCTTAGTTTAATTAGTATTAATATTATTAGCAGTACAAGAGGATGTAAGTTCAAGTATATTGAGTTATTTTTCTATTTAAGGGTTGAGAGAAATATGAGTAATTTTAGGCATGGTTTAAAAAAATAAATATTTTAAGAACCAAAAATAAAATTAACTTTTTTTTTTTGAATATTTTTATACTATATATATATATATATATATATATATATATATATATATATATATATGATTCTGGGCAGAAGTATGAAGCCTTAATTTCAAGGCAGGCAGTTGAGTTGGATAAAATATTTAGATTAACATTGGTGAAGAGCAAATTACTTGCTATAGAATTAAAGTATGAACATTAAAAAAAAAAATAAGAAGAATTTACTTACAGGGAACAGATTATAATAATAATCTCCAATTGTGAGCATACTATTCCAAGCGATAAGAGATCCAAATCCCAGAATCCAACAAACAATCATGGCACTAATTTTTCCCTGATTTTATTTTCACAATAAGTACATGTAATTAAATTCTTTTAAAAAATAACTCTAACCTCCATTGATAATTCCAATGAACAAGACAAGAGAAAGCACAAACCTCAACCCTTGAAGGTGATTCTCCTCCATCAACAATAGTCATGTTTACTTTCTGGGTATTCTTCAAGTTTCTGTCAAGAAACAAAGACCCTAACTTCGTAGTGATAATAAAAACTGGGTGTTATTCAACCAAGGCAGGTCATAAGCAAGAATGGATATATATATATATATATATATATATATATAATTTTCCAAAGCATTCACTAAATCAAGTTTAATAATTAATCGACCGCATTCTAATTTTAAATATCAATCTAACAAATACTAATTAAAATATTGGTTAAGTCTTTTTTTTAAGCAGAATAGCAGGCAGTGAAATTTTAATTGTGAATTTAGTAGTTTGAAAATAAGCAAGCTAACAAATATAGAGAGAAGAAGTTTGGCAGATACCAATCTACACACAGCGACGACGACGGTGGCAAAAACAGCGATGATAACGACAGCAGCAGAAATCGATAGAAGAGAAGAAACTCTCTCTCTTTCAAAGTATAAAAGGCATTGATTGAGCTTTAATCAAAATAAAATTTTAGGAAATTGAATATAAATAATATACTTTTATTTATCCTAAAAATATAGTTTAAACTTTAAAGCTCAAAATTCAAACATATCATAATAAATAATATTTAATTAATAAAGTTAAATAAATACTTATCTTAATATTTAAATAATATTTATCTTAATAATAAATTTAAATTTAGTATTTATCATAATGATAAATATTATTTTCAATAAATATTATTTAACATAAAGATAAAAATTATTTATCTTAATATTTATTTCATAATTATAGTTCTTAAATTATTACTTTTCTCTATATTTAAAATGTAAGTTCATATATCTTGTTTACTATATTACATTATATTGTTTTTAAAAATAAATTTAATAACAGTCAAATTATTTTTCCTTCAAAATTTTTTTTCAATTTTTTAAAAAATATTATGTAACTTAACTTATGTAATAATTTTTAAATATTTCCCTTCTACCTACAACACTATCTATATTAAAAAAAAAAAAATTAGTGAAATATTTTTTTTATTTTTTCATAAGTCAAAATTATACTTTTACATTATTTTAAAAAAAATTGAAACTAATAATAGGATTGGGCTTTTATTAAAATCAAACCAAATAAAATCCACACAGCCCAAAGCAACAAAGCAGACAAGATGGCCCAATATTAAATATTGGCCCGGAAACAAAACCAATACTGAGGAAAAGATTAAAATGAAAAAAACAAAAAAATAAAATAAAACAAAGAAATATCTAGAAGCTATAATTACCACCACTACTTTGCCCAATCAGAGAACATTGACACCCATCATGCCCATTAATCTGCCATTTCCATAATGACGGTTTCAAATTTTCAAAGAAAAGTTTCAAACCAAACCCTTAATCTGTCCATTTCAAGGTTCCTTTCTTCCTCTACAATCCCATCCATTATCAATCTCACCACTCTTCAGCCGATTCATCTTAAAATCAATCTCATATTTCCAAGGAAAATTTATCACCGCACTAGCAATCTGCCTGTCGAAATCATTTTTAAATCGAGTTTTAGAAAATAGGAATCGACTTTAAGAAAAACAAAAACGGGAGTCGCCACCAATCTTTTTAAGTGTGATTGGATCACCTTATAAAATATTTTGTTTTAAAACATTAATTTTGGTCTACGAAAGTCGAGAAAACAGATTCGGGAGTCGGTTACGTACGAGGAATGGTTAGCACCCTCGTAACCCCCAAAAATTGGTACCTAATTGATTATCAAGTGTCTTTAATGTCGGAAATTTGAAAGTTTTAATATGCAAACCTCTTTTAATTAGAATGTCTCAATTTTGAAAATTAAGGCTCACTTATTTCAAACGAGTCAAAACATCACATCCAGTAAGTTAGGACGCAACATTTTAAAACCTTCGAAACTAAGCTCGTCTTCCGAAAATTCCTATCTCGAAACAACAAAACGCCATATCCAGTAAGTTAGGACACAATGTTTTGAAATCTCGAAATAATTGTTTAAGTTTTGAAAACTCAAAATCACTTAGAAGGGTGCTTGACTATTCGAATTCAACGAGAAAAGTCGCAACCTGATAAGTTAGGGCACTACCTTTCTTCGAAGTTTCCAAACACCAAGCATTGCCTTTTATTTTTTTTTTTAAAAAAACCTTGGAATATTATTTTAAATGACGTTTTAGGATGACATATTAATGCATCATGAAGCATAGATGTACAAAATATTCTAACATTTCCATACAAACATAAATAATATCATCAAGACAAAACTAAATAACATGAACATAAGTTTAATAAAAAAAATCATACTTGGGTAAATATAAGATAATAAACAAATAAAAACATGAGTAAACTAAAAGAAAAATATAATACATGCATAAATTATATAACAATATATATCATAAAGTAGCACATAAAAGAAATAATTAAACATAGCATATAAAAAAAATGAAACTATGCAAAAATAAGATAAATGACATACACTAAAAAATGAATAAATAGAACATTTACAAATTATAAAAATATAATGCAATAGTTCAAAATACATGAAATGATAATATAATATATATACATGCATAGAAAATATATATTTGAAAATAAACTATATAAAAAGGTTAAATATTATAATATATAAAATACATAATCAAATGTATAAAAGATAGGAATAAATATACATTTTTGAAAAATGAAGAAATTAAAAAAGGTTGAAAAACTAAGATAGACGAAGAATAAAATAAGAACAAACCACAGAGAGTAAGAACGCAAGAGGGAGAGAAATTTGAGTGAATGCTCTCAGGAATTCTTATTGCTTCCCAAAATAATGCTCTCAGGAATTCTTATTGCTTCCCAAAATTCAAGTGTTTACAATGAAGAGAGAGGCCTCTATTTATAGTTGAGCCTCCCCAAATCCAATGGTACAGATCAATTACATCAATGGTTAAGATTAAAGGATATCTACAAATTAAATCTCCAAGATTACAAAATCATATCTTCTAAGATTGTATATCATATCTAAGATTGCAATCATATCTAAGATTGTATCATATCTAAGATTGCAATTATATCTAAGATTGTATCATATCTAAGATTGCATATCACATTTAAGATTGTATATCATTGAAAATTATATTTCCATATGAGTCAAGCTTGTAGATGGACCTTAAATCTTTTCAAGTAATGGGCCATTCCGATCAGGCCAAATTATATTTGTAATTTTGGACTGAACTTTGGATTTCGTTTTTTTAGGGTTTATTATTTTAAATACTGAAATGGGCCGGGCAAAAATGGGCTATTACAGCTGCCCCTCTTTGCTTATTGTCGTGTAACGAGAATAGAGCAAAGACTATAAAAGGACCCATTTTGCTCGGTCTCATCAGCTTCAAACTTCATGGTCCTCAATCTGCTCATTGCAAACTCAAGACTGTCATGTTGATATCTCCGATCTGCTCTCTGTCGAATACAGAGACTCCAAATCTGCTTCTTCGATTTGTTCTCTGACCATACAGAGATACCAAATCATCTTAGATTTGCTTCAGTGTAAGCACGCGAAAGCCAAATCAGCTATGTCTTCAATTTGCCCCTTGTAAGCACAAGGATGCCAAATCATCTTGGATCTATTTGAGAACATCTAAGAGTCAAATCTGCTATGTCCTCGATTTGTTCCTTGTAAACACAAGAATGCCAAATTATCTTGGATCTACTTCAGTATAAACATCTGAAGGTTAGATCTGCTATGTGTCTGCCCTCCGTCGAATATGGAGACGCCAAACTTCGATTTATTCTCTGACAATACAGAGATGCCAAATCATCTTAGACTTGCTTTAACGTAAACACGTGAAAGCCAAATCAGCTATGTCTTCGATTTGCTCCTTGTAAGCACAAGGATACCAAACCATCTTGGATCCGCTTGATCTAATCATCCAAGGTTAGATCTGCTATGTGTCTGAGAACATCTGAGAGTCAAATCTGCTATGTCCTCGATTTGTTCCTTGTAAACACAAGGATGCCAAATCATCTTGGATCTGCTTGGTATAAACATCGAAGGTTAGATGCGCTATGTGTCCGCCCTCCGTCCGAATATGGAGACGCCAAACTTTGATTTGTTCTCTGACAATACAGAGATGCCAAATCATCTTAGACTTGCTTCAACGTAAACACGTGAAAGCCAAATCAGCTATGTCTTCGATTTGCTCCTTGTAAGCTCAAGGATACCAAACCATCTTATTAGATCTGCTTCAGTCTAATCATCTGAAGGTTAGATCTGCCATGTGTCTGCTCTTCGTCGAATATGAAGACGCCAGATCTGTTATCTTGGATCTGCTTTGATGTGAAAACATCTAAAAGTCAGATCTGCTATCTTCGATCTATTCCCTATAAATACAGGGATGCCAAATCTGCTATCTTTAACTTGTTCCCTATAAACACAGGGATGCCATCTTTGAAATCTTCGACCGCTTCATTGTAAGTTACGGGAATGTCAGATCTGCTATCTTCGATCTGTTCCCTATAAACACAAGGATGCCAAATCTGCTATCTTCAACTTGTTCCCTATAAATACAAGGATGCCATGCTGAAATCTTCGATCTGCTTCGCTGTAAGCACAGGAATGTCAGATCTGCTATCTTCGATCTGTTCCCTATAAACACAGGGATGCCAAATCTGCTATCTTCAACTTGTTCCCTATAAACACAGGATGCCATGCTGAAATCTTCGATCTGCTTCGCTATAAGCACAGGAATGTCAGATCTGCTATCTTCGATCTGTTCCCTATAAACACAGGGATGCCAAATCTTGTTTCTTTGATCTACATTGTCCCATAACCTGTAGAATGCGTATGAGTTCATGCCTAATAATTAGGATGCTATGATCGAAGTGAGTCAAATTCTCCTAATTAGACATGTTATAATGCAAAATGTTATGACTATGACCCCTATTTCGGACGTCATCACTCATTCCCTCATTGAAGTTTTATCTTTATACTTCTTGATGTATCAATCATACTCTGCTTGTATGCTTTGAATCAACTTAGTCCTATTGTACCATTCTCCAAATGTTGTGACCCGCTGGAGATGTTTATGAAATGATCCTTTCTTAAGATTAATATTGCTTAAAACGTCCAACCACCTATTGGACTGAAGAAGAAATTTCCCCGAGTACATCCGACCCTCAAATATGGAAATTTTTTAAACAATTGTCTTGTTTCTGTCTCTTGTATTATCTAGAAATTTCCAGAGTAATATGCAAAACTTTGTTTGTAAAGATATTTAGTTCATCAATCATTATTTCTATGCAACACACTTTATGAATAATGGAGGACGGATAAATTGATCTTGAGGATAATTAGATTTGGACAAATTATTGGAAGGAATGCAAAAGGATTAACCTAAGAAGATATCTTTTCGAAGAAAAAGAATCCAAAGATAGTAAATAGGACGGAAATCAGATGCCCCAGATATCGCCGCTTGAGCGTCTATACACCAGCTCCATGAAGACTTTCTTGAGTTCAACATGTGTTTAAAAAATCCAAAGTAATTCGTTGATGCCTCGATTTCACTTCTCGTCAAATCCGGTATAGCAAGGTCACTGCATGACTTTCCAAATTTGAGCTGCACTTTCAGGTTTTCAACTCAAAACCTTTTTGGTCTCAAGGCGCCCTTTGCGAGTTTTCACCTTGGCTTCTCTATTTTTTCTTTTTCTTTTTTTCTCTTTTCTCTTTTTTCTTTTTCCTTTTTTTTCTTTTTCTTTTATTTTTTCTTTTTTTTTTTGAAATAGAAGTCCCAAAGTGCCCTTTGCGGGTTTTCGCCTTGGCTTCCCTTCTCCTTCAGACAAAGTACTCCTTGACCGAGTCCGAATTCACTAGATCAAATAAATTCTTCCTATCCATTTCTTGTCAAAATTAGTGCACCTCTAGAGAAAGCCCTCTTCGCAACATATGGCCTTTCCCAATTCGACATCCTTTTGCATAGGAAGGATCTCTTTCAGCACAAGGTTTCCTTTATGAAATTCTTTTAGACGAACCTTCTTTGTCATAAGTCTGTGTCATCCATTCTTGGTACATTTGCTTAGTATAAATACTTTCAAGTTAAGTTTACTAGAGGTATTCAATTCTTGACTCCATCAAAGCTTGGAGAAAAAATCTTGATTCATAAACCCATGAGAAAGGGATTGCCCCAGCAGCAGTCCTGGCTGTTGTTTGTCAAACCCTACAAAAAGATGGTTCAATGATTCTCACCAGACAAGAATGAAGTTACTGACTTTATTCTTCAACCTGGAAAGCTGAGGTACAGAGATTACTCCCGGAGCATACATCCCACCATGACTTGATGATGTTTCCGAAGCATCCCTAATCTTCATAAATTGCCCCCAACTGTGAAACTACCAAATGAGCGTAGCAAATAGGAGCTACAACAAATATGGCCGTGGTGCTCCTTTGATACATATAAGATAGAGAATGAACAAACTCTTGCAGATCATCAGCCGAAAACCCAGCCTGGTCTAAGAGAACATGATAGTGGGTCTGCCTCGTGATTCTAATCGTTCCAGCATGGGTACCAAGGTAAAAATCATTATTCTTTGGATGGCATACTTTTTTGTCAATGACAGTACCATGTAGCACATTGTCGTCGGAGATCCTCTTTGAAAAACTTGGTATGATGATTTTTCGTACAACAATAACCACAATCTTTAGGGTTCCACTTCTCGTCAAGGAACTTGCAAGTGTCAATAACTTGATCAAAACTTGATTGAATTGAGACTCGCTAACCCCATCCCTGAAAATAATGATTTGATCAGGTTTCTTCTCCCCTGAACTTGTACAGAAGTCTAAGAGAGCTTCCTTCATGATACCATCATCCACTTTGTTAGAAACTGGTTTTGAAGAAAGAATCTATCATTTTAAGCTTCAGAGACTGTGTACGGCCTGATGCCCCATAGCTGGGAATCAATGGCCACCGCCTGGAGCTAACCATCGCAGCTATTGACGGCACATCAGACTACTCAGAAAAGCCAAATGATGCACCCATTCCAAGGATGATGGTTGGAACCTTTGAAACAACTGGAATTCAAGGTGTTTGCCCCAACGTAAGCATAGAGAGTAGGTGGTAGTTTCTTATGCCAATTTTTACCAGTCTCAGTCATCTTCTATAATTTATTTTTTCTTCTTTTTCTTTTCTTTTGGCAACCTTTGTTGTACTGTGGTATGGCGCATTATCTTTGAAAAGACTGCAAACTTTTGGCATTGTGCAGTTATATATAATCTTTTTTTTTTTGAAATGGATGAATTTTGACTTTGTAATATTGGCATATGAAGCTATCTCCCCCTCTTAATGGAGTAGTTGACGTCCACAAAGATGAGTCATTGTCAGCTTGAAACTTTTGACGAGCTCGGGCCCATAACATACATGCCCCATAAGTCTTGACTCCTTCAAATTTGGCATTCATTGTACAACTAATGTGATCCCTTTCCATGGTGGACCAGCAGTGCCCCAAAACCTTATGCTTATCCTGGCAATTGCAAATCCTTCTGCATGCGTCTTTGGACCACGTTTTTGAATTCCCATAATAGTCTCAACAAGGTCTTGTTTTGTCTCCTCAGCTAATTCCAATTTCGCAATATTTCCTTCCTCTAAGGCTATATTTCCTACCACCACTTCATGGGGTAAAAACCATTTTCAACAAATTCAGAAACAAGTCACAATTTCTGTCACCTTCAAAGTACTGAGATTCCTCTAAACACATATCTCACTCAAAAGGAACTCTGAATCTGTAGTATCGTTGCCCGTGTCATTGATATCTAAGGATCTATGATAGGCATACAAAGGAATATACAAGGAATAAATGAATTCAAGAATGACTATTTATATGAAATGAAAATTTATAAAGAATGTCAAAGGTCAAAATAATCAGAATGAAAGAATATTTACTCGGATAAATAATAAAAGTATGTTTTATTGAAAATAAAAATGTCTAAACATGAGCCCACTTTTCAAAAGAAATCTCATTACTCCTAGGCTTTAGAGCAACAAGAGTGTTCTGAATATTACTCCGTCAAATTCCTAAAGATTATAGGAAGTTCTTCTGCAGTCCAATTGTTTAAAGAACTTCCCGGTTCGTAAGGGCGAATGCCCTCAAGGTTTCTTTGTTCAGTCCATTCCTCATGTATGACATTGATGGGATGATTTTCATTTCCAAACACCCCCTTCTCTGGGTAAGCTATCCCTCCTGACACAAAATTCGGGGATATGTAAGGGAACATCATTAATTCCCATTCAACTTCTTTTTCACTTAGCCGTGACCCTCTTCTCTCTCTCTTTTTCTTTCTCTTTTTAATAACTTTAACTAATTAGGGTCTTTTTATAATTTTGAATGCAAATGATGCAATGAAATGCTATAAGATGCAAATGAATGCAAAAGGTATCGATCTCGATTCAATCTCATTTAGAAAACTTTATTTAGAAAAAGAATATCTTTACATATAAATGGATTACAAATACGCTTTCGCCCTAATGCCCAAAGTTTTAACTCTATCTAATAAAAGGGCTAACTCTCGACCTACATCCGACGATGACTCATGCATCATACTCAATACGTCAGCTCGTACTGCCAAGTATCGAACGTGTTCAGCTACCTCTCAGATCTGAATTATGGCTTCTCCAATAAGGTAATCTCTATCTCTAACTTATTCTTTAGACTGGCGCAGTTCTCCCTTTAAATGGTCCTCTCGTGCCTCAAGTTGCTTGATGAAAAGCTTACTATCTTGCAATACTGATTCCAACTCCTCAACTTTGCCTTTTAGCTTTTTTACCTCTACCGTGGAATCACGACTTCGTTACAGATGAAGGGATCACCCAAACTCAGTCACCCTAATTTTTAACCCTTGATTTTCTTTCTCTAAGGTCAAATTCCGTAATTGCACCTCTTGGAACTTCCTCTCCTAATATTTGGCTTTAGACTTTTCCCCTCGGACCTCTTTCTGCAACTAATCTGAAGACCCTCCTATTCCCGCTCTCTTCAAGAATACTTGTGCCCTTTTGTAATGCTCCTTTAAATCATCCTGATCTTCCTCAATCTTTCTTTTCTATCTTTACCCTCTCGACCTCCATCTTTTGCACATCGACGTCTAGGCTCAAGTATATATTTTCTTCCTTGAGCTTTGCTATCCTCTTCTCGAGCTCCAAGTTCTTTCTCTCAAACTCTTACTTCATAATTTCTAACTCCGAGGGCATCACTTGCAAATATTCCTCCATCAGTCGAGCTCCTTCCATGCTTGGCTTAGGGATATTATCATTAATCCTTCTACCTCTCCACTCGATGTACTCCGGAGTCGTAGCAGGGCTAATAGTTACTCCCTTTAATCGACAAGTTTTGTTTCAAGCGCTAGAGATCTCACTAGCCTTCCTCTTGTAGTCGGCTCCTCTATATGCGAACTCCCTCAACTCGTAAGTTGCCAGTACGAACTGTCTCAATCCATGTTGCCTTAACACAAGCAAATGGGCATAACCAATGGCACCCCAAATTCCCAATAAAGGGACCCAATCAAAACTGCCGCATCAGAAAAGAATCTCACCAGGAATCATTCATGGAGTCCTCCACTCCACATCCTTTGACTGCAGGTTCTGAAGTAGTGCTATCCAATTTTTTTCGGGAACATTAACTCTCTCAGTTGAAACTGCTATGTCCTTCAACGGGGAGTAATCCTCAAAGAAGACCCGACAAACCACCCTATCTATTAATCGGAAGTGACCGTAGAACCAAGCTAAAAGTAACTGAGCACAACCAACAAACCTGCCTGCACTGGCCCTCCTACATGCATTTAAGGACCTGAATATTTCCGCTAAAATCACAAGAACAGAAGTGACCCGTTTGCTAAGTCGACGGAAGAGATCCGTGGTCGCCTCATCCACATATCCCAAGGCCTTGGGGAAAACCATCAATCCGTATAAGCTTAAGGCAAAAATGTCTACCCTCTTCGCCTCGTCTGGATGTGTCTGGATCAGATCTTTCAAAGTTCCCCACGGAATGCACTTACTCTCACCTTTTTCTTTAATTTTAGCCATGATCCACTGCTACCTCATCCCCGTAATGGTCATCAACTTCTTACCAAAGGTTAGGGCACAAGCAGCTCGAGAATAGATCCTATCACATTAAAATCTAGGACACCAAAGTAAGGCTGTGTACTCCTCCACAGTAGGTACTAAATCTACCTCCTTAAAGGTAAAACAACTGTATGCTGGGTTTCAAAACTAAGCGAGAGCTCGAAACAAGTTCTCATCAACCTGAATATCAAACAAATAGGGCAAATCTCTGTACTTACCATAGAATGATTGCTTGGTCTCATTGCCCCACTGATCCCAAATCGCCTTAAGCTCCTACAGATTATTCTCTGTGACACTGATGTAAGTGTAGTCTGACAGCTCCGACATATATCCCATAGTTATGCTATCCCCCTTTCCTAGCTGAGTTTGCTCAGACCATATATGGACGTTAGCGTTGCCCTCCACTCTATCAAGAAGTCCGTTCACCATAATAAAACTTTCTAACTTAGAAACTGACCGTGAATCGATACCTTTTAAATGCAAAATGACATGCAAAAAAAAAAAGAAAACAGTCAGTATCATATGATATTAATAAACACAAAGATAACCTAAGTATAATTCTATCTATATTGAGCTCTTAAATTTTCTATATGTGGTTTGTTTCTAAAGTTTGAGGTACCCGAACCAGCAGATTCCTCGATCCTCACCTATTGTAGGCTCATTTGAATCGAGTTTAGTTTAGCAGAATACATTTCCCTATGGCTACACGGAGATGAAAATCTCACGAAACCATAGGTACGAATGTATCCCGAAAGTGATCCATTATCCTGCATGGAGGCAAAAACCTCACGAAGGCGTAGCTTTTCACTCCCACTTAAGGGTGTGACCACAACGGTCATGCAAATGCAATGCGTATCAGAATATATCAACACATGCAATAATACAAACACATGTAATGCAAAGAGGATTAAATTTTAAAATTTTTAATTTCCGACATTAGGACAAGAGATAATCAATTACACGGCTTGACTATCTTATTGGTCCCCAGCGGAGTCGCCAAGCTGTGGAAACCATTTTTAAATCGAGTTTTGGAAAATGGGAATTGACTTTAAGAAAAACGAAAAGGGGAGTCGCCACCAATCTTTTTAGGTGTGATTGGATCACCTTATAAAATGTTTTGTTTTAAAACATTAATTTTGGTCTACGAAAGTCGAGAAAACGGATTCGAGAGTCAGTTACGTACGAGGAAAGGTTAGCACCCTCGTAACGCCCAAAAATTGGTACCTAATTGATTATCAAGTGTCTTTAATGTCGGAAATTTGAAAGTTTTAAGATGCAAACCTTTTTTAATTAGAATGTCTCAATTTTGAAAATTAAGGCTCACTTATTTCAAACGAGTCAAAACATCACATCCAGTAAGTTAGGATGCAACATTTTAAAACCTTCGAAACTAAGCTCGTCTTCCGAAAATTCTATCTCAAAACAACAAAACGCCATATCCAGTAAGTTAGGGCACTATGTTTTGAAATCTCGAAATAATTGTTTAAGTTTTGAAAACTCAAAATCACTTAGAAGGGTGCTTGACTATTCGAATTCAACTAGAAAAATCGCAACCCAATAAGTTAGGGCACTGCCTTTCTTCGAAGTTTCCAAACACCAAGCATTGCCGTTTATTTTTTTTTTTTAAAAACCTTGGAATATTATTTTAAATGACGTTTTAGGATGACATATTAATGCATCATGAAGCATAGATGTACAAAATATTCTAACATTTCCATACAAACATAAATAATATCATCAAGGCAAAACTAAATAACATGAACATACGTTTAATAAAAAAAATCATACTTGGGTAAATATAAGATAATAAACAAATAAAAACATGAGTAAACTAAAATAAAAATATAATACATGCAAAAATTATACAACAATATATATCATAAAATAGCACATAAAAGAAATAATTAAACATAGCATATAAAAAAAATGAAACTATGCAAAAATAAGATAAATGACATACACTAAAAAATGAATAAATAGAACATTTACAAATTATAAAAATACAATGCAATAGTTCAAAATACATGAAATGATAATATAATATATATACATGCATAGAAAATATATATTTGAAAATAAACTATATAAAAAGGTTAAATATTATAATATATAAAATACATAATCAAATGTATAGAAGATAGGAATAAATATACATTTTTGAAAAATGAAGAAATTAAAAAAGGTTGAAAAACTAAGATAGACGAAGAATAAAATAAGAACAAACCACAGAGAGTAAGAACGCAAGAGGGAGAGAAATTTGAGTGAATGCTCTCAGGAATTCTTATTGCTTCCCAAAATTCAAGTGTTTACAATGAAGAGAGAGGCCTCTATTTATAGTTGAGCCTCCCCAAATCCAATGGTACAGATCAATTACATCAACGGTTAAGATTAAAGGATATCTACAAATTAAATCTCCAAGATTACAAAATCATATCTTCTAAGATTGTATATCATATCTAAGATTGCAATCATATATAAGATTGTATCATATCTAAGATTGCAATCATATCTAAGATTGTATCATATCTAAGATTGCAATCATATCTAAGATTGTATCATATCTAAGATTGCATATCACATCTAAGATTGTATATCATTGAAGATTATATTTCCATATGAGTCAAGCTTGTAGAAGGACCTTAAATCTTTTCAAGTAATGGGCCATTCCGATCGGGCCAAATTATATTTGTAATTCTGGACTGAACTTTGGACTTCATTTTTTTTTGGGGTTTAATATTTTAAATACTGAAATGGGCCGGGTAAAAATTGGCTATTACACTGCCCATTTCACACTTTCCTTCCTTTATCTTCTCATATACGCCTTTTGTCAATCTGGCTCACGATTTCTGTCTATTTCATACTGGTTATCAGCATATCCTGGCGCGCTATCGACCAGGTAAAACATCTCCTTCCTCTTCAGCGTTTCAGTTGCTAAAATATGTGCTAGACCATTCACAGTTCTAGGAGTTTATTCAAACATAATATTCCTAGATCTGAGTGTAAGCTGTTAAATATCTTGGATGTATGGCCTTATCTGTGACTTATCTTGTCTTTTTGCCTTACACTTTTTGATGAGTATCCTTCTACTATTATCTTTGGCCATGGCATGTCTATTCCGATCTAAACTGCTTTACTGTAAAGAGTGCCTCGGTCGCGAAAGCTGAGGTAATGCCTTGATGTATCTCGGAACTTGAAAGTAGAACATCCCCTTCACTATTCCTCGCCACAACCCCTGAAGCTGATTGACAAAGTCGCGTATCATAAGCCCCGTCAAAATTTATTCTAATTGACTGTTCAGGTGGGTGCTTCCATTTCCTCGCTACTTGTAATATTTTGGGGGATTTTTGTTCAACCCCATCTAATTCTGTAATGTAGCTCTTAACAAAGTGGGATGTCTCTATTCCTGTTCTATTGGTTTTCTTATGCAATCTCGCATTTCTTTCTCCCCAGGTTGCCCATAGCGCACAGTAGAAAAGTCCACAATGGAAAGAAGTGTTTTGAGCAAAAACCCAGGTAAGCCACTGTAGAAACTCCAAGTTAGTTACTTGTAATAAATTCGGTATTGCTAATTCTATCCACATTGACAATGAAATAGGACACTCACGGATTAAATGATCCAGGTTTCTACTCCTCGTCCACATCAGGGGCATATCACAGTATTCGTTAACTTTCTATGCAACATGTTAACTCGTGTAGCCAGATAGTTCCAAGATATTTTACAAGCTATAATCTTAATTTTAGAAGGTAGCTTAAGTAGCCATAGCTTTTTATAGAAATTACTGTAGTCGATTTGTAAAGAATAAGCTCTAGGAGCATTTTCAGAAGCTTGTAATAGTTTATAGGCACTACGTACTGAGTATTCCCCCGAGGGCTCACCACTCTAGGCCGACAAGTCGTCATAAGGATCTTTCACCAACGGAATACTAAGAATCTTCCCATCGACTTCCTTCCCTTCGAGAAGGTATTAACAATCAACTCCCGTTTCCATTATTTGACATTACTATCAATTAGCTCAGCGACTTTAAAATCATTTAAATTATTAACAACTGAAGATAACCTAAAACTTCGAGCAACTGGGATCCAAGCACCGTTTAAAACTGAGATATTCATGGCCCTACCCACCTTCCAGCAAATTCCTTCCATTAAAATCCCTTTGTACGCCCATATACTTTTTCACGTGTACAAACTATTACTTTCCAAACGTGAATTTAAAAAAATCATTATCCGAAAAATATTTTACCTTAAAAACTTACGCAACTAAAGATTTTAGATTATTTAAAATCCTCCATCCTTGTTTTGCTAAAAAGCGATATTGAACTGGCCCATACTCCTAAAACCCATTCCTCCCTCCTCTTTCGATCAACACATATGCTTTCACTGACACCAATGTATTCCTTTCTTCCTGTATCCTTTTTTGCCACCAAAAATTTGCAAAACTGCTTTCTAACTCCCTGCATAGAGTTTTTGGCAGAAGAAAACATGACATGGCATAAGTTGGCATAGCCTAGAGCACTGATTTAATAAAGACCTCTTTGCCTCATTGTGATAATAGTCTTGTGCTCCAACCTTCAATTTTGGAATAGACTGCATCTGCCAACCACAATAGGAAGTCCCAAGTATTTCTCCAAATTAGTTGAACTCCTAACCCTTAAAATTGATGATACTTCTATTTTTGCTTCTCCTGCTGTGTTTGAGCTATAAAAGATCGTGGATTTATTAAAATTCACACATTGGCCTGAACAATCCTCATATTCCTTCAGAATTTGTTTCATCACCATTGCTCCCTTCTTCGTTGCTTCACCGAACAAAATTCAATCATCTGCAAAGAGTAAATGAGATATCTTTGGGCCTCTCCTACTGGCCTTTGCACCTTTCAACAAACCTTCTTTCATCGTTAGTCTCATCAAAGATGAAAGCCACTCATTGCATATTAGAAAAAAAAAAGGACTAAGAGGATCCCCTTGCCATAATCTTCTAGATGGCTGAAAAATTCTCCCCCTACCTCCATTAATATTTACTGCATATGAAATTGTGGTAATGCATTTCATGATAAGTGCCACCCATTCCTGTACAAAACCCATCCGTAGCATAACTTCTTTTAAAAAGCCCCATTTAACTCTGTCGTAGGCTTTACTCATGTCAAGCTTTACTGCCATATACTTTTTTTTCCTGTTCACTTTTGGCGAAACATATGCAAGATTTCATAAGCTATAAGCACATTGTCAAAAATTAATATATTTCATAAGCTATAAGCACATTGTCAAAAATTAATCTCCCAGGGACAAAAGCACTTTGAACCAAATCAATACATGTACCAATTCCTTATTGAAGTCAATTTGCAATTGTTCTTGCCACAATCTTGTAAATAACCGTGCACAAACTAATAGGCTTGTAGTTAACCAGATTTGTGGGATTTGAGATTTTCGGGATCAACACAATATCCGTATGATTAAAAGAGTCTAGATTCAGATCGTTGTTCCAAACCCCCAAACAATAAATGGTGATTTTTGAACCTACTATGTGCCAAAATATCTGAAAGAATAAGGCTGGAAACCATCAGATCCTGGTGCCTTTGTAGGCCACATTCCTTTTAAAGCCGAATAGATTTCCTCTGCTGTATATAGTAAAAATGCATTATTATATTGCGAAATTTTTCTATCTATGCCAGTCAATAAATGAGATAAATCCCCTACTCTATTAGACTTAAACAACTTCTGAAAAAATAATGAACCAACCTCACTAATCTCAATTGCATCAGTAGCCTTTGCTCCTCCATCTGATTCCAGCCGGGATATAATGTTTCTCTATCGACGTGCTAAGCATACTTGTGAAAAAAAACTTGAGATATTATCCCCTATTTTAAGCCAGTTGGCCCTCGCCCTTTGTTTCCTGTACATCTCATCTTTATCAATTTCCATATTAAGATGAACTCTTGTATCAATAATCTTAGCCATCTTATCATCATCCTTTTCTGTTGCCAACAAGACTTCAGGTTTATTCAAAAGCTTCCTTTTTAACCTCTCTCGTCCTTTTTTAATCATTTGTGCCCATCTTCTTAAACGCAGCTGTAGTCCCTCTAATTTCTCAACTATCGTGCCTATAGATGACTCCCATGTTACCTTAATTTCTCTTTTAAAAGACTCCTCCATGGTCTACCATGCCTCAAATTTAAAGTTTGAACGTCTCATATAATTGTTTCCAATATCAATATTTAGAAGAAGTGGGTAATGATCTAACATTGTATGAGTTAAATGCTAATAGTACCCGATAGAAAAAGATGCCTCCATTTATCATTCGCAACTCCCCTATCAAGTCTTTCCTTGATATTTGTTTCTGGCAAATTTCCCCTTTCCCAAGTGAACCAAACTCCCAAATAACCCAAATCATCTAATTGACATTCCTCCAAAGACTCTCGAAAAGCCTTCATTCGTCTCTCATCTATTGGAGCACCTCCACTTTTCTCGAAAGAGTACATGATTTCATTGAAGTCACCGCTTACTAACCATGGATAATTCTGATCTCGCCCTAATTTCCTTAACAGATTCCAAGTATCATTTTTATTTATCCCAAAAAGTGAACCATAAAACCACGTAAATCGCCATTTCTCTCTGACACTCTCCTCTTTGATCAATACATCAATGTAACTTTTTGAAAATCTCCTCAAAGTAACTGTAATATCCCCCTTCCATGCCAAACACAAACCGCCTTGAGTACCCTCTGCTTCCACATCGATCCCATTCAAAAAACTGCAACTCTTTTTTACTTTCTCCATGCGTTTCTTAACAATCTTCGTCTCCATTAAGAAGACCATATGAGACTATGCTCTTTAAGAAAAATCACAGCCTTCTTATTGCCCGTGGACTCCCCAATCCACGGATATTCCAGCTAATATTTTTCATTGCATCTGGTCAGCTTGCCTCTTGGCAGCCGCCGATCCCATAATTGATGGAACAACATTCTGCTCTATATTTTCAAACATCATTTCTAGAAAAACTTCATCACACTTCCCTTTATCTTTCTTCCTCAATCTTTTTGTTTCATCCCCATATTCAACTCCTACACACCCAGTTTCGATTCTTTTTTCCATTGATTTCCTCTTTCTAATGCTACTGCCATCCATTTGTTGATCCGTCTTGGCTGTTGGGACAATTCTTTTCCAGCTTGACTTCTTGGCTGAATTTTGTTTAATGACCTACTCGCTCTTATTGTGGTTTATCTGATCATCTTTCTTAATTATAGATACTTCTTCCTACTCCTTGATCGCATCCTCCTCTCTAATCAATTGGATTTCCTTATGCGTACTCCAAGATGTGTTGTTCCCCTCTTCTGGTAAATTTATACTTTTTGACTTCGATTCTGTACCTCATGTATAAGAACATTGAGCCCCCTCCTTTTTCAAGATAGCGTTGAATCTCATGCTCTCCTTACCAATTAAATTTGATTCTACTTTTATGGCCAGCGTGTAAGGTGGATGTTCTTTGATTTTGTTTTTCTCCTCAAGATTAAACACGATACAGTCAGTCCATGCCCCATTCTTCCATAGCCAAAGCAAAACATCGGTAATTTCTCATATTTAAAATAAATCCATGACTTATTAAAATTATTAATTAAAACAAAGATACCTCGATGAAGTGGTTTCTGCAAATCCAGATTTATCCGAAGTTGGCATAATTCTCCATTAATTTCAGATCTAAGTACCCTTCCAAATGTAACACCTATTACATGTAAAAGATCATTTTTATCAAATTCTGGTAAGCATGCACCAATCTTAATCTAGAATGGTGAAGACATGAGCCTAATCTAAGTTCGTTCCATCGATTGACTTAACTTGTCAAATAGAATTAGGCTTTTGCGAAAGAGCCAAGGCCGCCCCTCCATAATGACCTCTAAATCTTTTTGTGAATCGAACACTATTAAAAATGAATTCTGCCCTACCTTCTGAATCTCAAATTTCTTCCTTGTGTTCCATATGCTTTACATCTGTGCCCTAAAACTTTCTGGATTGTAGAACTTCTCTATCCAAATTGTACATATCAAAGTTGGTTTTGCGTTTGGCACCACCATCGAGCTTTTAACTGATAGCTAAATAAGTTCTTCTGCTAGAAGAGAGATCCCATCCCTCTTCTCTCCATCGACACCACCATTTTCTTTCATCCCAAGTCGTAGCAGAAACTACTTTCTCTAGGACTCTCAGCAAAGCACTCTTGGTAACCCTAGAGAGAAAAAAAGGGCGACCTTTTTTTTATTGTGAATCGAACTACAAATACTAAAATTTGAATGCTATTTTTATTATTTAAAAATTTATTTTATACTAAATAAATTATTAAAGTTTTATTTGTAAAATTAAAAAGTATTAGATATATATAAGTTAAGAACTTATTTCTAAAAATTATTTAAAATTAAAAATTAGAAGAAAAAAACTCAAAAATTATTTCTAAAATTAAAGTGTATTATATATGTTATTTCTAAAAATATTTATAAATTTATTTCTAAAATTAAAATATTAAATAAATAAATAAATAAAATATTTAAAACTTTATTTTTAAAAGTAAAAATTGTTTAAAACTTTATTTCTAAACTTAAATATATCATATATATTAAAATTTACTCTTTATTTTTAGGAATTTTGTCTCTCTACATTTTCAATTTAAAAAGTTCAAGTCCAATTGCTAATACCGTTAAAATTATTTTATTAATTTTGCTGGTGTGATATTTTGAAATTTAAAAAATTATCTTGGTAGCCATGTAACAAAAATAATGAGATTGTAATGAACCTGAATGTAACAAAAGAATTTTAACATGCTAATAATTGAACTTGCATTTTCAAATTTAAAAAGTAGAGACACTAAATCTCTGAAAATAAAAATAGGGATTAAATTTCAAATGTATAAAAAGTATAAAACCTTGAAGCATATTTTAATTTAAATTTTAACGTCTCAAAATAAATAAATAAACAAACAACAAGAAGGATAATAATAATAGCACCATAAACAATACAAGATTATAACCTCATTAGAAAAAGAAGGTTCTCTCTTTATAACATGAATAAATATGCTCAAACTCAAACATTTCTCATTGTTGTAATAGTAATTGTACTAACTGAATTAAGGCTAAATAAGTAGTTAGTTAAATTATTATTAATTAGAAAAATGATTTTTTGCAATTAAATATAGTAATTAATAACTTAATTTGATGAAATTTAATAAGTTAAAAACAATAGTTTATTTAATAAAATAACGTTAAAGAGTATGGTTAACAACGAAAATATAATTTTCCTTTGAAAAAACAGAAAATATATAATATAATACTTGTATTATAGCAATTCTATAATGATAAAATTAGACATAATTGACAATTCAGTGATAAAAATTATATTATTTTTATCCAAAAATTATAAAACAATGGATAAAACATATAAATTTCCATTATAATATGTTTGCTTTGATGATAATTATTTAAATTTAATAGTAAAATAGGGGAATTTTTATTTAATGAAAGTATTTTTATAAATTTATTAATGCTTGACTTCTTTTTATGAAAATAATGCACGACTTTTAAACTATTTTTGTAACAACTCGAAAGTCAGTTATGTTGGAAAAAGCGATTTTAGAACTTTATTTTCGTATATCGAGTCTGTAAATATTAAATATGAATATGCACGGGATTGGTATAAAAGTTTATTAATGTTTGGTCATTTAACCTTACCTATTAATTGCTTAATTAAGGTACAGGGATTAAATTGTAAAAGCTTTATTGCTATAGATTTTTAATTGACCAAAAGCATAGGAACTTAAATTGTGATTAGCTCAAGGGCTAAAATTGTTAATAAACCATCATAAAACTTATGTTAATGGGTTATGATGTAACGTTCTAGTATCATTAAAAATTTGTTGACTTAGGTTAATCAAACTAGATTATGTTAATTAACGTAGCTTAATTACATCCTAATTATACTTGTTGGAAAATTGGGTTTAGAAAATGTAGCGAAAAATAAAATTTAGGGAAAAACAAAAGTTTTAAAAAAATTCAAAATAAGAACTTGGTTGTGATATCTAAAGTAATAAACACTTAGCCAAAATTGTACATTTTCGATTCATATAGGATGGATGTTTTGACCAAGTAGTTTTCTCCACTATCCTCAAGCTCACGTCTACCGAGTATGGGCTCGCTTCGAATAACAAAAGTATCTTTAAAAATTTTCTAAGTATTTGAATCAAATGCTTACTTCGATTACGAGATCTGGCAAATGGATGTCAAGACAGCATTCTTGAATGGCTATATTGATGAGACCATTTACATGACTCAACCCACTACCTATGTTGTTAAAGGAAAGGAGCAGAAAGTTTACAAACTGTCACGTGTGAATATAGTATATGTGAAATGTACAAGTATACATGTCGAATCAAGTAATATAATGATAAGTAAGATCGTCTCCACAGGGATCAGTTAGGATTAATTTGGTTACGTTACTATTATAAAATGTATGAATTATGCTGTGGCAAAATAGTGACACAAATGTAATGATAATTAAAATGATGTTGATGTATACAAAATGCAAACAAACAATATAAAAATATATATACTATCGCAAAGATATCAGGACAAGAATGAGAGGATCAAATATGTTGAATGAGAAGGTTGGGATTTCTAGGAATCTACCATTATAGACTAAAAATGCCTCAACAAATTCTTAACCATTTTACTGCTCAAAACAGATCTAAGATAGTCTACTTCTTTTGAGATTAGGACCTCAAGTTACCCTACCTAAAGCGATATATGTCTATAGGCCTCAGATGTGATTCCCAGCACTGATTTCTCTTCATTCTATACAAACACTGCTCTATGTCTAGAAACTACTATGGGTATTATGTCAAAGAACCACTTGTATCATTTAATTTCAGTCCTACTAACCTAAACTTTTTAGAATTAGATTATGTTTATAAGAATACTAAACATTCATCTATGTCTAGAGTCTGTATGCATGCAATTCAAGAAGAACAAATTGAATGAAACAGCAAAATAGATCAGATCAAAGCTTCAACATTAATAGAAAATTAGAGTACCATGCAATAAACCCAACCCAATGAGATTTAGCTCATGATTTGATTAATCAAATCCAAATTCGAAATACCATTCAACATCTTAAACATTTAATTGCACAAAGAAACAATGTAAAAGAAAATAGGGAAGAACTTTAAGAAGCACGCTTTCGCTAATCCATCCCTCAACTACAGTGTTGAATGTTTCGTAAATACCTAGTTGACTGCTTTCATCCTCTTCCTTGCATTCTGCTCTACTTTTCAGCTACTACTTCTACCTTCTATTTTCCCCTTAAGATCCTTCCTCTAAAAAAGGCTTGTTTTCTCTCTCCCTTTATTTTCTGGATCTTCCTCACTTTTTATAGAGTAGATCCCCCTCTTAGCACATAATTTTTCCTCCCCCTTTTTCAGGCAGATATTTCTAGTACAAGTATAGCTAGCTGAGAGTGGCACAAATTGAATGCTGACTCAATGTCTTTCTGGAATTGCCATAGCATTTATGTTGGCAATCTGTCCAATCTTTTGCCAAGACAAAACGTCACTCTTTCATTTCTTTTCTTTATTCTACACTTGCCATTCAAATACAAAAAAAATTATTTTCACCCACAAGTAAAAGTAACATAATAACATTTAGGCACAATCCAAGCTTCATGATGCAATGTTCTAAAAAATACTAATATAATATCCTAAAATACAAATACATCTACTTAAGTACAAACAATTAGCCAAGTTTAGAGGCCTAAAATATAACTTTGTTCAAGATTTATCACAAACTTCTAAGATCTATTTATGGACTTAAGCAGGTGTCCCGCTTATGGAATAAAAGATTTGATCAAACGATCAAGACTTTTGGATTTGAGTAAAACGCTGAAGAACCTTATGTTTATAAGCGTAACAAGAAAAAAAGTCCTCTTCCTTGTTTTGTATGCCAATGATATTCCACTTATCGAAAACGATGTAGGAGAATTGTCATCGATTAAATTATGTTTAGCTCAATAATTTAGCATGAAGGACTTGGGTGAGTTTAGTTAAATTCTTGGAATTCGAATCCTTAATAATTGAAAGAATAAAATGATAGCTCTATCTCAAGCTTCATACATCGGTAAGGTACTTGAACGTTTTGCAATAACCGATGCAAAGTCAAGCGTTTAGTCAACTGCATCAGGTTTTCATCTTCCTTTATATGGTCAACTGTATTTTGGGGAGAACCTTACTCCTGTTGGATACACAAACTCAAACTTCCAAACCTGTAAAGATTTGAGGAAATCAACATCAGAAAACCTATTCGTTCAATGCCGTGAAGCCATAGTATAACACCCCTAACCCCTTATCCTACGCCAAAACAGGGTTACGGAGTATTACCAGACTTATAGATCTAACAATCATAAATTTCATGATCAATTCTTAATCCATCAAAATCCATTCATATATATTCATATAGTCCCTAGTACGAGCCCTCGAGGGCCCAAATAGACAATAAAAGTGGTTCGCGACTAAACCGAGTATTCAAGAAATTTTTAGAAAAACATTGAAAATTTTCAAAGTGCAGGGGACACACGCCAGTGTCTCAGGCTGTGTGGGTATTCGAATTAGGGCCACACACCCGTGTCCTTGCCCTTATCCAAACTAGCGAGCATACTAACTTAGGTCACATAGCTAGACCACACGCCCGTGTGTCAGGCTGTGTACCCTTCGAAATGGCCTCACATGCCCGTGTGCCAAGCCGTGTGAAAACTGGGGGGTAGACTGACTTGTGCCACACGACCAAGCACACGGCCAAGCCACACGCTCGTGTGCTAGGCCATGTGAAACTACCGACTTACTTCATTTAGAAATCACAGGGGTCACACGGTCGTGTCACCTGACTATATGTCACACATGGCTGAGAGACTCTACCGTGTCTCTACCCGTATGGACAAAAATAGGCTATTTTCCAAGCCATATTTCTCACCCAAATTAGTACCAACTTAAACACAACATTTTGCATATAACCATGGCATAATTAAACATTCAAATCCAACCAATATCAAGCTTATAACATGTAATATCAACACATACAAGTATGATACTAATAGGCATCTCAATTAGCTACTTAACTCATGCCAAAAATGTCACCAAGATCTACCTAAATGGTCAAACACATATATGTAATCTTTGTGCCTAAAACTTAACATGTATGTCATTTATGAATCACAACCATTTGGTACCCAAAATTCCAATTCACAACCACGGCATTCGCATGACAACCATACATCATATACCATAAGGCCATTTACATATTTACATAACAAAATATACCAAGTTCAAGCCAAATCAAATGGCTAAATACATAACAAAACATATAGGCTACCATTATCCAAAATGACCTATACATGCCATTTAACCCAAAAAAGTCCAAAGTACCAAAATAAGCGTTTGATAGTTCGATGCGATCCTTGACGACTTCCAATCCAAACGAGCTTCTGAAACACTATAAAACACAAAAAAAATAAACAAAGTAAGCAATTGAGCTTAGTAAGTTCGTAAAACATAGAATTAAACTTACCATATAACCACAAATTTAGGTAAGTAACTCAAGCATAACTCATTTCAATTTGGCCAAATTCTATCACATAACCATTCACCAAGTTAGCCATATCTATATATATATATATATATATATATATATAAATCGAGAATCATGTATGAATTCAACAATTATTACAATTCCATGTCCATGTAACATTTAAACCGTATATCCGTATATCATATATATACACTATCTCCATGTAAATACCTATAATAGTTCGTATCAAACTTGTATAATCTCGTAATAAAACTATGCCCGTTGAACCACTTAGAATCTCGTTAGATACGCAGGTAGTACACACGAGGTGTACTGAACTGTAATCTGTCAATTCCTGTACATGTAGGCTCATACGAGTGATAAACGGTAAGCTCTCCCAAGCTGAATATCGGTAAGCTCATACAAGCTGTGGTGAGTTCACAACACCTGCAGGACCTCAACCAAAATGGTAACCCTAATGACATGTCATTTGTATCCTAGGAATTTCTAAGGTTCAAACGGGGCTTGGTATTCTTCGTACATCACCGGTTATGGATCGATAATTATACATAATTATTAAAATATTCACATACATATATTTCAATTAAAACATATAAATACGCAATTTATCTACACGAACTTACCTCAAACTCGAACGGAGAAATACGATTGTTTAGTCCATGACTTTATCTTTTCCTCGATTTAGTTCTGAATGTTGCTTTTCTTGATCTATATAATTGAATTTAACTTATTTAATCACTATTCTAATCAATTCAATCCAAATTTCATGTTATAGCAAAATTATCATTTTGCCCCTAAACATTTAACTTCTTTACAATTTAGTCCCTAGGCTCGTAAAATGAAATTCATTCAATTTCATCCACATCTAAGCTTAGTCGAATTCTATATATGCTTATAGAAGCCCATACATTTCACAATTTTACACATTTGACTCATAATTTTCACATTTAACAATTTATCCCCTAATTAACAATTTCATCAAAAATCACTTAACAAAAAATGTTTAACTCACAATAAGGATTCATTTTCTTCCGTTAAACTTCACAAAAAACTAACATACTGTCATGGAAAAACCCTATACTTTCAATCATTTTGCAAATTAGTCCCCTAATTAGCTAGGTTAAGCTATAATGGTCCCAAAAACACAAAAATCATTTAAAACGAGCTTAAAAATCACTTACAGTAAAACCATTTATTTTGCTAAAATTTTAAGCTCTCCAATGGCCAAAACTTGCTAAAATTTTTGGTTGCATGTATGAGGAAAAAAATGACACTTTTGTTTTATTTAATTTAACCTTTAATTACCTAATTACCTATTCACCCTTACCTAACTTTAAAATAACAAAATTGCCAAGCCATGCTCATCCACTATCACCTTTAATGGTCTAATTACCATATAAGAACCTCTACTTTAAAATTCTATAGCTATTTGCTTCTAAAGGCTGCCCTCTCTCAGCTAGATGTTGGTCCAACCTACTACGAGGATCCCGTATCCAGCAACCCAACCTATAAAAAGGGTATCAAAACCTCTTGTATAGGTTGGAGCTATGAAGCTTACCTTATTATTATGAAAAGGGGAAAGGGCTTTTTCAGCTGGTACGCAGGAGCGCACTTCCATTTTCCCTTTACTAGTAGGGGGTCCCGTGGTTCCTATGCTGCCACCTTTCCCAGTTATTTTCCTTTAGTGCTTCGACCCAAAGCGATAGCTTCTAGCTAGTTCAGTGGATAAGATGGCTGCGCTCCAGCTCACTCAAGAATAGGATGGCAGTGGTCCACCGGTAAGCTCGTTCTGATCTTGGACACAGTATATTAGAATCCTGAAGCACCACCACGAACGCTACCGCTGCGCGTTCGCTGCGATCTTGATAAGGCACCACCCTATTGTGCCAGCAGCCAACTCCGGCGGGTCAGCTTAGTTATCCTCATCAAGCCACTTAATTGATGTCTAGCTTCCCAAATGGTAGACGGTTCCTTTTCCCCCAGATCAATGAAGAAGGGAGAAGTCAGTTGATTCTTTTGAAGAACCGGAAGCGAAGCACTATGCCGGGGTAGGGGGATGGGGAAAGAAACGGCTGCGAAGAAAGAAATTGGGGTTCCTAATGCTTCTCCACGCCTAACGAGATGTGCCAACCTCGGGATGCTTTACTCCTAACCCCACAAGGTTCCGAGACGAAGCTTAAACTAAGTCTCGATTAAGAACGGCGATGGTCTACGTTTCACACGGTGCACGATTCCATGGATAGTTTCATTCGACATCGTGATAGAGGAAATAACTTAGCATTTGATTAAGACATTGCACAATGATCTAAACACTTTGTCGCATCTCTTCGATCACGGATCTGATGAACGATCATAGCGATCTTCTCGGTACCCTCACCGTACGTCAGATTCGATTGGTTATGAACATCGTAAGGTGCTGCTTCTTCGCGAATCCCAAAGATACTCCTGGTTGGGATGGGTAGGCCCACCACTTCACTTTCACTTAGGCCGGGCCAAGTCGGTAGGGGACCCTATCGAGCTCCTCTCCCCTCTCGGATGCCCGGAGAGGCATCCTTTCCTTGTTTATTGGGTTGGTTCACGCGCGCAAAGCGAGCACCACCGCAATGTGATGGGGAACTATGACCAATAGAGTCGGACACTTAGCTACATTCGCACGTAAAGGAATGTGGTTCGGTTGAGGCTTTCTTTCCCTTATTAGTAAAGGGGCGCGGACGTTTATGAGTCCGTGCCTTCCGTACCACCACAAGACCTGGTCGTTCTTGGGTGGATCGGATCCGCCCCTAATCATAAGGGATAAGGGGAAAGCGCCGTCGCCTATCGTATCAAAAGGGTTATAAAAGAGAACACGGCCACCTATTTCATTCGACGCCCGGCAGGAGCCCGTCCGATTCAACCGACTTTTGGATAAAAAAAGCGCGGTGACCGCTTTGATCAAGGAAAAAGCCCGATCGACCACCAACTCGGTGCGAGATCACGTGACCTACATTTCGGCCTTCGCTTTTTGAGGCTTCCTCTACCCATATCTCTATATGCTCGCAGCACTCCCATATGGAGAAAGATAGGCTTACCATGTTCCATCAATAGCACCTAACATATGCCGATTTTGGCGGACTGTGCTCTACCCCGCTGAAGTCATGCGGTTCCGACGTGCCCAGAGGCTAGAGGCGAAATCCGTTCACGGTCCGTGGGACCAACACCATTCGAAGGTGGGTGGCCCGCCCCGCCTAGAACAGTCATGTTTGACTGGGCTTACACACATGCGCTTACTTACGCTGTCCCTCCTCAGCTCACCCTAGCCCCGGGCCTTTTGCTCTTCTAACGTAAGCTCCAAGGCGTCACATCAAGTCTTCACTGACATAATATGCATGCTTAAGTAAGGTCAGGCGGAACCGTTGTTGCCTGATGGGAACTTCCCCTATATTGCTATCAATGTCTTCATGTCGCACGACCTCTTAACATTACACCACTGAATCCCCAATCCTTTACTTGCTGTGCAGTGACAGTACCAATATCCACTAATCCTTATTTCCAGATACGGTTGCCGGTTGACATCTCTTCTAATTCCAACAATTTCTCCCGCTCCTCAAAAGCCCACAGGAACGGAGTTGATGCTCCCACATCCATAGCATGAGTAGTTAAAGCAAGTGAATGATTTGAAATTTGAGTTATTTTACAAAATAACACTCGTATATATTGAGCTCGTAATGGTACCGCGTAATTCAGAAGTCTCTCTACGGCTAAAGAATGAGCGTGTTCTTGGGCCATCATAGAAACATAGATAGCGTCAAAGACGGAACGAACAACGAAACTTTATGATAGCTTTTTCGTACACGTTCACTTGCATCACATACACAAGTGCTCTCTGAATTGTGTAATAAGGTCACCCATAACACGGCTCTCCCACTTGAGTTACCTTAGCGTCAAGCCATGCTATTCAATGATATTGAAAAAATGGCAGCGTAACGTAACAACTAGTATTGAAAGCTGGTTGCCTTTTGAGGGAGGGAAAGCGTTTCAATAGGAGCCCTACTTCCCTCTTTGCGACCTCATCACTTCAATTTAAGCGCAAACCCATTTCTTTCCTAGTCATCGGGCGGAGCGCACCTTTGGTACTTCAGTAGGGCAAGCTGTTTGATAGTGACTTCTTTCGTTTGCTAGGGCGACGAAAGGCTACTTCAATCTAGGAAACAGCCAGAAACTCGAGAAGGTCGACTTTGGAAGCGTTCGCCGGTAACCAAAGCGTATTGTTCCTGCAACCACTTTGGTACTTTGCTTATCGCTTATTTTTTTTTGTTAGACAATAGAGGGGAGGCTTCGCTCTGGACCCCCTGCTTGCAGAAATGAATGGATCAGAAGGGGGGCTGGGTTCTATTTCCAGGCCGAGTGGGAGGTGAAGGCCATAAGAGAAGATTTCCCTCCCGGCAAGGAGGAGAGGAAAAAGGCGCTGTCATCTATCTCGACAAGTTTTTCCCGAGGCGCTCGAAATCTAAACCGGCTTAGAGAATCACTGGCACTATTTAGCCCTTCGTTTCACTAATAAAACAAAGAAGTCATCCTTAACGATTTCCTATTCCTTCCCTACTGAGCCGCCTCTCTTCGCCATTTGAAGTGCTACCTCTGCATTCCCTTTCTATAACATACCCAAGCGCCCTCCTTTCCAATCAATCACTAAGAAAAAAATCAATACCAATCAAAGGGTTGGCTTTGGGCGTTGTAAAGCGTCATTATTTTTTTTGGCCCTAGGGAGTTTACTCGACCCATTCCCCGCCTCCCGCATTGCTCAAGTAAGTGTGCGACTCAGTATGAGGACCTCCTTCCCTTCTGCCCACTCCCCGTTCACACGGTTCTCAAAACGGAGGAGGAAAGGTGGGCAGTAGGTACCACGAGCCCTCTGTCCAACACATCTATTCAGAAGCAAGTGTAGTTCACCGGTTCCACCGAATGCTCCTATCTCTCGAGAAAGATCGTGTGAGTGTGCAGTTATGCTTCGGATGCTTCGCCATAGAATAGATCGACCCAGTTCCTTTTTTTTCGATGCACTCACTTTATATCTCTGACACACAAGGAAGGATGCGGTGGGAAGGAAGCAGCTCTAGCCTCTGTCCGGTCGATCATTCCGCTAGCATCTTGCATTTACGTCCCCGTTTGACTGCCACTCGAAGATGTAGTTGTAGGTATGTTAGTCTTAGTGGGTCGATGGCTCCACCTGTTATCTCTTTCTATGACATGCTGTTGTCATCGCCATATTCCATATGTCACTTAGTCATCTCTGCCTCGCTGCGGGTCAGCACGAAAGAAACGGAGGACTTCATTCAGTGACTTCGCGATCGCCCTCTAAACGATCAAAATAAGGTAAAGCTTGAAGATAAATTTTGTACTCTATTAATTTCTCAATCCCTCTAGTCGGGTGGCGCGCGGTGGTCTTTCGACCAGATCCCCTAAAAAATAGTGCGTGCGGGTCCCCGCATGCGCTCACGCCATTTGAGGTGGCCAAACCCAGTATTCATTCGCAAATCTGAGTGAAATTGAGACCGCTTAACCTCGAAGCGAATTCGCGTAGGCAGCACTTTTTGTCGCATCTTGTTGACTCTATCTATTCATTAAATTGACTTTATTACATTTTTTATATAGGTTCGCTCCCTTTTTCCAAGAATTCATGCACTTCCCTTTACTTCATAGGGCCTTCTATAATAGGGAAAAGCCTTCTATTTTCGTCAAATGACCCAGCTTCCCCGGCTCTTCCACCGTCAGGGCTCCCTTTCCTCCCTATGCTATGCTCCCGGTGCAGTCTACCACGCGCGCGCGCGCGTTTTTGCTAGACGGTCTTTGGCGATGAGTGCCATCCTTCCCCGCCGGGTTGTATGAGGGGTTGTCCCATTCGCTGCGTTCTGTTAAGCTATAGATTACAGTGAAATATGTAGTTGAATGAGACAAGAGGGGTTACACGTTCCACTGCGCGAGATGTGAGGTGCGGTGGTAATGATCACCCGGGGTATGCGCTAGTGCCCTTGACAGGGCACTCCGGGACCCGCCAACGCTCATGAAAACCCAGGTCGATCGGTCCTTCATTCATCTGACCGGAAGTGTGGATAACGAGGCCACCTTCACAACCTTCTCCCTTCTGTCCCTATGTTGTAGTAAGGTAGGCCAGTTCGCTTGAGTTGCTCAACCGCCCCTTAGCCCGGTGCTCATGACGCACTACAGAATCTCTACCACGCCGAGGGACCAAGCAGGTCATAATTAGCAGCATAGGAGCTGACTCAGCGTCAGCGACTTCATGCCGCACTAGAGTAATCCAATATGTGGTTCTGCACGTTCCACCACTTCTCCGTTCATTTCCAATACTGATCGTGAAACACCATGAGCAGCAGGATGTTGAGGTCCAAAATTCAAAGTGAAATTTTTTATTTGCCTGCTCCTAGTCGTCATGGGAAAAAAAGGCAGAAATAAGAAAGAGATTATTCCCTGAGAGCTTGTCTAGTATAGTGATAGCTCTACCTGGCGTGCCGCCTTGTATTCAAGCGAAGCGCTATTGGCGGCAATAAATAGCTCACTGAACGATGGTTGATGCAGCCCCCACCTCGAAAAGTGAAGGAAGGCAATGCCTCGATTGTTCGAGAGAAAGATCATGGCGCCCCAGAACCGTGACATCCAGCAGCAAAGATCTCCTTGCATGCGAGAGACTTCTATGCCAGCAGTTATTCTCGGCTCTGTTATGAAAGAAAGCGGCAGACTAATCTTACAGGTGTTCCTTAATGAGGGATTTTAGGGGATTTATTAGGGTTCTCATTTTTTCTCCTCCACCCGCATGAGGGTTTCAATATCCATCTCCGCAGATATTTTCGAGATCGCAAGACATAATGTTTTCTGTGGCACTGGAGTCTCCTTCTGCCATTTTCAAAAAGTGAATGGACAGCCGCCCTTTCCCCTTCTCACAATGTTCCCGAACTTGCTCAAGAATCAAAGTGTGAATGACACTTTAAAGTGCCTCACGTTGTTCTTGCTGGGGATCGGCGTGGGAAACTTCTGTCGGTTCTGGAGCCAGCGGGTCCTGAATGACCTCTCTCTCACGGTTAAAAAAGCAGTTAACCCTCTTGAAAAGATCCATATCGTCTATCTAAAAAACGTGTCTCAACTACAACCAACTCCCCTGTTTTTCTATCGAAAAACCAACCCTACTAAATTTGTTCTAGAAATGCTAACTAAGTGACACACTGGGGCCATGGGTCATGAAAGAGGTTGACCCCATCCCCCTTCACTATGTATGGCCAATGAACTCCTCGCTTAGTCCGTTCTTTTCCCTCTTTTGGCTCGGGTTGATAGTAGCCGCGGTAGTAATGTCCCAGAGCTCAGCTACTGACCCGAGGCGCTGATCAAAAAATTCATAAAGGGACGTTAAACGTAATTCTAGAAGAGCGTTACCATAACCAAAAAAAATCCGAGTCTTGGCAGTTTAAGTGAAAGTTTATTAGACTAGTCCCACTAAGATGGCGGAGAAACTGACTTCCGAGAGAGCTACTTTCGCCTCGGCAATTACCTAATGAGAGAGAGTCGATGCCAAAGTCACCCTTTACGCGAGGGAACGCTGGACAGACTTACCTCTGCGAATTACGTTTTATATAGACTGGAATATATAAAGATACTATACTATGGTATAGTGCTGCTACCAGAGAAGGCTGTTTCATGCTAGGCGTCTAGACCTACTACGCCCGAGCTGCACCCCCGGCACACTTTCTATATCCACTAAGGCTTCATTCCACTTCATCTTACCAACTATTCCTGATATAAAGCCATTCTATAAATATTCAAGACAACAAGAAAGCAAGAAAATGATAGCGATCGATTTGGGAGTGTCACTAGGGAAGGAAAGAAGTATTTCGAGGACCTGGCTTCGTGGACGAGAAAGAATAGAAGAAAGGGTATGCCCGACCCGAGCTACTAGGCCAGGGCCTGAGGAGAGGAACTCTTTCAAGTAAGGATGCTATGACCTCAGACTTGAGACCAATTCAAAGATATAGGAATGAATGAATCCAATGTCATCTATACCGTGTTTTTTGGTCATTATAATGTGATTTTGACTTACATCGTCTCTGTTTATTCCGTTTAGGAATGGGCTTATTCATTCGATTTCAGTAAATATACGTGTGTAAATATCTCCCCACCTCGGTCTAAAAAGCACATACCTTCTTACTTGTGCGTGTATGGTGAGAAGCCCGTTCGTTCCTTTCTCTTTCTTTGTCGGGTCAAGGAGAATCGCTTGGTTGGGTTCTTTGCTTGCTTATTCCACTTCTTTCGGTGGGAGGACTTTCATCGCCAGCAGCAAGTGGGCTTTGGCTCGGTTTATCTATTGTCGTGGATTCTATTTTAGTAGAAGATTCTATTCATGAGGAGCGATTCGCGTTCTTTCAATAGTAGTTATCTCTCCCCTTCATCCGGAAGGAAGAGGAAATCGACCCCAAACAATTGGTCCTCATTCTGGCCGGTGGCCGAGGTCGAGTTCTTCCCTTATTGAGAATCTTTATGGCTTTGTTCGTCTCTATTATTTGATTTTTCAATAGCCAAAAACTTGAGTTTCATGTCTGCGAGAGGTCAATGTACTAGGGCTCATGCCCAAATAGGGGCTTTCTTTTCTCTTGCATGCACCTTCGTTACTCATTCATTCAAATCAAAGGAAGCTCCATCGGTAAAAGGGATAGGGATGACGCATTGGCTTGGTTGGCGGCTGGCGAGCTTAGCTTAGATAAAAGGTTACTTCTAGTTCCTTTCAGATAGCACGAGTGGAAAGCCCTCAAAGCCTTTAAATTAAGGAAGCCGAGTTGAATAGAAGATAGAGTTTTAGTTCCAGCGAAAGCCCTCCCAAAAAGTTAGAAAGCAGTCAGTCTTTTCGGTAAGCCAGTGTTGCAAGTCTTATAGTTCGAACAGAGTACAGAGGCGGCACTCCCGTAAGCCTGTGGGGAATGGGGAAGGAAGACCAGACAGAGCTTGAGCCTGAGAGAAAAAAGAAATATCGTTAAAACTAAGACTTCGAAACTCAAGTCAAGGAGATCAGATAGACAAAAAGTACTTTCCCTCGTATAGAGAACAAATCCTATCTCTTATCTCTCTAGTTCTGGAACTCTTGGTAAGCTAAGTTTCTTTGAATATACCTTTCAAGAAAAGACCTTTCTTTTAAGCTTTATTTGTTATGAAAGTGGAACCCGCTCGAAAACCAACTAACTTGATCGATTTAGTGCTTGGACTAGGTCCGGGTAGAGAACAGGTAAGGGCGATAGGCTTTTCACTTTAGCCGCTGTTATTCAAGGCCTTACTTTACTCGTTTAAAGGTTTTTTGATCCACTCTTTCTTTCTAGTTAGGGAGGCCGTAGATGAAAGCCTCTTCAGTAAACTCTTTCCGCTTTCGCTTTTGAATCTGGATAGCAGCTTTGGTTGGAGAAGAGAGTGTTTCAGTTACGGTTTAAGGCTAATGAGTTACTATACGTTAGTAAAGTTAGACAGGCGCTCAGAGACAAAAACTGTTTTCACTGAGCGACTTACAAAAACAAACACTTCTTATTTTGAAAAGCGCCATGCATCTGATTCGGGGGTTGTAGAACAACTACTTTCTTTGTCGTTCTTTTTTAGTTAGCTTGATGATCGAGACTCTAAGACTCGTTGCGCTTAGCCCACCACAGTGCTTTCATAAAGAGTAACTTTTTTTTGTCAGAGGCGCAAGGGATCTTGAATCAATTCCCTCTTTGCCAATAGCTAGTTTAGATATGGCAAGCGGTTCGAAGTCAAGTGTCGAGTTAAAGAATCAATTGTTGGCAAGAGTCACAAATATGAAGTAAACTACTTGGTCTCTTCGTAAAGTGACTTTGACCAAATAGAGTATCCTTTCGTATAGGGAAGGAAAGGCTCTCGCAGATTCTGTAAGGGCTTTCATTAGTGTGAGAATGCGGTGAAAGGGTATTGAGCTAAGAAGCTTATACATGGCAACTATAGGGCTTATAGAGAATGAGAGGGCTCACTTGATAGAGTTCGAGCATTATTCGTTGTGCTAGTTCCGCGACTACGCTTTTGAGTGGTAAGCGAAACCTTCTTTCTCTTACTTCGGGCCTACGTCTCTCTTTCAAGGGTTCCACTTTCTTTGGTAACTTTGGGCAAGGCAAGATCTGGTACTCATCGATCTTACTCTAGCCGTTTTTGGCTTAAGGGAAGGTTGATTTTCCTTTCCGTGAAGTTTTTGTTCCAGTCCACTTCTTAGTCAATGGACTGATAGTTGAAGGGACGGGATCATGACTTTGACTTCTAAGTAAACACGCAAGTTAAGATTTGGTGGAGTTGAACTCGCGCACCAAAAGCAGAGAAGGAACCAAGAAGAAAGCCGAATGGTATTGGGGCGGGAGGGAGAGCATTAAATTTTATTGCGGTGAAGCGGGCAGTGTCACCTAAGAGAGCTATCACTCGAAGAAAAACCGATGAGTTCGGTTTGAAACTCAAGTTCCCAGCTCAGAAAAAAAAAAAAATAGGTAGGTTAAATCGGTTTAGCCCCTTTAAGGCTTAGGGAAGGCTTGGCTTGAAGAAGATAAGGGCATGGATGGAGATCTTCCTTCTTGATGGGTTCCTATCTTGATTGCCGACGAGTGTGCTTGTCTTGTGCCGATTGATCTTTCGGGGATGAAGCCTAGACAAGTCGAAGGGAAGAGAGGACATTTTATCTGAGCAAGTGCTGTCTCATTCATTTAAGAACATAGCGAAGGTGCGATGCCCGCCAAGGGAGGCTATAGAATTGTTTGATTTTCTATAGAAGCACAAGTGAAACGATCTAGCCTCTACGGGTCACTTCTTTCCACTTCTTTGAAGTAGCCAAGAGGCAAGTCTCGACGTTCTATTTCCATCATTCAGAAGCGAAAGGAAAGACATATTTTCTTTCGTTAGAATCTTTTGGAAGGCCTTGGTGGTATCGTATTTTCCCATTCACGCCTTTGTTATATGTTCTAATGGAATTTCCTTCCTTTCTCCCAGAAAAAAAATTGGTCATTCTTCAGATCTTTGTTGATTGACCGGCTGATATGGGATAGCCTATTTGAAATAAAGATATTTTTGTAATATAGCCTATTTGAAATAAAAATATTTTTGTAACGGCTTGGTGTACCGAACTTGGCTTACACATTCTCGTACTATACTGCATCTGCCAGCCGAACAAGCAAGGCCAAAGCCAAATATTGACCTAAGAAGGGCACTTGCGGGTGAGTTTCTAGTTTCTTGATGGGTCGATGTACGTACAACCGACAGGTGAATGCTTTACCAAACTCGTGTACAACTCTTTTCATGTGTATTGATTTCCACTTATTATATGCTTAGTTTCCTAAACGATTTCTCCCCTGCACCCCCTGACCAAACAAAAAACTAGAAAGCCAAGATCTCTATAAAGCGAGAGAAAGAATAGAATAGAGATGTGTAGCAGAGAAGGAAGAAAGACGAATGCCATGAGAGCTTGGACGGAATAAGGTCTAGGGGAGACCGCCTATTTTTCACATGCGAGGGGAAGAAAAGCAAAACATTCTAGCATAGAACTCATAATATAAACAAAAAGAAGATATTTAGACAGAATATGAATGAAAGATCAAGTATCGATGAGCTCGGAGATGAATACCGAAAAAGCTTACCGGATGCACCATCGACCTCGCACGGCTTAGCTTAGGGTGGGAGAAAAATGAAAAGGAAAAAAATGTAGTGGGTAAGCAAAAAGTAAATACCAATGAAGACCAAACCCGAAATTTCAAACAAGAAAACGTAGTAGCCTAGCCAGGGAGAGAGACTCTCCAGCTCCACTCCTTGTTATATATATAGTTGAAAATAGAGTGGAAAACTACGCTTCAAAAAAATCAAGCCCAAAAACGATCCTTTTGAAGGGTCCTACTTTTCTTGACCTATTCAAGCCATGAAAGTGATTATAAAACATGGCCTCTGAGACACCTTTCCTAGGTTGATCGAAGAGCTGCTAACAAAAGGGCGATGATAGGATTAACAATAAAATAGCCGTGGACGGATGGAAAGACCGGAGACTAGAGACCGAAAGAAAACATCTATTTTTTAAAAAAAAACAGAGATGAATGTAGACAGATTGAGCCAATGTTTTCAAAAATTCTAATACCATAAGCGGATTCAACTTCTATTTATTATAGATTTTGCACCTTCAAAAGAGATCGAAAGGAATACCATATTAAATTACAGAAATCCATGAATGTGTACCCTAGGCCATATAAAGTCTTCAAGAAGTGACAGAAGGAATCATAAAAGAAATAGCTTTCGACTAAAGACGCAGACGATGAGCAAAAGTCTACTAATAAAGTAGCTCGGGGGAACTTTAAGACAGGACATCGGGCGAAGGTATGAAGGTGCGGCAATACTGTTGATGCAGTCCGAGGAGGAGTGAGACCTGTGAAAGCTGCAGCAAAGGGAAAGGACTTTCACGTTTCTTGAGTAAGAAGCGGATGTTGGTGAAAAAGGAAGTTGAGTTTAAGTTTGGAACACATGGCATAAGCCAAAGATCCGGGATGACTCTAAAAGCTAACGAGATGATTACAGTTAAACCGAGCATTCCTCGAGTAAGGAAAGATCTTTCAAAAATAGAATCAAGAGAAAGCACTAGAACCGATGTAAGTAAGATCCGCTACAACTAGAAGTCGATCCGGTACCTTCCTCCGTGTACTCAACAACTAGAGTCATCTCCCTTTCTCCTTTTAGCTTTAGTTGGTCGAGTAGCTTATTCGAACGTTGTGAACTCATTCTGCCTTTGCAATACCAAAGCGCATCTTGTGCCGAGTTGTGCTCGACTCTTCCCCTATCGAGAAGATTACCTTGTGTGGAAGGTTAACTCTTCACTTCAGTCAATGGGAGGAATCCCTTATCTAAGGTTCTTTGTATGGCACTATAAACTCTCTTTCTTACGCGAGACAGAAAGTGTAACTACCAAGCTCTTTCAACTTGTCCTGTCTTTGGATAAGTATTGCGATTAAGTCGATTAACAAGATGAGAGTCTAAAAATTGAAATAAGAACTCTCAAGTGATTCTTGAATGCTTCTACTTATGTAGATGGAGTCCAGTACGCTACTATATATACTGAAAATTCCCAAGACAATATCGGGAGTACCCATCTTATTTGATATGTAACTAGACCTTTGTAGCGACGTAAAAATTTTAGTGATTCGGGGTCGTTAATTGTGGCGATTTATTGAAAACTTGCAAACTAAATTTTGATTTTTAAATCAAACAGGGAGTCGCCACCGATCCTTTTTCCTAGGTGTGATCGGACACCTATTAGATTTTTCTTTAAAACGAGAAAAGGCCGAGTTTAGGTCTACTTTAAAATCCAGAGAAAAATTAGGGTTCGGGAGTCGGTTACGCGCGAGGAAGGTATTAGCACCCTCGCTACGCCCAAAAATTGGTATCTCATAAACACATGTTGTCTTGATTTTCAAAAATACAAGTTTAATGTAAACTTTAGTTGTGATCCGATTAAAAAGACGAGAAATTTTAATTTATTTCGGTTTTTGAAAAGGGTATATCGCTTTAACACGAGTCAATTGACATTCACCCAACATAGCGATGAACTCGATGACTCGACGTTAAATCGGTATATTGCCTTGATTATTGAAATTAATTAACAAAACGAGAATATAATTTTCAAAATAATAAGAACAAAATTGATATGAAATAAGAATAAATGAATGGAAAAACTATAAACAGACATAGAAACAAATAACAAATATTACAATAATGTTGAAAGAAAACACTAATAACGCATGCAGGATTAAATGTAAGGATAGTATCAAATACGAGAAAATAATGAATATACGTATATATAAAATGATATTTAAAGTATGTACATAACGTATGTGAGAAAAATATATATATACATAATATACTTAATATGAACATATACGATATACATACATAATAATATACATGAAATAGTAAAAAATACATAACTAATAATATTAAAATGTATAAAAAATACATATAAAACATGATATTTAAAATTTATATACATAATGTATGCGCAAAAATACACATAATATTAAAACATTTACATAGTATGTACATGTTAGAAATGAAATACTATTAATAATAATAATATTAGAAATATAATGAAATATATATAAACAAATATAGTATAATAGTATTATTAAAATAAAATAATTAAGATAGTACTAGATAAATGTATGAATATATATACATATATAATATACATATATTAATAATAATAATGCTAAACTAAAAATAACAATTATTAATATTAATAATACTTTAAAATAATCAATACATTAATAAAAATAATAATGATAATATTAATAATATGCAAAAGAAAGAAAATAAATGAAAAAGGACGAAATCGGAGTGAGAGCAGAATTTCAGGGCGAATTTAAAAAGGAAAACAAAAAGGAAGGGCCTATTTGAACACGCGTGAAATCAGTAGGGACCAAAAGCGCAATATTCCCGTTTATTTAAACACTGCGTAGCAAGGAGGGACCAGATCGAATGCGGGGCAAAACAATGGGGCCAAATTATAATTAAAACCTAACTTGATTTAAAATACTGAAAATGCGGAAGGGCTGATTGCGCAAATAGCCCTTCTGCAGTTAAAAACACGCGGATCCTTGTAGGGGCGGGTCGGGTCGATCCGACCCGCATCAAAACGGCGTCGTTTTGTTAAATAATAAGGCAGGGACCAAAACGCACCGTTTTGGTCCCTATATAAGATAAAAAAAATTTTTGTTCATTTGAAATGGGAAAGAAAAAAAAAACAGAATAGGGGGGGAGAGAAAAAGAGGGAGCGGGGAAGGGGAAGGAGCTCTGGCCAGGCTCCGATCGTCGGCCGGTCGCCGGAGCGTCGCTGGCGCCGGCGCCGGCCATCGTGCACGGTGGCCGGAGAGGTAAAAAAATATGATTTTTGTGTTTTTTTTATTTCCTTTTTTATATTTTTATATTATATTTCGTTTATTTGACGTATTTAATGATATATGTATTAAAAAAAATAAATGACAGTAAATATAAAATCACCTTCTATTTCGATTTGCGATTTTGTGTTTGATGCGCTGATTCGATGTTTTTTCTTGTATGTTGATGTTTGCTTCAGATAATACTCCTGTTTTTTTTTGTCTACTGGCTTTGTTTCTTTTTTGAAATATCTGTATTGATAAAAAATTCTAACCCTTTTTACAGATTTCTAATCGGCTTTATATAGCCATTAGTTACACTGTCTGCTTTTCCTTTTGCTGTTTGCGTGTTTTTTGGTCTTGCAGATGGTGGTTGAAGACGGTGGAGCAAACCACGGGGCAGGTGGCTCCAGGGTATGGCATTGGCAGAGGCTGTGATGGATGGGACGTTGCGGCGCAAGTGGCTAGTTAGGGTTTCAGTTTTGAAACCCTAAACTGATTAGTTTAGGTCTGTTTTGGGCCTTATGTGTTTGGGCTCCGGGTTTTAATGGGTTAAAGGTAATTGGGTTAAGTAGTTGGGCTTGGGTCTGATTGTAAGGGTTTAGGGGTATTGGGTTTTTTAGTTTGGGTTATGAAATGTAATTTAGGTGGGTTTGGGGGTGGCCCAAAAATTGGCCTGTACAGCTGCCCCTCTTTGCTCATTGTCGTGTAACGAGAATAGAGCAAAGACAAAATGAAAGGCCAATTTTGCTCTGTTTTGCGAGTCTTGACTTTATTGGTGCTCTTCTCGTTCAGGTAGACTCTTTCCAATCCACTGTGTCTTGTAGCTTTGGTCCAATCCAATGTATCTTCTGACATATGCTTTGCAGCTTCGAGCTTCTCCAATGTAACTTCGAGGCTATGAAGTTTGTGGTTTCGATCTGCTCCTCTATCACTTCAGTGGTCTTCTCTTCTGTCACTTTAACAAGTAGACTTTGTTATCTTCAATCAGCTCCACTGCAACTTCAGGGGGACGAAACTGGCCACTTTGACCTGCTCCACTGCAACTTCAGGGGATCCAAATCTAGTGTCTTTCATCAGCTTCAATCTTTATTCTTTATTCGACATATGATCCTGAGCTCAACTCATTTTTCGCAATATGAATTGACTCTTTAAAAACAGAAATTGAAAATAGCTCATCACATGAGTTAGGGCTCAACTCACTTCTCGCAATATGAATTGATAATTTGAAAAGTAGATTTTGAAAAACAGCAGTTAAAGGCTCAACTCATCTCTCGCAATATGGGTTGATTTTTTTTTTTCCGAAAAGCATAAATTGAAAATAGAAATTTAACATACCTTAGCTTGCCCTGAGGCTCAACTCATTTCTAGCAATATGAGTTGATTCTTTGAAAAACCTAAATTGAAAACAGGAATTGAAAGCAGAAATTGAAAATACCTCAGCGTGCCCCGAGGCTCAACTCACCTCTCGCAATATGAGTTGATTTTTGAAACATAAACTGAAATTACCTCAGCGTGTCTTGAGGCTCAACTCACCTCTCGCAATATGAGTTGATTTTTGAAACATAAATTGAAATTACCTCAACGTGTCTTGAGGTTCAACTTACCTCTCGCAATATGAGTTGTTTTTGGAAACATAAACTGAAATTACCTCAACGTGTCTTGAGGCTCAACTCACCTCTCGCAATATGAGTTGATTTTCTTGAAAAACAGAAATTAAAAAGCACAACTCACCTCTCACAATATGAGTTGCTTTTTGAAAAACAGAAATTAAAATGTTCGACTCACCTCTCGCAGTGTGGGTCAATCTTTGAAACATAAACTAAAAATACCTCAGCGTGTGCCCTGAGGCTCAACTCATCTCTTGCAATATGAGTTGATTTTTGAAACATCAATTGAAAACCGAAATTGAAAATACCTCAGCGTGTCCTGAGGCTCAACTCATTTTCCGCAATATGAGTTGATTTTCCTTGAAAGGCATGAATTAAAAACATCAAAATACTAAAACCTGTCTTTTGGTAGAACTCAGGTGTCTTTTCACTTGATTCACTGCGACTCTCATTCCAGATTTCTTGCTCTGCTGGAGTACCTGTATATGCCATGCATGATGTTATCATGATATGCACATGTTTGTCTTAAATGCCTTTATGCCTATAAGATTATGCAGTGCTCCTTAAGCATGTTTGTCGCTTGTCCTTTTTGGTCATGAATTTTCATGATCTGCGTCCATTTCTTTGATTCTCGACTACCTCTTCAGGTCTCGTACCCATTTTCAAGCTTTACAAGTAATCGACGTTTCTCAGATATCACTCTTTTGCCCCTGGTTGAACTTTATTCTTGCTTTGAGGCTCTTGTATTTATCAAATTTTCAAACTGGTAATGCTTAACATTTCTTTTGCTTAGAGTGTGTCATTTCACTATTTATCAAGTAAATAAACACATAATGAAATGCATGAAACAGGTCAAGTAGGGACAAAAATGATATTTCATATTCATTTATTTCAAGTGTGGCAAACAAAGGAAATTAACCAATGAGAGTAAACATGTCAAAAAGAAAGGAAGGATCGTATTCAACGGATACGAATGCTCTAGATATTCAACATATGAACTCTTCCACGTTCCTCAGTCAAGAATCTTTTCGAGCCTGGCTCCTTGCGTAGAAGATTTTGAGATTTCAGCTCGCTTCAAATGTTTGTAGTCTCACTTTGCTTGTCGTATGGTTTAAAACATCTTGCCTTGTAAGCCGAATGTTTGCTTCATTAGAATGCCCTCTCGGGTTTTCATCCTAATCTCTTTTTTAATCAAAGCGCCCTTTTCGGGTTTTCACTCTGATCTTTTTTTTTTTTTTAAGATGCCCTTTTCGGGTTTTCATCTTGACTTTTTCTTTCAAGCATAGTACTTCTTCACTGCATCTGAGTTCACTGGATTTGGTAGCTCCTTGCCATCCATCTCGATAAGGATCAAAGCTCCTCCTGAAATGCCTTCTTTACGACGTATGGCCCTTCCCAGTTTGGTGCCCATTTTCCTCGCATATCTTTTTGTATTGGGAGGATCTTTCTCAGCACGAGTTCTCCTTCATGGAATTCTCTTGGTCGTACTTTCTTGTCATGAGCGGCAATCATTCTCTTTTGGTACATCTGCCCGTGACAAATTGCTCTTAGACGTTTTTCTTCGATGAGGTTCAATTGGTCATATCGAGCTCGAACCCATTCTGCTTCTTCTAACTTTGATTCCATTAAGACTCATGAGAGGGGATCTCAACCTCGATAGGTAGCACTGACTTCCATTCCATAGACTAGAGAGAAAGGAGTTGCTCTGAGTAGATGTTCACAGACAGATGTGCGAGATGCAAACAAAGCAAATGGAAGTTTCTCGTGCCAATCTTTATACGTTTCAGTCATCTTCCCAATGATCCTTTTAATGTTCTTGTTATCTGCTTCAACAGCCCCGTTCATCTTTGGGCGATAGGGCGAGGAGTTATGATGCTTTATTTGGAATTGCTCGCACACTTCTTTCATCATCTTATTGTTCAGATTCGTGGCATTATCGAAATGATTCTTTCTGTAAGCCATACACGCAAGCAAATGATCTCCTTTTTCAAAAACACCGCAAAGCTGCAGCTTCGTCACATTGGCAAACAAGCGGCTTCTATCCATTTTGTGAAGTAATCGATGACCACAAAGATGAAACGATGTCCGTTTGATGCCTTTGGAGAGATTGGCCCTATAACGTCCATGCCCCACATAGCAAAAGGCCACGGAGAGGTCATGACATGAAGAGGAGAAGGGGCCACATGAATTTTATCGCCAGTAGATTTGACATTTGTGACATTTTACGGCAAAATTGATGCGATCACTTTCCATTGTCACCAATAATAACCGAAGTCTCATGATCTTTCTCGCCATATTGAATCCATTGGCATGTGTTCCGCAAATTCCCTCATGGACCTCTGCAAGTATCTTCCTAGCTTCAACATCATCCACACATCTCAAGAGCATCTGATCCTTTCCTTTTTTGTATAGGATGTCCCCGTCAAGAATAAATCCCGCGGCCATTCTTCTAATCGTTCTTTTGTCGTTCTCATTCGCTTGTTCGGGATGGCTTCGATTCTTGATATATTCTAGGATATCGTGGAACCATGGACGCCGCAAATGCGCTTTTTCAATGCTACAACAAAGTGTGCGTGGACCTCGTATATGCTCATTTTGAGGGGCATTATTTCTGCTTCTTTACTTGCTTTGAACATTGAAGCCAAAGTGGCCAAGGCATCAGCCAGTTGGTTTTCTTCTTGTGGGAAATAGTGAAAAGTTACTTCTTTGAATTCCTTGATCAATTCAGCCACTAAATCGCTGTACTTAATCAATTTTGGATCCCTCACTTCCCATTCTCCACGGATTTGGTAAATCACTAGAGCTGAGTCTCCGTACACCTCTAGGATTTTGATGTCTCGATCAATAGCTGCACGAAGCCCCATGATACAAGCCTCATACTCTGCGATATTATTGGTACAGAAGAAGTTTAGTCTTGCAGTGAACGGATAATGATTCCCCTCTGGTGATACCAGGATGGCTCCGATTGCATGCCCCAAAGCATTCGACGCACCATCAAAGCACATCTTCCATGACTTCTCGTTTGATGACTCTGGTTCCATTTCTGTGATGCACATTAAGTCTTCGTCTGGGAAATCAAATCTTAAAGGCTCATATTCTTTTGTTGTTCGAGTTGCTAGAAAGTCGGCTATTGCGCTTCCTTTTATTGACTTCTGACTTACATAGGCAATGTCATATTCCGAAAGGAGGATCTGCCATCGGGCCATTCTTCCTGATAATGCCGGTGATTCCATCATGTATTTTATCGGGTCCAGCTTTGAAATCAACCATGTCGTATGGTACAACATGTATTGCCTGAGTCTCCGAGCTACCCAAACCAGAGCGCAGCAAAATTTTTCAATGGGCGAATACTTTGCCTCATATTCAGTGAACTTTTTACTGAGGTAGTAGATCGCCTTCTCTTTCTTTCCCGTCTCGTCGTGTTGCCCCAGTACACAACCCATTGAATTTTCAAACACAGTCAAATACAAAATCAATGGTCTTCCCGGAGTTGGCGGTACTAGCACTGGAGGACTAGACAAATATTGCTTTATCTTATCAAAGGCCACCTGGCATTCTTCGTTCCATTCTCCCGGGTTGTGTTTTCGCAGAAGCCGAAAGATTGGGTCGCATTGGTTGGTAAGTTGAGCGATAAATCGGGCGATGTAGTTTAATCTCCCTAAAAATCCTCTAACTTCCTTTTGCGTGCGTAGGGGTGGTAACTCTTGGATGGCTCTTATTTTATCTGGATCGACCTCGATACCTCTTTCACTGACAATGAAGCCTAGCAATTTCCTTGAAGTAGCTCCAAACGTACATTTGGCTGGATTGAGCTTTAACTGGAACTTTCTTAGCTTGTCGAACAACTTCTTCAAGTTCACTATATGCTCTTCTTCTCCTCGGGATTTAGCAATCATATCGTCGACGTAGACCTCTATTTCTTTATGCATCATGTCATGGAATAATGTCACCATAGCCCTCTGATATGTTGCCCCAGCATTTTTTAACCCGAATGGCATCACTTTGTAGCAGAACGTTCCCCACATTGTTATGAAGGTAGTTTTTTCCATGTCTTCAGGGGCCATCTTGATCTGATTATACCGCGAGAATCCATCCATGAAAGAAAACAATGAATGTTTTGCTGTGTTGTCTACCAACGTATCAATATGTGGCAAGGGAAAATTATCTTTTGGGCTTGCTCGATTCAGGTCACGGTAATCCACACACATTCGTACTTTGCCATCCTTCTTTGGTACCGGGACTATGTTAGCCATCCTTCTTTGGTACCGGGACTATGTTAGCCACCCATTCTGGATACTTGGAGGCTTGTAGGAAGCCAACATCAAATTGCTTCTTGACTTCCTCTTTTATTTTCAACAACATTTCGGGTCTCATCCGTCTTAATTTTTGCTGGATAGGCTTGCATTCTGGCTTTAATGGGAGCTTGTGGACCACTAAATCTTCATCTAGCCCTGGCATGTCCTGGTATGACCATGCGAAAACATCTTTGTATTCGCGGAGTAGAGCGATCAAATTATGCCTGGTGCTCTCTGAAATAGAAGTTCCAATCTTCACTTCTTGTTTCCTTTCTTCAGTGCCCAAGTTTATTGTTTCTATAGATTCTTCATGAGGCAAAATCTGTTTATCCTCTTGTTCCACCATTCTTAACAATTCAGGAAACGAGACGTAATCTTCAGCATTTTCTTCAGCTTCAAATTCTCCTAAGCAAATAGCCTTCTCAAAATCAATTTCAAGACTCGTAATGGGTTTGTTCATGTCATCGATATCTGAGCACCTGAAAGTTGAATGCAAAAGGAAGATATAGAGGGGCATCCGAGTATGGGAAACAACAGACAAAAATGTTATGGCAAGGAATGTGGCAAATGTGAGTATAGGCTATGAAATGAGAAAATGATCATAAAATTAGCGATAATGCGAAAAAAAAATCGTGACAAAATGCATCTTCATTGATATTCATTTGAATGATAAAGAGCGAATGCACGCTCTTACAAAAGAATTCTATTATATCTAAAGACACAATAGAAGGTTAATGTTTGGCATTACTCTGAAGACTTATAAACTACAAGAAGCTCCTCGGAAGTCCAATTGTTCAACATGAAACCGGGAGGGCAAGGCGTATCCTCGAGACATCTTTACTTGTACCACCCCCCTTTGTCAATGACATTTATATCGACATTCAAAACCCCTTTCAATTATCCTCTCATATATTTCGTGGATCGTCTTGTCCAGGTATATCATTCCGCAGATTTAAATGTTTTTGACAAAGGAGGGTATTCTATGGGCTCCCATTCGGTTCTCGGTCGAAAGTTCTTGCAATCCTTCTTTCCTGATCTTTCTTCCATTGTCTTCTTCTTTGACGCATATCAGGCTGAAATCCCAAACCGTATCGGGCCTTGTGGTGCACTGGCCTTAAAGCACTGACTATTCCTTGCAGATGTTTGCCTAAACCTCTTCTTGCTCGAGCTCCTCTTCCCACGGTCAACTTGACACCCATTCTGGTATTTCTACGGTTTACGGCAGATCGAATTCTGTTTCCTCAAAGCAACAAAAGTGGCATTGACGAATTCGAGGGATCGAAAGGAACACTCCACTGCGTCTTTGCTTACTTCAAGATATGGTGCATCTGCAGAGATAGATGCGACGATGTCTTCTTCTCCCTCAACCGTGACCAGACAGCCATCCATGATAAATTTCATTTTTTGGTGGAGGGATGATGGGACCGCTCCAGCAGAATGGATCCAGGGTCTCCCCAAAAGATAGTTGTACGATGGCGTAATGTCCATGACTTGGAGCTCGACATCATAAATGTAATGGCCCACTTCTAGAGGGATCTCAATCTTTCCCATAACTTCACGCCTCGTCCCGTCAAATGCCCTTACTGTGGAATGACAGGGCCTTAAGTAGGAGAAATCCATTGGTATTCTGGAAAGTGTGGCTAATGGCATAACATTGAGTGCTGACCCATTATCGATGAGCACGTTAGGTATTATGTAGCCCTTGCAGCGAGTCGTGATATGCAGCGCTTTCACCGAGCCTCTACAGTTTGGCGGTATTTCATCATCACTAAAAGAGATGAAATTGTCCGCATTCAAATTGTTTACCCACCTATCTAGCTTTTCAACGGATATGTTATTGGCCACATAAGCTTGATTTAACACCTTCAATAAAGCATTCGGTGTGGCTCAATTTATGAAGAGAGATAGAATCGAGATTCGCTGTTGTCGCTTGCTCAATTGTTCCACCACACTATACTCACTGTGCTTGATAAATTTCAAGAATTCTTGAGCTTCTTCCTCATTCACAGGCATTTTAGTTTCTTGCACGGGTGGAATTTCTTGCTCGACCTCAACTTCGTGCATCACTGCTTTCCCTTTTTGCTTCAACTCGCTACTTTTCTTTACCGGTTCAATTTCTTTGGAATAGCATCTCCCACTGCGGGTGAAGTGACCCACTTCCCCGACGCTTCCAGTTGCGGCTTCAAATTTTTCACTTTCAGGTGTTACGATGTTGACATCGTATTTCCAAGGTACCGCCTTGTCATTTTTGTAAGGAAAAGGAGATGGTATTTCAATGATCATCTTTGGTTTCACCGGCTCCTTCTTCGCGTCATAGTAAATCACCAATGGCCGATCAGCGCTATAAGGGGGACCTGATGATTGGTTGTCAGAGGCACATATTTCTCCACTATCGGCCTCTTCGGCTTTACAAAAAATACTGATCTCCTTGTTATCCATCATACTTTGCAATAATCTTCTGAATTCATCACAAGACTGAGTGTCGTGCCCTTCGATGCCATGGAACTCGTAAAAATTGTGACTCTTTGCATTCTTTCTTTCGGATACTCCGTTAAAACGACAGAGTAGCCCTTTTTCAACTAGCACCTCCCAGATTCTCTGCAGAGGTGTTTTTACTTCAAATACCCATCTTTTACTTCGTCGTTTATCCTCCTCTCCTACTGCACTCACATTCCCTTCGGTGTGATTTGGGAATGGATTTTCGGCCGTACTACTAGTACCATCAAATCGCAAAATACCCGCATCGATGAGCCCTTGAACTCTCCTTTTGAAAGCCAGACAGTTCTCGGTAGAATGCCCCTGGTTCCCCGCATGGTATGCACAACTAGCGTTTGGATCGTACCATTTTGGGTATGGAGGTTTAAGGGGTGCCATGTAGTGGGGAGAGATCAGTTGTTTTTCCAAGAGCTTTGGGTATAGCTCCCCATATGACACAGGGATGGGAGTAAATTGCGGTCTCTCAGGATTAGGCCTTGCTGGCCTTGGTTCGTTTCTGGGTTGGTTTTGAACGGGTGCAGTATTTTGTGGAAAAGTGGTAACGGGTCTTTGGTTGTTCATGGCATATACAGGGTAGGAAGGAGGTGGTGTTTAGTAGTATGGGGTTTGAGGGGGATAATAAAAATTCGGAGGTGGATAATTTCGAGGCCGAGGTTGGCTTGGATATGGATTAGAGACATAGCGGTTTCCCATCCCGACCATGTAGGTTTCTAGTTCCTTCTTTTTCATAGGCACTGCCCTTTTTGAACCCTCTGAACCTTCCATTCTACCGCTCTTAACAGCGTTCTCTATGAGCTCACCAGATATTACAATGTCTGTAAATTCTTTCGTGGCACTTCCCACTAATTTGTCATAAAAGCGCGCTTTAAGGTGTTGATAAAGAGAACGGTTATCTCCGTTTTTTTGTTAGTGGGGTTCCACTTGGGTGAGACGTCTCTCCATCTCTGCGATATCGCCTAAAAAGTTTCGACGGCTTTTTCTCCATCATCCGTAAGGTCATCGGTGCCGCAACATGTCCGATACATGCTTGTATTGTTCGCGAGAATCACGGATGCCAAGTCTTTCCAGGACCTAATCTTTTCCCTATTTGAAATTTGGTTGTACCAACGAAGGGCTGACCCTGTTAGACTATCTTGGAAGCAACGTATAAGTAACTTATCATCATTCACGTAACCAGTCATTTTTCGACAGAACATGATGAGATGTGCTTTTGGGCACCTAGTCCCATCATACTTCTCAAAATCAGGCGCCTTGAACTTCGGAGGCAAAACTAGATCAGGTACTAGACTGAGTTCCTTGGCAGCTAGGGTGGAGAAGACCTCAGTACCTTCTATTACTTTGAGTCTTTCTTCCAGACTCCTATATTTTGCATCATGGTTATCCAATTTCAATTTGGCTACTTCTGTGGGGTCGTCCAGATCTGAAACTAGGGGATCAGCAGGACTGGCCCCTGGGTTCGATGCGAATATTCCTGGCCCCAAATTAGCGGGTGGAGCAGGTGGCATAGGTCGATGTTCCAAGCCTGTGGGTTCTCCTTGAGCATACCCTCTCTGTGTTGTATATGCGGGTGGTGGAGTGAATCCCGGAGGATAGAGTGGATCCTGATCATGGTGAATTCTCGATTGAGGTTCCATAACATCGGGGTTCTGCATGGGTCCTTTTCCTTTGACCAGAGTTGTCATCATCTCCATCATTTTAGCCATCTGATCTCTTTGCTCGAGTGACTCCTCTCGAGATCTTACCATTAGATCTCTCGTTTCTTGTTGCAATTTGGCCAGTTGCTCTTGTAATTCCTTTTGAGCCCTTTCCATCCTTTCGATTCTCTCATTGAACTCGGCTTCCATTGCCTTAGTTTGTCGACGCGTTCTGTATAAATATCGTGTTTCCAGTCTTGAAGTCTTGCAACTGCGGATTATATGGTTCCTTTAGTTTCGGTGGATGATTATGGTGATATGTACATGCGATGAATGAATGAATGGATGAATGTCCAAAGAATAAATGATGCATAAATGTTAGTTATGAATAAATATGCAAGAATTTGGTGTTGATTTCAAGGTAGCCCCATATGTAGGCATTTCATTTATCAGAAGAGTCCGTTACAAAAAGTTTTCATTTTTTGCAACAGTTACACAAATTTCCTAGCCACATTGCCTTGTTTCTTCACTTGCTCTAAAAACTCTGATATACTCGATCTTTAGCTCGGAGGGAATTGGCAACTGAGAACTTCGGCTTTATTTGATAATTGAACAACTTGCATAGCCGCTTGGCGAATTTCATTGATCAAGAAGTTGAGTTGCATTTCTCTTTCTTGGAGAATTCCTTCATACGCGTGCATGTCCCTATCGTATTGATCATTCTTTTCTTCTAGAGCCTTCAGGAGGTTATCTAATTGTTGTTGACGAGATTGTAGCATATTTTCTAAATCTCGTACTCTCCTTTTTAATTCTTGATGTTCAGACTGACTATTCGCAAATTCTGCAGTCACCATTTCATACTCGGCATTCTTCCTTCTCAACTCTATTGCAGCGCGCGCAGCCTTTTCTTCTTCTTTCTTTGCTTTTCCCTTCCAAAATTCTATTCCTCCCTTGATGTTGCTAATTTCTTCCTTCCACTCAGCTGTCGACTTGCCCAATCCACTATTTTTTATAGTGTTTCTTAATTTCTTATTTTCCAAATGAAGGTCCCTTAAGTCGTTTCTCACGATCTCGGCCTCCCTTTGTACTTTTTCAGTTCTGGACTTTTCAACCTGAACTTCAATCTTCAGCTGATAGTTTTCTTCTTGAAGGGTACTGAGGTCCTTAGACATCTTAACTTTTTCTTGCTCGAATTCTTGTCTAGCTATTTCCAATTCGGATGGCATTTCCTCCAAAAAAAGAAATTCTGGGCAGTGTAATTTGTTAATGATATTTGCTGACTACTTACCCGTTGCCTTCTCCATATGTCATAGTCTTAGGTAAGGGTATCAGCATACAAGGCTAATTCCATGAAATGGATTTCTTTCCAAGACTTTGCAATGTCTCGGACTCTCTTCATATATCCCTCACCCGCGAAAGCGAACTCGAATTGCGCTAATCCTCCAGTTGCGGGTATAAATTGTCGCGAAGAAAATTGCCTTTGGACTAATAGCGGAGTGTATCCAACTCCTCCCCATAACCCGAGTAAAGGTACCCAATCTTGGCCTCCACATTTGTATAGCAGGACTGAAGGACGGATCCAGGGTGCTCTCTACGTTATATCCTCGGCGCGAAGATTCTGAAAGACTGATACCCAATGTTGCTCGGTGACTTCTTTCGGCCATTCTTTCTTGAGGTAAGCTTCCAACGAGGAGAATGCCTTAGAAAACATGTGAAATGGAGTGCGCTCTACTTTCCAAAAATGACTCAAAATCCAAACATTGAGCAGCTGTGCACATCCAATAAATCGTCCCTTTCCAACCCTTCGGCAAGTGCTCAGGGACCTGAATGTCTCGGTTAAGATAGTCGGGACAGGGTTGACCCCTTGTTTTAGCCTTTCGAAGAAATCAAATACTGCGACTTCAAGATGTCCGAGAACTTTCGGGAAGATGACCAAACCGTAAATGGCCAAGGCGAATAGATTTACTCTCTTCAATATGTCAGGATGGCTCAGAACCAATTCTCGTAAGCTAGACCATGGAATGCAAATCGTTTCATTCTTCTTCTTTATTTGTTTTTCGGCCCATGCATCAGTCATGTCTGTCAATCTTACTAATTTTCTCTTAAAGGTCATTGGCTTAGGCTCCTTCGCGTATATCTTGCCGATTTGCACATTGTCGATGCGGAGTAAAGCAGCATACTCTTCTATGGTTGGGGTCATGTCCTCTTGATTAAAGGTGAAGCACTGATAAGCTGGGTCCCAAAATCGAACCATGGCTTGAATCAACTGTTCGTCTACACGGATGGTAATTAAGTGAGCTATATCTCCAAACCTCTCAGTGAAAATGCGCCTAGTGTCTGAATCCCATTGATCCCAAACTCGCACCAAATCCTCAAGGTTATTTTGGCGAACATTCACAGTTATTTGTTCGGGCAAGTTGGCAACACACCCTTCCACTAGGCTGTCCCCCTTTTCTCTCTGAGTTTTTAGAGACCAGTCTCGAACCACGGCATTCTTCTCGGTTATTTGTGTGATTGACTCCTTCATCAGAAACCCGTTCTTTGGCAACTATCCTTTAATCAACACCTTCCTAAAGTGATGCCTATGATGCATGATGAAAATACAAATAAAAACAAACAAACTTGGTTAGTAAACACAACACATATGGTTTGAGAAACAAATTAAACTATTCAACCCAATTCTTTCACATAAACAGTGTAAATGCAAGGCAGAAGGCATTTCCCCGTGTACTTATTTTGGTGACTATGAGCGGATAGGGGTTCGACATGGCTCTAATTGGGTAGCTCGTATGGTTCACTATATGCGGGTTTTGGTTCTAGATAGGTACTCGAATTGCCCGTACTATCATCTGCTAAGACTAGCACGGAGCCTCGGTCATAGCCCATCACAGGCTCACGAGTTCAATTCGAGGGATTACACTCACTTATGCCTATGCGGAGGGACAAGTTAACTCACTAAAGTATAAGTCATATGTAACCCGAAAGTATTCACTAGCCTGTGCGGAGGGACTAGTTAACTCACGAAGGCGTAGCGTTTACTTTCACTTAAACGGACGGAGCCCGGGTTTAGAGCTCATGTTATGCAAAATGCAAGTGCACGGTGTGTGGGGAAAAACTCATAAACCTTTACGTTTTATTTAAAGAAAATAAACCAGAATTAAAACCATAAAAATGAAAACTGAAAAACAAACAAATAACAAGTTAGAAGAAATATTTACAACACGATGCAAATGCATGAATTTAGAAAGTGATATTTTCGAATCACGACCAAATATTTACTTTGAACAAGGAAATTTGAAAACTTTGCCAAAACGTGTTTAATTCGACTCGACTCTCAAAACCGGGGTCCCCAGTGGAGTCGCCAGCTGTAGCGACGTAAAAATTTTAGTGATTCGGGGTCGTTAATTGTGGCGATTTATTGAAAACTTGCAAACTAAATTTTGATTTTTAAATCAAACAGGGAGTCGACACCGATCCTTTTTCCTAGGTGTGATCGGACACCTATTAGATTTTTCTTTAAAACGAGAAAAGGCCGAGTTTAGGTCTACTTTAAAATCCAGAGAAAAATTAGGGTTCGGGAGTCGGTTACGCGCGAGGAAGGTATTAGCACCCTCGCGACGCCCAAAAATTGGTATCTCATAAACACATGTTGTCTTGATTTTGAAAAATACAAGTTTAATGTAAACTTTAGTTGTGATCCGATTAAAAAGACGAGAAATTTTAATTTATTTCGGTTTTTGAGAAGGGTATATCGCTTTAACACGAGTCAATTGACATTCACCCAACATAGCGATGAACTCGATGACTCGACGTTAAATCGGTATATTGCCTTGATTATTGAAATTAATTAACAAAACGAGAATATAATTTTCAAAATAATAAGAACAAAATTGATATGAAATAAGAATAAATGAATGGAAAAACTATAATAAAGACATAGAAACAAATAACAAATATTACAATAATGTTGAAAGAAAACACTAATAACGCATGCAGGATTAAATGTAAGGATAGTATCAAATACGAGAAAATAATGAATATACGTATATATAAAATGATATTTAAAGTATGTACATAACGTATGTGAGAAAAATATATATATACATAATATACTTAATATGAACATATACTTATATACATACATAATAATATACATGAAATAGTAAAAAATACATAACTAATAATATTAAAATGTATAAAAAATACATATAAAACATGATATTTAAAATTTATATACATAATGTATGCGCAAAAATACACATAATATTAAAACATTTACATAGTATGTACATGTTAGAAATGAAATACTATTAATAATAATAATACTAGAAATATAATGAAATATATATAAACAAATATAGTATAATAGTATTATTAAAATAAAATAATTAAGATAGTACTAGATAAATGTATGAATATATATACATATATAATATACATATATTAATAATAATAATGCTAAACTAAAAATAACAATTATTAATATTAATAATACTTTAAAATAATCAATACATTAATAAAAATAATAATGATAATATTAATAATATGTAAAAGAAAGAAAATAAATGAAAAAGGAATAAATCAAGTGAGAGCGAGAATTTGGGCTTAATTTAAAAGGAAAACAAAAGGAAGGGCCTATTTGAACACGCGTGAAATCGGTAGGGACCAAAAGCGCAATATTCCCGTTTATTTAAACATCACTGCGTAGCAAGGAGGGACCAGATCGAATGCGGGGTAAAACAATGGGGCCAAATTATAATTAAAACCTAACTTGATTTAAAATCGAAAATGCGGAAGGGTGATTGCAAAATAGCCCTTCCGCAGATTAAAAACACGCGGATCCTTGTAGGAAGGCGGGTCGGGTCGATCCGACCCGTATCAAAACCGTTTTGCTTTGTTAATAAGCGAGGACCAAAACGCACCGTTTTGGTCCCTATATAAGATAAAAAAAAATTTTTGTTCATTTGAAATGGGAAAGAAAAAAAAAAGAAGAGGGGGAGAGAAAAGAGGAGCGGGAAGGGAAGGAGCTCGCCGGGCTCGATCGTCGGCCACAGTGAGCCGGAGCTTCGCGGTTGCCGTGTGCGCGGCCACCGTGCACTGGTGGTTTGAGAGGTAAAAATCTGATTTTTGTGTTTTTTTTATTTCCTTTTTTATATTTTTATATTATATTTCGTTTATTTGACGTATTTAATGATATTTGTATTAAAAAAAATAAATGACAGTAAATATAAAATCACCTTCTATTTCGATTTGCGATTTTGTGTTTGATACTGATTCGATGTTTTTCTTGTATGTTGATGTTTGTTTGAGATAATACTCTGCTTTTTTTTCTCTTGGCTTTGTTTCTTTTTGAAATATCTCGTATTGATAAAAAATTCTAACCCTTTTCACAGATTTCTAATCGGCTTTATATAGCCATTAGTTACACTGTCTGCTTTTCCTTTTGCTGTTTGCGTGTTTTTTGGTCTTGCAGATGGTGGTTGAAGACGGTGGAGCGGACACACGGGCGTGTGGCTCGTGGTATGGCATTGGCGTAGGGCGTGATGGATGGGACGTTATGGCGCAAGTGGCTAGTTAGGGTTTCAGTTTTGAAACCCTAAACTGATTAGTTTAGGTCTGTTTTGGGCCTTATGTGTTTGGGCTCCGGGTTTTAATGGGTTAAAGGTAATTGGGTTAAATAGTTGGGCTTGGGTCTGATTGTAAGGGTTTAGGGGTATTGGGTTTTTTAGTTTGGGTTATGAAATGTAATTTAGGTGGGTTTGGGGGTGGCCCAAAAATTGGCCTGTACAACCTTCAAACTCTTTCCCGCTATACCCATCCGATTCTCAAGGACAAAAGGTATAGCATTATATTTTAACAGATAGATGAAAACTAGGTCTCTACTCCTTCTTCATGAGGAAGAAAGGCCTTGTTATCATCGAGATCGACGTAAGGAAAGTAAGGTATAGAGTCCAACTAAGACTTCCATGAAAAGTCTCATTCATGTTGATAGAGGAGTTTCTTACTGACCGCTAAACCTTCTCTACTTTTAAAGATAGATTGGAAAGCAAACTCAGAGAATAGCTAAGAGAAAGTCAGAGACTCCCTTTTTTAGGAACTTAGACTACCTATGTACTGGTAAACTCCACCTAGACTGAGATTCATCAGTTCGATCATTTAGTTTGTGTCCTAAGTTCTATATCCTTCAGGAAAGGATCAATTCCTTCTCTAACTTCTACTTGGGGTCACTCCTCGGAAAGATTTTTCATTCAAGTTAGCTTCTTTCACTCTTTCGTCTTTGACTACATCCCGGAAATGCCATTCCCATCCGCTAAACCTGCTCCTTCTGAGAATGGTTTTACCCTGCTCTTCAATCTTATTCTGTTTCTGATCCTACTTCAGATTCTCTTTCAGTTGTGGAAACAAAACCCCTATTCATATCAGTTGAGTAGCCCAAGCTCCTTAAGAGCGTATTGTCCCCTCTCCTGTGAAAGAAAGAGGTTGATGCACCTAGTTACCCAAAGTAGATCTTTCTTTGTCCCACCTTTCCTTACTGACTTTCCTAGTTTAGATAGCGTATTGAGAATCATGTCAAAATACACCAAGACCTGGGCCCAGGTTTTCTTTCTTCAAGAAAGGGTAGCTTTAAACAACCTGGTTCCAAACACACCAAACAAGCAAGCGACTCCCCTTCCTTAGCATACCCGTCCATTAAGGCATTCTTCCTTCTTGCATATGTGTTATAGCTCTAAGCCCCAGTTCCTTGGTGAAAAGAGCTGTCCGTCCATTAAGGCATTCTTCCTTCTTGCGTATGTGTTATAGCTCTAAGCCTCAGTTCCTTGGTAAAAAGAGCTGTCGCCTTTAAATCATCGAAAAAAAAGAAGGAACCGCTTGAAAGGGACCACACAACAATGGCTCATAACTGGAAAACATAACAACAATGTCTCCTAACTGCAAAAGACTAGCTCCTAACTGAAAATTTCTCTCGATCACTCTCTAACAGAAAGCCATTTTCCCTTTCGCAAAAAGTCAACTTGGACTTCTTTCCTAAGTGGAGATTTGGACTACATGAACCTAAGCAACCCGCCGACAAGGCAGAGCGACCTTTCACTTGTTGGAAACTTTGATTTAGATTGGTAGGATTCTGTCTAATCTTTCCTAATTTAGAAATTGCACTCAATCAACATAGTTTCCACTCATTCCTTCTCGACCGCCTCTTTTCTAGTCACTTTTGATCAAATCTTTCTTGTGATTTTCTATTCTCTTATGAGAAATGGTTTGCTTCGTTTGAGCCGTCGTCGCTTAATGCATGTAGGGTGATTGGGCATTTCCCCCACGACCCCTTTTATTTTAAAGGATAACCAGAAGAACAACAATGAACTCAAAGCTAATGAAGGAGATCCGCAACTTTAACAAGGTACACGGGATCTTTCCTACTCCTTTCTATTTCGACTTCTTTGAAAGGTGAAAGAGTAAGAAGCTAGACCGACTTGCTCTTAAATTAAAAGCAGCAACAGTAAGTAAGTAGGCTTTTCTCCACAAGAACAATCTTGACTTTCTATATACTTTCTTTATAATATAAGGCCCTTTAAACGATCGTAAATGGCGTTGTGCCTATTTAGAGCTTTTCACAGTCAAAGTCAAACGTTTGTTGGTGGCAATATCGGCATGCGTTATATAAGACTTTCAGCGTACCTGAACTACCCATAGTCTATCTAGTTACGGGATTGCACTCAATAGTCAATCAATTCGTCTTTCCGTAGGCTGATGCTTTGTATCGCACGCTTGTTATATTTAGATAATAATACAAAATCTAGTGTTAGAAGTAGAACTAAAGCGCGTATGAATGAGTTCCAAGAAAGCGGCCGTTGCACTGATAGGGGTGTAATCTAATCTATCTTTCATGTCCTTTCCTTGCGGATTAGCTATTCTTGTCCTTTAGGAATTGGTTAAAGTTTGGCAAGAGCAGCTTCAACTTGGGCTTTGACAAGACTTGGCTATGTGGAGCAGACCTCATGTAACACCCCTAGCCCGAGTCCGATCGCCGGTCTAGACTATAAGGTATTACCAAAACACACATTAAAATTTTTCGATCACAAAATCAATCAATAACGATGTAAATTAAGTGAATACATATTGATCTCTAAATTGTAATATACTATTTTCATCCGGCCAAATATTTACAAAACAAAACATAACTGTACCGGTTTAACCTATACATGCCATAACTATGCCAAAATATAACTATACCAAAAAGGGGTCGATAGTATGATGAACTGCTGATGATCCCCGAGTCGGTGGCCAATATCAACAATCTATAAAACAAAGAAATAAAGAACAGAGTAAGCTTTCAAAGCTTAATAAATTTTAAGCATTTTCAACAATTAAATCATGTCATTTAACACGAACATCAAATATTATAAAACTTTTATTCTAATTACAACCAGTCAGCTGAATATACACAATATACCACATATAAAGCCTATTGGCCAAATATATATGTCGAAACCATTTTTAAATTTAAAGAAGAAAAAGGGATCGACTATAGAAAATGTGGAGTCGCCACCGACCTTTTGTTTTGGTGTGATCGGACCACCTGAAAATTTGGTTATTTTAATAAAATATTTATGGTTTACTAAAACAACAATCCGGTCTACGAAAATATGAGAAAACGGGTTCGGGAGTCGGTTACGTATGAGGAAGGATTAGCTCCCTCACTACGCCCAAAATTGGTACCAAATCGATCAAATTTTGTCCTCATGCCTAAAATTAAAAAATGCTTTGAAATATGGTTCTTTTTTTGTAACGTTTAAATAACCCGAGCTAATTGTCAAAAAATTTCCTTGTTTCGATGTCCGGAAGAATATATTTTGATAATTACAGAAGGATGTTCAACTATTTAGTCCAACGAAGAATCGAAACCCAGCACAATAGGGTACGATTTCTCGAATTCCCAAATATTGACCATTGCCTTACTTTATAAAATACGTGTGAAAATTTCGGAGAGATATTCGATTATTTGGATAAATGAAAAAGCGCAGCCCAACACGGTAGGGTTCGATTCTCAAATCGCCAAACATTGAACATCATCTTCGTTTTGAGAGGGTTTTTTATAAGCAGGAGTGAAAGCCTAGAGGAATATTCGATTGTTTTGAACAAGCGAGAGATCACAACCCAACACGATAGGGCATGATTCCTGAATTATCAATCACCGAATATTACCTTCGTTTTAAAGGGTTTTTGAAAGATGTGAATGAAATTTTGAAGGGACCTTCGATTATTTTGAACAAACGAGGAATTGCAACCCAACACGTTAGGGTACGATTCTACAAATTGTCAAATATCGAATATCGCCTTTGATTTAAATAATTGTGAAACTAGCTTAAAACGTATTAATTTGATTTGAAATAAGACGAAATTAATCATAAAAATTTAGATTTTATAAAGCCACATTCCATGAACTAATGGAAAACGATGATACGGGAGAATAGGCATATATGAAATACGATATTTGATGAGTGAGAATATTAATCAATTAGCAGCATAAGCAATATAATTAATCTAGAAAATTATAGCCTAACTTCAATCATGTATGGAGGATAATTGACATATAAATGAGATGAACACCCTACAACGATAATATATATGCTATTATAAAACAACCAATCAAAACATGTGCAAAACAAAATGGAATTTTAGAAGTCGAAGTGGCATAAGATTAACAAACTCATGACATATAAACCAACGAGTTTGAATAAAACTTAGGTATATAGCTATAGAAATAGATATTATAGGATAAAAGTTTGAATCAAATCGTATGTAACATATTTTAAACACAGACTCGTTTAAAGGTCGACCAAATGTGTAGTGATTTAAATAATATATAATACAAAAGAATAATAAAGATGCATGGCTAGACGTAATACATAAAATGGATTTTTTTTATTCCTTTTTTAAAACATATGTATATATAGAGGTATGGTAAAAGGTCATAGGATTGACAATAACATATAGTTGATCTAACAAATTATATACATACCCTATGTCAAAACTTTTGACTAAGAGGCTATATAAAGCATAAAAGTAATATAATATAAAGAAATATGCAAAAATAATAATTTTAAAATTATAAAGATGGAATTTCTAAAATCATTTTATATCTATAAAAAAAATACTTGACAAATCATAAAATAAAGAGTGTTTTAAATGAAAAAATTTATTAAAATGATAGGTGTGTTAATATATATACATATAAATTTAAAAGTAAGTATATCTAAAATAGCATGGAAATGATAACATGTATAGGACTAGATTAATAACCATTTATTTACAAATATACAAGAAACATTTGAACAAGTGTTATATGAATATTTTAAATAATACAGTATAAAGCGAAATACCAAATGGTGGTTAGAAGATATACGGAAAGGTTATTGAAATAGCTCAACAAATGCGTGAAAACATTAAGCACTTTAAAGTAATAAATATTACAAGTTACAAACTTAAGTTGAAAAATGTACGTGCACAAATATATAGAAAACTTAAAGAAATACCATATAAATATTGAAACATTATCATGAAAGGAAACTCAAGCTCATTTTATAAAGAAGATTATAGGTATAAAATCATAGATCTAACAAAGTGTATGGATTAAATATATGCACTAATATATATATATAGGTACAAAAATAATTTAAACGATGTACAAAACATGTGTACCGAACATATTGAAATAACAAAAATTTATGGGTTCTTAGTTATATATAAATATATATGTATATAGGAAATAAAATAAAAATATTAACGTAATAAAAAGAAAATCCAAAACAATCGTATGAATGAACAGTCAAGAATAAAAGTTACAAACAAAAAGGATTTAATTAGAATCAATTCAAAACTTAAGGGATAATCTGAAAATAAAATAATAATGACAAAAGGGACCAATGAGTAAAACGCGCAAATACACGGGGGCTCAAATTGGAAATAATCCAGACCCCAAAACGCAGTGCTGAAGTTCGGACCAAAGTGCAAACGCGCGTGAAGTTTCGGGAAAATTTAAAAGAAAAATAAATGAGAACACAGGCCGATTTGCATGCTACATGAAAGGAGAGGGACCTGCATTGGAAATATCCCCTCACCGCCAAAGCACGCGGATCCCAGGGGCGAAGAACCGGATCGGATCGGGCCACATGACTAAAGCCCATATGGCACCGTTTTGGAGCCATTGGAACGGGCCCCAAACGGTGCCGTTTTAATGCCCTTTACAACAACACAAAAAAGATGAAAACCCTAGACTAAACTCAGCCCCCAAACAAACTTTAAACAAAAAGAAACTAAGACTCTCCCCTTTTCATTCGGCCGACCCTAGCCCCCCCTTCGGTCTCACCACTGATCCACCACCGCAAGCGGCGACCAGCGGTCTCAGGCTGCGAACGGTCGCTTTATGGCCTCGTTTTCCCTTCAGACTCTGATTTCGGCGAGACGAGGGAGAGCCGACAGCCTAAACGCGAGGTATAGTTCCGTTTTCCTTTCTCATTTATCATTATGCTAAGAAAAATGCAAAAACCAAAAGAAAACAAACAAGCAAATTCAAAAGAAAAGAAAAAAAAGAAAAAAACATTCAAAAAAATCCACCTTCTAATCTCTGATTTTCGTTTTTGTCTTCCAATATTTGTATCCTTTTTTTTTCTTTTTTCTTTTTGTATATTATCCGTGTATATAGAAAAAGGAACCCCCAAAATGAGTTTCCATTCGGGCTTTTGTAGCCGAAAATACAAAAATCATTTCATCTAAGCTATTCTATGCTCTATCTATCTCTGTCTTTTCGTCTTTCGCAGGTACGGGGCTCGGGGCTGGGCATTAGCGTGTGTACGAGGGTTGGCGTGTCGTACGGTGCTAGGGCTGTGCTACTGGAGCGGAGGCGTTGTCCGTTTCTCAGCTACGGAGCAAGCTGAAAGGGGGGTGACCTAGGGTTTCTGAGGCTATTAAGGGGATGGGCCTATTGGGCTTAATGGGTATCGGGTTTTGGGTCAGATTGGGTCTAGTATTGTATTTAATTTTGATTTGGCTGTGTAAATGGACTGTGGATAAGTCATTGGTCTTTTATTTATTTGGTTTGTTTTATAGATTGGGCCAAGCCAAAATGGGCCTCTTACAATATATATATAAAACTTTACTTTATGTCTCAGTCAACTAATTAAATTCTGATATTTTCATATAATGATAGACATCGACCGAATAGGTCATTCTTTTATACTAAAAATTCATAGTGAAATCAATCCACATATAAGTACTTAATACATACCTGATCATTATCATGTATCATACGAAATCAGTAATAGTTTACTTTGAACATTCGAATTTGTAACATCGCGCGAATCATTGGTGCTAAGCCTGTTAGGTTTTAAAACCTGAATTCCGTCACTAGCACAAGGCCTGCGGGACTTTAAGCCCGGACATATTACCAGCACTAAGCCTGCGGGATTTAACCCGAATATATTTTTTTTCCAGCACAATGCCTGCGGGACTTTAACCCGGATATATATTTTTTTCCAGCACAATGCCTGCGGGACTTTAATCCGGATATATATTTTACATTAGTGCTAAGCATATTTACCCACATGATAATTCGGCTCACAACACTTATCACATTTGTATTTTAATTGCTTCATTCGAGTAAGCACACAATGAAAACCCACCTTCAATATAGCTTTCAGTTCAACACTTATACACAAGAACACATTACCATTTCACTATCTCAAATTAACTTCTAAAACCCATTCGGTTACATACCATATACTCAATTTATATATCATATTTATCTTATTACCTCAACTATCTAATAACTGAAACTACTCAAAACTTACCTCGGATATTTTTTTTGAACAGTTGTGGATAGGCTATTCGTCTGCTTTCTCCTTTCCCCGATCGGATCTAGTTCCCTTTTGCTCTTGAGCTTGATTCAAACAAATAAATTTGTTTAATCATTTCGAACATCAAAGGCAATTTAAAGCTTTTATCCCTTATACTCAATATTGAAACCCAACTATATAACTAATTATATTAACACATCACCTTAAGTATATATTTTTAACTAACATACACCCATTTCACATACCAATTAACCATGAATAGAAATAGATATATATCACCAATATTCTAATTACTTATTCGATCATATAGGGTAACTTCAATGCATTCTATATATACAATTTTTGCCATACACGTACTGCATACTTAACAAACCGAAATTACTCTGACATATATTCCATTATAAACATCTCATATATATTATATCATAATTGAATATTCCTTAGCATAAATGCATGTATTAACACTTTCGTAAAATATAACAACTATTTCCATATGTAAATTTTTACTTATGCCAAGACCATAATCGAAACAACCATAAGAATCACCCAATCATCAACTATTTTAACACACCTAACTACTCAAAATCAACCTATCATACACTTATATCTAATATCATAGGTAATGCCGAATGCTCAAATTCAACTAAATTTAAAGATTTAACCTTCATCATTTTAATTAACCACTACCTATTCTTCAAAACTTCAAATACAAGGTAATTAACACATATACTCATTTTATTCAAAATTATACCTTTAATTCATATACAATGCCGAACCTTTTATTACTTAATTCTCTATTTATTTATTCAATCATCCAAACGACATTTGCTTCCCATTTGACATTTAAATATAACATCACTCAAGGATATTCTTAACTCAAATTCAGTAATTACACTAGTACACAAAATGGTTAAATTATTATTCTTCATTCATCCAAACTACTTACAAGTACCTTAACTAGAAGACAACCATGTATTTTATTTTATTCCCACCATGACCGAAAGCTCAAATTCTCCCCAAAACTCAAAATTTTAACAGAGGTTGAAATAAGAACTTGATAACTAACTTAAAAACAACTAAAATTTTAAGAACTAATAAAAATTCTTACCTTGATTTAAGCCTATGGTAACTGAATGAAGTTTTCTCCCCTTTCCTCTCTTACATTTCGGCCAAGAAGAACAAAGGTGAAGCTTTGTTTTCATCACCCATTTTCTTTTTATTAATTCATTACTAAATTAAAATTATAAAGCCATTATAATTAAATAATACATATATTCTATATAACATATCATCATGGTCAGCCACTACCTAAATAAAATGAATATTTGACATGCAAGTCCATCCTCTTTGTCACATGCATTAATAGGCCACTTAAGATTAACCTATCACATTTCAAAATTTTCTCACATAAGTCCTATTTAATAATTTCACATACAGTTGACCAAATTAAAACATGAAACTTTCACACGTGCAAGTACACATACAGTAAGCATAGATTATAACGGTTAATTATTTTTATGACTCAGTTTTGTGGTCCCCAAACCATTTTTCGACTAGGGTCAAAATAGGGCTGTCACACCTCACTCGCTCTTTGGCTCGCGTCTTACTTTTCTTTTGTAGCAAACTCTTCAACTTGTTGGACAGCAGCTGCAAAGCCCTCTCCTTTTTGTCGAGTACTAAAAAGCAAACTTGCTAGTCAGTAACCGTACCTTGCTTTAGCTCTAGCTTCCGCACTTCCTTCGATTCAACCAAATAATGAAGGAGCCATTTTCAGATCCTCCGAGTGCAAAGCTAGCGGCAGAGATTGTGGTTCTATACGCGGATTTAGATGCATCCCCATACACTACCTCGATCGAATCAATTCCAACAAAGCTATAGCCCGTTGTAAGGTTCAGTAGCCTTTATAACGAGCACCTAGTCTAGTGGCATATCTTTCGAGGGCCATATACCGCTCCGGATGCCGGTGGACTCGTTGATCAACCAAATGAAGGGAATAGAAGCATAGGTAGGTAGGAGGGATGAGAGAGTAAGTTGGTTGAGTATATCGTGGAGATGCCCGTTTTGTACATTTTCGAGTCGGACCAACTCGGCCACCGAATTGTCTTTTTGGAATGTATTTAATTTATTAGGAAAGCGATTGTTCACTCAAAAACGAGCTCAACAAAGTCACTTCTTGAACAGAGAAGCCCTTTTAAGGCAAAGCTAGATGGATTAACTAGGTGTCTTGCCTCAGGGTGCTATATAAGTCCTACTATTTTCATGGAAACAGAGATAGTTGTAGACCAATACTATTCTATTAATAAGAAATATAGTTTCAGCAATAGAAGATTACTCTCCCGCTTCCCCCACCAGCGCTCACTCACGACCACCATGAGATTTCCTCTGAAGAGGAGGATCACCTCCAAAGGAGAATGAAATTTTTGATAACAAGCATGGGTTTAATCGCTACATAGAGAGCGTACAAATGTAATGAATATGCTTCCTCATTGAGTGAGGCATTCCATACTGAAAGTTACTTTCTTTGATGCCGTGGTTCAAGACTTCTACATACCAGGATACACTGGTCGAGGGTTTCGTCACACGATTCTGATTCTTTGTGAGAGTTGCGTGGCAAAGAGTACACTTGATGGGAGATAGACACAAAGTGCAGAGAGAGAAAGGCAGCCCTCATTATAGCTATATAACGTTGGGGGGAGGGGTTGTTATATTCCAATCCAGGTGGAGTAAATCCACTCTATGTTCACTAATCAAAATTCCTCCAACCCAACTTTAGGAGACATTTCATTCACTACTTAAAAATCAATAAAGGACCAAACTGTTAGTGACCATCCTTTGATGAAAGCGTAGAGGCTCTCATGGATATGGAACAACTTCTTCTCTTCACTCTTTTTATTAGAGCATCTCGGATCGATTCCAATCACCTTAGCGAGTCTCCTAGGTGCGAAGCCATTCTTTAAGCCCAAAACAAAAGGAGAAGTGAAGTTACTATCTAGACAAAGGGGATCGCCTACTCGGAAGGTAGGAGTTCACAGGGCAATCTCTTTCTTAATGAATTGAAAGCGGATGCCATTGAAAGAGAGTGAGGGAGGCGACGGGAATAAGCTTAAACCGACCTTAGGGTAGGAAAGGATTTCATCACAAATGAACTTAGATAGAGGACGAATCGAATAAGCGAGCGTTCATCCCCATCTCTTGTCCTTGAAGGAGGGGCAAAGAATGGATCTTTCGCTCTTGCAGGAAGGGCCGAGAGTCTTGGTGCTAAGGGCATGGCTTAAAGAAGCGAGTGACTCTTGGAAAGGTATCAAAGTGACTTCCAGATTTACTAATTTAGGAGTTCGGTCGAAAGATAAATGAGTTAGCTCGTGCTCGGGCGTGAAATTAAATAGATAAGAAAGGCTATTCCCGATCCGAAGAGTTGAGTTGCTATAGTTGAATTATGGAAAGCTCGGGTTTGTGGTATTATTTATATAAGTCATTTTGATCCCCGCTAAAGGTAAGCAGGGTAGACCTTTGAAGAGCATCCAATCCTGATCTTTTCACTTTCGAGATCGAAGAATCATTGGTCTCTCCGCTAGCTCAACAAAAACTCGATCAAACTACATTTGAATCAAAAGAAAATTCTACAACTTTGGAAATAATTTAATTGAGTTGATTTCTTCGATGTGAAATTAAATTAGGTGTGTAGACACTCAATTTTGCCCGGCCCATTTCAGTATTTAAAATAATAAACCAAAAAAAAAAAGAAGTCTAAAGTTTAGTCCAGAATTACAAATATAATTTGGCCCGATCGGAATGGCCCATTACTTGAAAAAATTTAAGGTCCATCTACAAGCTTGACTCATATGGAAATATAATCTTCAATGATATGCAATCTTAGATATGATACAATCTTAGATATGATTGCAATCTTAGATATGATACAATCTTTGATATGATTGCAATCTTAGATATGATACAATCTTAGATATGATTGCTATATTAGATATGATATGCAATCTTAAAAGATATGATTTTGTAATCTTGGAGATTTAATTTGTAGATATCCTTTAATCTTAACCGTTGATGTAATTGATCTGTACCGTTGGATTTGGGGAGGCTCAACTATAAATAGAGGCCTCTCCCTTCATTGTAAACACACTTGAGTTTTGGGAAGCAATAAGAATTCTTGAGAGCATTCACTCAAATTTCTCTCCCTCTTGCGTTCTTACTCTCTGTGGTTTGTTCTTATTTTATTCTTCGTCTATCTTAGTTTTTCAACCTTTTTTTTATTTTAATTTCTTCATTTTTCAAATATGTATATTTATTCCTATCTTTTATACATTTGATATGTATTTTATATATTATGATATTTAACCTTTTTATATAGTTTATTTTCAAATATATATTTTCTATGCATGTATATATATTATATTATCATTTCATGTATTTTGAACTATTGCATTATATTTTTATAATTTGTAAATGTTCTATTTATTCATTTTTTTAGTGTATGTCATTTATCTTATTTATGCATAGTTTCATTTTTTTTATATGCTATGTTTAATTATTTCTTTCATGTGCTATTTTATGATATATATTGTTGTATAATTTTTGCATGTATTATGTTTTTCTTTTAGTTTACTCATGTTTTTATTTGTTTATTATCTTACATTTACCCTAGTATAATTTTTTTCATTAAACGTATTTTCATGTTATTTAGTTTTGTCTTAATGATATTATTTATGTTTGTATGGAAATGTTAGAATATTTTGTACATCTATGCTTCATGATGCATTAATATGTCATCCTAAAATGTCATTTAAAATGATATTCCAAGGTTTTTTAAAAAAAAATAAAAGGCAATGCTTGATGTTTGGAAACTTCGACAAAGGTAGTTCCCTAACTTACTGGGTTGCGACTTTTCTCGTTGAATTCGAATAGTCAAGCACCCTTCTAAGTGATTTTGAGCTTTCAACACTTAAACAATTATTTCGAGATTTCAAAACATAGTGTCCTAACTTACTGGATATGGCGTTTTGTTGTTTCGAGATAGAAATTTTCGAAAGACGAGCTTAGTTTCGAAGGTTTTAAAATGTTGCGTCCTAACTTACTGGATGTGATGTTTTGACTCGTTTGAAATAAGTCAACCTTAATTTTCAAAATTGAGACATTCTAATTAAAAGAGGTTTGCATCTTAAAACTTTCAAATTTCCGACATTAAAGACACTTGATAATCAATTAGGTACCAATTTTTTGGCGTTACGAGGGTGCTAACCCTTCCTCGTACGTAACCGACTCCCGAATCCATTTTCTCGACTTTCGTAGACCAAAATTAATGTTTTAAAACAAAACATTTTGTAAGGTGATCCGATCACACCTAAAAAGATTAGTGGCGACTCCCATTTTCGTTTATCTTAAAGTCGATTCCCATTTTTTAAAACCCGATTTAAAAATGGTCTCGACAGCTTGGCGACTCCACTGGGGATGAATAAGAGAGTCAAGCCGTGTAATTGATTATCTCTTGTCTTAATGTCAGAAATTAAAAATTTTAAAATTTAATCCTCTTTGCATTACATATGTTTGTATTATTGCATGTGTTGCTATATTCTGATACGCATTGCATTTGCATAACCGTTGTGGTCACATCCTTAAGTGGGAGTGAGAAGCTATGCCTTCGTGAGGTTTTCGCCTCCGTGTAGGATAGTGGATCACTTTCGGGATACATCCGTACCTATGGTTTCGTGAGATTTTCATCTCCGTGTAGCCATAGGGAAATGTATTCCCTTGAACTGAACTCGATTCAAATGAGCCTATAATGGGTGAGGATCGAGGAATCTACTGGTTTGGGTATCTAAAACTTTAGAAACAAACCACATATAGAAAAACCGTAAGAGCTCAATATAGATAGAATTATATTTAGGTTATCTTTATGTTTATTAATATCATATGATACTGACTGTTTTCTTTGTTTTGTGCTTGTCATTTTGTATTTAAAAGGTATCGATTCACGGTCAGTTTCTAAATTAGAAAGTTTTACTATGGAGAACGAACTTCTTGATGGAGTGGAGGGCAACGCTAACGTCCACAGATGGTCTGAGCAAACTCAGCTAGGAAAAGGGGATAGCATAACTGTGGGATATATGTCAGAGCTGTCAGACTACACTCGTATCAGTGTCACACAGAATAATCTGCAGGAGCTTAAGGTGATTTGGGATCAGTAGAGCAATGAGACCAAGCAATCATTCTACGGTAAGTACGGAGATTTGCCCTATTTGTGTGATATTCAGGTTCATGAGAACTTGTTTCGAGCTCTCGCTCAGTTTTGGAACCCAGCATACAGTTGTTTTACCTTTGGGGATGTAGATTTAGTGCCTACTATGGAGGATTACACAGCCTTACTTCAGTGTCCTAGATTTCAGTGTGATAGGATTTATTCTCGAGCTGCTTGTGTCCCAACCTTTGGTAAGAAGTTGATGACCATTATGGGATGAACGAGCAGTGGATCATGGCTAGAATTAAGGAAAAGGGTGAGAGTAGGTGCATTCCGTGGGGAACTTTGAAAGATCTGATCCAGACACATCCAGATGAGGCGAAGAGGGTAGACATTTTTGCCTTAAGCTTATACGGATTGATGGTTTTCCCCAAAGCCTTGGGATATGTGGATGAGGCGACCATGAATCTCTTCCATCGACTTAGCAAACGGGTCAGTTCTGTTCTTGCAATTTTGGCGTAGACATTCCGGTCCTTGAATGCATGTAGGAGGGCCAGTGCATGCAGGTTTGTTGGTTGTGCTCAGTTACTTTTAGCTTGGTTCTACAGTCACTTCCGATTGATAGATAGGGTGGTTTGTCAGGTCTTCTTTGAGGATTACTCCCCGTTGAAGGACATAGCAGCTTCAACTAGGAGAGTTGATGTTCCCGAAAAAATTGGATAGCGCTACTTCAGAACCTGCAGTCAAAGGATGTGGAGTGGAGGGCTCCATGGATGATTCCTAGTGAGATTCTTTACCGATGCGGTAGTTCTGATTAGGTCTCTTTATTGGGAATTTGGGGTGCCATTGGCTATGCCCCTTTGCTTGTGTTGAGGCAACAGGCAACATGGATTGAGACAGTTCGTACCGGTAACTTACGAGTTGGTTCAGAATGAGTTCGCGTATAGAGGAGTCGACTACAAGAGGAAGGTCAGTGAGATCTCTAGTGCTTGGAACAAAACTTGTCAATTAAAGGGAGTAGCTATTAGCCCTGCTACGACTACGGAGTACGTCGAGTGGAGGGGTAAAAGGATTAATGATAACATCCCTAAGCCAAGCATGGAAGGAGCTCGATTGATGGAGGAATATTTGTAAGTGACGCCCTCGAAGTTAGAAATTATGAAGCAAGAGTTTGAGAGAAAGAACTTGGAGCTCAAGAAGAGGATAGCAAAGCTCAAGGAAGAAAAGATATACTTGAGCCTAGACGTTGATGTGCAAAATATGGAGGTCGAAAAGGTAAAGAAGGAAAAGAGAAAGATAGAGGAAGATCGAGATAATTTAAAGGAGCACTACAAAAGGCCACAAGTATCCTTGAAGAGAGCGGGAATAGGAGGGTCTTCAGATCAGTTGCAGAAAGAGGTCAGAGGGGAAAAGTCCAAAGCTGAATATTGGGAGAGGAAGTTCCAAGAGGTACAATTATGGAATTTGACCTTAGAGAAAGAAAATCAAGGGTTAAAAATTAGGGTGACTGAGCTTGGGTGATCCCTTCATCTACAACGAAGTCGTGATTCCACGGTAGAGGTAAAGAAGCTAAAAGGCAAAGTTGAGGACTGGAATCAGTATTGCAAGATAGTAAGCTTTTTATTGAGAAGCTTGAGGCACGAGAGAATTGTTTAAAGGGAGAACTGCGCCAGTCTAAAGAACAAGTCAGAGATAAAGATTACCTTATTGGAGAAGCAATAATTCAGATCCGAGAGGTAGCTGAACACGTTCGAGACTTGGCAGTACGAGCTGACGTATTGAGTATGATGCATGAGTCATCGTCGGATGTAGGTCGAGAGTTAGCCCTTTTATTAGATAGAGTTAAAACTTTGGGCATTAGGGCGAAAGCGTATTTGTAATCCATTTATATGTAAAGATATTCTTTTTCTAAATAAAGTTTTCTAAATGAGATTGAATCGAGATCGATACCTTTTGCATTCATTTGCATCTTATAGCATTTCATTGCATCATTTGCATTCAAAATTATAAAAGACCCTAATTAGTTAAAGTTATTAAAAAGAGAAAGAAAAAGAGAGAGAGAGAAGAGGGTCACGGCTAAGTGAAAAAGAAGTTGAATGGGAATTAACGACGTTCCCTTACATATCCCTGACTTTTGTGTCAGAAGGGATATCTTACCCGAAAAAGGGGGTGTTTGGAAATGAAAATCATCCCATCAATGTCATACATGAGGAAGGGACTGAACAAAGAAACCTTGAGGGCATTTGCCCTTACGAACCGGGAAGTTCTTTAAACAATTGGACTGCAGAAGAACTTCCTGTAATCTTTAGGAATTTTACGGAGTAATATTCAGAACACTCTTCTTGCTCTAAAGCCTAGGAGTAATGAGATTTCTTTTGAGAAGTGGGCTCATGTTCAGACATTTTTATTTTCAATAAAACATACTTTTATTATTTACCCGAGTAAATATTCTTTCATTCTTTTGACCTTTGACATTCTTTATAAATTTTCATTTCATGTAAATAGTCATTCTTGCATTCATTTATTCCTTGTATATTCTTTTGTGTGCCTATCATAGATCCCTAGATATCAATGACACAGGCAACGATACTACAGATTCAGAGTTCCTTTTGAGTGCGATATGTGTTTAGAGAAATCTCAGTACTTTGAAGGTGACAGAAATTGTGACTTGTTTCTGAATTTGTTGAAAATGGTTTTTACTCCATGAAGTGGTGGTAGGAAATATAGCCTTAGAGGAAGGAAAGATTGTGAAATTGGAATTAGTTGAGGAGACAAAATAAGACCTTGTTGAGACTATTATGAGAATTCAAAATTATGGTCCAAAGACGCATGCAGGAGGATTTGCAATTCCCAGGATAAACATGAGGTTTTGGGGCACTGTTGGTCCACTATGGAAACGGATCGCATCAGTTATACAATAAATGCCAAATTTAAAGGAGTCAAAACTTATGGGGCATGTATGTTATGGGCCCGAGCTCGTCAAAAGTTTCAAGCTGACAATGACTCATCTTTGTGGACGTCAACTACTCTATTAAGAGGGGGAGATAGCTTCATATGCCAATATGACAAAGTCAAAAGTCATCTATTTCAAAAAAAAAAGATTATATATAACTGCATAATGCCAAAAGTTTGCAATCTTTTTCAAAGATAATGCGCCATACCACAGTACAACAAAGGTTGCCAAAAGAAAAGAAAAAGAAAAAAAACAAATTACAGAAGATGACCGAGACTGGTAAAAATTGGCATAAGAAACTACCGCCTACTCTCTATGCTTACGCTGGGGCAAACACCTTGAATTCCAGTTGTTTCAAAGGTTCCAACCATCATCCTTGGAATAGGTGCATTGTTTGGCTTTCCTGAGCAGTCTGATGTGCCGTCAATAGCTGCGATGGTTAGCTCCAGGCGGTGGCCATTGATTTCCAGCTATAGGGCATCAGCCGCATACGCGATCTCTGAAGCTTAAAATGATAGATTCTTTTTTCAAAACCAGTTTCTGACAAAGTGGATGACGGTATCATGAAGAAAGCTCTCTTAGACTTCTATACAAGTTCAGGGAAGAGGAAACCTGATCAAATCATTATTTTCAGGGATGGGGTTAACGAGTCACAATTCAATCAAGTTTTGATCAAGTTATTGAGGCTTACAAGTTCCTTGACGAGAAGTAGAACCTTAAAGATTGTGGTTATTGTTGTACGAAAAACCATCATACCAAGTTTTTTCAGCAGGGATCTCCTGACAATGTGCTACATAGTACTGTCATTGACAACAAAGTATGCCATCCAAAGAACAATGATTTTTACCTTGGTACGCATTGAAATCACGAGGCAGACCCACTATCATGTTCTCTTAGACCAGGCTAGGTTTGCGGCTGATGATCTGTAAAAGTTTGTTCATTCTCTATCCTATATGTATCAAAGGAAGCACCACAGCCATATTTGTTGTGGCTCCTATTTGCTACGCTTATTTGGTAGCTTCATAGTTGAGGGCAATTTATGAAGATTAGGGATGCTTCAGAAACATCATCGAGTCATGGTGGGATGTATGCTCTGAGAGTAATCTCTGTACCTCAGCTTTCCAGGTTGAAGGATAAAGTCAGCAACTTCATTCTTGTCTGCTGAGAATCATTGAACCATCTTTTTATAGGGTTTGACAAACAACAGCCAGGACTGCTGCTGGGGCAATCCCTTTCTCATGGGTTTATGAATCAAGATTTTTCCTCCAAGCTTTGATGGAGTCAAGAATTGAATACCTCTGGTAAACTTAACTTGAAAGTATTCATCCTAAGCAAATGTACCAAGAATGGATGACACAGACTTATGACAAAGAAGGTTCGTCCAAAAGAATTTCATAAAGGAAACCTTGTGCTGAAAGAAATCCTTCACATGCAAAAGGATTGGGAAGGGCCATATGTTGCGAGGAGGGCTTTCTCTAGAGGTGCACTGATTTTGACAAGAAATGGATAGGAAGAATTTATTTGATCCAGTGAATTCGGACTCAGTCAAGAAATACTTTGTTTGAAGGAGAAGGGAAGCCAAGGTGAAAACCCGCAAACGGCACTTTGGGACTTCTATTTCAAAAAAAAAATGAAAAAAAGAAAAGAAATAGAAAAATGGAGAGGCCAAGGTGAAAACCCGCAAAGGGCGCCTTGAGACCAAAGGGGTTTTGAGTTGAAAACCCGAAAGGGCAGCTCAAATTTTGAAGAGCACACGATAATCTTGCTATATCTGATTCAATGAAGAGTGAAGCGCGTTGCATATCGGGGCATCAATGAATTACTTTGGATCTTTTAAACATATGTTGAACTCAAGAAAGTCTTCATGAAGCTGGTGTATGGACGCTCAAGTGGCGATATCTGGGGCATCTGATTTCTGTCCTATTTACTATCTTTGGATTCTTTTTCTTCTCAAAGATATGTTCTCAGGTTAATTTTTTTGCATTCCTTCCAATAATTTGTCCAAATCTAATTATCCTCAGTATCAATTTATTTGTCTCCCATTATTCATAAAGCATGTTGCATTGAAATAATGATAGATGAACTAAAATATCTTTACAAACGAAGTTTTGCATATTACTCTGGAAATTTCTAGATAATACAAGAAACTGAAACAAGATAATTGTTTAAGGAATTCTCATATGTATAGGTTGGAGATACTCGAGAGATTTTCTTCTTCAGTCGAAAAAGTGGTTGGATGTTTTAAGCAATATTGATCTTAAGAAAGGATCATTCCATAAACATCTTCAGTGGGTTGTAACATTTGGGGAATGGTACGGTAGACCAAATTGATGGAGAAGATTCGAGGCATACGAGCAGAGTATGATTGATATGTCGAGAAGAATGAGGTGGAAAGCTCGATAGATGAATGAGTGATGAAGTCCGAAATAGGAGTTATTTTCATAAACATTTTGCATCATAATATGTCTAATTAGGAGCATTTGATTCATTTCGATCATGGCATCTTAATTATTTGGCATAAGCATAAATTCCAGGAAATCAATTCTACAGGTGGATTCCCCAGTGGACAATGTAGCAAGATTGATTGAAAATTACAAAATTCAGCACCTTAATCCCCTAAGCAGTAGGGTAACAGGTTAAATTTGCAGATCTTATCTCCCTAAGCAATAGTGGAGCAGATCGAAGAGTAACAGGTTCACAGATCTTATCTCCCTAAGCAGTAGCGGAGCAGATTGATGACGACTTGCCTTAATCCCCTAAGTAGTAGGGTAACAGGTTAAATTTGCAGATCTTATCTCCCTAAGTAGTAGTGGAGCAGATCGAAGACCCGCCTTAATCCCCTAAGCAGTAGGGTAATGAGGTTAAATTTGCAGATCTTATCTCCTAAGCGTGAGTGGGAGCGGATCGAAGACCTGCCTTAATCCCCTAAGCAGTAGGGTAACAGGTTAAATTTGAAGATCTTATCTTCCTAAGTAGTAGTGGAGCAGATCAAAGACCCGCCTTAATTCCCTAAGCAGTAGTGGAACAGATCGAAGACTCGCCTTAATCCCCTAAGCAGTAGGGTAACAGGTTAAATTTGCAGATCTTATCTCCTAAGCGGTAGAGGGAGCAGATCGAAGACTCGCCTTAATCCCCTAAGCAGTAGGGTAACAGGTTAAATTTGCAGATCTTATCTCCCTAAGCAGTAGTGGAGCAGATCGAAGACTTGCCTTAATCCCCTAAGCGGTAGGGTAACAGGTTAAATTTTCAGATCTTATCTCCCTAAGTAGTGGTGGAGCAGATTGAAGACTCGCCTTAATCCCCTAAGTAGTAGGGTAACAGGTTCGCAGATCTTATCTCCCTAAGCAGTGGCGGAGCAGATCGATGACGACTCACCTTAATCCCCTAAGCAGTAGGGTAACAAGTTGAATTTGCAGATCTTATCTCCCTAAGCAGTAGTGGAGCAGATCGAAGACCCACCTTAATCCCCTAAGCAGTAGGGTAATAGGCCGCAGCATAGCAGATCTGGCCTTCAGATGTTTATATTGAAGCAAGGTCTAAGATGGTTTGGCATCATTGTGCTTACAAGGAACAAATCGAAGACATAGCTGATTTGGGTTTCACGTGTTTACTTTGAAGCAAGTCTAAGATGATTTGGCATCTCTGTATTGTCAGAGAACAAATCGAAGTTTGGAGTCTCCATATTCGACGGAGGGCAGACACATAGCAGACCTGGCCTTCAAATGTTTATACTGAAGCAAGATCCAAGATGGTTTGGCATCCTTGTGTTTACAAGGAACAAATCGAATACATAGCTGATTTGGCTTTCACGTGTTTACAATTGGCATCTCTATATTGTCAGAGAACAAATCAAAGTTTGGCGTCTCCATATTCGACAGAGGACAGACATATAGCAGATCTAAACTTCAGATGATTAGACTGAAGCAGATCCAAGATGGTTTGGTATCCTTGTGCTTACAAGGAGCAAATCAAAGACATAGCTGATTTGGCTTTCCCGTGTTTATGCTGAAGCAAATCTAAGATAATTTGGCATCTCTGTATTGTCAAGGAACAAATTGAAAAAGTAGATTTGGTGTCTCTGTGTTCGACGGAGAGCAGATCGAAGATATCAACATGACAGTCATGAGTTTGCAAGAAGTAGATTGAAGCCGTCAAGAGGCCATTTAAAGAAGATCAAGAATTCAAGATGTAATACCCCTAACCCGTATCAGCTGCCAGAATAGGGTTTCGGAGCATTACTACCATTTGCAGATCACTAAAAAAAATTCACTTAAATACTTACCAATTCAATGCATCAATAAATATATTACCATTCAATCAATGGCTTGGCACTTGCCTAAGCATCAACAACAACACTTGTTAGTGTACTTACACATATTTCATATAAATTCTTATTTTCTCAATATGTCATATTTGAATTTAATACTCGTCTTAACTTACATATTTTCCTTATGTTAACATATAAAAGATAATCTCATATGTACATGTCATGATACATATCATTCTCTTACCGTTTCTTTAATAACATATATCATTTATTTTATTATATCAACATTTCATGCACCATCATTTCCTTATATCTTAGGTATATTTATTTCGGTAATAGTTAGTATTAAACTTAACATAATTTAAATTCCATGTACCTATACTTATTTCATTTATCTATCTTATTAATTATTTCATACAACTATTTTGTATATTTATTTCCATATGACCAATTCCTGAAAACATTTCACATTACCATTTTGTATAACCAATTCATTTAACCATTTGTTATATTACCTGAATATTAGTTGTTCAACAGATATCTTGCTGTTTCTCTTCCACGATCTTATTTATCTTCGACATGATGCCATAGTGTCTTTCAACTATGGTCTTACTCATTTTCTATCATGTTGCCATGGTATCATTCAACCATGGTCTTATTCATCTCCCCGTCGCGTTGCCATGGTATCTTTCAACCATGGTCTTACACATTTCATGTCATGTTGCCATGGTATCTTTCAACCATGGTCTTACACATTTCATATCAGGTTGCCATGGTATCTTTCAACCATGGTCTTACACATTTCATATCAGAGAGCACACTCCCGCAAACCTTATCCTTACAGTGGGATTACCAGTCCAGGCTAAATCCCTGTAATATAAACTCATAGAGTATTGTCGGGATTACCGATCAAGCTAAATCCTCGCAACAACAATTACTCTAATGAGCTTGGATCCAATTACAGTCCAAAGCTAAATTCAGACCTAATTCGGATTACCCGTCGGGTTAAATCCATTTTCCACATATTCTTCGGGAGGGCTATATTAGGATAGGATCACCCGTCTGGGCTAGATCCTTTTTACCGTCAATTCCTTTTCAGAGATCCATCGAAATTTTCCTTTCATTCAACCGGGATTTCTTCCTCTTTTATCAAATATATCAATGTTTTATCAATTTTCATACAATGAACATTCAAATCATATTCACATCAATTACATGCAATCTCAAGCATTTAAGAATATAATACAAGTTACACGAACTTACCTCATTGCTTGTTTGTGTTTATAATTTCATTAATCCGATATCTTTTCTTTTTAACGATCGAGTCTCATCTTTGAGTCGCCCGGATCTCTTTTAAATAAATTTGATCATTATTTTCATTCATTTCATAATGCTCTAAGAAAAATTACCATTTTACCCCTAAACTTTTAATTAATGACGATTTCATCCTTAGGGTCAGGAAAATAAAATTCTTACAATTTAATCCTTATTTCCAACTATTATTCTCATATATATTGATAACAGTCCATGAATTCTATAAAATATCAAAATTTGCCATAATTTCAACACTTTTCAATTTAATCCCTAAAACATGTTTTCCCCCAATCTTGAACTAAATTGATAATTTCGTTAAATTTTGTAATTTAAATAATAAAATAATCTATTTCATGCAATTTAGTCATTTCTGACATTTTTACAAAATTGTCCATAAAGTTTTACTTTTATTCAATTTAGTGCCTGAGCCTAAAACATGCAAATTAGCCATGCTAGATGAATATCCATACATATTTTCCTCCTCCTCCTCTCCATTCCACATCCTTAAATTTATATAATATGCTTATAAATAACATTATCAATAATTTCACTATTTACTTATATGTATATTCAAAGCTGTCCATTTGAGTCATAGTCACTAAATTATTTATTTCTTGAGTTACAGAACTAAAAATTAAGATATGTACCATAAAATTTTCAGAATTTTTGGTTTAGCCAATTAGTACAGTTTATTCATTAAAGTCATCCATGTTCTGCTGTCTGACAGTTCCGACCCTTCTTCACTAAAAATTTATTATCTCCTTGTATAGAATTCAAATGATGTTATAGTTTGTTTCTATTAAAACTAGACTCATTCAGGATTCTATACATATAAATTTAAGCCCCTAATTATTTTTATTCATTTTTTTATTATTTTTCAAATTCTGAACAGGGGAACCCAAATTCATTCTGACCTTGTCTCACAAAATTCATTATATCAAAAAAGTTACAAATCCATTGCTTACACTGTTTCTTCTATGAGAAACTAGACTCAATAATATTTAATTCCATATTTTTTTCATCTTCTAATTCGATTTCTACAATTTATGGTGATTTTTTAAAGTTAGACTACTGTTGCTGTCCATAACTATTTTAGTGCAAGATATTAATTACCATGTTATAACACCCTTATTTTCTTTTTCTACACCATTTCTCATCACTTTCTCTTATTTTCTCTTCACTAACATATCAAGAACATAGGACCTTATGTAAGAAAACTCTACTATAACATTATTTCCATGCTTTATCAACAATAACAAACTTAAAAACATATTGAAATCTTGATGTACTTACCTTGTTCTCTTGATACCAATCTTTAACTTGATTTTCTCTCTCCTCCAGCTTCTATTGCTTGAATCCAACTTGATATTCTAACTCCCCATGCTCTCCTTAACATTTTTCTCTCTTGGTAGCTATGGAAATTCATTTGATTTTTGGGTGAAAATGGTGAATTTTTGGTAAAAGGACCAAATTGTAAAGAAAGTAAAACTTTCTTTCTTCCTCTCTTTCTCTCACATTAGTGCATGGGAAAATATGGATGAGAATTTCTCATCTTTCTTTCTTTATATACTAATAAAATAATAAAATATCTTATTAAAATATTAATAAAATAATATTTATCTAATTAAATAATTATAAAATATCAAAATATCTCTAGCATCATTATTACTTTCTAGATTTCTCTCTCTTCCAATTGGCCATTTTTCCCTTCATTATCTTTTAAAATTTCACCCTTGAGTCATCATTTAATTTGGTAAAATTGCAATTTAGTCCCTCATAGTTCTTCATCTATTCAATTTGGTCCTAGTTCATCCATTTTTCTTAGTTTCTAGATCATTCCACTCCTAAAATATTTACACTATTGGTCCTTCAATGTTTTCATATTTACACTTTAATCCTTTAAATTTTGAGTATTTACTCTTGGGCCACAAAACTTTTCTCACTTTTACAATTTAGTCCTTTCTTGAATTAATATATCATAATATACTTCTCAATATTGACATAACTCAAAATATCTCTTTTTGTCACTTTATTTCCTTATTTTACTATATTACTGATAATATTTTACTATAAACATTTCAGGGTATTACACAAGACTCGGCAAGACCGGGCAAAATTAGTCTTTTTATAGTCTTTGCTCTATTCCTGTTACACAGTAATGAGCAAAGAGGGGCAGCTGTAGACACTCAATTTTGCCCGGCCCATTTCAGTATTTAAAATAATAAACCCCAAAAAAAACGAAGTCCAAAGTTCAGTCCAGAATTACAAATATAATTTGGCCCGATCGGAATGGCCCATTACTTGAAAAGATTTAAGGTCCATCTACAAGCTTGACTCATATGGAAATATAATCGTCAATGATATGCAATCTTAGATATGATACAATCTTAGATATGATTGCAATCTTAGATATGATACAATCTCTGATATGATTGCAATCTTAGATATGATACAATCTTAGATATGATTGCAATATTATATATGATATGCAATATTAGAAGATATGATTTTGTAATCTTGGAGATTTAATTTGTAGATATCCTTTAATCTTAACCGTTGATGTAATTGATCTGTACCGTTGGATTTGGGGAGGCTCAACTATAAATAGAGGCCTCTCCCTTCATTGTAAACACACTTGAGTTTTGGGAAGCAATAAGAATTCTTGAGAGCATTCACTCAAATTTCTCTCCCTCTTGCGTTCTTACTCTCTGTGGTTTGTTCTTATTTTATTCTTCGTCTATCTTAGTTTTTCAACCTTTTTTTATTTTAATTTCTTCATTTTTCAAATATGTATATTTATTCCTATCTTTTATACATTTGATTATGTATTTTATATATTATGATATTTAACCTTTTTATATAGTTTATTTTCAAATATATATTTTCTATGCATGTATATATATTATATTATCATTTCATGTATTTTGAACTATTGCATTATATTTTTATAATTTGTAAATGTTCTATTTATTCATTTTTTTAGTGTATGTCATTTATCTTATTTGTGCATAGTTTCATTTTTTTATATGCTATGTTTAATTATTTCTTTCATGTGCTATTTTATGATATATATTGTTGTATAATTTTTGCATATATTATGTTTTTCTTTTAGTTTACTCATGTTTTTATTTGTTTATTATCTTACATTTACCCTAGTATAATTTTTTTCATTAAACGTATGTTCATGTTATTTAGTTTTGTCTTAATGATATTATTTATGTTTGTATGGAAATGTTAGAATATTTTCTACATCTATGCTTCATGATGCATTAATATGTCATCCTAAAATGTCATTTAAAATAATATTCCAAGGTTTTTTAAAAAAAAAAAAGGCAATGCTTGATGCTTGGAAACTTCGAGAAAGATAGTGCCCTAACTTACTGGGTTGCGACTTTTCTCGTTGAATTCGAATAGTCAAGCACCCTTCTAAGTGATTTTGAGTTTTCAAAACTTAAACAATTATTTCGAGATTTCAAAACATAGTGTCCTAACTTACTGGATATGGCGTTTTGTTGTTTGAGATAGAAATTTTCGAAAAGACGAGCTTAGTTTGAAGGTTTTAAAATGTTGCGCCCTAATTCTTTGGATGTGATGTTTTGACTCGTTTGAAATAAGTGAGCCTTAATTTTCAAAATTAAGACATTCTAATTAAAAGAGATTTGCATCTTAAAACTTTCAAATTTCCGACATTAAAGACACTTGATAATCAATTAGGTACCAATTTTTTGGCGTTACGAGGGTGCTAACCCTTCCTCGTACGTAACCGACTCCCGAATCCATTTTCTCGACTTTCGTAGACCAAAATTAATGTTTTAAAACAAAACATTTTATAAGGTGGTCCAATCACACCTAAAAAGATTGGTGGCGACTCCCGTTTTCGTTTATCTTAAAGTCGATTCCCATTTTCTAAAACTCGATTTAAAAATAGTCTCGACAAGGTGGCCGTGAGAATTGTTCAACTAGATAATTTGATTAAAGTATTTTCTTGAAAATTTAATTTGGAAAATCTAAGTGATTTTTAAGAAAATTAATTTTGATCAAGTAAAATTAAATTAATCAAATTAATTAAAATTAATATGATTTTTTTGGTAATTAATTTTCAAATCAGGCAATTGGTTCAATAGGTACTTGAACTTGAAAATTGAACTTGAGATTGTAAATTGGGCCTGAGAGCCCAAAATCAAATAGGGCTTGATATGTGAAACCAGGCCGACGATCCAACTAGTGGCTAGACTAGACCGGTAGGGTCCCCACTGACCCAGACCGAACCGGTAGTAACCGAACTGGCTTGGGGTACCGTAAAGGTGTCGCACCGTGATTGGTTTTCACCAAACATGGCGGTGCCGGTGGCTATGATAGCGGCGTTCCAATGGCCAACCGTGATTGGTTTTCAGTGTTTGAGCAGTAGAAGAGTTACACTCCTATTGGGACGCTACCAGAGAATTCGATTTCAAATTAACTATTTCAAAAATAATATTATTTTAATAGTTTAATATTAAATTAAATTTAATACTTATCTTAATAGTATTTTATTAATTTAATATTAAAATGATTAATTTAATATTAATGTTTATATAATGTTTATCTACAAGATAAACATTCTATTATTTTAACAAGATTTAATATTAAATTAATATAATATTTAAGTAATTAAGTTTAATCATAGTTGAATTATCTAAACTCTCCTTATATAAAGAAAGCCTTAGGTCATTATTTTACACACACTTGAATTTTAGAGAAAGTTGTAGAGAGAAATTTTTTTGAAGAGATTATTTCAAAAAATTTCTAGAGTTTTTGTTTTTTACAACTTAACCCTAAAGTTTAGAGAAATTGTGAAATTACCCTACTGGTAATTTTTGTGAAAAATTTTCTAATACAAAACAAGCCCACATTCAACATAGGTGAGCTTGAGGATAGCAGTAAATGCTACTCGGTCGAAGCGCACATCCTAGATGAATCGAAAATGTACAATTTTGATTAAGTGTTTATTACTTTAGATGTCACAACCAAGATCTTGTTTTGCAAAAAAATTTAAAACTCTGGGTTTTTCCTAAATTTATTTTTTGTTGCGTTTTCTAAACCCGTTTTTCCAACATAAACTTTTGCACAATTAATTGCTGAAGTTGAGTACATCGCAACAACTACAACAGTAAGCCAAGCACTTTGGCTAAAAAAGTTAATGTATGATTTTAATTTAAAGCAAGTGGAGGCAATAGAGATATATTGTGATAATCAATGTGTTGTTGCAATTGTAAAGAATCCCATCTTCCATGGAAAGACCAATCATTTCAAGTTAAAGTATCACTTTGTTGGAGAAGTTGAGCAATCGAATGAAGTGAAGCTGGTTCATTGCAGTTCAGATGTTCGACTTGCTTATGTTCTCACAAAACCTCTTAGAAGAATGAGGTTCGAGAGGCTAAGAGATGAGATTGGAGTTCGCAGCATTATGGCCAAGAAGGAGTGTTGCGAAATGGTCATTCATGCAATGGCGAACTCTTCCTTGTGAGCTCACCTAAAGTTGCGAGCTAAACCAAAAGTACGAGCTCATCAAAAGATGCAAGCTCAACTCAAGTTGCTTGCTAAGTCAGATGCAAGCTGTTACGAGTTGTTGGCAAAGATTAATTATATTACAAGAAGGGTTGGCATATTCTGCTGATGATATTTTGTAATTGGACTGCTTGTTGTGATTTCTTGCTAAAGAAAGCAGAGTTAGTATGGAACTGACATTTTTTGGTACTGACTTTTTCCTAATCAATTTATAAGTTTCATCTTTGTATTTTTAATGCGTTCTAGTGGGGTTTGTTGAATTATCTGTAACCACTACACCCATATATATTGTATTTCATGTGTAAAGAAAATGATGATGAGAGAATTTGATAGCAGTTAAAAATTCTGCTAAGTATTTTTCCTTATTTTCTCTATATTTGGTCTCTCAACTTCTCTAAACTCCATCAATTTATGATTCCCTCCAATTCATTGAAATAAAACATTGTCCAAAAGTAAAGCAAATTCCTCTATATCTTCCATAGCTTGAGATTGATGAGAAAGGAAAACCATCTTCGTCTAGTCCTCTTGAAGAAATCTATGTGTATTGAAGAGATTGGTGGAAACAAGTGGAGTGGGATCACCCTAATTTTGAAGTTAAAGAATGTTCTTCGACCCTTGGTCAAGGTCTGGGATGACAGAATACGGGGTGGGGTGCCTGTTTAAAACCATAATAATGTACGCAAGTCTTTTATCATACAATTGCAAATGTAACTAGTTTCTTTCCTTTTTCTTTCTTTTTATTTCATTTTTTATGTGTTTATATAATATTATAAAATTGCTTAATACTAGTGTTTCATGTGGTTTATCTGTTTTGCTAGACATGCATACAATGGAAGAAGAAGAAGGAGAAAAAGATGGAGGAGGAGAAAGTTGTGTTGTTCTTTGCTTTGCACTTCTAAAGGTTTTCAAGATTCCATTGCTGAAAAAATTTGCTTTGTTGATTACAATTAAAATATTCACTTATTGTAAAATTGTTGGTTGATCTTACATTTCAAATTTGGCTATTTGAGCTTTGATTTTAATTTTGGTGAAGTTGAAATGATATTGGATTGAGAGATGTGTTGGAATGTTTTCAAAGTAGTTATAATATTACAATAGTTATAATTAAAAAGTTACAAGTGATCCAAAAATAATGTTATTTGATAATTAAACAAGAATTGTCACTATTTATAATGATCAGTTATGTCTCTTATCACCAAAAGTTATATCACTTAATTAATAACAAAGGGTCGTAATTATTCAAGTTAATATCTATTGAATAATTATGTTTGTGGTTAAAGATATGACTGTTTGTTTGAATAGTATGTCCCTATGAAGAGACATGAGACCTCTTATAAATAGAAGAGGAATTTCATTTGTTGGGTACACCTAGAAACATAAAATAAAAAAAAAATTTATCTCCCACCATATTTTATATTCTTAAATTGTCCTATAAAGAGTTATTGTAGAAATTATATATAGAAATTGATATCCTTATTATGCTTTACTCAGTACTTAATAGACTATTTTTATTAGTGCAAAATATAGACAGTCATTAAGTTTCATTGTATCCTTAAGATTTATTTATCAATAACTCTTTTGTACTCCATATATAAATGAGGTGAATAGAATCTTAAGTAAAGTGGCATTGCTTTACATACCTTGAAGCGTTTATTAATTTCTCATAAATTTATTTTTAATAAGTTTATTTTTATTGCCGATGTAATTAATTTTAAGGGAAAGGGATGTAAACTCGAAATGAGTTTTTTTCAGTTTTCGTACAAATTTAGAGGTTCTAACATTAAATATTTAATAATAATTTAATCATATTCAAGTGTGCTATTTCTACAATAGTAAAGGTTTATGACGATATAATATCAAGATAGTAAGATTTTATTTCTTAATTAATAAGCATTTTTTATTTTTTTTCAAAATATTATTATTGTTTTTAACAATTTCTCTTCTCATAATTTTAAAAATAATCATTTAAATAAAAAATGTTAATTGCAGAAAATTTTTTTAATAAAAAATTATGTATATAAAAAAAATCTATATTTTTATACTATTAATATTTTAATGATTCAATTATTAAATTTATCGATATAATTGGACTTATTATACATGTAAATTTTTGAACCAATACAATATCTCTATCATATCGGTATAAAAAATATATATATTAAAATTCAAAAAATATATAAAATTCAAAAAAATATCATATCATTTGTCACATGTCAATCATACATTGATTATTTTTATTACCTCATAAAAAATAACATTGTTAGTGTATTGGAGTAATTTGTAAAATTTTAACGATATTGACATAATAACTTATGTTTCAATCCACGTATACTTTATAACAATTCAAAAATAATCAATAAAATTTACTTTAAAATTTTCAAATAAAGTTGATAAAAGTTTTTATTAAAAAAATATTCATGTCATCAATGATGAAGTGTGGACTGCCCATGTCAATACTATTAAAAGATTTTACAATTTAGTCAACTTTTTTTCATTCAAAATAAAGTAATTTAATTAAATTCAAAATAATATTGACCTATTATGATAAATTTAATTGTTTATTTTATTTTATTTAATTTTAAATTATATTATCATTCATCAAATAATTATTTAATTTTAAATAATTTATCAAATAAATTTTATAACCTAAATTAACACTTCATTTTTTTAACACTTATTTTTCTAACATTTAACCAAAAACAGAATAAACCCATCATTCCCTCCTCTACAATGTATATCAATTGAAATGAGGTATAGGATACAAGCCTTACCTTTATGAATTCTTTCCCCTTTCCCTTATTATATAAAAAGAAATAAACCCTATAAAACGAGAGGTGGGTTCCATCTGTCCTTTTTTTTTTTTTTTTTTTTTGTTAAAGAGATTCAAGCCAGTACAATTGTTTTCTTCAGCTTTTTGAAACTTAGCTGGCGCATTAGCAGCTTTATGTAGGGCCCTTCGTCATACAATAATTCATCATACAATGATTCATACCACCATAACCTTTTCAAAGTTTAAAGACTTGTGTTTTATTGGCTTAACCTATAAATTAATATTTAGGTTATATGTCCTTTTTTTCATCTTAGCATTTAAATTTTTATTATTACTTAAATTACTTTTTTTACTAAATTGGTAGCATCTTTATATTATTAATATTAAATTACATCATTTTTTTAAGTTGGTATCTAAATTATTTCGTTACTCATTTTACATCAAAATGTCATATCCGTTAAGAAAGTTTTAACTAATAATAGATTGTCACATCATATTAAATTAAAAAATAATTTTTAATAATTTTATTTTATTTTTACATTTTTTTTCTTTTTTTTTGGCTTTTTTCTATTTCCCCTCTTCTTCTTTTTTTCTTTCTTCTTCCTCTACAATGTGACAATTAGAGGTGTGCATGGGCCGGGCGGCCCGGCCCGGCCCGAAGGCCCGCCCGAAAAATGGGAGGGTTTGGGTAAAAATATAGGCCCGAAAAATGGGCTTGGGCAAAAAAAGAGGCCCGTTTAGAAAACGGGCCGGGCCTCGGGCAAGATTTTTTTGGCCCGGGCCCGGCCCGGCCCGGCCCGATTTTAATATTAAATTATTTTTAAATTTTTTTATTTTAAATTTTAAGTAACTTTAGTTTTTTTTTCTTTAGGTTTTTTTTATTATTTTTAATGTTATTTTGATATTGTAAAATTTTTGTTATTAATATTATTTAGTTCTAATTTATTTCAATTTTTTAATTTTAATATAATTATTTTTATTATATTTTTAATTTATATATTATTTTAAGAATTATTTTAGTCCCATTTTTTTATGTTTTAAATGCATTTGATTTATTATATTTTAAAGTTTTTTATTTAATAAAAAAAAGTAAAAAAAATTTTAATATGGCCGGGCCGGGCCGGGCTCGGGCCTATCATTTTTTCTCGGGCCGGGCTTGGACAAAATTTTAGGCCCATATTTCGGGCCGGGCCCGGGCCTTGAAAACGGGCCGAAAATTTTTTATGGGCCCGGCCCGGCCCGGCCCATGCACACCTCTAGTGACAATACCAACCATGCTTGAAATTAACTCACGCAAGGTCGAGACATTAGCAATTAATTTGTTTTCAATTTCACCGTGTACTTGCTCGATTTGATGGGATCTAAAAAGTTGGACCAAGAATTGGGCAAGGTACCAGTTCGAAGATAGGGGTTGAACCAATTGACCCGTAAACTGATATAGATCAGTTGAACCAAATCTAAAAAATCGGTTGAATCAATTGAATTGATTTTTTGCTATTTTTTATTTTATTAATTTTTATAATTTTTTTAATCATTATATATATAAAGAAAATAATATTTTTTTTCTACATGGATATTTTTAACTAACTATATATTTTTTAAATAAACTTAACAGCTTAACTAGCGATTAAACTAACAGCGATATCTACTTGAAAAAAAATATAGTTTAGGTACCACTTATGATAGAAAATGCTTCAGTACTAAAAATAGTTTAGGTCTCAATTTGTGAATTAAGAAATTTTTTTAATAATAGACTTAACAATTTTACTAATGGAGGTAGCAATTTGTGAAAAAAAAATTTAGGTAGTATTTGTAATAAAAAAGTTTAAATATTAATATGAAAAAATTAATTTAAATACCTGTATTACCTGTGTTAAACCGTTGATAAAACTTTAAACAAAAGCATTTTAGTTTAAAAAACAGTCATAAACGTTTTATTTATAAAAGTATATTTAGATGCATCAATATTTATTTGTCTTCCAATAAATTTTAATGAAATAACGTCAACAAAATAACGTTAGAATTGACCCATCAAACACCCCCCCCCCCCCAAAAAAAAAAAAGAAAACCACTTCTACAACTATTGAGCTGCTGAGTATTGACTCAAAAAAGAAAAAGGTTGACGAATAACAGTACTGCATATTGCTAAGCAAAAAGGTTTCAATTGGATCTGTTGAAGTGGCTGACAGAGCTAAGCATTAGCATTTACAGCTTTAATCCAAACCGTCAGATTCAGGTAAGCTTCAAGAGACTGCCCCTACAGCATACATCTTATACTCTACTACTTGTGCTGGCTGTGTTCTTCTCTTACATCTATACTCACAACAAAAAGTGAAATAGGATAACGTATTGTTTGTTCATTTGATTTGGGTTTTTCTTGGTTACAAACATTAAAAAAAGTCATCTGGCACATGAAGCATTTTGGCATGTGGTAGTCACGCTTGCCTTTGTTATTATCTTATGGTAAGTTGTAGTATTTGTTTAATAAATCGAAGAAATTTATTGCCTTGAGAATTGGATCCATTGTTGATCAGCCAGCTACAACACATTATTTTGCCTAGGAAGCCTAAGATTTGACCCATCACCCCACTATTGGACTAGTCAACAAAGAAAAAAAAATTGGAAGGGAGAACAGTACTAGAGTTGTTGGCATTGTTCCAATTGTTTCCTGATTTGAACTTCTTAAGCAAAACCTTCTTCAATTGGATCTGTCGAAGTGGCTGAAAGAGCTAAGCATTAGCATTTCCAGCTTTAATCCAAACCGTCAGATTCAGGTAGGCTTCAAGAGACTGCCCCTAGAGCATTCATCTTAGACTCTACTACTTGTGCTGGCTGTGTTCTTCTCTCACATCTAAACTCACAACAAAATGTGAAAAGCAAGTTATATTGACATACATATATGCACCCAAATCTTATTTGATCTTAAGTATGCTAGATGTCAATATCATATCATTTAATTTCGTCATTTTATGTGGATCTTATATATATGTCAGTAAGTGTTGCACTATTGTGTGTATAAAGAAAGATTTAGCAGCTGATGACTTAGATCTAGTGTCAACGACCAGATTTGTGGTGTGTCTTGTCCTTTTTTGTGAATTTATTTGGAGGATTTACAAGTTCTGAAAAAAGGATTCAGCCACTTACAATAGCTCGACTAGCTGTATTTGAATGATAATAATTGTAGTTTGATTTTCTGATTCTTGAATTTAATCAGGGAAAGAAGATCTTTTTAATGGCTGAACTCGTGGTGACAACAATCCTTGAGGTTATTAAGTTCATCGGCCGTCCAGCTAGAAAATATCTAAAATACCAAAGGAAATTCACTGAATACGTTGCTGATCTCAAGCAAGCACAAGATGATTGTTGAGTTTTTCACACAGGAAGAAAATCTGATCTATTTTACCCAGGTAAAGTATGAACAACTTGTTGAAAGTGGAGCAACAAAGTATTATACCCGGATAAAGTATGTGTTAAGTTTCAATCAAATCATCAAAAACAAAACAAAGAAATTTTGTGTTTGAAAGCTCAAAACAGAAGCAAAAACGGATGAACAAAGATGAGAGAACAAGTTGGCTATGCTTGTTACTACATTCATAAAAAAATGATACATAAGTAGATGGGTTACATAGAAAGAAAACAAAGCTTGCTTGTACAAGTATCTAAGCTGTAAAATCAACATAATGACCTCTAAAATGACTGTTAAATCAGCTAAGAATCATGATTAATCTTAGCTGAACATTACATAAAAGGATAACAAACAAATTAACAAAAGTCAACTATTACAAAAGTGGTTCTTCAACCGGATTACACCATGGACATTTCAATGTCTCAGCTGAACTGCTTGGTCACTTGCATGCTTGTGCATGATTGCATGGTAGCATGCATGTTGCTGCTGTAGTTTCCACCTTTGAACACTCCTCCTTGGCTACAAGGCAGCAAACTCCTATCTCTTCCTTTAAACATTCAAACCTTCTAGCAGCTAATGGCTTGGTCGTAACATCGCAAAGTCGATCCTCGAACAACAATGTACCAAATGATTTCCTTAGCAAGTTCAGCTTCTCTTACAAAGTGATACTTGATCTTGAAATGCTTTGTTTTGCCATGGAACACAGGGTTCTTGGCAATAGCAATAGCAGACTGGTTGTCAACCTTGATTTCAGTTGCTTCCATCTGTCTAGCATTTAAGTCATCCAGCAACTTTCTAAGCCAAATGGCTTGGTTAATAGCAGTAGCAGGTGCAATATACTCAGCCTCTGCAGTGGATTGAGCTACTGTTTGTTGCTTCTTTGAACTCCAACTGAAAACACTTGATCCTAGACTGAAGAAGTAGCCTGATGTGCTCTTCATGTCATCAACTGAACTAGCCCAGTCACTATCTGAATAACCAACAAGTTTCAGCTCCTTTGACCTTCCAAACTTCACACCAAAATTCAAAGTCCCTTTGACATATCTTAGGACCCTCTTTGCTGCTTTAAAATGTGCAACATAGCAGCAGTGCATGAACCTTGAGAGTAAGCTAACAGCATATAGGATGTCTGGCCTTGTTGCTGTTAGGTAAAGCAAGCAACCAACCAAACTCCTGTACCCCCTTTCATCAACTCGATCGTGCTCACTTGTGCTTGATGACTTCTCTCCTAGTGCAACTGTGGTGTGCTAGCTTGAGCTTGCACTTTGACATCTTGAATTTGCTTAGAACTTTCAACACAAAGGCTTTGCGGCTTATAAAAATCCCTTGTTCTCCACGATTTACCTCCATACCAAGGAAGTATGTCATCGGACCAAGATCAATCATCTCAAAAATGTCTTGCATCCGCTTCTTAAAGTCTTCAATCACTCATCTTCTTTGCCGGTGACTAGTGAGTCATCAACATATAATGACACAATCAGCCAGTTGTCTCCTTTTCATCCTTCTTGACATAAAGAGTGGGCTCACTTATGCTTTTTGTGAACCCGAGCCTTGACAAGTAGGCATCAATTCTATCATACCAGGCTCTTGGAGCCTGTTTCAAGCCATACAAGGCCTTCTTAAGCCTATAGACTTTATGCTCCTCACTAGAGACCTCAAACCCTTCAAGCTGCTCAATAAAGATTTCTTCTTTGAGAAATCCATTTAAAAAGGCTGATTTCACATCTAATTGGTGCACTTTCCATTTGTTTACAGTGCCAAGGCAAATAGCAGCCTTATGGTATCCAACCTTGCAACAGGTGCAAAGGTTTCAAAGAAATCGACCCCTTGCTGCTGACTGTAGCCCTTCACAACCAACCTGGCCTTGTGTTTGTTCAAAGACCCATCTGAATTTGTCTTGGTTCTAAACACCCATTTAACACCAATAACTTTTCTATTTTCTGGCCTATTGACCAGCTCCCAAGTGTCATTCTTCTGAATCATCTTCAGTTCAGCCTCCATAGCCTCTTGCCAGCATTCCTCTTTTACAGCTTCAGCATAGCAGGATGGCTCAACTAAGGTCATGGCACACCTTTCATAGATATTTGCCAAAGTTCTAGTGCCTCGAATAGGTGCATCATCATAGTCATCTTCAGCTTCAGCTTCAATTTCATTAGGCTGCAGGTCAGGACTATTTTGATCTTCCTCAAGCAGGCTTGCATTAGTTCCATCCCATTTCTAATACCCTTATTCATTGAACTTTACATCTCTGCTCACAATGATCTTCTTGGTCAATGGATCAAAGATCCTATAACCTTTCTTCACACTGCTGTAGCCTACAAACACCCCTGGCATGGACCTTTTTTCAAGCTTAGTCCTTTTCTGTGCTGGAACCAGTGCATAGCACAAACAACCAAATACTCTCAAGTGTTACACTGTTGGTTTTTGTCCAAACCAAGCTTCAAAGGGTGTTTTTCCTTTCACTGCATTAGTTGGAAGTCTGTTCAGCAAGTAAACTGATGTGTTTCTTTGCCACCAAAATTGTCAGGCATTTTAGCCTCAAACAAAAGGCACCTGGCCATATCAAGAACTGTTTTGTTTTTTCTCTCACAAACACCATTTTGCTGTGGTGTGTAGATGGTTGTCAGCTGATAAACAATTCCAGCATCATCACATATTTTTTGGAACCTTTGAGATACATACTCAGACCCATTATCTGACCTTAAGCATTTCAGCTTATAGATGGCTTGGTTTTCAGCCAAAGCTTTGAATTTGCAAAAGAAGTCAGCAACATCTGACTTTTGCTTCAAAAAAGTTACCCAACTGAACCTAGTGCAATCATCAATAAAGAGGGCAAAGTACCTGTTCCCATTTGGAGAAGTGGTCTTCATAGGTCCACAAATGTCTGTATGAACCTACTGAAGCCTCTCTTGAGCTCTCCATGCTTTGTTAGCAGGAAAGGGCAGTCTGGTCTGCTTGCCAAGCTAACAGACTTCACATACATCCTTCTTTGGCTCAATGCAGGACATGTCTTCAACCAGACTAATTTTGTGCAGTAGGCCAAGTGACTTGTAGTTCACACGGCCTAGCCTCCTATGCCACAAACTTGACTCATCAGCCTGAGCCACATGTGTCTTTGGCTCTAGCTGATTTACATCCAAAGTGAAACTTCGATCACTCATGGCTACTGTTACTAACACTTGGTCAACAACATCTTTGATCACAAACACCTTGTCTTCAAAAATGAGAGAGTAGCCCTTCTCCAGTAACTGACCAACACTTAGTAGATTTTATTCAATTTCAGGTACATAGAGAACCTCAGAGATAGTTTTGTTACCTAACTTTGTGCCAATTATAGCCTTGCCTTTGCCTTTAGCCTCTATGAGCTCACCATTCCCTACTCTGACTTTGGTCACAAAGGTGTCTAGCTCTTTGAACATGCTTCTGTTTGAAGCCATGTGATGAGTACACCCACTATCAATCAACCACATCTTGCTAACCTTGCTCGAGCTTGCAAAACAAGAAGCTGTGAAGACATGCTCTTCCTGTGCTTCAACATCTTCAGCAGTCTGAGCTTGATTTTGATGGTGTAGCTATGGTTTTGGTTTGTTTTTACACACCTTTTCAATGTGTCCAAGTTGTTTTCACCCTCTGCACTGAATGTCAGGCTTGTACTAGCAGTATTTTTCAAGGTGATTGGTCTTCTTGCAATGAGCACAAGGTGGAAACTTTCTTTTGGTGGCTTCCTTCTTGCCTTTGTCCTTCTTTTCTGTCCAAGGCTTTTTGCCTTTGAAGTTGGAGCTCGAGTTTGAGCCTCTCTCGCCTCACGGCACGAAAGGCTCCTCGAATACTCCTTCATTCTGTTTGCTCTTCTTTGCTCTTGTGCATAGAGAGCATTTATCAAATCTGTCAATGGAATAGTTGATAGGTCCCTCAAGTCCTCCAGTGAAGAGATCTTTGATTCATACTTCTCTGGCAGGGTTGTTATGACTTTTTCAACTACCCTTTGGTCACTAAAATCATCCCTAAGCAATCTTATGTTGTTGACAGTGGCCATTATCCTGTCAGCATACTGCTTGACAGTCTCTGACTCCTTCATCCTCAGATTCTTGAAGTCCCTTCTCAGGTTTATTAGTTGCTGTTGCCTAGTCTTCTTAGATCCTTGAAACTCCTCCTTGAGTTTGTCCCATACCTACTTTAGACTGTCACAGGCATTATCCTTGTGAAGATCACATCTGAAACTCCACTTTGAAGGCATGACATGGCCTTGTACTTCTTTGCACAGTCTTCATTATACTGTCTGATCTAAGCAATGGTCGGGTTTGCTCTTAGAGGAGGTGGCTCAGTGTCATTTTGGACCACATTCCATAGGTCATGTGCCTGAAGATATGTCCTCATTTTCACAGCCCAGATGTTGTAATTTTCACCAGCAAAAATAGGTAGTTGTAGTGGTGAGAAGCTCATACTTGCAGTAACTAAAAAACAGGCCAACAACAATAGCTCCTACTTCTTTCTTTCAAACACGAGTCAGCCACAAACTATGCACAACCAAGGCCCTCAAAGACAGCAGGCTCTTGATACCATTTGTTGAGTTTTTCACACAGGAAGAAAATCTGATCTATTTTACTCGGGTAAAGTATGAACAACTTGTTGAAACTGGAGCAACAAAGTATTATACCCAGATAAAGTATGTGTTAAGTTTCAATCAAATGATCAAAAACAAAACAAAGAAATTTTGTGTTTGAAAGCTCAAAACAGAAGCAAAAACGGATGAACAAAGATGAGAGAACAAGTTGGCTATGCTTGTTACTACATTCATAAAAAATTGATACATAAGTAGATGGGTTACATAGAAAGAAACAAAGCTTGCTTGTGCAAGTATCTAAGCTGTAAAATCAACATAATGACCTCTAAAATGACTGCTAAATCAGCTAAGAATCATGATTAATCTTAGCTGAACATTACATAAAAGGATAACAAACAAATTAACAAAAGTCAACTATTACAAAAGTGGTTCTTCAACCAGATTACACCATGGACATTTCAATGTCTCAACTGGACTGCTTGGTCACTTGCATGCTTGTGCATGATTGCATGGTAGCATACATGTTGCTGCTGTAGTTGCCACCTTTGAACAATGATTTGCAAGACAAGAAGACAACTATTCAACAGCAAGTGGACGATGAGCCTCACTATGGGAAAATGCCAACGCAAGAAGTCAAAAGATGGTTCACGAAGGTAGAGGACAAGCTTGCTCATGCTCGGCATGTTGAAGACAAAGTCAGTAAAGGAAAATGTCTCTTTCATTCTTGCTTGGGAAAGCTTGTTGATGAAACGACTCAAGCATTGAAAGAAATACATGCTGAAGGCTATTTCTCTGGTAGATTGGTTGTTAATGATCCTTCTCTTGTAGCGGTTAAACTACCTACACAGACATTAGTAGGTCATCAGGTCCGGGTTAGAGATGAAATTTATGGGTATCTAATGGGAGGTAAAGTTGGAATGATTGGAGTGTGCCGGATGGGAGGGATAGGCAAAATGACCATAATGAGGGATGTGCATAATAAGTTATCCAAGAAGCTAAGTTTAAAAAATTGATATGGATAACAGTATCTGGAAACTTCGACATTCGAAAGATACAGCAGGACATTGTAAGCTAACTAAAAAGGGCATTGCCGGGTCATGAGAACACAACTATCAGAGGAGGAAAATTATCAACAATGTTAACGTGAAATGTTAAGGAAATAAGGGAGATATGCGCTAATATTGGATGATGTGTGGAGCAGTTTTGATCTTGGGGAGATTGGAATCGATGAGCTGACAAAAGACAATAGATGCAAAGTAGTGTTGACAACACGTTCAGAAGAGGTTATTCGCTCAATGGGATGTAAGAAAGTTCAAGTGGCTTGTCTTTCTAAGCATGAGGTGATGAACTTATTCTTGAGCAAAGTTAGACAAGACGTGTCGGCAAATCCAACTTTAAAATCATCTATTAAACTTCTTGTGAGGGAATGTGATAGACTTCCTCTTGCACTTGTCACACTAGCTGCTTCTATGAAGGGAATATCAAATCCTCGTGTGTGGGAAAATGCTGTAAATGAACTGAGAAGTGACATTCACATTAGAAACATTCAGGGTATGAAAGATAAGGTGTTTAGGTCCTTAAAATACAGTTGTGATCGTCTAGAAAAAGTAGACCAAGATTGCTTCTTTTATTGTGCATTATATCCTAAGGGTCATCAATTCGAAAAAGAGGAGATAATTCAATATTGGATAGAAGAAGGACTTATAGCCGAAATGGGAAGTCAAAAAGCAATGGAGGATAACAGTCATTCCATTTTAGAGAAGTTTGAACAAAACTATTTGCTTGAAAGGGTTAAGAACGGTGCATGTGTAAAGATGCATGATGTTGTCAGAAAGATGGCGTTGAATATCACTACAAAAAGATTTATGGTAAAAGCTGGTAAGCAGTTGAAAGAGCTATCAAATGAGGAAGAATGGGGTGAAGGTTCGGAGAAGGTTTCTTTGATGTACAATTCCATCTCAGCAATTTCTCAACATATGAAGTGTCCGAAATTTCTAAAACTCACAACATTGTTGCTCTCACATAATTTTTTGAAAGAAATTTCAGAATCTTTCTTTGAGCACTTTCCTAACTAAAGATTCTTGATCTTTCTCATAATCCTTTTTGAGAGTTTGCCTAGCTCTATTTCTGCTTTGGAGGAACTTAAGGTATTGTTGCTTAATAGATGTAATAATTTGGAGAGTTTGCCTTCTGTATTGAAGCTACAAGCTTTAAAGAAATTGCGTCTTGGAGGAAGTGGAATCAAGGAAATCCCTCAAGGTTTGGAAATGTTGGTAAATCTTAGATATTTTGATCTTTTAGCAAAGCATCTAATATTAAGAAATCCAGAACAAATGAGTGAATTTAACAAGTTGGAAGTTTTTGAAGGCTGGTTCTATAACATGGGTGACTGGAACATGTATGTGGGCCAAAGAAAAAAGCTTTATAAATACTCTATCTTGGTCTGCATCCCTGTGCAGTAGTAGAGATATTCCTTGGGCTTCTAGTAATCTGGTTGTATTTGAGAGGATTGAAATTAATTGCGGAGATGCGAGTTATGCTTCCCTATGATATTCAACAATTACATCTGAAGCATTGCTATGGTGCAAGGAGTTTAAATGATATTAGATTGAGGGATGCAATTGATTTGAAGGAATGTACAGTGGAGGATTGTTTTGATTTGGAATCCATATTTTCATCCAAGAATGATCAGCTCAAAAAACTCAAGTCTCTGACACTACGAAATTTAGCAGATTTGAAAGTCCTAGTTGGAGTTGGAGTTGGAGTTGAAGTTAGAGAATCATCATTAAGCACATTTTCCTCCCTCAAAAAGATTACTCTATGACGTTCTCCTAAAATAAAGAAATTGTTTGCAGCTGATTAGGTTCTACACAAATTGGAAAAGGTCGAGGTTAACGGTTGTCTGGAATTGGAAGAAATAATAACAGAACCCGAAGAAGAAGGAATGGGTACAAATAATGATTCCATCGAGTCAAATTTCCCAAACTAACGAGTTTAATTTTGTCCAATCTACCAAAATTGAAGGGCATTTGTACTGAAAATGCAGTGATGGTTTGCAATTCTCTCCAAGTCATTGAAATAAGTAATTGTCCTAAGGTAAAGCGGATTCCTCTCCTCCTTCCACAGCTTAAGGTTGATGGTGAGGGAAAACTATATCCTTCTAATACTCTCCAGGAAATCCGCATGCAAACAGAAGATTGGTGGGAATCGGTGGAGGGGAAGCACCCTAGTCTCAATGTTAAGAATGTTGTTCAACCTTTGCTCAATCCCTACGGATTGGTGTGGAGTGTAGCTGTTGGCCCAAGTTCCGCTATCCATACGGTTTTTAGTGATGAAAACCCAGATGCTTGCGTAATTATGTAGTTTTATTATTTTTTTTGTGTGTTAATAACATTATAAATTTAAATAGTACTAGTATTGCTCGTGGTTTATCTATTTTGCTAGATGCATACATACAATGGAAGAAGGAGGAGGTTATGTTGTTGTTTGCTCTGCAATTCTAGAGGTATCTTATTTTCTTAACATCAGTTTGTAATTCAAGATTCCACTGCTGGAAAATTTACTTTGTTGATTAAAGTAGACGGTTTGAATGAATATTCACTTAATGCACTGTAAATTAAATTGTTGCTTGATGACTTTAATTATCTTATATTTTTACTTACTGCTTGTTTGAGTTTAAAAAGTTTAAACAATATTGGATTGACAGAATTTGAAAGGCATTGAGAAAATAGTCATCATTACTTGGCAAATTTTGCATCCTTAAAAGAAATCGGTCTAAGGAAGTGTCTTTGCTTTATAGTTTTTCTTCTTTATGGAAAAACGTTCATATAATTTAGTCTGCATAACTAGAGGGTTAAATGTTACTATTAGCCATTGTACTATGTGGAAGTTATAAATGTAGTCTTTCTATACTTTTCTGATTTTAAAATTTCATTCCTACTCAACCAAACGACAATGTGCCAAACATATTATCATATGTGCAGTGCCATGTCAATCTGTTATTTTCTCATATTACTCAAAAAAAAGTCAATTAATGAATTTAATGATTACCATTTTTGTCAAAATTGAACTTTTCAAATTAAAAAAGTATAATGATTAAGAATGATCAAATTGAAGAACATAAACTAAATCTAAATACTAATAGCAGAATTCAACCAAACATATTTAATTATTACCATTTGGTCAAGACTAAAATTTCAAGTAGAGGGACTAAATTGAACAAAACAAAAAATATAAAAATTAAAATTGACTAAATTAAAATGCAAAAACTAAATCCATAAATTACTTAAAGAGTAAGAGAAAAATTTGACCTGACTGAAATAAAAAAGAGAAAGTGTGGCCTTTCTCCACAATGTGTAATACAATCAGGCTGCCTCATTTAATTATTCTCAATCTAATGGGTAACGAGGGTTGTGACCTAAATGAAGCCGAAATTTTGTTTGCAGCACGTTGAAAACTGTGACTCGATTCAGAGATAATATCTACTCATTGAAGGTTTGATCAATTCTAAATAAATGGCATTTTAAAGATTTTTCAGAAGGTATCAACCTTCTTTCAACACTAATATTCTATAAAAAATAATTATAATTAATATGGATAATTGAAATAAAGATCCAATTCACATATTATACCTTAAATTTCGTACAAAATAAAGTTTTTATTGACAATAATAAAATACATAAATGGTAGGATTGTTGCAAGTGGTTGGCCATTGGTGGATTTAGAATTAGGAATTTAGCAAATCAAAATAAAGTCTTCCTTCTTAAATTAGGTTATGACATTGTTGCTGTTAGGATCGACCCGATTAAGCAACAAGTAAAAAATAATAATGGAATAAATTGGGAAATTGAACACACAAATTTAAAGTGGAAAAACCCCTCTAAAGAGGATAAAAAACCACGGGCAAAGATAATTTTACTATAATGACAAAAAAATGAAGAGTACAAAAGATAGAGATAAAAACTAAACCCCAAAAACCCGAAAACAAAGAACCCTCAAAACATAAACACAAAATTCTCTAAATGTGTTATGAGTTATAAATATCTAATGGATGCATTTTCTAAGGTTGTAAAAGAGCCTATTTATAAGCTAAATTCATAGGTCAAATAATAATAAAATAATCTAGACTAATCAGAGTTTGATTGAAATAAATAAATAGAGTTTAACTGAAAGATTATTTCTCAAATTTGAATGAAATAAGAGTCATACTCAACAAATCTCTACCTTGACTCATATTTCCATAATGCCGTCTTTGCCAAAGCCCGCCACGAGCCTATCTTGAACTATGCAGGGAATTAACTGAGTCGAATTCCAAACTAACTCGGGTTTGATTTTCATGAATACAGTGCCCTAACTTTTCAAAACCTACATCCAAAAGAGAACCTCTCTTCAACGAAACGGTCATACTTTTTCCCTCCTATGACCAAGTTGCCTCCGCTCCAAACGAGTTGACTTCAACTCCGTAACGGACGAAGGATGTTTGATTTCATCGGTCACTGTAAAACCTTCCAGAATATAAAGACTACCGGTTCTTTTACCTTTTAACAACATGAGAGCTCCACGAGATACTTTTATGTCGTTCGACTTGATCTTGAATCTATATCCTTTCAAGTCTAAAATACTCAAGGAGATAAGATTCTTTCGTAAATTAGGTACATACCTGACATCTGAGAGTGTCTTAATCGTCCCATCGTGTATCCTAATTTTTATAGTACCAATACCAATTACCTTACTAGATGAATCGTTTAGCATGCGCACAACACCACCTTCAACTGAACTGTATGTGAAGAACCATTCTCTATTAGGACACATGTGGAAAGAATATCCCGAATCTAGGATCTACTCGGACGTAAGCTTGGAGTTATCGCTCGTTGACACTAACAAGAAATTATCACCGCTTTCATCGGCCAATTAGCACCAGCTACATCTTCCTCGTTACTCTCAGCAGCTCTTTTATTTCGTAGTTTATAACAATCTGCTTTGACGTGACCCAACTTTTTACAATAGCGGCACCTTTTGTCTCGTTTCTTTGATGCTACCAAAACGAAAGTTTGCTTATCTGCCTTGCTATCCAAACCAAACTTATTGTCAAGTTTGTCTCTATTCAACAAATGACCCTTCACATCTTCGAACGAGAGTTTTTCTCTACCATAAATCAGGGTCTCCCTGAAAGACTTGTATGAAGGGGGTAAAGAGCATAATAATAGCATAGCCTGATTTTCATCGTCAATATGAACCTCAACATTCTTTAAATCATTTAAAAAAATAATGAATTCACTGATGTGATCACTAAGAAGCTCACATTCGTTCATGCGAAATGTAAATAGACGTTATTTCAACACTAAACGGTTAGCCAGAGACTTAGTCGCATAAAGAGTTTCTAACATTTTCCACAAGGCGGATGAGGATTTCTCCATCAACACCTCCTGCAATACCGTATTCGCGAGGCACAACTGGATTGCAGACAATGCCTTTTCATCAAGCTCTTTCCATTTTGTTTGATTTAGATTCTCAGGCTTTTTCCCGATAACAACCTTTTTCAAGCCACTTTGAACTAAAATTGCCATCATTCGAACTTACCACAAATTAAAATTTGTCTTACCATCAAACTTCTCAATTTCAAACCTTGATGTTGCCATCTCTGAATGGGCTGATCTATGAAAATTAAACCAGCTCTGATACCACTTGTTAGGATCGACCCGATTAAGCAACAAGTAAAAAAATAACGGGATAAATTGAGAAATTGAACACACAAATTTAATGTGGAAAAACCCCTCTAAAGAGGATAAAAAATCATGGGCAAAGATAATTTTACTATAATGACAAAAGAACGAAGAGTACAAAAGATGGAGATAAAAACTAAACCCCGAAAACCCGAAAATAAAGAACGCTCAAAATGTAAACACAAAATTCTCTAAATGTGTTATGAGTTCTAATATCTAATTAGTGTATTTTCTAAGGTTGTAAAAGAGTCTATTTATAGACCAAATTCATAGGTCAAATAATAATTAAATTGTAACCCCTTACCCGTATTCGACGCCAGAATAGGGTACGAGGCATTACCGAACATAAACACAAGCATTCATACAAAACCAAGGCATGAAAATCAGTCTAATTTAAAATTTTTCATTTGCATTCATACCGTCTCCATTATCGGCCTATAAGGCCGAAAACATACATTGGGGGTGATTCGGGACTAAACCGAGAACTTTTGGAATTTTTGAGAAACTTAAAAAATTTTCATCATGAAACAGGGCCACACGCCCGTGTGGTTTGGGACAGCCCGTGTGGGTAGGTAGTGTAGTCACACATGCCCGTGTCCCTAGCTCGTGGAGCTCTTTGTTTATGACGTCATAAACAAAATGTGGTCACACGGCCAAGGCACACACCCGTGTCCCAATGCCATGTCTCACACACAATTGAGACACACGGCTGAGTCTCTGTCCGTGTGTTTACTACTGGGCATTTTGTTTTGCATTAATTAGGGTGCAAGGGACACACGACCGGATCACATGCCTATGAGGCAAGCCGTGTGTCACACACGGTCTAGACACATGCCCGTATGTCTACCCGTGTTGACAAATTTAAGGCTATTTTCTAAGCCAACTATCACCCTTATTTGCACAAACACATTTCATGGCTTCAAAGGTACTTAAACATTCATAAACATGGCTCATGCATGACAACTTCTCATCATATTATACTTGATTAAGACTCCATATTATGACAAATCCAATTTTACCAACACATATATACAGGTAAGCAATATTTCCTAGATTGCATGCATGCATTTTCAGACCAACTTAATATTTCCTAGATTGTATGCATGCATTTTCATACCAACTTACACACACACAAAATTATTATCATCATTCAACCATCAATAACCATAGGCCATATCATAATGGCATTGGCATATATATGCATAGATGAATAGATTTACAAACCAATAATCATTACGAGTCATATCTCATGGCCTTATACAAAATGAATCATAATATTATCGTAAGCCAACACATTTGACTAAACCAATATGACACATTCATAACGTGACTTAGTCCCTATACATGCCATAAACTTAAAAAGTTTGTATTCACTTTTACCCCACGATGCAACTTGATAGTGTGATAGCATCTCTGGCGATCTCTAACTCGAGCTAGCTTAATAACCCTATAAGACATGGGAAATGAAGGGAAGTAAGCTACAAAGCTCAGTAAGTTCATATACAAATAATGAGAACCTCATGCTAGTCATACACCATGCTTTACAATATAAGCACAAGTTAATATAAAATAGTTATAATTCTCAAGGTTGTATTATAACCTATTCACATGTTTACTCTCTTTTGTTTTATCAACATAAATTAACTTTATTTGGATTTAGTCTAGCAGCCATAATCTCTTTGTTGTAATATGATTCATAATTAGCAAATCATTTCAAATATCTTAAAAAAAATACACATTACTTATGTATATTCATGTTTTCATGCATATAGCTCGACATATTTCAAATTGTCTAAACCCTTTCCTTCCATACTGACATATTTCAAATTGTCTAAACTCTTTCCTTCCATACTTTCTTAACCATTTAATAGGCAATTGTGCCAATATTTTCTTTCACTCATAACCGATAAATCACAATTCAAATGAACAACATTTATTATTTCACCAATCAATTGGGCCTCCAAGGCCTAACATATAGTCATCGACCAGATTTCCATGCATTTATACATCATAGCCATAAATCAATAATCACAGGGCTATCACAAGTCACTTTTATAGTGATCATAATTCACAATATCATGAAGTTAATAATTATAACCTTTACGCACATACCTGTACTATCTCGTAACAAAACCACTTACTTTTTTCATCATTGGCATACCCGTTGAACACATTGGAATACTAAGGATGCTCGGTGATCTCATACACATAGTACCGCATCAATGCCATATCCCAAATATGGTTTTACATGAAATATCATATTGACGCCATGTCCCTAACATGGTCTCATATAAAATCACATACCGATGTCATATCCCCAGATATGGTCTTATACGAAAATCACATACTGATGCCATATCCTAGATATGGTCTTATACGGAACCTCGATAACCCTAATATCATGACATTTGTATTTTACCCTTAAAGTTAAATCGAGATTTCTCATTTCTTGAAACTTCGTCAAAATCGTCATTAAACAAATTCATAGAAACAAATATATACAATTCATGCAATATTGAAGTATTAAATACATAACATAAGGTTGCATTATTTACGCATGAACTTACCTTGATACCGAAATGGCAAAAAGGGATCTAACCGTCAATTTCACATTTTTCCCCGTTCTAGGCCCGAATCTCATTTTCTTCAATCTATAACATCACATTTAACCTATTTATTAGTCACATTGTTCAACGTGATCCAAAAATCACATTATGGAAAAATTACATTTCCCCTAAAGTTTCACATATTTATACTTTTGCCCCTAGGCTCAAAGAATGAATTTTATTCAATTTTTGTAACTTACAAGCCTAGCCGAACCATTTCTATAACTATAACAGCCCTTAATTTCTACTAAATCACACTTTTATGAAAAATTTCATAACTTTTATAATTTAGTCATTTTAGGCATTTTCACCGAAAATCACTTAGTAAAAGTCGTTTCTCTAACCATAAACATGTATAATCTACCATTAAACATCAAAATACACAAATTAGTGGTAGAAATAGTTAGATCACGTTACAAGGATTTTAAAAACGTGAAAATTATTAAAAACGGGGCAAGAACGGACTTATTATGGAGCTTGGAAAGCTTGAACAAAACCTAGCCGTGGTGGTCTTCAAAAATTTGGCCAAGGGTTGAAGATGAGCAAAATTTGGCTTTTATTTTGTTTATTTAATATTTTAATTACTAAATGACCAAAATGCCCCCAACTTAAAAATATTCTATTTCACCTATTTCATATCCATTTTTGTCCAAAAAATTATCCAATGGTCTAATTACCATATAAGGACCTCTAATTTAAAATTTCATAACAATTGGACACCTCTAGATGTAGAACTCAACTTTTGCACTTTTTACAATTTAGTCCTTCTGACTAAATTGAGTGCCCAAATGTCAAAATTTTCGAACGAAATTTTCAAAAAATCATCCCATGAAATTGTAAACTATAAAAATATAATGAAAATAAAATTTACTCATCAAATTTGTGGTCTCGAAACCACTGTTCCTACTAGTCCTAAAATCAAGTTGTTACAAAAATAATCTAGACTAATCAGAGTTTGATTGAAATAAATAAACAGAGTTTAACTAAAAGATTATTTCTCAAATTTATCTGAAATAGGAGTCATACTCAACATTTGCTAATCCCAAAAAATTGTGGGTGTAAGTATTGAGAAACAAGTATAATGTTCAAGGAATATTGCCTCAAATAGTTTCAAGAATTGGTTGTTCTTTTATTTCACGGTCAACCGTGAAAATTTTGCCAGAGGTCATTACTAATACTTTCTGGTTGATAGGTAATGGCCAAGTGGTAAATTTCTGGAATGATACATGATGTAACAGCCCGTTTTTAGGGTTAATTGGAACAATGGTTTTAGGACCACAATCTGAAGTCAAAATATTTATTTTTTTATTTTATTAAGGTTTTAAAGTATGATAGAATGTTCAGGTAAAAATTTCGTAAAGAAATTTTATCGTTTAAGTGTTTAATTTAATAAAAAGGATTAAACCGCGTAAAATGTAAAAGTTGTGTTCTATAACCTAAAGATGTCAAATAGCTATAGAACTTAAAAGTGAAGGTCCTTCTGTGTCAAATATACCATTTATGAGATAGTGGATGATAGTGGAGTGGCAATTGATGTTATTATTAATGCTTTTAAAGGGTAAAAGGGTAAATAGGTAATTAAAGTTAAAAATAAATAAAACAAAGCCAAATATCATCATCTTCGATCCATTTACAACCAAAAATGGGATTTAAAACAACCATTGAAGAGCTTGGCATTCGGCCATGGTGTTTTTGCTCAAATAGGTACGTTTTAACTCTGTTTTTAATAATTTCTACGTTTTTGAGCTCATTACAGCTTAATCTAGCTAGTTCCTATCTCTGTTTTTGAAATTGTTATAGATTTGGAATGATTCCATTGCTGAATGCTTGTTTATTTAGATGTTTTATGATAGATTATTAAAGTTTGAAGCTAGATTGACAAGTTTTATAAAGTGATTTTTGACAAAAATGTCAATTACGAATTTAATTGAGAATTTTGTAAAATCCATGGGTAAATGTGTGAATTAATGAGAAAAATGGGCTGATATGAATATAAGGAAAATTTGGCTAGCATGGGATGGTATTGAATTGTATGAATTTGAATTTTCATGTGATAAGGACTAAATTGCAAAAATGTGAAATAATAGGGGAAAAGTGTAATTTTACCAAAATGTGTAAATTGTGTTAAGTTGAATGAATTAATGATTAAATAAGTAAATTTTGTTATTATATAGATTGAGAAAAATGAGATTCGGATCTAGAACAGGGGAAAACAAAATATCGGATTAGTCCACCCAATTCGTCGTTATAGCGAATGAGGTAAGTTCGTACGTGATAAACATTATTATAATTATGTTTTTTTAATGATTTGATATTTCATAAATTGTATATATGAGATTACAGTCATATTCGATGACAAATCGACTATGTTTAGCACTTAGTGTGCGATTTGAGATAGCTTCGGCTATGTACGACACTTAGTGTGCCTGACATTGATATGGCACTTAGTGTGTGAGACATCAAGCATGGCACTTAGTGTGCGAGATATTGAAAATGGCACTTAGTGTGCGAGACATAGGGTATGGCACTTAGTGTGCGAAATATCGAGTATTCAACGGGCAAAGTCAAGACGAGAATGGAAGTACAATTGAACTAAGTGATACAGGTACGTACAGAACCTATATGAGAATCAAATGAAGGTAATTTGGTAAGTTCTTAGTGTATCATGTATATGAAATGATAAAGAATTATGTATAAGTATGTTTCATGCCAAAATGAGTTTATTTGGCTATAATGAGGTATGAATTGAATGATATGTGAGATATGAGTGATAGTTGTTTTAACCAAATATACATATGGCACAAAGAGTGCAAATTACCGTTATTTGATGATATTTCACATAATTCACTTGCTAAAGAAAAGGTGATGGAAATTGAATTGAATAAAGTTTATATATATAATTGCTTATGCATGTAAAGATGTGAATAAATTGATAAGAAGTATTCAAACCATATGTGTTTTGAATGAATAAACTCATGAAAATCTTGATTAACTATGTGCATGAATTCGAGATAGAATGGTGCAATCATATGAATTATATCATGTTTTGAATAATAGTTTTAAATGCAGTTATTTAATAATATGAGTTTATTACCATACGAGCTTCCTAAGCTTTATAGCTTACTTTGTGTTATATTTCTATGTTTTATAGTGATTCAGACGTTCGCTTGGGTTGGAAGTTGGCGGAGATCGCATCACACTATCTAGTTTTTTATTTCGGTATTTATACACTTGTGACTTGGTTATATGGCATGTATAGGCTTGAGTCTTTTTTATAAAGGTTTTGGTGATGTATTTGGCCCTTTTATATGGCTTATTAATGACTTATGTTTGATGTGTAATTTACCTTGTGTAATGGCATAATTTGGTATGGTTGGTGATGGCTCAAGATGATCATTTGGTCATTTGGTATATGTTGAGTATTTACTTATGAAAAGCATGAATTTGGGCTTAATAAATGAATGGTTAATAGATGATTTATGAGACAAGCTTTGTGTGTGATTGATGGTAGTAAATATATATAAATAGATTGTATTGATGAGTATGATATGTACTTTGGTATATGATTGAATAGGTCTGTAATGAGGAATGAATCATGCTAGTTGGTATGTATTTGAATGTACAAATGTTATTGATTTGAGTAGTGAAATGGTTGAAGATGAAATGGTTTGTATATGAATTGGCATGTTTTGGTTGCCTATAAGTGCAATGAAATGGTATGAAATGATGTAGCTTAGGTATGCTTGAGTAGGGTGAGAAGTGTGACCCCTAAATGTTAGAAATTTTCTAAGTTTCCCAAAGTTTTCTAATGTTATCAGTTTACTCCGGAACCTTTTCCAAGTAAGTTTTAAGGTCTCATAGAGCTTTATAAAGGACAATGTGATTATGTTAGATTGATATTTATGTGAAATTGAATCATCTGTGAGAAATGTATGTTGTATGATGTAATTGATCGGTAATGCCTCGTAACCCTGTTTCGGCGATAGATACGAGTTAGGGGTGTTACACATGGCTTAGGCAGATTGGGCCTCTTAAGGATCTTTTCGAGGGACTTGGTGCTCCAGATGAAACATTGAGAGTCTGTGACATGACAGATGGTTCAGGTAAATAGGATTGATTTCGTCTTATGACATGACAGATGGTTCAGGTAAATAGGATTGATTTCGTCTTATCTCGTTATTACCTAACCTTGTGATCAGGCATATTGCAATTGTGCTTCCACCTTGTACGACTACAAGACCAGACCATATTTTAGGGAAGTTGTCGAAGGGTGGCCTTTTCTCCTCAGCTGAAACTTACAAAAATCTGATATCTCATGGTAATGTTAATCCATCTATTAATTGGAAATTGATTTGGAATTGTAAGACTCCACAAAGAGTTTGTGTATTCCTATGACTATTGTGGTAAGATAGGATTCTGACTAATGGGGAGTGGGCTCGACGATATATATCTAATTAAGGCCATTGTGTTTGATGTGGATTTCCCATTGAGACTAGCTTACATGTCATACGAGATTGTGAGTTCTTAAAAGCGGTTTGAATTATGGTGATCCCTAGTTCAGTAAGGAATATGTTCTTCTCAGCAAACCTGAATTTGTGGTTAATCAAGAACTTGTTATCTCAAGAAGTGTTGATAGTGAAGGAAAAAAACTGGTCGACTTTGTTTGCAATTCTGTGTTGGTTGTTATGGAAATGCCGAAATAATTTCATTTTCAATAATAGTCATAGTAATGTTGATGTTGTTGTAGGTACAAGTTTAGCTTAGACTAAGAGCTTTCTAAACTCAAAATCATGTGAGTTACATCACATTCAAACGGCGTTGGGTGATCATTGGAGGGAGCTAGAGAAAGGATGGGTTAAATTGAATACAAATGGTGCATTCTCAAAAAGTAATAATATTGATGCAGTAGGAGGTGTGTTTAGAGACCATGATGGCATTTGGAAATGCGGGTTTACTATGCGGATTGGACAAGATTCAATCTTCAAAACTGAGGTAAGATCTATTTTAGAAGGTCTCAATTTAGCATGAGAGTTTGGTTTTAGGCAATTGGAGTTGGAGTGTGATAATACTTTAGTTGTGGAAACTATTTTATTGGTGGTGCGGGGACTAGTATATTATCCAAGTTACGCTTGATTAGTCAACTTTTATGCCGAGGTTGAAAGGTTCGTCTTCAACACATCCCCAGAGAACATAAGAGAGTAGCTACAGAAATTTGAGGAGGACCTAAGCTTATTAAAAGAGCTACTTAAGGGAGATCTTTATCCTATGGTTGTTTCCTCTGGTTAATTTGTTATTTGCTTTCTTTCTAGTTGTTTCTTGTAACTACGATTTTCGAACTTACATTCCATCAATTGCCCAAATATCTCGTTTTCGATTTTTTTTTCTTGCTCAGGCCTATTCAAAACCTTTTGAAAATTGGACGACATTCAAATTTAAACGAATAACTTAACCTTTGAATAGGTCTAATGTAAAAACTTTAATAAAAATTAGGTTTAATATATTAATAGTATTTAACAAGTTGCAAGTTTTTGAAGGCTGGTTCTGTAACATGGGTGACTGGAACATGTATGTGGGCCAAAGAAAAAAGCTTTATAAATACTCTATCTTGGTCTGTCCCCTGTACCCGAGTAGAGATATTCCTTCGGCTTCTAGTAATCTGGTTGTATTTGAGAGGATTGAAATTAATTCTGGAGATGCAGTTATGCTTCCCTATGATATTCAACAATTACATCTGAAGCATTGCTATGGTGCAAGGAGTTTAAATGATATTAGATTGAGGGATGCAATTGATTTGAAGGAATGTACAGTGGAGGATTGTTTTGATTTGGAATCCATATTTTCATCCAAGAATGATCAGCTCAAAAAACTCAAGTCTCTGACACTACGAAATTTAGCAGATTTGAAAGTCCTAGTTGGAGTTGGAGAATCATCATTGGGCACATTTTCCTCCCTCAAAGAGATTAGTCTATGTAGTTGTCCTAAAATAAAGAAATTGTTTGCAGCTGATTGGGCTCTACACAACTTGGAAAAGGTCGAGGTTAACTGTTGTTTGCAATTGGAAGAAATAATAACATAAACCGAAGGAGAAGGAATGGGTACAAGTAATGATTCCATCAAGTTCAATTTTCCCAAACTGAAGACTTTAATTTTGTCCAATCTACCAAAATTGAAGGGCATTTGTAGTGAAAATGCAGTGATGGTTTGTAAATCTCTCCAAGTAATTGAAATAAGTAATTGTCCCAAGGTAAAGCGGATTCCTCTCTATCTTCCACAGCTTGAGGTTGATGATGAGGGACAACTATCTCCTTTTAATACTCTTCAGGAAATCCGCGTGCGGACAATAGATTGGTGGGAATCAGTGGAGTGGGAGCACCCTAATCTCAATGTTAAGAATGTTGTTCAACCTTTGCTCAAGTTCTGCAATCGCTACAATTTGGAGTGGAGGCCAGCTGTTGGCTTAAGTTCCATTTTGGCTGCCATCGAAAAAAGAATATCGATGATGGGAATAGAGACAGAAAAATTTGAAAGACAAACAAAAATGTTATTGTACTCAATATCAAAATAGATGAAATGTAATAAAATTTTAACTTTATTCTAAAATAAAATAAAAGAATTATAATTCTATATATTTTTTATTTTTATTTTATTTTATTACTGTATTTTATTTTTACAAGAATTCGAGTTACTCAATTTTAACAGTCACATATTGGATGCAAACGAGTTAGATCAATTAAGTTGCGAAATTATGTAGTTTTTTTTTTTTGTTAATTACATTATAAATTTAATGGAGATCAGTATTGCTTGTGGGTTATCTACATGCATACATATAATGGAAGAAGAAGAAGAAATCGGTCTAGGGAAGTGTCTTTGCTTTATGGAAAAACGTTCATATAATTCAGTTGGATAACTAGAAGGAATTGAGCCTTTCTTTCTCCAAATCCTGAATGTTGCTTTAACAGATGTGAAATTTCAAGATAATAACTGATTTTCCCCATCAACATTTCACCCTATTTGCTTCTCTTTGGTTGAGTATAGTTAAATTACTTTTATTACAAGTAATAGTTACTTTTCTTTTACTATATTCATAACATTCCTATCAAATCGATAAGTCTTTTTCTAAAAAATAAAAATTAACCCATAAATTAATACTTAAATTACACCATTTTTTTCGAGTTTATATCTAAACTATCCCATTAATCATTTTACACTAAAATAGCATATCCCTTAAAAACCTTATAGCTATAGATTGTCACATTATATAAAATTGGCTTAAGGGTATAAAAAGTCTTTAAATTTTTTCAAAAAAGAAATTAAGCCTCTCTTTCTTTCTTTTCTTTTTTTTTTTTTTTTTTTTTTTTTGCACTCAGTTGAGCACTTGAACTTTTAAAGTGCATCAAAAAGGCCCTCAAACTTCTTAAAAAAAAGCAATTAAGCCCATTTTTTTCACTCAATTGGGTACTTGAACTTTCAAAATGCATCAAAAAGACCCTCAAAATTTTTTTAAAAACAATTAAGCCCCTGCTCTTATTAAAAATTAAAAATTTTAAAAATTATTAAATTTTAGAAAAATTATTAAATTTTAATAAAAATATAAAATTTATTAAAAATTAGAATTTTTAATAAAAAATAAAAAATTGTAAAATTTTATAAAAATAATAAAAAATGTAACGATCCCTATTTTTTTTCAATTAAAGTCATCACGTATTGCAATACTATGTGACATATGGTGAAAAATGATAAAATAAAATAAAAATCAATAAAAAATTATAGAAAAATTATAAAATGTTTCTTTTGGTACGATAATTTTTATAAATAATTTTTACGAAATTATATTTCTTTACATTTTATATAATTTTCTTACGACTTTGTAAAATTTTATATTTTTTTATGATTTTTATAAAATTTTACAATTTTTTATCTTTTTTTACGATTTTTATTTTTTTCTATTTTTAATAATTTTTTAAAATTAAAATTTAATAATATTTATACCTTTTATTTATTTTAATTTTTTATAATTCTTAATAAAAGTATAGTCTTAATTACTTTTTCTAAAAAAATTTGAGGGTCTTTTTTATGCATTTTGAAAGTTCAAGTACTCAATTGAGTGCAAAAAAAAAAGGGGCTTAATTGCTTTTCTTTAAATGTTTGAGGGTCATTTTTATGCATTTTGAAAGTTCAAGTACGCAATTAAGTGCAAAAAAATAAAGTAGGGACTTAATTACTTTTTTTAAAAGGTTTGACGGCTATTTTTATGCATTTTGAAAGTTTAGGTACCCAAATGAGTGTAAAAAAAATAGTGACTTAAATGCTTTTTTGAAAAAGTTTGAGCGCTTTTTACACCTTTAAGCCTATAAAATTTTAAAAATAATTTTTAATTATTTTATTTTAACATTATTTCTTTTTCTTTTTTTGTTTTCCTTCTTTTCTCTTTCTTTTTTCTTCCTTAACAATGCCTGACAATGTCAATAATGCATGAAATTAGCTTTCCCAAGGTCGAGAAGTTAACAATTAATTTGTTTTTTAACTTCACCGTGTACTTGCTCAACCTAATGAGATTTAAAAAGTTGAACCAAGAATTGGTCAAGATATCAGTCCAAAGATAGGGATTGAACCGAGTGATTCATGAACTAATACAAATTAATTATACTAAACTTAAAAAATCAATTGAACCAATTGAATTGGTTATTCTCTATTATTTTTTATATTTTTTTAATTACTATAAATATAAGGAAAATATTTTTTTTCACTAGACTATTTTTAATTGATTATATATTTTTTAAATAAACTAAACATCTTGACTAACAATTGAACTAGCAGAGGTATCTCCTTGAGAAAAAAAAATAGATTTTAAGTGCCACTTAGGACAAAAAAAATTGAAGTATTAAAATGAAAAAAGAAGAAGAAGACATAACTTAGGTAACAATTTGTGAATTAAGATTTTCTTTTTTTAAATAGACTTAATAATTTTACCAACGAATGTAATAATTTGTAAAAAAAAAAATTAAATACCACTGATAATAATAATAATAATAAACGTTGTATTTATAAATATATATATATATTTAAATACATTTGTGTTCCAATAAATTTTAAAGAAATGCAGCTGATTGGGAACCCGAAGGAGGAGGAATGGGTACAAATAATGATTCCCTCAACTTCAATTTGAACTGTCTTTGTTTTATGTTTTTTATTCTTTACGGGTAAGCCTTCATATAATTCAGCTGCATAACTAGAAGGTTAAATGTGAATGGAATGTCATTTTCCTATATTATTTTTATGTATCACTCATAAAAAAAATATTAATTAGTAAATTTAACTCCTACCCTATTTTATTTTATGGCACTTCTTAGTAATTGTTTTAGGGAAGGTTTAGATGGCCGTGAGTTGCAGTACGGTACATTTAATTTATTTTTTGTTTTATGTTACAATATCTAATCTCATCACCACCATTATTTTTACACGCAAATAAACGCGCCATCCATCTAAACCTAACACTAGAATTAGGTCCATTGTTCTTCATCTAGCTACAACGCGCACTATTTTACCTAAGATTGGACCCCATTATTGGACTACTGACTAAAAAAAATAGTTTACGAATAACAACACTGAAAATTGTTGTTGGCATTGATAATTTTCAACTGTTGTTGAGCAAAGGGTTTTCATTCCTTGTTTCGTTGGATCTCTTGAAGTGGAAAAAAAAAAAAAAGAGTTAGCATCTACCATTTACAGCTTTATTCCAAGCCGTCAGTTTCAGGTAAGCTTCAAGAGACTACCCCTAACACACACCCTATCTACTTCTTGTGCTACCTTTGTTCTTCTAATATTACATCTACAAAACATGTTAAGAACAAGTTGAATTGATACACATATATACACCCAGACCTTATGTGATCTTGAAATATTGTTGGAACTTAGAAATCAATTTGATGAAACTTAACAAAGACATAAGCTTGAAGGCTCGATGTCTTGCTGAGCAAACAAACAAAACTGGGCAAGAATTTGAGAAAAGAAAATGCTTGAGCAAATGAACCAGAAAATGAAGAAGAAAGAGCGTATTTCATTAACAATGAATGAAGGCATAAAGCCAATACATATACCAGTCATTTAGCTGGTTAAAACAAGATAAATTTCACCTAAACATTTACCTAACACCACTAAGTTACATTGAAACTTGCTAAAAACATAACTTGTACACTTTGCAAAGTTGATTTATCAGTTCAGTCTTCACCTAATTACAGCAAACATGTTACCAACTTAGTTCAAAACAAACTAAATTACAAAATACTGATTGAAGTAACAACACAAAAAAGAATTTGAACAGCAGCATTAACTTCAGCAGCATCTACATGGCTCGAGTTACTTCTCTGCAACTTGCTGCTGCATGTGTTGCATGCATGTCAACTTCAACACTCTTCCTTGACTTGCATGTTGCATACTCCTATTCTTCTTCTTAAATTCACAAACCTTAACACACTTAAGGGCTTTGTCAAGATATTAACAAGTTGTTCTTCAGAACTGCAATGAATCAGTTTCACCTCTTGATCTTGTTCCATCTTCCTAACAAAGTGAAACACTGGTTGTCACACTTGATCTCTGTTGCTTCCCTTTTATGTAGGTTCAAATCGGCCATCATCTTTCTTAGCCAAATGGCTTGGATGACAACTCCTGCAGCTGCCCCATATTCTGCTTCAGCAGTTGGTTGAGCAACAACATTTTGCTTCTTCGAACTTCAACAAAAAATAGTTGAACTAAGGGTAAACAGAAACCCTGAGGTGCTTTTCATATCATCTATCAATCCAGCCCAGCCACTATCAGCATAACTAAGCAGCTTCATGCTATCAACCTTGGTGAACTTCATTCCAAAACTCAGTGTACCTTTGATGTACCTAAGAACTCTTTTGGCAGCTTGAAAATGCTTCTAACTGCAGCAATACATGAATCTAGATAGTAGACTCACAACAAACATGATGTATGGTCTTGTGGTTGTCAAAATAGAGCAAATATCCTACTAAACTCCTATATATTAAGTTATCTACCTTCTCAAAATCACCTTGGCTTGATAGCTTCTCTCCAACAGCAACTGGTGTACTTGTTGCCTTGTAGTTCAGCATAGAGAATTTGTTCAGAATCTTTAAGGCAAAATTCTTCTGACTTAGGAGGATCCTTTGCTCAGTTTGAGACACTTCCATGCCAAGGAAGTAGGACATTTGTACCAAGTCTGACATCCCGAACATATTTTCCATTTTCCTCTTGAAATCAACCAGTATACCATTATTGCTTCATGTTACTAGTAGATCATCAACATACAAGTATGAGTTGTGTTTCAACACCTTCTTTCTTCACATACAAAGTAGGCTCACTAATGCTTCTCTTGAACCCTAAGCTAGCAAGGTAGTTGTCAATTATGTCATACCAGGCTCTTGGTGCCTATTTTAAGCCATACAATACCTTCTTCAACTTATAGACACTGTCTTTCTTGCCAGCTACTTTGAAGACTTTAAGCTACTCGACATAAATCTCTTCTTCAAGAAAACCATTGAGGAAAGCTGAATTTACATCGAGCTGATGAATTTTCCACTACTTCTGTGTAGCCAAGGCAACTAGCAGCCTGATTGTGTCAAGTCTAGCCATTAATGCAAATGTCTCAAAGTAGTCAATACTATATTTCTGATTGAAACCCTTCACTACCAGCCTTGCTTTCAACTTGTTCAAGATTCCATCAGTATTGTGCTTGGCTCGAAACACCCACTTCACTTTAATAACCTTCCTGTTGGCTAGTCTTGCAACTAGTTTCCAAGTTTAATTCTTGTCAATCATGCTTATCTCATCGAGCATAGCCTGCTTCCAGCCTTGATGAGTTTCAGCCTCTTCAAAATAGCTTGGTTCAACAGCAGCCACTTTAGCCCTCTCATATATCTTACTCAAAGGTATAGTTCCTCTAACTGGCTCATCATCAATGTCCAATTCAGGTTCATCTTAAACACCCTGAATCTAGTCTGTCACAAGGTCTTCAACAACATATTCTGGCTCATTCTTATCCTAATTCCAGGTTGAATTCTCATCAAAGACTACATCTCTGCTCGCAAAGACCCTATTAGTTGAAGGATCTAAAATTCTATTGCCTTTTTTCACACTGTTATAGCCTACCAGAATGCCAGGTTGAGCCTTTTTGGCTAGCTTGTCTCATTTACTGCTAGAACATGTGCATAGCATGTGCATCCAAAGACTCTCAGGCGAGCCAGTGATGGTTTGAACCCATACCATGCCTCAAATAGAGTTTTCTGAACCAATGCCTTGGTTGGTAGCTTGTTTTGGAGGTATACAGCAGTGTTAACTGCCTCAGCCCACAAAGTCTTGGGCAAATTCCTCTCAAACAATAGACATCTTGCCATTTCCATTAGACTTCTATTCTTCCTCTCACTAACACCATTTTGCTTTGGAGTATAGGTGTTGGTGAGTTGATTTTTGATGCCTACTTCATCATAAAAGCCTTGAAACATAGTTGAGGTATACTTAGTCCCATTGTCTGACCTCAAGGTCTTCAGCTTGTAACCTGTTTCTATTTTTGCTTCAGCTTTGAACTTCTAAAATAATGAGGCCACTTCTGACTTGTGCTTTAAGAAGTACATCCAGCAATACCTCGAGTAGTCATCAATGAAAATGATGAAATACTTGTTGTCATTCAAAGACTGTGTCTTCATAGGGCCACACACATCAGTGTGGACTAGCTGTAACATTTCAAATGCTCTCTAAGCCTTATTTAAAGGAAATGGCAGTCTAACTTACTTTCCTAGTTGGCAAACTTCACAAACATCTTCTTTCTGCACTGATTTGGAGAATTTTTTAACCAAGTCTCATTTGGTCATCAGAACCAGTGACTTGTAATTGGTATAGCCTAGCCTTTTGTGCCACAGCTTGGATTCATCTAAAATAGCTGTATAGGCACTATCTGAACCCTTGTTCCAGTCCACCATAAAGCTCCTGTCAGCCATGGTTACTGAAATAAGCTTGGATCCACTTGGATCACTGATTAGGCATTATTTACCTTTGAACACTACTGAATAGCCTTTTTCAAGCAACTAAGCAATGCTAAGTAGATTTCTATCAATTTCAGGCACAAACAAGACATTTGAAACAAGTTTGATACCTTTAGGAGTGTCAATCAAAACATCTCCCTTGCCTTCTGCTTTGATCTTTCACCTTTGTTTTGAAGCTTCTGTCAATATTCTTGAAGATAGCAGCATCAGGGGTCATGTGGTTTGTGCAGCCACTGTCTATCAGTCATCCTCTTATGGCTTTTCTTTTGGCAGATGAGCAAGAGACTGCAAAGACTTGCTCTTCTTGATCACTACTTTCTTCAGCTACTTGAGCTTCAGCTCTAGGCTGTTAAGGCTGGTTTTGCTTTAACCTGTCTTTGTTTCTGTAAATTTTCTCAGAATAGCCCATCTTTTTGCAGACTTTGCACTACACATCAGGCCTAAACCAGTAATTTTCTACTGGATGACTAAGCCTTTTACTATGTGGGCAAGATAGATATCTTCTTCTTGCTCCATCTCTTCTAGGCTTATCAGACTAGGCTTTTTTCTCTTTGTAGCCAAAGGAGCTCGAGGCAGGTCTGCTATTGGCTTGGAAGGTACCTTCTTAATGCTCCTCCTGTCTGCTATTTCTTTTTTGCTCTTGAGCATAGAGAGCATTGATCAGCTCAATCAAAGAGATGCTAGACAGATCTCTTGATTCTTTAAGAGAAGATATTATGGCTTCATATCTCTCAGGTAAGGTTGCAATTCCCTTTTCAATTATTCTTGCTTCACTAAACTAGTCCTTAAGCAATCCGATGTTGTTCACTACAGCCATAATTCTATATGAGTATTGCTTCACTGTTTCTTCCTCATTCATCTTTAAATTTTCAAAGTCCCTTTTCAAATTCAATAGTTGTTACTGTCTTATTCTTTCAGTCCCTTAAAACTTCTCCTTCAGCCTATCCCAAGCCTGCATTGGTGACTCACAAGTCATGATTCTTGTGAAAATCACATCAGACACACTATTTTTGATGCATGACATGGCCTTCTGTCTTTTGGTTCTTTCATCTGTGTGCTACATGATCTGAGCAACAGTGGGATTGGCTCTCAAATGTGCTGGTTTAGCATCCGAGTTAACAACCTCCCACAAGTTAAATGCATGCAGGTAGGTCTTCATTTTACTACCCAAATGTGGTAGCCTTCACCATTAAACACTGGTAGTGGAGCAGGAGAGAATATGGATGAAGACATGATTTTTAGACTTGAAGAATGACAGGTCCACTCAGAAATAAGCTCTTGATACCAATTGTTGGAACTTAAAAATTAATTTGATAAATTTTAATAGAGACTTGAGCTTGAAGGCTCGATGTCTTACTGTGCAAAGAAGCAAAATCGAGCAAGAATTTGAGAAAAGAAAATACTTGAGCAAATGAACTAAAAAATGAAGAAGAAAGAGTGTATTTCATTAACAATGAATGAAGGCACAAAGCCAATACATATACTAGTCATTGAGCTGGTCAAAACAAGATAAATTTCACCTAAACATTTACCTAACACCACTAAGTTACATTGAAACTTGCTAAAAACATAACTTGTACACTTTGTAAAGCTGATTTATCAGCTCAATCTTCACCTAATTACATCAAACATATTACCAACTTAGTTCAAAACAAACTAAATTACAAAATATTGATTGAAGTAACAATACAAAATAGATTTGAACAGTAGCATCAACTTCAGCAGCATCTGCATAGCTCGGGTTGCTTCTCTGCACCTTGGTGCCGCATGCATGTCAACTTCAACAAATATGTTTTATATATATCATTTTATATGGATCTCATATTATGTTAGTAAGTGTTGCACTAATGTTTGTGTAAAGAAAGATCTAGCAATTTATTACTAGATCCAATACTTGGGGCCTATGGTATCAGTAACCAGAATTGTAGTGGGTTCCTGCCCTCCTATTGAATTTTATTTGGAGGATTTACAAATTTTGGATATAGCTATTGGATTTAACCACTCAAACAAGCTTAACTAGCTATCTTTGTATTATTATAACTATAGTTTGGTTATTTTTTTAAAATTCTTGAACTTGATCATCAATATGTTAAATTTGATGTAGGGAAAACTAGAGCTTTTTAATGGCTGAACTTGTTGGGCTAATTCTTGTTTTTTTAAGGTCATTGGCAGTAAAGCTAGCAAATATCTGAAATACCAAAGGAAATTCGCTCAATATGTTGGGGATTTCAAATAAGCATAAGCTGACTTGCATGCTAAAGAGGCGGATATTCAACAACAATTGAAAGATGAGCATCGCTTTGGGAAAATACCAAAGCAAGAAGTCAAAAAATGGATCAAGAAGGTAGAGGAAAAGCTTGCTTATGCTCAACATGTCGAAGAAAAGGTTGGTAAAGAAAAATATCTCTTTCGTTATTGCTTGGGGAAACTTATTGATGAATCCATTTAGGCAATGAAGGAAGTGCATGCTGAAGGTCATTTCCCCTGGAGCTTGATAGTTAATGATCCTTCTACCATAGCAATTAGCCTACCAACAACAGAGTTAGTAGGTACAGCTAATGTTAGAGAAGAAATTTATTAGTATTTAATGGAAGATGATGTTGGAAGTGTGGCATGGGTAGAATCGAGAAAACAATCATTATGAAAGATGTCCATAACAGGTTGTTGAAAGAAAGCAAATTTAGAAAACTGATTTGGGTAACTGTACCCCGAGACTTAGATATTTGAAGGCTACAGAAGAACATTGCATCTCAATTGGAAAGAAACTTGTCAGATGATGAATATACAATCATCCGTGCAGGAAAGGTATCAGAAATATTGAGTGGACAAGGGAGACATGTGCTGGTACTGGATAATGTATGGAGAAGCTTTTCTCTTGAGGACGTTGGAATCCTTAAGCCAACATCAGCTAATGGATGCAAATTATTGATGACAACACGTTTGGAAATGGTTGTTCGATCAATGGGGTCTAAGAAAGTTCAAGTGCCTTGTATTTCTATAAAAGAGGCCATGAACTTATTTTTAAGCAAAGTTGGACGCGACATGTTGCCTAATTCAACTTTAGAATCGCTTATGAAACTTATTATGAGGGAATGTGATGGACTTTCTCTTCCAATTGTCACATTAGCTGGTTGTATAAGGGGAGCCATCGAGATCCTCATGTGTGGGAAAATGTTGTAGATGAATTGAGAGGATACATCAAAAACATCCACGATATAGAAGATAAGGTGTATGGATGCTTGAAATTCAGCTATGATCGTCTTAAACAAAGAGACCGAAAATGTTTTTTGTATTGTGCATTATATCCTGAAGATTATGAAATCATTAAAGATGAGTTAATTTAACATTGGATGGAAGAAGGGCTTATAGATGAAATAGGAAGTAGAAAATCGATGGAGAGTAGTAATTATTCCATCTTGTAGAATCTTGAAGAAAATTGTTTGCTAGAAAGGGTTCAGAAGGATTATAATGGTTCTCCTTTTATTGATAAGAATAATGTGCATATGCATGATGTTGTTAGGGATATGGCATTGCATGTAAAATGGAAAAGATTTATGGTAAAAGCTCATATGCAATTGAAAGAGTTACCAAACGGGGAAGAATGGAGTGAAGATTTGGGGAAGGTTTCTTTAATGTACAATTTCATCTCAATAATTCCTCAAACTATGAATTTCAGAAATTTCCAAAACTCACAACAAGATTCTTGATCAAGAATCTTTCTTTGATCACTTCCCTAACCTTAAGATTCTTGATCTTTCTGATAATCCTCTAAAAAATTTGCCTAACTCTATTTCTAGTTTTGAGAAATTCAAGGTACTGTTGCTTAATGCATGTAGGGAATTAGAGAGTTTTTCTCCTGTATTGAAGCTTCAAGCTTTGAAGAAACTGAATCTTGAAAGAACTGGAGTCAAAGAAATACCTCAAAGTTTGGAAATGTTGGTGAATCTTAGGTATCTCAATCTTGGATGTAACAGGCTATTAAAAAGATCCCTACTGGATTGTTGTCAAAATTATGTCGACTTCAATATTTGGTAATACATTCAATATTAAAAAATGAGAGAATTCAACAAGTTGGAGGTTTTTGAAGGCCAGTTCTATAACGTGGGTGACTTGAGCACGTATGCAGCTCAGAGAAAAATGCTTTATAAATATTCCATTTTGGTGTGCCCCCAGAACGATACTAATGTAAATGTCATAGTTGGAGCTAGAGTCGGAGATTCATCTGGTGGCATATTCAATTATAATAACAAGACAAAGCCCAAACAACAAACGTGATTAGTGCGTCTCAAACTCAAACCACACTTGAAACGGTGAACACTCTTAACTATCATGCCATCACACCAAATTCTTTCATACTTATTTTTTAACACTTAACTTTTTCAATATAACAAATAAAACTTTAATATTACTCTCACTTAAACTCAAAAGTCTAAAAAAAAAAATTTATATTTTACAAACACTCGCCAAAAACCAAATAAACCCATCATTGCCTCCTCTGCAATATATATCAACAATCTGCTTAAATTTTCAAGTAACTATTTTATCTTGACCATAGCAGCAAGTTGACGTTCATAAGCCAAACATGTCTGTGACTCAATAATAAATTTACGTGCATGAGATTTAAAATTCGATTTAAATGCTTAAAACTGAATCTTTTGATAAAACTTAGGAATTTATATATGTATCTTTTTATTGGTTTAACTCATAAATTAATATTTAAATTATATGTTTTTTATCTTAATTTTTAAATTTTTTATCACAAGTGGTATCAATCTAAAAATAGGTGTTGAACTAATTGATTCATAAATTGATATGATTGAACCAATTGAATCAATTTTCTCTATTTTTTAATTTTATAAAAATTTTAATTATCATATATATAAAGAAAATAATACTTTTATTTGTTTTTCCACTGCATGACTATTTTAATGATTATCTATTTTTAAATAAATTTAATAGCTTGACTAATGATGAAACTATCAAGGATATCTATTGGGAAAAAAATATAATTTAAGTACCATTTATGACAAAAAAATTATTAAGGTTCTAAATAATTTAAATCTCAATTTGTGAGTTAAGATTTTTTTTTAAATAAACTTAATGATTTTAGTAATGGAGGTACCAATTTGGAAAATGGTAATTTAGGTAATATTTGTGATAATAAATTAAGTATCAAAATAAGAAAAAGATATAGTTTAAGTAATGAGTTAAGTTTTTTTATTTGATAATAATTACCCTAAACATTAAACAAAAGCATTTTAGTTTAAAAAGTAGTCATAAACGTATTATTTATAAAAATATATTTAAATGCATCAATATTATTTGTCTTCCAATAAATTTTAAGGAAATGACGTCAATCAACATAACGTTAGAATTGACCCATCAACCCCCCCTCCCCCACCACTTCTACAACTATTGGACTGCTGAGTATTGACTCAAAAAAAAAAAAAATGGTTGACGAAGAACAGTATTGCATATTGTTAAGCTAAAAGGTTTCAATTCCTTCAATCCAGAACGGTCCTATGGTATGGCCGCTCGAATTTTAGGAAAATGGTCAAATTTGATGGTATTGAAATTAATCCTGGAGATGCAGTTGTACTTCCAAAGCATTGCAAGGGTGTGAGAAGTTCAAACGATATTGGATTGAGGGATGCAACTGATTTGAAGGAATGCATTTTCATCCAAATGCCATCTGCTTCAAACACTCAAGTCCTTGAGACTAGGACCTTTAATAAATCTGAATGTCGTAGTTAGAGCTGGTGTCGGAGATTCATCGGGTGGCACATTTTCTTCCCTTAAAAAGAAGGAACAAGTACCATCAAATTTTCTTTTCCCAAACTATTGAGGGGCATTGCAGTGAAAATGGGGTGATAGATTGTGATTCCCTCGAATTCATTGAAATAGAACATTGTCCAAATGTAAAGCAGATTCCTCTATATCTTCCACAGCTTGAGATTGATGAGGAAGGAAGACCATCTCCGTCTAATCCTCTCGAAGAAATCCATGTGGATTCAAGAGATTGGTGGAAATCAATGGAGTGGGATCACCCTATTTTCGATGTTAAGTATGTTCTTCGACCCTTGGTCAAGATCTGGGATGACAGAATACGGAGTGGGGTGCCTGTTTAAAACCATAATAATGTAGGTAATTCTTTTATCATACAATTGCAAATCTAGCTAGTTTCTTTCCTTTTTCTTTCTTCTTATTTCATTTTTCATTGATACATGCATACAATGGAAGAAGAAGATGGAGTAGGAGGAGGCTGTGTTGTTCTTTGCTTTGCACTTCTAGAGGTTTTCAAGATTCCGCTACTGAAAAACTTCGCTTTGTTGATTACAATAAATATTCACTTATTGTAAAATTATTGGTTGATCTTACATTTCAACTTAGAGTTAGTTTGTGAGTTGATCTTTCATATTTGTGTGTGACAGGTTTTTATGATTCCATATAATATTTGGTAAACGTGTGAGAAGTTTAAAATAATATTAGATTGAGAGATGCAATTGATTTTAAGGGATATAACTTGAAAAAGTACGTTGACTTTGTATGTTGATTTTACAAAAAGTTTTGACTGTTTGAAAAAGTTATTCCGAATCAATTCATAGAATGAGAATATCTCATAAGATTAAATTATGTATCACACAAAATTTCAATTTGATTTAAGAACAAATTTTTTTTATTAAAAGTTTGTTCAAACCTCAAACAAGTAATACTTCAAAGATTTCTCTAAAAAGGGTTGGCCTATCTTCTACACCAATATTCTATAAAAATAACTATAAATCATAAGAAAATTTTAAATTAAGATTTAATGCACATGTTACCCTATAAAATTGATAGAAAATGAAGTTTTTTCCTTGACAATAAGAAACGAAATAAAAAAAAGTAAGCTTATTCGTGGGTTTTATGTTTTCTTCTATAGTTATAATTATATCAATATAATATATTTAATAAGCTATGTTTGTCGACCGGATTGGATTTATGTATGATGTTAATCTTATATATTTGTTTGGAGTCCAGCTCATGAGTATATCTATTTTAATAATAAAGAATAAATCTTAAAATTATATATGAATTTTGATTTGATACATTTAGACATATTAAATTTTAATTGTGGTTTAAATGTATACAAGAAAATTTAATTTTTATTCAATTATACACATTTAAAGAAATAAATACATCAAATTATTTTTCTATTGTATAAATATAATTATTTATATATGCAATATATAAACATAAAATAATATTATATTAATAATTGTGTTAATAATTTATGAGAATTTGATCAAATCAAAATTTTATTTATAAAATTACATAAAATCAAATTTCATATATAGTTTTGAGATTTATCTCTTATAAATATAAACAATTGAACAAACTTTTAATTATAATATAATATATTTAATTATCATATAATATAAATTATATGATAATATATAAGTCTTGAGTTATATGGAGCAGTAGTTAAAGTTTTTATATAATATTGTAATATTATATATTACAATAAATTAAATTTGTGTATGTGTTATAAATTATATAATATATATAAAAATCATATTATATAATATGTTAAAAATATAAAAACAGATCAGACTCACGTTTAAATTTAAACATTTAAGACTTAAAGCCTAATCAATATTTTGAAATAACCTATTTTTTATTTGACATTTTTAGTCAAGACTTTGACAAATTTTACACAGGACTCAAATCATCTGAAATTATGACATGTAGGAAAAAGTTGACAAACATGATTAGGAATGAAGATAAGCCCGCGAACTTAGAGGAGAAGAAGTCAACAAATGTTGGATCAATCCGCATTAAATCTGGGTGGACTGGCAGTGGAAGCCGGTAACCAGTCAACATGAAATTCCCTTTTCTCCGACTCCAAATCAGAATCAGACGCCTGCCAAACAACGATGATACGTGGCGTAATGATTGGGAAACAGATCCCATCATCATCATCATGGATTTCCGCATCTTTATTGTATTTCTTTAACAGAAAAATGAAAGTTGAAACGTGGGGAGTAGTGTGAAATACTCAGAAGCAAAAATATACCAGCATTACAAGCCTTAATTTAAGCATGTTTAAGTTTCTCATTAAGGTACATAAATTCAGGGGTTTTTTAATAAATTATCAATAGTTTGGAGGTAGCATGTGTCATATTATACCTAAGTGGCGTATTAGATTGAAAGTGTTTAATTTAATGGTTGAATTTTGATGTCACTTTCCAATTTTTTAATATAAATGTAATATCAATTATTAATTATTTTACAAATTTTAAGAAAAAAAATTACATTTGAATATGACATGTATATTAAATATGTTTAATTCATATATACCAAATTGTAATGGTATTTTCATCACGATATCCAAAAATCATCTTTTACAAGTAACAAGTAAAATTTAAAGTTTAATAAGATACTAAATTTTAGATAAAACTACGCTACGTGCACACAAAAAAAAAATGATTTTTCCAATTAAATGTAGTAATTAATAACTTAATTTGATGATTTCTAATAGATTAAAAACAATAATTTATTTAAGATAATAATTAAATATAGCAATTTTATAATGATAAAATTAGACATAATTCAGTGATTAAAATTTATATCATTTTTGTTCTTTATATTTGTTTGGCGATGAAAATGATAGAAGAATGGATAAAACATATAAATTTCCATCATAATCTGTTGGCTTTGATTATAATGATTTAAATTTAATAGCAAAATAGGGGAGTTTTCTTTTATTATTTAATGAAAGCATTTTTATAAATTGATTAATGAGTTTTTGTTGGAAATCAATGCATGACTTCTAAACTATTATATGTAGATTTAGTTGTTTTTTTTGTTCGATTTTAGTCTAATTTGTATCATAAAGTTTATTTTAGTCCTCATATTATCAGAAAGTGTACCTTTGAAAAGTTAACATTTTAATTCTTACGTGTTAACTTTATCAATAATGGAATGATATAATTTAATGGTGGCTAACTTAGCATTAAATAAAATTAAATCAAATTAAAAGGTTAAGAAATTGATTTTTCTTTTACCCCAAATTGTTTTCAATTCTATTTTTTTTTACATAATTGTTATATTTAAATTATTGTAGTTTGGTCTACCTTAGTCACCATTAAGCCACATATATAATTCCGTTTATTTTCAAGACTAGTAAACTTTTAATTTGATGTAATATTTTAATGCCACATTAACCACCGTTAAACAATATTATTCCATTAATGGTAAAATTAACATGTAAGGATTAAAATGTCAGTTTTTCAAATGTACATAAAGTAAAATTTTCCTTTTTAACGGTAGAGAGACTAAAATAAACTTTTTAGCATGGTACAGAACTTATAATAAACTTTAACCTTCTAAATTCAAACCTCAAAAATAAAAAATGTTTTAAGTTTGGAATTTATTTTTAAATCTACAACAATAATCCATTACAATCATATTTCTTTTCTTGCCAAACCACTCAAACTCGAGTTTATTTAGATAAAAAAAATTAGCATAATGATAAATTTAACTCTGGATGTTTATTTTTTTATCGTTTAAATCTTAATTCTTTTTTTTATTACTTTGGCCCACAACTTTTTACATTATATATATATATATATATATATATATATATAATTTACAAGCATTACATTATCTTCAACAAGATAACAAAATATGTACATTTCAGATTTAAAAATGTAAGTCTAATTGTTAATCTTGTTAAATTCATGTTCATTACAACGTTAATTTTTCATTATATGGCTATCAATGGAGTATTTTTCTTATTCTTTTTTAATTTCAAAATGTCTCACCCATGACTTTATAAAAAAAAAAATTAACGGGTTTAAAAATTGAACTTGAATTTTAAAACTTGAAAAGTAAAAGGATTAAATTTCAAATATAAAAGAGTACAGGGACTTGAACCATATTTTAGCCTAATAATAAACGTCAGACAAATCTGATTTGCCAATAAATATGATAATATGACTCCTACGTTAGGCAAATAAAATAAAAGAGCCTGTGCAACTTGTCGTGTTCAAAGTCTGCTTCAATTTTTTTTTTTTTGCAAATTTTTGCAGTCCATGGTCAATCCAAAGAACTCTTGTGGATTACCGGAAACTCCAAAGCCTTAGATACAGATTAAAGGGGAAAAAAAAAGAATTTTTTTACTAACTTAAAAACTCTGTTCTTTATCACATCAATTCATAAAAAATAAAACTTTAGGACTTCTTTTTGTTCCAACTTGTACTTTTTTTTTCTGTTTACCACTACAAAATATCAGGTTTGTTCCTTAAATTTTCATATTCTTTTAAAGTTTTCTTGATTTTAGATTTCAGTTTATATTCATTGAACTTTTTTTAAAAAAATAATTCTGATTCTGCTACAAATGCTATGTAATCAGTCCTATATTCATTGAACTTTGTGATTTTTTATCCATTAATTATTTACTTTTACTTTGCTTGCACTGATAGCTTTATAGCTTTATGATTCTGATATATATATATATATATATATATACATTTTTTTTTTTTAAAGATTTGGGTTTTGTTTATTTTGTCAAAGAGTTGATTTTCTGGGTTTTTCTTAATGTATACAAATTTTAATTCATATTTTATTTTTATGCAATATAAAAGTTGAATAAAATCATTTGCTTTATAATAACTTTTCTTCAGAAACCAGATACCATAGAGTAGCTTAATGACACTGCATGTTTAACTAATTGTTCATATTGTATCGTTCACCTTTTTCTTTGTTTGTTCTGTACTTCATACTCTTTTATAATTCTTTGAAAAGTTTTCAGTTTCTTTATGATAAGGGAATTAGCATTACAAGCTATGTTCTATTTTATTATAAACTAATATGATTCTTGTTTGTGCATTTAAACAGCTATACAGAGGTATATTTTGGACTATGAATATAAGAGGAAAGGTCTTGATTTGCAATTGAATTCTATATTTTATGTTGATGATAAGCTGAAGATTTAAGGTCTAACAATGGCGTCCTCGAAAATGGAGAAGAAATGTGTGTGCCCTGTTGTGCTTAGTTCACTTGTATGTGCGTTTGTTTTTGTTACTTCCTTAAATATGGGGCTTGTATCTTCGGTTCACAAATTCAACTCGATTTTCCCTATTTTTTCGGCTCATCAAAGGATGTCGGAATATGCTGAATCGAAGATTGAGTTAGGTACACCGCCACCTCCTGGTCCGACGTTACCTCGTTTTGCTTATTTGGTTTCGGGATCAAAAGGTGATTTGGAAAAGCTTTGGAGGACGCTTCATGCGTTGTACCATCCTCGGAACGAATACGTAGTTCATTTGGACCTCGAGGCACCACCTGAGGAAAGATTGGCGCTTGCGACCCGGATCGATAACCATACAGTTTTCAACAAAGTTGGGAATGTTTATATGATCAGTAAGGCTAATATGGTTACTTATAGAGGGCCTACAATGGTTGCTAATACACTCCATGCTTGTGCTGTTCTTCTTAAGAGAAATAAAGATTGGGATTGGTTTATAAATCTCAGTGCATCAGATTATCCTCTAGTGACTCAAGATGGTTAGTCTCTAATCATATGCCTAAGTTTTAAGTTTTTCGATTCTACATTGGCACCTGTTGATCTATTAGTTTGTGATCTGCAGATCTTGTTTATACATTTTCAGCTTTAAACCGGAACCTTAACTTTATAGAGCACACAAGCAATCTTGGTTGGAAAGCGTAAGTTGTCTCCCTTGTTCGTTCTCAATCGGAAGATCTTTACGTATGCCTAAAAGGCCAAAATGTTTTGCCTGTTGTTTCTGCAGGAATGAAAGAGCTAAGCCTTTGATTGTAGATCCTGGACTTTACATGTCAACCAAGTCTGATATATATTTGGCCACACCAAGGAGAACATTGCCTACAGCATTTAAACTGTTTACTGGTTAATACTCGTGTTCAGAACATAAACGGTACATTTGTTTCAGCTTACAAGATTTGCGGTTAACTGTTTCGGAACACCTTTGATTGCAGGTTCGGCATGGACAGTTTTATCTCGTCCATTTGTAGAGTTCTGTGTTTGGGGTTGGGATAATCTACCAAGAACACTTCTCATGTATTACACAAACTTCGTCTCCTCCCCTGAAGGCTACTTCCAGACAGTCGTATGCAACGTTCCCGAGTTTGCCAAGACGGTTGTCAACCATGATTTGCATTATATTTCGTGGGATAATCCCCCGAAACAACACCCGCACATCCTTAACATTAATGACACAGATAAGATGATACGAAGCAACGCAGCATTTGCCCGGAAATTCAAACACGATGATCCCATCTTGGACAAGATTGATGCAGATTTGCTTGGCAGGGCAAAGGGGAGTTTCACTCCTGGCGCTTGGTGTTCCGGCAAACCAACATGTTCAGAAGTTGGGGACTCGAACAAGATCAAGCCAGGTCCAGGAGCTCAAAGGCTTTGCCAACTCATAGCTAGGTTAGCTATGAAAGCTAATAATGGTCAAGATCAGTGTAGATAGATTTAATTATATGGAGAAATTGAATCAACGAGGCATACAAACATCAGTAAAAAAAAAAAAAAAATTGTATCTAATAGGAAAACTTCAATAATAACACTGCTCATTTGACCTAATCTTGATTATCATTATATCCTGTTCAAGTTCGGGTTCAGATTTACAGTTTGGATAGTTTTGGGTGGATTCTCAAATCCGGGTCATCATCTTTGCCTGCTCTGCTTCCCCATGAACTTGATCAACATCAAAATATTTATGAATAGCTTCATAAATTAAATATAATTGCTAAAAAATGACTATGAACTATATAAGCATTACAAAATATACAAGAGGATTCAATTGCTGTCTTTTTGTTTTCCATTTTGAGTTTTATCTACACATATTTGATTAAGTCATTCTCAATCTTCATGTTAATTGCGTCTGTTATCATCTACAGCCAAAAATGTTTTTGTTTTTGCTCAAATGCTATACTCTTTTTAATACTCTCCAATGTCTGATACCTGTATTTATTCGATCGAAGTTTTTGTGCACGGAGCACGGATTTTGTTTGTGTTCTTGCTTCAACCATGGATGATGAATCCAAGAGAAGTAGGCCAAACTAAACCATCTCCAGAATTTTGATATTCCCGGTTGAATTTGCAGCTACTAGGGTAGAAGACCGGCCACGCCAACAAACAGACGAGATAAACTGCGCGTTATCATCCATTTCTTGTCCGGAAAGTGGATCCATGTTGTTGAACTTGAATGTCAACGCTGGCATCGGGAAAGCTTTATGGTATATGAATACCTATAAAATAGAGTTGCCAGTGAGTGCTAAAACATAAATCCCTATCCGACGGAATGAATGCCTCGTCGGACAAGGTAGAGATTCCATGTAACATTCGAAAAAGCTTTTAAGACTATTAAAACAAATGTGAGAAGATTTGAATCACCTCATTAGTCTCGGAGCCAGTAGCAATGTAACCATCGGATACCGACAAGCCCACAAAGTTCTGCAACAATCATGAGAATAAAAACAAACTCGAGCAAACCAAGTAAACTATAACAAGAACAAAATGTACTTAGCATAATAATCAAGTCAAAACAAATTTTGACACTGCATGAGTTAATATACCTTTACATTCATGTGGCCGGTAAAGGACTGAAGGGGAGTATCAATAACCTGAGAATTGCTCACTGACAAATCCCAAAGCTTCAAAGTATTATCCGTGGAAGAAGACACGAGAGTATTTGCATCAACAAACTTGACGTAACTCACAGTTTTATTGTGTCCAACTAGTGTGCATAGAGGAATCCTAGAGTTTCGAAGATCATAGTAATAAATTTTATGATCAGCTGATCCGAATGCAAGAGAACGACCAGATTCGGAAGGAAACTGGACGCAGCAAACATTGGCCCTTGTCCTGATGGTACAAATACTTGCTCCCTGCAGTAGCAGCCCAGGTAAGAGAAAAACTTATCATACATCGAGAATAAACTATACACAACAAGAAATTAGATGACTGTAGTACGTTTATTTTCAAAGCTGACATCCATCAAGTGCAAAAGTAGAATTGCCTGATTGATACTCCATAGCTTTACAGAGCCGTCATCGCTCCCACTAGCCAAAACTGTTGGATCTGCTGATGAAAAGTCGATGGACCATACGCGTTTCTCATGTTCTCTCATTTCAGTGAGTACTTGACTTCTTGTGACATCCCACACCTGAAAAATGGTCAAGATACGGATTTAGATACAGCAAAAAGACAACCTAACAATGAATGGTAATTGAATGCTTTACGTACCTGCACCACTCCTTCAAAGTTGCTCGATGCAATCTGACTTTTGATATAACTATTCCAACATATACTGCTTAGCTTTGAACGACTAGCCATTTCAACCACAGGATAGTGGATGTCACGATTTTGATTTATGACCGCATCACATTCAAATACTTTAATCTTCTTATTTACACCAGCTGTAGCAAAAAATTCTGCGTCGCGATCAAACCCGAGAGAGCATACCAGATTGGAAGAATTTAATAAATCTCCTTGTTTCAAATTTGCCTTAACTTTTAACTTGCTGTAAGATAGGTACTTGCACAAGCCCTCAAGGAATGGGTTTATCCATCCGCTTTCGGAGCTCTCGCTACAGCTCTCTTTCGATGTTAAATTATTGACAGAACTTCTTTCGGTCATAACAATCGATCCTCGGCCATCACTACTCAGTGGTGTTTGTCTACCCGATGGCTTCCCGGATTGCTTCACTGGTCTGCACCTTGTTAAAAAATATGCTGACTCGAGTTTCTTAAAGTTTTTCATCAACCGAGAACTTTTCTGGAGAAAACTTTCTCGATTTTCAGTCTGTGTATCAGACTTTTGACGAGTTTCTAGATTATCACCACATTCTTCAACATTTGAAACCCTAAGTCCTGGTCTAAATCGTTTTCTAGATCCCAAGCTAGAAGAATCATCAATATCGACAATATTTATTGAGGGAAGATTCGATGTAGAATTGTCATCTTTCCCTGGTTCCATGCATGAATTTCCCTTTTCCTTTAAGATTGCTTGCTGCTTCATAACTTCTGCAATGTCGGAACACAGAAAAGAAATAGTATCTTGCAACCTATCAGCGACTTCCTGTTTCCTTCGTTGTACAAGCAAAAGGAATTCCACCAGAAACTCCTCCTCCTCTATTCTCTCCCGGAGCTCAATTGCAGCTTCACGTTCTTCCAGATTATCCCTTGGTTCATTAAGAAACTCACTCTGTAACAACTCACTGTTACACAATGAAATAATATTAGTACTTCCAAAACGGCAATGATGACATAAAAGTAATTAAAGGTCGTGCGAATGAGATTTATTTCAGGGAGACAAAAAACGAGACACACCATTATCCATAAGAAACACTACAAGAAAATACGATAGGGTTCTAACATTTTCCATGTGATCAAGGGATTACACGGTTACACCTATTAGACGTGTGTTTTGAATATCGTATCTCTAATCAAGGGATTACACCACATTCTTCATTCCAGTATTAAATGAAATTCATCGAGAAAACCCCAGGCAAAATTTTCCATGTGATGGACTAAATCTTCAAAGTGTCTTATTCTTTCATAAGTATACCTCGATTCAACTTGCCTAATAAATACATTGTTGAAGGCATAAATTCACACATTAATACAAAATTATTATCAATATTATGATAAGACTGCTTTAATATGCACACCATGGCTTACACTTTAGTCACAAAACTTAAAACCTAATTCCGTGAAGCCGGACCATAAGATTCGTAAAAGGGCAATTCTTTCCTTTTTTTTACTTTCCAGCATATTAAAACATTAATCCGATTACGTACTTCAATCATAGTAATAAAGAAAATGCTCCATAATGTTAATGAAAAGAAAAACATATTCAAACAGCAAGGGTAGTGAGAACCAAGAACAGAAATTATGTAAATAATGGTGAATTAAAAACCGAGAGATTACCCCATTTTTGGACGACTATTTGGCTCAGGAAGCAACAACCACAAACAAAACGAAGCTTCCTTCGGCCACCTTAGTAGCAACTGTGGAGGAAGAACTCGATGCCTTAAACTAGACATAGTTCTAGTCTTCTCTTCTCTTGAACTGAAAGGGCAGAATAACTGCGGACACGAAAAAATACTTGTATAACGTGACGGAAAGTATTTAATAAAAAATAGACATCTTGGAGTTTAATCCAGCATTAACTAATAACAAAAAGGGTAAACTAACAATACCAAACTCGTTAAAAGTTTGAAAAATGATGATAGTATCCAGCATTCTTGAAACTAACCTCGAAAAGGAGAACTCCCAACCTATAGATGTCGGAAGCACATGTACTGGGAGAGCCAGCAAGCTCTTCAGGACTGGTGTACCAACTGGTCTCCATGAGCAACATCTGTTTCATAGGGAATGGTTGCTTTTTCTCTTCTACTTGCTCAAAATTTTGATAGTCGATGATTTTATTTTCTTCACTCTCCTCTAATTGAGCATTCCTTGGACAAACTGAGCCCGACTGCATGCAACTAGCTTCAGATAAAGCATTTGTTGGAGTTTGTATACAATCTTTTATCAGCCTACGTTGTTGATGCATGTCAAGGGGCAAAGTAGAGGACAAACCCTTAACTTCTTCCATATTTTGGCTATTTAATGCATCCTCGACAGAATCCGATCCCGAATCCGAAGAAGATGCAGATTCAATGAAGGAAATGTGATTAAACGAGGACATAACAAAGCACGAAGGTCGAACATTATGAACAACGATCCCTTGTGAATGTGCTATATTTACAATCTCAACTATTTGTCTAAAGATGTGCAAACATTCAAAGACATCAACCGATCTTTCCGGTTTATCCAACCATTGCCTCAAGCTAACATCACCCCATTCAATAGAACGAACAAAAGGGTTTACTGCAGTCTCGCAAACCCCAGAAACACCAATTTGGCTTCTAAGGTTATCATTGTGAGTCAACACGTCCCTACCATCCTCTTCCGTAAACCCAAAATCACCTGAAATGCCGGTCCTTTCTGCACGAAACAAACTCGGACCCCTATCTGAGACACCAGAAGTATCCAATGCCCTAGAACTATCACACTCCTGCTGCCAAGCAGACTCAGATGAACCCTCCATTGTTATCCTCCAAGAATTGCATGAAGACCACCACATAAACATCCAATAATCGAAAAAATTCCCCAATCTCTCACTTCTACCATTATCATATTGAATCATAAACTCATTTTTTTACCTCAATTCACTGTAAACAAAAGAAATCAAAATTAATAACCTTTAAACACCAAATTTATCATTTACAAACTATTAGAAACCCTCACCACCACTAACACCGCCAATAGCCAAAAACACAAAATACCCACTACTAAACATATGATCAACTACACATATCACATCAAAAAAACAAATAAAAACAACCGATATGTATATATATTTAGTGTATATTTGATTTCATAGAGAAAGAGAGAGAGAGAGAGAGAAGGGTACCAGCTAACACCATGAAAGGATCTACTGTTCTTGCTAGACCAACCTGTAAAATGAATCACAGGGAAAAAAGGTTGTTTTTAGTTGACACTAAACATTCTCAACCTCACAAAATTCCCACAAGTTTTTTTTCAGAAATAAATACAATCTTCCCAAAAAAAAAAAAACACAGGGTATTTGGATATCAACATTAGAGAAATAAAAAAAATTTGTACTCTATTTAATGTTTCTTTCTTCTTCTTTTTTTAAACATAGGCCACTCTTTTGAGCACTTCATTATCTTCTAGCTTTATTCCAATTGGACTACGTGGCGTCACCTTGACCTCAAAGCCTTTTTGTAACTCCAAGACAACAGGACAAAAAAGTAAAATTTGAATATCTTGTGGGTCCATTTTGCAATTAAAAATTTTACAAAGGAAAAATACTTGGGACTCTGAATTACTTTTTATTATTAAAAAATCACTATCTTGGTGTTGAAAAAGAGAATCTTGGTTACTTCAGTTTCCCAAAGAGGAAAACTTTTTAGATCATGAAACTGGACAAATTAATCCAAAGTTCCATTTTTTTTTTTAATCTTAAAAAGAACCCTAAATGATGTAACTTTATATGTTCAAGAATTAAGCTTTGATTCTAACAATTTGATTAAAATCCATAACAGAAAAGGGGAAAAAACAACGAATAAAATGAGTTGAAAGCTTGAAAACAAACCTGAAAACCTTAGACAAAAAGATTAAAAAAATAAAAAAGGGAAATTTGCTAGTTTTTGAAAAAAGATGAATTTGAAGATACCCTTTCGGCCATTTTATTCAAAAATCATGTTTTGATAAAGAAAATCCCAAAAAAATATTTCCTTCTCAACTATAACTCTGACTTGGTGTTGAGTCAAATTTAGAACAGTTTGATTCTAAAGGTAAACATAAATTAGCTTTTTAACCCTGAAATTTTTCATGATTAATCATTTCAATTTTAAATTTTAACATTAAGGTCCCTACACAAACAAACAACAACATATAAAAAAAAGGCTAAATAATAATTCATCACAGTTTACAAGTTGAACCCAAATTGTTCAAATAAAATTTAAATTCAATTTCTAATATCACTACTTTAAGACAAAATATTACTATGTTAAGTTCATGTGACACCCCATGAGATTTTTCAATTATAACTACCTCCCCCAAAAAATACAAGAAATATACACTTTTGCAATAAATGAGATTTCCCTACCCACCTATATGAAAAGGAAAATTTAGTACACTAATTTTGATTTTCAGACAAAAACATTGGTGTGTAACATATTGTCAATTTGTCATGTAGGGTCCTAACATTTAATGCATTGATCTAAACTTGAACCAAAACAAGTATAATTTTTTTTCAAGGTTAGGGCTCTACCACACATTTATTTTATTTTGATTAGTTTTATTTATAAATTTTAAAACTTGGGCCACAAATTTTGAGGGGTTATTTGAAAATTTTCCCTTTGGGGTTTCATTTTGTAAACTATTATGAAACTTCAACCACTAGAATTTCTCCAATTTGAGAAAAGCTTTTGTCTTTACAAAATCATTAAGTAAGAAAATGTACATTTTTCTTGATTCATTGGTTACATGCAATGTACATTTAATTTGGTTGTTGTACATTCTTGGAATATTGTGAAGTAACTAACTATTGTAATTAAAATTGTAATTAAAATAAAAATATCATTTAAAGTCAATATCAAAGTATACTTTAAACATAGGTAAATGCATTTTACTTACTTTTTAGACTTTTTTCAGTTAATAACTATTACCCTAGAATGCTATTGTATAGGTTTTAAATGTTCCAGTAAGAGTTAATTGAAGATTGTCCCATTTTTCAATAAATTTCTTGACCAACCCTAACAATTTCATCTTCTTCATTATTAATTAATTTCCAATCCCAACTATTATTTTACCCCAAAAGTTTTATTTATCACATGCATGAATGATGTGGTCACGAGGTAAATAGTTTTTCCTTCTTTCAATGAAAATCAATTCATCTTTTTAAAAGGTTGGTAATTTTTTTCAAATAACTCTATATAAAATATTTTTTATTATTTAAAAAAAGATTTGAAAATATTTCTAGTAAAATAAATACACTACAACTTATTTTTACAATCGAAATTTATTTTATAATAAGATGATTTTTACGATAAATAATCTCTTATAGTCTTAATAATAATCAATGTCAACTTAATTTGAAGTTACATAATGAAAATGGATAGTAGGATTTTGAAGTTGAAACTAAACATGATATAAACAAATACTTATTTTATAGTATTAAAATATTCATATTTTATACTATAAAATATTAATGTTGAATTTGTTTAAGTTAATTTTTATATAAAAATCGAGTTGTTAATAAATGCCTCTTTTCTTAAAAAAAAAAGTTATTTGTGCTTTTCAAAAGCAGAAATTGTTTTCTAAAAAAAATCTTATTTTCCGTTGGATCAAATTATTTTTTATGAAACGAAGATTGAAAATTATAGAAAATAGTTTTGGTAAATATTTTTTATGAAATAAACACAATTTTGATATATTTGTGTTTTGTGTATTAGTTTAAACATTGGGTGATATTTTAATTATTTTTTATATTGTATCATGTAATGTATGATATAAGAATCAACATCATTTGTATTTAACCCTAGTAAAGATTAAACAAGATTGAATTTTGATAACCATTTTTATGGATAATTTAGCATTAAATTCAAAATATATTACTAAAAAAAGGATAAATTGTTGAATGATAAGCATCCTTCTTATACCATAATAATTGAAGGGTGCTGCCTAATATGTCGTATTCAATATCACATACATAGGTAAGAGTTAAAACATAGGGTTTAGTGATTCTTCCTTGTAATGTTGCTTAGATAGAAGTAATGAACCATAGCCATAGATGATTTGCAGTAAAGAGATACACCTATTGGTGAAAATCTTATGAACCTATGTAAAATTATATTTTGCTTTTTTTTATTTAAAAATTAAATAAATTAATTTTTGTACTTTAAATCAAAAAATAAACTGATTTTTTTTGTTCAAAATTCTATCTATTTTTACTCTTAAAAACTAGTGTAATTAACGAAATAACTAAACAATTGCACATGATGTGCGTTTATATCTTATACTGACGTACGTAGACCAATTTTTAACAATAAAAATAAATAAAATATTTAATAAATGGACCAGATTTTTCTTCAATCTAACATGCATGAATTAATTTACCCATTTTTAATAATAATAATAATAAAGCAAAATACATTCTTACTCCTAATACAATACAAGAACTTCCATGGTACTTCTAACCCTCATTTACCCATCATATTATTATCATGTCCAAAATTACAGTGTACCAACAAAGAGTAGCAATTTACTTGACAGGAGGCAATGATAAACAAGCTAGATTTTGATTCTTTCATTACATTTAATAATCTCATATCTTTGCATTTTATGGCTAATAATAACAATAAAAAGCTCTACAAGAATAGGGACTTAGCTTAAGCACATTACAGTTGCCGAGTGGAAAGAAATACACAATGATTAAATCATAGAATGATTTCTCAATAAAACCATAAGCTTAGCTAAATATGCCCCCACTAGCCATTTTCCTAAAAGCATCAACCTATACAAGAAAATCCACTCTACTGATTTGCTTGTGGGATCATCTTGACAATGTTCATACTGATTTGCTGTTTACAGAGTTCAACTCAACGACCGGAAACAAATAATGATTTGGTTGATATTTGGTTCCCTTCTAACAGATTTTTTCTCATCTTTGCCTTGTCAACACGTGCTCGCCGAACAGCTTCTTGGATTTGGCGATCATGATCCTTGAGCATCTGATCCATGTTGCCTGATGGGACTAATAAAGGACCAGAATAGTGAATTTTGTGTCCCTTTGAACCGTAACCAAGCTGGAAACAAACATCATTGAGAAGCACGTATCAGATACTTGAAATGGACCAAAAACCTAAAAAGAATCTATGAATTATATGACAAATAACCCACTTTACTAAATGAGGCTTGCACATAGTTGCCAAAAAAAAAAAGGGTTAGCAACTCACCAGAACTGGATCTTTGTTGTTATTTCTTCCATCTTCTTTCTCCTGCTCATTGTTTTTCGGATCCTGTTGGATGCCAGATTCTGAGGACTCTTTAAAGGACCCTGGAAATCTTGCAATCATTTTTGGAGCTTTTGATTGTGGAAAACCAGATTTTTCTGTACAATCATCAAATGCAAGACTAGTCCTTGGTGCCACTAAACCGGACATCATTGACAAGTCAGCCCCGGTAGAAATTTTCGGAGCATCATCCAAGTTTTTCCCAGACTTCGCCCAAGCAGCACGGTGAGCCAGTGGCCCCGAATGTGAGGCTCTCTTGGGATGATTTCCCTGTAAATCTGCATTTGATTCTATTGCTTGTGATGGTCTAGGCGGGTCTATAGGAAAGCCTGAGGCAACTTCTTCGGGATGAGGATTAAACTTCTCACTACGGCTCTTTGAATTTGATTGTCTTTTCTGGAATGTCAAAACAATGTTAGAAATGTTCAACTATGGTAACTGCCCTAAAAAACAAAATTTTGATTAAAAAGAAATGAGAAGCTAAATGAAATTATTAGCTTATAACCGAAAACTAGATTCGAATTTTCCTTTTCTGTGCTTTCCCAATAAGGATAGAAGCAAGAGCAAATCAAGCAGTGCCATATCATCTAGCTAGATATTTAAATCTAATCAATCTCTAAGTACTCACTCAAATCAATATCATAATGAACTTCATAAAACAAATTATAATACCGTGAGTAAACTTAAAAACTAACTACATATAGCAGAAACGGCTAAATTTGCTGTTTTTCCAAGTTATTAAGTTTAAAGATCAAGTAAGTTCTAACATTAGTGAACAAACTAATTTCTTTCTGTATAAACTAGTTAAGGATGCCCGTCACCAAACATTTAGAACGAAAAGAAGGAAATGGGAATTATTAACCAGTTACCTGCATTGACATGACTAATTCAGCATTCGCATCAGGTGCTGGAACAGCTCGAGATTCTCTTGTTGCTCTCCTGTCAAGATCAGGTCTCAGGCCTTTGGTTCCAGCCACTCGTCTTACAATACAAAATAAAAGTTTATCAGCACTTATACCAACCACTCAAGATGTGAGGTCATTACAACCACAGTGGGAGAAAAAAGACGATAATAGCTTATCCAGTATAAGAAAACACCACATTTACAGTAGTCCAGCACAGGCTTAAGATAAAAGAAATCAAATTATTTAATTGTGAACTGATGTGCAGTTAAAAGTTTTTGGATTATCCTTTTGAAGCACTCCTTTCTATCTAGAAGTAAATCCTCACAAGTATAAAAAAGAGACCAAAAAAGAATATTTTCCCTAAGAAGCATGTGATCTTCCAAAAAGCATAAGTATCTTCCGAAAAAAAATAAAGAAGATGAATATTTCACAGTAATTAAAAATATAATATGCACCTTCTAGCTTCCTCATCCCTTAATTTTGCATCTAACTCTTTGCTTGGAGGATACTTTGGCAAGCTTAAAGGATCACAGGGAAGAGGTTCCTTTGTAAAGAACTGAAAAACACAAATAAAAACAAGTTAAGGACGCTCAATAGTCCTGATAAATCATTGTGATGGAAAAGTATAACAACGTGACTTTGGAATAAAAGAAGAACATCGTACCAGTTAGAATAAAGAATTGTCAGCACTAATCTAAAGTATGTGTTCCAGATTAAGATTCCAAAGTAACCGTGGCTTAGATGAGATGATAATAAAGTACTGCTGTTCTTGTATCCCAAGACACCAGGAAATATAATATAACCCAGGTGGTTACACAAGCCAAGAGTTATGGCTTTCTTTTTTTATATTTAAACTAGGACACAAACATAATTTCACAAAATAATTGTACCTCACTCTCGAGTGCAGAAGCTGCAGATCCACGACCAGCAGGGTCAATGGAAAGTAAGGTCTCCATGAGAGCTAAAGCTGGTGCAGGGAATTCCTTAAATGTTTCCGCAACACAGCGTCTATAAGGCCGTTGGGGTTTAAAAATGGTTGCATGAGGCAACTTTGATTTACTCCAATAGTCTTCGGAAGGAGAGCCACAAAGTTTGAAAATTTTATGCAACTGCTCCACCTACAAACCAGAAAGCAGATCTCAATCATTTCATTTTTGCAACAAATATGTATTTTAAGGGTCTTAAAGCCATGTTATATACATGGACATGTCATTACTCAATTTATTTGCACAAATATGTATATAAGTTTTGGCTTAGAACTCTAAAATTCTACATGCTTTGTAGGAAATTTTTCATTTAAATGATAAAAACACACCTCAGTTCTTCCTGGCATAATAGGCTTGCCAGCATATAACTCAGCAAGTATGCAACCTGTACTCCATAGATCCACAGCAGTACCATAGTAAGTGGCTCCAAGTAAAAGTTCTGGTGGTCTATACCAAAGGGTTACGACACGGCTTGTCATGGGTTGACTTTGATGGGGATCATAAAAGCTAGCCAGACCAAAGTCTGCAATCTTCAAGATGCCATTATTGTCGATTAGAAGGTTTGAACCCTTTATGTCACGATGTAGGACACCACGGCTGTGACAATGATCAAGACCACACAAAAGTTGTTGTATGTAACACTTCACCTGCACAATAGATGAATAAATTAAACGTCAGGATAACCTTTCAATGCAAAGTGCAGATTTCTGTATTTGCAGGACCACAGTTACTAATTAGTACTAATAACAAGTAAACTTGGGAAAGGAGCCAAATTGCTGCTAAGAAAAATAATAAGGCAAAACAATTTGAAGTACCTGTGATTCAGAAAACTTCAGACCAGGGTGTGATGCAAGACCAGCCAAGTCATGTTCCATGTACTCGAAAACAAGATACAAGCTGCAAGACATCCTAGAGGTAACCAGACCTTCGAGCTTTATAACATTCTGATGATCAAGTCTACGTAAAATGTGAATTTCCCGTGCCATAAATCGAACACTCTCAGGCTCTAGGTTATCAAATCTTACTTTCTTCAGAGCAACAAATTTTTTCTGATCTAAATCACGAGCCCTATAAACATTACTATAAGTTCCCTGACCAATCTGCATAAAAATACAAGTTCAGGTAACAGATGTGATTATAGGTCACAAGAAACTGTCAACTTAAGCATAGAGTTAGGTTATAAGATAAGAGAAATCATGCCTAACATCTGTGGCATAGAAAAAGGGCATGAGAGTAAAGAAGAATGACAAATATGTTAAGATGCCTTAATCCTGAATACAGGTGCACCATTGAAGGATTCAGAGAGAACATTCATTCCAATCATAAATATCTAGTGTTTTGATTTAGTGCAAGGTGAGCTTGTCTCAGCGAGTATGTGTCTATCCATATCAATCTTTTCTTCATTTTAGTGTAAAAAGTTTGCTCCATTAAATCATTTATAACAACTCATACATTCATTTTGATTGACTAAATGAAACTAAACATTATATCTCGCAATAGCTCATAGAGTTTTTCATAACTAAGGGTCAAACAATAAAAGAAACATCAATACAGATTAACAATATGATCAAACCACCGCAGAAGTACCCAACAAAGTGGAGAAAACTTTGTATTCAAGAACAGAGATCCAAATACAGATCTCCAAGTAAGTAATTGTCACACCTTAGAACGAAGATATCTTTATAATGCAAACTACTGAAAAAAACTGATATGCTAGCGGTTTAGGAATTATGAATTACAACAACATATGTTACAATCATTAACAGATGTCAAAATGGATTCCAATTATGATTCCAAATTTAATAGCACAGAGGTGAATCTCAGCAGTTAATGCCAAGACTAGCAGAGAACTATATCAATTGATGAGTCAAATAAGGAAATTATGAATGATATTTGCAACATGAGGATACATCAAGATATACTGTTAAAGTTAAAGCATAATTACTTTATCCAGCTTCTCGAATGAGTCCGCACGCCGCGGTAGCCATCCCTGGATTGCTTCCCCAGCCACTGCAGCTAACCAAGCAGGCCACCCTGCTGCCACCTGTTCTCCTTGTGTAGCTTTCGGAACACTTCCCATCCCTGGATGTTGAACAACAACATACTCCATCTTCTCCCTTTTCCTATCCAAATTCTCACCGTGCAATCGAACCGAATCAGTCACTTGTTTATCAATCAACATCGTGTTTTCATGTCGATCCTTGGCTCTGTACGCTTCGTCCCTCCTCGAAGAAGTAGCCCTTGGTACCCTAACATCTGACGAGGCTTTACTCGAAGGCCTCTCTCTTGGACAATCCTTACTATCTTCAAAGGTAGAAGGCTTGCAACAAATGCAACCCATCATACACCAAAACCACTCCTAACAAAAGCTAATTTCAGTGTTTCTTAGAGTCACTAACTACCCTTCATTCCTTCAAGAATTATACATTTCTTTTCCAATATTATCTCCTCAACCATTCCTATCATCCTCAAAAAAGCTTAAAAGCTCAGCTAAAACTAAAAATTCCAATATCCAGATTCCAATTTAATGAAAAAATCCCATTTCTTCAACAGCATTCAACCAAATTAATAAAGCCAAGAACCAACAAAGCTGCAATTGTACTACAAAAAACAAAGTACTAACCCAATATTAAATGCAAATTTCCAATCTAATCAAAACCCCATTTCTTCAACAACATTTCAGCAAAATTAACATATGAAAAGGAGTTTATTTCCCTAGAAAACTCAGCAAAATCACAACCTTCATAAAAGTAACACTTCCAAAACAAGCTTCCAAAAAAAACAAACTAATACATATTCAATACCACCCTTGAAAATGACATTTCTTTATACACTCCAATTTTCCTCCACTCTCATCCAATCAAACTACTCGAAAACCCAGAAATTCTAAAGTCTAAACTACACAAAAGCCCCCTCCCCCACCACTCAGAAAAAAAGAACAGAAAATCTTCACCTTTTTCAAGTACCTTTAAGAAAAGAAAAGCTTGTTACATTGCAGTTAAAGAAAAAAGGCTTGACAACTCTAAAAAGTGAAAACCCTAGAGAGATAGATAAGTGATCTAAGGGTTTTGCAAGTAAAAACGGAAAAAAGAGAGCAGCGGACCGGATCTAACATAAAGCTTTTCTCTTGTACTTTGTGAGTGTTTTATTTTTTTTTTCTTTTTACAGAGAAAAGGTTTTCTTAGTTGAGTGTGGAAAAAGATGAAATTAATGATATTTAATAAGTTTAATTTCTTTTATTTTTATATTGGATTTAAATGTTTTTTGAAACCCAATGTGTAAAAAGACATTCTTGATGTACTTCATCATCCCACGCGCTCTATAAATGGAAGATTTTGTTTCTGTTGTTTGATTTTTTATTGAGAAAATTTTTATTTCTTTTTTAGTGTAACAAAAACTTTTGTCTTTCTACCCTATAACGATCATCCTATCAATAATTTAAGGCATAATGATTTATTTAGTCCTCCAATTTTATAAAAATAATCTTTTAGTTTTTTATTTAACTTTTAACCTCATTTAATCTTTAAATTTATGCAGTTTGTCACTTTACTAACATAATATACACTTGAATTGTCGTGTAAAATATAATTAATTGCTAATGTGGCCTACAAGTTGCTGACGTTAAATTTTTTATCTATTTTGAGATGATTTGATAAATAATGCGAGTTTAAATATTAAAATAGGTAAAAAATTAAATAGATGACTAAAATGAATCTTTTTATAAAATTGAAGAACTAAATAAATCATTATACCTTAATATTAACGGAAATATAATATGTTATAATGAACAAAATACCCGTTATGTGTATTCTTTTGAGCAAATTGAACTTATTCTTTTTTTAGTCTGAATCAAATTACTTTGTTTTTTAATGAAAAATAGAATAATATTTTAGAAATAATATTTTTTACAAATTAATATCTGACATGAAATTAAAAAATAACAAATGGCAAAAACCTTCAACCCAATAAAACTACACTCCTCAACGAACATTCCCCTAATTTCAATGTTGTTTTATTATTATTTCTAATTCAATATTAGATATTAATTGGTAAAATTTAAAATCTCGAAAATAAGATTATTGAAATCATGTCAATTAAAAATTTCCATATAATTATGCCACATCATTCTCCGTTAAAATTACTCAAAAAAGTAAGTACCAAATTGCAGAAAAGAGTAAACTTTAAGGGTAATTTTTGCTATTATACCATAGTTTTAAGAGGGATGTGTATCCTTCTAGAGCATAATAAAAGAATAATAAATAAGTATTTTTTTAATTAAAACAAGAGACTTGGCCCCGTATTGTCACTTTTGTGCTGTACTAAATATTAATTATATTGATTTTATAGCGTTTAGAAATGACTTTTTAATTGTAATTTTAGTTTTTTTTTTGGTTTTTTTAAACCTATGGTTTTATTTTTAATTAAACTTAAAATTAGGTATGAGCGAAAGTCATAAATCAATGCATAATTTTTTTATTATATAAATTATTTAATCAATTATATTTTTAGTTTTTTTTAATTCTAACATCCCTTATCGAATTATGAGTTAATAATAAATTCTTAAATTTAAACAAAAAAATGCTTATTTTTTATTTTTTTAGTTTTAAAAAAACCAATCTCGTTTCTCTTATTAAAAAAAAAAAAGGCTTTACAAAAACCGGAGCGTACGTTTCACTCGCTGAGATGGAGCGTGAGAAATTGTTGAAACCTCGCAGGATTGAGACGGGTAGGAAGAAAGTGAGGAGAAGAAGGTCGTTGGCTTTTCCTTACCTTTTTTATGTGTTACATTGGGTCCCACTTTTTGAAAAAATAAATTTTCAATTCCATCACCATCGTCCACTCTTCATCATGTGCTCAAAATTTGCATATCTATTCACGATTATTACTAAAGAGGGACTTAATTTTCACAAGTTTTCTTTTCGAGTCAAAAAAATAAAATAAATTTATTTAATTTAAGCATTATGGTAAAAATTTATTTTCATTTTATATATTGTCATTAAAAATTATAGTAAACTATAAAATTAGTCATTTTTTAAAGTATAAAAATAGTTATTTAATTATGCCTTTATGTCAATTTTGACCACCTAACTTTTTTTTAGTTGTTCAACTTTTCAAAATCAAATATATCAATCGATATTTTATTAGTTGTTATTAGATTAGTGATAAAAATTTGACATGTCTTTTTTATTGACTTAGTAACAAATTTAGCCTTTTAACGTTTACACACCCTATTAATTTGATCCTAAATCTCAAAAATTAACAAATTTAGCTCTCGATATTTATAAAATTTGTTATTTTAGTTCTAATTCTAACCAGTTCAATAAATTTAACCCACGATATTTATATGTTTTTTAATTTAGTTATAATTCTAAAAGTTAAAAAAAATCATTTTTGGATTGAAAATTGTAAAAATAATTTAAAAATCTAAAAAGAATAAATAAATTATAAATAAAAAACCAAATAATATGTATTAAAAAATACCAAAATAGGAGAAAAATATATCAAATGATTCAAAAAGAAATAAACATGAAATAGATTGACAAGTATTAGAAAGATGAAGTTGGACATCCCCGTGAGATGTGGAAATGACAAAGTTATCTCCCTTGGTTTAGTTCAACTCTTTTTTTTTTTTTGGACTAGATTTTTTGGGACTTTGGTTATTTTATCATGCAGTGCCCAAGTTTAAAAGTTATTGATGACATGTGCAATGCGGAAAAGAAAAACGTTTCAAGATTTTTTATTTCATGAAATATTTCACATTGTATTGCATTCTCTATTCGAATATTAGGTCTCTGTATATTTTTAAAATAAGAAAAAAATTTAAAATAATTATTTTGTAATAGTTTAAAAGATAAAAAAAAGTTAACTTTTTTAGAGGAATTTAATCAAATAATATGATATTAATTTAAAATATGACACATAGCTGGATCTAAGCCAACTTGATTTTTACCATATTCACATATGTGACATTAGTCTAAAATTAGCATAATACAAATGGTGTTAAATACTTTTCTTATTCAACAGGTTTTGAGGTATGTGAAGGAATATTGAAAAATGAAAAAAAAATTAGAATTAAAACTAAATTGTCAAATTTTGTAATTGTTGAGGGTTAAATTTGTTAAATTTTTTAGATTTAAGATCAAAATGATGGAATGTGTAAACATTAGAGAAATAAATTTGTTATTGGGCCAATAAAAATGCCCACGATAACATTCTATCACCCTTCTAATGGCAACTAACAGGAGAATGGTTAAAATATTTGATTTTGAAAATTTGAGTGATTAAATTGAAAAAATTAATAGTTGGGTGACTAAACTAAAACTAAAGGCATAGTTGGACGACTATTTTTATAGTTTACCCTAAAAACTATTCTCATTTTTATAGTTGGGTGACCTGCTCTTTTATTAACAAAGCCTAAAACTATTCATTGTCCCTCTCTAACCCTTAAATATAAGGATAATGCGCTTCAATGCATTCGAACCCACATTCTCTTGCATTAGAAACAATGTTAATGCCAATTAAACTAAGACTCAATCAACATGTGATTAAGAATCTTAAATGCACTTAATTTACTTTGTAGCTCATATTGTCATTTTCCTATAGCATGTTGAAATGTCATCATGTTAAGTCGCATTATTTAACGTATTGTCAAAATGTTATCATGTTGACAAAAGAAAAAATCAACATTAAAAATATATTTATAAAATATTTATTTAACAATTAAATCATGGAGAGAGCGGGTAACTCACTTAAAAAGTTTACGTAATAACATTAAAATTTACAAAATAATTAAAATAAAATTTTAGTTGAAGTGGTAAATGTAAAGTTTTGTAAATGCCAGGGACACGAGTTTAAATCTCATTATTATTATTTTTTTGGTTTTATTCACAACATAAAAAAAAAAAGAGTATCTTTGTAATAATATAACTTATTTAAAGTATGTAATATTATTTTGGTAATTTCATTGACTGATTTATATCAAGTTGATTCGTAACAGTAACTCAGCTACACACTTAAATAATAATATAAATAGTCATGTTTAAGGTCTTGTACTACTTCTCCTTAATTTTGATAAATTATTAAACTTTTTAAAATAAACATATAATCAAATAATCTTTTGAATTTCGACGAATTTTTAAATTTTTTATACAATACTTATTTCTACTCATGATTCTTCGAACCTATAAAATGAAGGAAAAACACATTTAAGATTATTCGAACTCATGTTTTTTATTATTATAATAATGGTATCAACTAAACTAACACACGATCAAAATTTTTTTTAAATGTGAAACATATTCTTAATATTTTATATTGCATTTACTATATGAAAACTACATTAATAATCATCCAACTATGGTTTTTCTTTTCACCTGATTAAAAAAATTACAAAATAATCATCTAACTATTAGTAAATTTCTTTTTTTGTCACCTAATTTTAAAAAGTTACAAAATAATCACTCAACTATTTAATTTTATTTTTTTGATCACCCGACTATATTGAATTTTTTGGTGTTTTCATTATTAACCAATTGGTGACTAGAAAAGACAAAATTAAATTGTTGAATGATCATTTTATAATTTTTCATAATTGAATGATAAAAAAAAAGTTTACTGATAGTTAAATAATTATTTTATAATTTATCATAATTAAGTGAAAAAAAATCATAGTTGAGTTCGTTCTGCCTGAATTTACTCTTTACTATGTCAAGTCTTCTACTTGGTTAGACAAGTGAACAAACAATTGAGGCTTATTGAAAAAGAGAAGAAAAAGGAAAAACAGACACTTGGAGCTTTATTAGAAAAACAAAGAAACAAACAGTTGTATGGTGAATAATTGAGGCGGTGTTAATGACCCTTTCAACCTTTGGTAAAGCTTCTCATTATTATGGCCTTTTATTACCCCACTCCATTATTTTATGGGTAATTTTATAGGAATTGACTTCTATTGTTTAAATTTATTTATTTTTCAGAATTAGGAGTTAAAGTGATTGATTTAATTCATTTGATCCATTTGTTTGATTTAATTACATAAATTATTAAAATATCAATTCAATCGATATTATACTTAATTCAATTAATTTATACATGTTCCCAAATTAATACTTTTTTTTGATTTAATCGATTAATCTAATCCAATTCAAACAATCTTGATTTTGCCTAAAAAGGATGATTCCGATTAACAAAGCGTGTGAAGAAAAAGTGAAGCAATAACACTTGTGATAGTGAGAGAGGAAATGGTGATTGAGGTTAATTTCAATTAGACATAGACAAATTCGTGATAATTCAGTTCAATTTAGTTCTTCTTTTTTTACATACTAATTATGGGTTTGGGTTATTTTTTTATAAAATTGATTCTTTATGATTTTTAGATCTTATTTAGTAAAGTTTCAAAATTTTTCGTAAATATTAAACAAGAAATTTTCAAGTTAATAAAAAATAATTATTATATAATATTTTTGAAAATATATTTACAATACTTTTTAATTAATTTCACTATTTTTAATATAAAATATTTAATTTTTTACATCATAAAATATTATTCTCCCAAATCTAATTATGACATGTAAATTGAGTTGAGATACTATTTAATATTTTTAATTCCTTATTTAAATGTAGATGGTTTATTCATTAATTTTCAAGATCAAATTCGTAAATGATAATTAAATTAATATATGATAATATAAGATTTATGCTTATGTATATGAATTAGATTGAATATTTTATATATTCAAGAAGTAAATTTTGTGATAATTTTTTTAATGTTAAAAATTAAAAATTATAAAATGAATAAAAAATTTCCAGTAATTATATAAAAGAAAATAGGTGTTTTAGGTAAGGGGATGACAACCATATTTAATGAACCCAAAGATTTATTATGAGTACTTTTGTTTCATATATCATAAATGGAAATATTAGTTAACACATTGGATTACCTGTACCTTTCTAAGGGTTAGGTTGCTCGAAAATACATTCGAAAAGTGAGAGGGTTTAGATAAAAATATAAACTCAAAAAATTAAATTTGTTTTCTAAATGTATCAGATATTGGGCAATATTTTTTTGGACAGGCCTGGCTTGAATTGCATACCTAGTTCCCTAGTATTTTGCTATTGTAGAACTTTTGTTTTGTTGTTTATTTTAGTTAAAAATTTTTAATGTATTTTTAATTTGTTGAGAAATATTTATTTTAATGTTATTAGTGTATTTGATATCTTATATTTTTAAAATTTTTTTGTATTATAAATTATTTTTTAAAAAAATTATTATGAATTGAGTTGGATAAAAATTTAAGACCATTTTATGAACCGGACTAAATCCAGGTTTATCAATCGAACTTTGAACCCTCTATAACCAGGGGCGAAGCCAGAATAAATATTTAGGGGGGCTGGATAAAATTTTAATTTTTTTTATAGTTTATATCTTTATAATTTGTAAAGGATTAAATTAAATTTTTATAATTTTAAGGAAGGTAAAAGTGTAATTTTATTTTTATTAATTTAAAAATTTTAAAAAATTTAAAGACTAAAAAAATAAATTTATATTTTAGGGGCCGGGCCCATGCCAGCCCTGACTTTGCCCCTGTCTGTAACTACCTATCTATCCCTAATTAATCCATTATTTAATTCTCAATTTTACTTTTAACTTTTTGCATCCAACCTTTCTAGTTGTCAAACAACCAAATATTCTACCACGTCTTTTCAAATGATCTTTAACTTCTTGTAGTTAATATTTTAATTGAAGTTTTAACAAATTTTTATATTTTTTTCCATGTTGACTAATGTGAATCGACACACACATATATATATATATATATATATATATATATATATCTGTGTGTTGATTTTGGTGATTAGTTAAAAAAATATAATTAAAAATGTGTCAAGAACTAAATATTTCATGATTTATTTTCATGAATGTATTGAAAAATAAATATTAATTTGTTGTATAATAATATAGTAAAGATATGATATAATTAGAATTAATTATGTTTTTAGCTTTGTTCATGCAATAGAATAAATATGATTTAAAAATTATTATGCCTTTGTTATGATTCTATCTAACTCAAACTTTAATTAATGTGTTTTTAAGAAGTTAAAATTATAACAAAAAATAATTTTTAAAAATATGATTGGATTGATAATTAAAATATATCATATTTTAGAACCTTATGGATTGGCCTGATGGTCAAGATGTTTATCGCATCAAGTATGGCTTAAGTTCAAGTCGCGCTAGTTGCGTTGATGTTAGGGCTTTACCTTCCTCTTATAATTCACCAATATATGTCGATTGAGCTAATAATTTAATCGATTTAATTGATGATATATAAAGTAGATAAATTTTATTTAATTATTATTAAATGGATTGAATTCAGAAATCTAATCTTTTATATGAAGGAACCCATGTTGCTTCTTGGGCTTCATTACCATAAAAGGCTAGTCCAATTTCACTCCATTGAAAAAGTGTTATTTATTTCAATAAACCTCTAGAAAACCCAGCGGCGACCACCAGTTGCCGGATCCGAATCTTCCTTTGCTTAAAATTCAGCGTCAGTTTTCTTTTCATTAATTGTATATTTATTTCTTTGCTTATATATTGTTCCTGTTCTTTTTCTATCTATTCCTTGATTCCTAGAAGAAGAAGGTTTTAGTTTACGTAGGAAACCAACGAAAAGGGAAAAAAAAAGTGTTTTTCGAGGCAAAAAGCTTGTATTGTAAGAACAAAGATTCAATTTTTATCCTTTCAAAGTATTAATTTGATTGATTATTGTTTTTATCTATCTGGGTTTTTCTTGTTCTGTTGAATTATGGCTGCTTTTTTTTTTGGAATTTGGACTAAACTGATAGGGGAGAAAATTTTATTTCATGTTCATGGTATTTGTTTTCTTTTGGATGGTGGAAAGCTAAAAGGTAAAGAAATAAAATGGTGAAATATAGATTTGTTCTTGACTTATTTTTTAGAATAAATGGATATGAGGGTATGTGACTGCAGCTGAAGATCTTTGGCCTTTGTTTTGGAGTTTGGATCCTGGAAAAAGTTATTTAGCTTTAGGTGAAGATGAAATTATATACCATCACTCGATAGCAATGTTGAAATGCTTAGATACAAAGAGGAAAACTTGCATTTTAGTTTCAGTTACTCATTGTTATGTACTTCTAAATTACTCAAGGAATAAGTTACACAAATTTGATTTGCTTTGGAACTGTTACTTTGCTGGAATTTTATGTTATTAGTATTAGTGTTCAGTCGAATTGTATGATCGATTCTTATACGACCTAGTGGTCATCAGATACACTGCTTCAGAGAATTGGTTTAGTTTCAGGTTCTTATATTTTGCTTTCAGTATATATAACAAATTGATACTTATGTTTTAAGTCTTTGTGAAGTTTATTTGACATGTAAGAGAGAATGTTGGAGAAGCATAAAATGGTATTTCTATTTTGAACATTTCAAGCTTTCTTTTTTGGGTGATAATACCCCGGTACCAATATTATTCACTTGACCAGCTGTTTTCAGTATTTTTATACACAAACATGTCGTTTCTACCCAATGCATACATTACTTAAACTCTTCATTTTTGTTAAGGTATATATGTCCGACACTCATGTTTGATACATATTTGGATTTAGGTATCCACCAACATGTGAAAAAAACTTAGAAAAATTGAGCATGCTCTTGTTGGATATATACCCATATACTATACTCATTCCCGAGTCCAAGTAATATAGCCTGGTGCAGTTATAATCATGCTAGATAGGCTATTGTTATGTTGGTTGTGCTTTTGCTTTCACAATATTAATTAATTGGACAGCGTACAATATAAATTTGCAGATGTATTCGAACTTGAATGGCCGAAAAGGAAAAATAATTGACATTAGCTGCAGTTTGTTGTTGTAATATGATTCCTCATTCCTGTTATCACGGCCAATGTTGATTTTCTTCGACTTTGTGATGAAATTTCTTCATTTTCCTTGCGCATAAAACTTTGATTCTGTTTCACAGTACCTTGGAATCACTTACTTCCGGAGAAAATGGGTGGATTGCCTACACAAAATACATCTACGTTAGCTTTGCCCGGCTTGCAGCAAAATCAGGAATCAGCAAAATCAACAACCGGTGCAGAATCAAAGCCAAAGAAGAAAATTTGCTGCGCTTGCCCCGAGACAAAGAAGCTCAGAGATGAATGCATTGTACAGCACGGTGAAGAAGCTTGTGCAAAATGGATAGAAGCTCATCGTATATGCCTTCGCGCAGAGGGCTTCAATGTTTGAGATTTGATACGCAAAGTTTATAGAGTGAAAACATTTAGTTACAAAACCATTTACACATATATTATTTGAAAAATCTGGGAAATAAAGGACAGATACATTTTCTTGCCCTATTGGTGTTGGATTCATCCCAACTGTCAAATTTTCATGTATTTTCCTTTGTTATGAGGCTGTTTAGCCTTATCTAATCTCTTGGAACAGCCACAATACTTTCATTTGTAACTGGTTTTAGTTCAGACATTAATGGTGATAAAAATGCTTCATGTATATGTTGTTTCATCGAAGAGACAGAGATATATGTAGTAAGGATACTTCATTAACCAGATAAGGCCATAAGCATAGCCATTACATCATAGTAAAGGATACAAAGGTTAACTGACAGATAGAAGTCACCACACAAACTACAACAGACAAATTATTCAACCTTAAATTCATTATTTAGATCCCTATATATGCCATGATCTGAAGCATGACCATTGTATGTTGGCTTAGTGGCCACAGGTGCAGTCTGTGCAGCTGCAGCCAGTACCGCACTTGCACGTGCCATCGTTCTCAGCTGGAGCATCCATCACAACAGTGTTGAGGTAGCTGCAATTAGAACAACAGAACAGATTATATAATTAACATATCATTTCCCATATTTAAGTTTCTTGATTCTCCGATTATAATTAGGATCTATATAGCCTCTATTTTTCCAAAAGCATATATCATCCTCTAAATATTTGAGAAACTTGTATCTTGACACGTATAAACCAACATCCAACCGTCAACCCGAGCTCGAGTAACATAGTTATGGATGGTTCATATATAAAATTTGCAGAGATTCAGAGTGCTTGAAAAGCCAAAGTTTATACCTCTTCTCAGTCTCAATGATCATGGTGTTGCTGTTTCCCTTCCTGTAGGCATAGAAAAAGCACCAAAAAAAGGCCTTAGTTTTAATACCACACAACTTTGACATACAATAAACATGAAAAAAACAATATAACATACACAACAAGACATTGTTTCAGCTCGTTTAAGACATAGTTTCAAGCAATAACACAAGGGTAAAGGTAAGAGCATCATGGATTACTTACGTGCATTGGCTGCGGTCAGCGCAGTCACAGTTGCCGCACTTGTCAGACATGGTGAATGTGGGAAGTTTTTTGAAAGTGAAAACTTGGGGTTTTTGAGTTTTGTGTTAAGGTAGCTTATAAGATTGCAATGGAATGGGTTTAAGAGCATGGTGATGTATTTATAGATGGTGAAATGGGGGCAGTGCAGAGGGAGGAATAGGATAGTGGATATGTAAGTAAGGCCCACATAGGCATGAGAAAAGCACACGCCTCTCGAGGAAAAGGCATAAGGAATCTTCATAATGGAGGGCTTGTCTTCCTATCCTCCTCTCATGTCCATCTCATTTGTCTTTCTTTCTTTTATATGTATTATCTCCTTTAATTCAGTTTAGGTTAAATTAAAAATTGTTAGGTGAAGGTCAATGAATTCTTGGTAGATGGTATTCTTGGCTAAGGTCCCAAATTTTGAAATCTCGAGTTTGTATCCCACCATTTAGAATTGGGATGTGTGGATGTTCTTCTCACAGTTTTCTGTGTATATGTTTTGCGTGCATTTTATTCGATTATTTTTAAATTAGTTCAATTTTTGTTTGGTTCTTCTCTTGTGTATTATATTAGTTAAAAATTACATTATAATTAGATTGGTCTTATATTTATACTTATAATTTGTACATGTCTTGTACTTGTACTGGTGAAACTTTCAAAAAAATTGTTAGGTGAAGCTGAAAAGATTTTCAGAGACCAAAGAATATTTACAATATTATTTAAAGCTTTGATTGAGTTTATGTTACCCATTAACTAGGTCTCCATTCATTTGTAAAATTATCAAAAGCTCATTATTATTATTATTATTATTATTATTATTATTATTATTATTATTATTATTATATACAATCAAGAAAAATACATGCACATGATGAGATTTGAACCCAAAACATTTGAATTTGTAACATAAAGTTTTTTTTTATTTCCATTGTATGTATATATAAATGTTTAAAGTAAAAAAAATAAAATAATTATAAAATATATTTTATTTTATTTTTTTAGTGAGCTAAAAGTGGAGAACAAAACCCTAACAGTAATGTGACTAGCGCGACCATTATAAGAATATTTAAAAAAATCAAGTGTTATGAGTTAGATCGACTTTGGCTAACAATTCTTTTTCCTCTCAATCTTGATTTAATTCGATGATGAACAATCTAAGTGTAAGAAATATTAAATTTAATATTAATATTACAAATAATATATAATTTTTTCATAATAAAATATGAAGTTTAAAGTTTTATAGTTAATTAAAAAATCTATAATATTAGTAAAATAACTAAAATAGGCATATAATTATTTTATGTTATAAAAAGCCTTAACATTACATGCATTAAAAAATTGCAAAACTTGTATTAGATATTGGAATGATGTATTCATTTTATTCTTATTTATAAACATATAATGAAAAAAAGTAATACCATAATTAATGTAAATAAATTTATTTAATTGATTAAAAAGGTAATAAATATATTATCTAATAAAATCAATGATATTTAAACTAAAAAGTTACTAAATTTCTTATTCCATTTAACAAAAAAAATCAAACTAAAAACTTTTGGAGGTGAAACATAATTTACCATTTTTAGATGATTTGTTTAAAGAACTAAAATATAATTTTACAAAAAATTTATCAGTTACCATTGTTGTTATTGCAACATGTAATAGGACCTACGTTTTAAGTGCGTTTAAGTGGGTATCATCTTCCAATTTAAAAGTTTGAGAAAAATTATGGGTTTAAATATAATATGCATTTAAACCGCGCTAAAATCTATGTTCTCTTACATGTTATAATAATAGCTATGTCAAATAAACTAAATCTCAATTATGCGTGTACTTATGTTTTTAATATTCAAATTTATGGTTTTTTAATTTTTTTAAAATATGAAATAAAAAATATAAAAAAATAGACGAGATAATAAATTATTTAACAGGACAAATGATTGTTTAAAACCAAAATCAAAATGGACACCTCCAACCAGATGCGGATTTAGGGAGGGCTGGCAGGGGCCTCGGACCCCTAAAATGTAAAATTTTATTTAGGTCATTAAAATTTTTTAAAAATTTTAAATTATTAAATGTAAAATTACACTTTACTTCACCCCTCTAAAAATTTGTTTTCGCTTCACCCTTACCTTCAACCATCACCATCAAAATCTTGGCTCTTCTTAGTGGTCCTTTATTAGAGAAATTGGAGATATATGTCAAGATTCTTATGTATTTCTTTTCAAGATTGATAGGAAATTTCTTGATGCTATTGTCAAAAAGTTGTAAGACAGAAAATGGTAATCTATGAAAAAAATAAAAGAAGCTTTCAATTTTAGTTTGTCACAGCATTTAAAATTTTATTTATTTTGAGCATATATATATATATATATACCTATATATATATATATATATTTGTATAAGCATAATGTAAGTGGCAGTTAAATCATTCATGATTACATGCTTTGATAAAAAATATTTGTGGGTTGAGAATCTTATATCTCATCACCTCTATTTTATTTTGTTTTTTTAGAGCAAATTTATTTAAATTTAAATTTCCTTTTTCTTTTTAGTGGAATAAAGTTGACTGAACACTTACATATTTTTCAGAATTTCCCATATGTTGGATAACACTTTGGTTTGCTATGTCAAAAAAAGAATAAATTCATTTTTATATTATATATGTCTAGTTGCTTGATCAAGTGAATAACTTATAATAAAAAAATAGAGAATAGATTATATGAAAATGTAATTCTACGTCATTTTTATCCTTTTTTAATAAGAGAATGACAAATCAAATTTTTAGTTTTTTTCTTCTTGAAAAAAAATCAAATCTAACTAAAATGCTAAAAATCAATAGGAAAAAATCTGATTTGTCATTCTCTTATTGGAAAGGGATACTGATGATATGGAATCAGAATTTTATATAATCATTTCTCAAGAAGAATATGGCATAATCTTTAATATTATTATTTTGATGAATTTTTATTAATTTATTAAAATTCTGGAAATGAGTATTCAAGTCCCTACAACTTTTTTTTTTTGGCTTCTTTAAATTACAAAAAGAAAAACTAAAAAGTAAAATGATACTAATTTAAAACATAAAAGATATATTTTCCCTTGTTCTTGATGAAATAATTTTTTAAATAAATAAATAAATAAAATAAAGATAAATTTTTAAAAAAAATTCCCTATCAAGATCATGCATGTTTCTCCCACTTTCCATATGCCTCTAAGAGTGTAGGTCATTGGTATCTCTATTCCCCCACGAAAATTATTTGGCATAAAGGACCTTAAATATTCACCATCCAAATGTAAGGCATCTCCCTTTGAAACACTGAAAGAGAATGTGTATATATGTATATATCTTGATAAGATTTGTTGATGCTAGAATTGAGTCCCATTAATTTTTCAGAATTATCATCTAAAATTTTATTTAATTTAACACATTAAATCAATTGTATCGGTTGTAATAAAATTATACTCATATGCATATTTTGATCTAAATCCGAATTTTCAAAAAAATAATTTTGATTTATGTTTTTGTGACACAACCCATATCCTATAAAATAGATTGAATCATGATACTAAATAATTTTATAATGATGATATATCTCGGGTCGACCCGAATTTAATTTAAAAAAATATTTCTTTTTAAAAATTGAAATTTAATTATAAAATATATAAAATATTAATTAAAAATATTTTTTAAATATTTTTTAAGTTTTGAACAGAAAAATGGGTTGTTTGGGCTGGTGATATTAAATTTGGAAGGTGTCTAAATCATTCATATTTATGAGAAAAATGAAATAAAAAATAAAAAGGAAATAAAAAAGAGAGAGAATAAAACCAATGATGAAAGAAATAGGTAGGAGTGTAAATTACTCCAATTTCTCCTATAAGTTTATCTTTTGAAGTGGATTGCCAATAATTACAAACCAAAGACCTTATTGATAGTGGATTATGGCAATTGCTTCTTCAATTTGCCAATGTTACATTTGGATAATTTTTTCTTTTCAGATATGCGGTTTCCTTCCTCACTAATAACTTTCCTTTCTCTTTCTCACATTACATGTCCATATCAAATTTTGTTGGATAGTGTGAAAAAAATCAATTTTTTGATAGTATGATGATTGGTTTATATTTTGTATTGATTTGAATTTATTATGATTATATTGTATTTATATTTATAAACTCTCAAAAAAAGAATTGCACGCTTGAAGCTCTCTTTGAATCCCACAATTAGATTACTTATTTATAAACTCGCAAAACTTCAACTCTAAATAAGAGATAGTGAGATGATTATAGGATTTATTTGTTGATCACCATATTAATTATCAACAAAATAACCTTCAATTATCACCAAATTGTGTGCATTGAACTCAAAGTCTTTACTTTGCTCGATAATTATCAAATAGATATAAAGTGAATGATATATTGTGTCAAAACTGACATCTTTCAAATCAATATTAGGTACAATTGTAAGTTCAATCAAAATTTACTTTTAAATTAAAATAAGTTGGTATAATTATTCTCAAAATATTAATTAATTAATTAAAATAATAAAAAAATTTCTCAACTTAAATCTAATTCCATCAAAGTCATGATAACTTAAATCTCAGTTCCACTAAAAGTACCATGATTGATCTCCCATTATAAACCATTGAAAGTAACTTAGATTTATGCTTTTTTCCAATGACCTTGTCATTTGTATGCTTACTCTTATAGGATATCCTTAATCCATTCGGATTAAAATCCGTTGGCCTAATTTGATCTTATGTTGTCTCATGGTTACCATTACATCTTTCATGGTGAAAAAAAATAATTGCTAACAAATAGTAATGATAATTATTCATTCTAGACGTATGGCCTACGACCAAGTTCCTTTTTCGTAATTCATGTAATGCCAATGTGAGAATACCATTTACTCTTTAATCGAGCTATGAATTCCACTATTGTAGGTTAAGTCATGTCATACATAAGTCATGCATCCAATGTACTAACTTTTGGCTTTGATATCAATGGAGCATTGACTTTCAATACATCGAAGTACATGAGTTAGGTACTAGGGGTGAGTATTCGATCGAATCGAGTCGAATCAAGTAAAAAAAATTTAAGTTTGTTGAGTTGACGAATCCTATTTTAGTAACTAAACTCAATTTGAATTTTTTTCGAATCGAATCAAATCTAGTCAAATAATTTTGAGTCAACTCGAGTCGAGTTAACAAATTTAATTATTTATACTCAATGTTGCATTTACATGGATCGATTTTTTAACTAGTAGACGAAATAAAAAGATTATTTAACTACATAAACAATACAATTGTTTTGTCTTTTAACTTAATGGGTCAATATTTATCAAAATAACGTAGTTTTACCTTTTAGCTTAATGGTTTTGACTTTTAACTTTTAAAAAAGTAAACATTTATCAAAAAGACGTAGTTTTTCCTTTTCTTATTCGGATTTTCGGATAACTTGAATTGTGTAATTCATATTCAAGGTTAAACCAAAAAACTTAATTTTTTATTCGAGTTGATCCGAATAACTTAATTAACTCAAATAACTCGAACAATTTAATTCAAAATTAAATTTTTTATCGATTTTTTCGAATCAAATTAGATTTTGCTCACCCCTATTAGGTACACATGGTTAGTCACTTACTCAGCATCGAGGTAAGTCACACCATGAGCGTCATAAGTGAATAAATCCATAAATAGATCCAATATAAATTCTATTATTGGGTCCAGTCCAATGTATTGTCAATTTAGACAATCACATCTATGTCTATTTACGGGAGTCAACTTCTACGATACTCATGATAAAGTGTCTCCCCAATTGGATTTATAGACAAAATCATAGTCCCTATAAATCTATTTCTCATTTTGATTCTCATGGATTACTAATATAAGTTTGTCTTCTCGCATCATATTCCTACCATATAATGCGACTTAATATTAGTTAAACCTTTAGGTAATCAATAAGTGAATATTTGCTTATTCATTTTGCTTTTTATGCAAAACTATTGAGGACAATTATACAAAGATTAATGATGAAATTGTATTTATTTAATCAATTTAAAAATTACAAGTAGAATGACAAAAACCAGAACTCAAAATCCTAGCATTCTTGATTTGGCAGTAAAAGTCATATAGTTGCTATTCTTCAAACTCAGTTCCTTCAATTTCTGAATCATCACTCCATGTGACGTAAATGAATTTATTTTTACCGGTGTCGGCACACTCAAGTTTAATTAGCATGCTCATAACATCTACATTCATGGCATTGAATTTCTTTCTTCTTATTTCTGTTTTCTACCATAACTCTTTTGTCTTTACCATTATACTTTTGAACAATTTTACTGAAGTTCATTATAAGAAGAGATAATTGTTCTTGAAACTCGTCAATAGAGGTAGTTGTGCCATCAAATGTGTCAACGCCAACTTTCACATTAAAAGCTATGCCCTTATTCTACATGACTTTGGCTTTTCGAGCTTCCACTAGGTTTATTTCAAAAGTCTGTAATGAACCTATTGGTTCATTTGCACGCATAGTGCTGTCAACTGTGGCCTCTTTAATGGTGTCACCTTAATTGCAAACTTCTTGAGCAGCAAACCTAATATCTTTCGAATTATTTCACTTAAAAATATTCATTGTCAATAATTAATTATGTCACAAAATTTAGCATAAAATTTAGAGATGGTCTCATAATCAAACATTTGTAAAGATTCAAACCTGGTGATAAGCATCTGAAGTTTTGATAACTTGACTCAATTCCTTCATAGGTGGTTTAAAGATATTCCATACTATACGAGCCAAAATATATTTTTGAAGTCCTTCTAAATTCATGTTGCTCTACCCTACTGAAATAGCATACAATGCTTTTGAATTGAAATTCACTACTTTATATTCTTTAGAGATCCAGGTAGCTTCAGGTTTTGGGTTACGTACACTATTTTTTTAGTGTAATGTGGCTCTCATCTAATTAGAATTGATCATCATGCTTTCTCACCAATGGATTTCAGAAGAACCCTTATTTTTGCTTTCCAACAACTATAATTAGATCTATCCAAGAGTGATCGACGTACAATCTATCCACTTTCTTTCAAACATTTCCTTACATGACTATCATATGTAAGATCTCATAAAATGCTTTATGTGTATGGCTTTGATACCAATTGAAAATGCAACATTATAAAAAGTTGTGTCAAAAGTTATAGGTACATTGAGTGGCACACAAACACAAAAAGAATGAAAATTCAAAAAATAGAAAGTTGTTTACGTAGTTTGATTTTAATCTAATCTACATTTTCAAAGCTTTGTCTAGAGAAGAATTCCATTACTGAATCTCATGCTACAAGAATTAATTTAAGCTAATCTATCCTAATCCTTAAATAATTGCAGCCCCATCAAAGTACATTTAGTATAAACTCAACCTCGCTAAAAATTGAAAACAAATCACTTAAAGGTGAATAAAACACATAAAATGCTCGAACTCAATTGTTGTGCTTCTAGATTTCTCCCAATCTTACGACTACATTGCTTATTTACAGGCTTACAAGACTTCAGCTCCAAACAAGAAATAAATGAGATGAACATATTATTTCGTTCTTGATTTTTACCATATTAATTATCAATAAGATACCCACAATAATTTTCAATTAATCACAAATTTAATAACCAAATACTCTTCAAATAATGTTTAGCCGAAAAATTCTCTATCTTATTAGCCATGACTTTTTTTATATGCTTATCATAATCCATCAGAGTAGGTTTGACCCGTTAGGACTGTATGAATTGAAGTCTTTACTTTCCTCAAATTACATCTTGAGAATTATCAGATAAATCATTGTAATGTTGCTGTCAACTAAATTGAATGATATACTGTGTCAAATTGAATTGAATTGAATCAAAGCAGCGCAAATCTGCCTTATATGTATGGAAAGAGATACATATGCAACCATGCTGCAGCCTGTGCATAAACACATTTCATTTGTGAATATTTTGAGTGAGTTTAGACAAAATATTAAATCTATTAAACAAGTTTAGAGAAAACATAAAACACTTCAATATTTAACTTGAAAGCTTGACTCAAATTATATAATCATATACGAGGAGAGATTCACTTGCAATGATATCAAAATTAAAGTGATTATACACATTTCCTTTAACTTTTTATACAATCAATATTTTAGAAATCCAACCGTTGAAATTATGAAGATATTTATACTTGACATACATGTAAATTTTTGAGTTGATTTGATATCTTTATCATATTGATCTAAAATATTGTCTATATTAATATATATTTAACCGTTGAAAGTTTTTCTCATAAAATGGGTAGTTAGACATTTTTAAATTATGTCAAACTTGACATACATGATCTACATAAATGAAGAATGAAATTCAATGGTTAGATTGTTAAAATATTAATCATATAAAAATTACGAAAAAGTATAAAATCGCTTTAATTTTATACATACGTAAATGGATCATTCTCATCATATATTATTTTTATTATTTGTATATATCATATTATTGATCTTGTTTAACTTTGATATGATTTAACATTTTGTTTTCAGATAACTATCAAATTAATATTACAAATTTGAAAAAAAAAGCTTAAAATAGTATGAATAAATCTAAAACCACTTACATCAATCATGAAAATGAAGTGAAAATTAATTTAAATCATATCTAAAATATAAATAAATTAGTTTTCAAATTAGGGTTCTTGGCATCAATAAGTAACCCTCCAAATAGGCAAATAATCTCATTGTTATGATACAATAGTTTTCAAAGCATATAGGCATGTTGATATCAGCTTTTAAGAAATTTACTACTGGTTGGAAGCCAAGCACCTGAGATGTTTTCAACCACATTTTATATCATTTGATGAGTTCAATTTTGTGGATATGGATTTAAGAAATTTGAGCATGGAAATGGGGGAGATGGGCAAGCAACTAGGGTTTTCTATGTTGAGATTTGAGAGTGAGGGTTTTCAATCTCTTACTTCATTGTATAAATATATATATGTTTGAGCAATTACAAATGATAAAATCAAACAATATGACAATAACATATGATGAAAATTCGAAAGCTCACGTATATAATTCTACATAGTAAATTTTGAATCTTAGTATTTAGGATTCAAGATTTCCGCCTTTACTAACAATGCTATGACCTCATTAATATATTATAATTATTTGTAAATGTCAAATTAATATAATGAAAAAAATGAAAGAAAACCTTGTCTCTTTTTGATACAATGCCTATAATTACTTATAACCCATTTCCAATTCTTAAATAGAAGGAGAACTCTTTTTAGCACACTTGTTCTCCTGCACTAACAATAATATAAATACCAATCGAGCTAAGTCTCATTCTAAATAATCTAGTTTTAATTATTCTTTAAACTTCATTTTCTGATTTTATTATAGGGGGAATTATGTTTTTACAAGGTTAGTCTAGTTTGATGTTTATCTTATTTTTTGATAGTAAAGAAACTGGAAAAGCAATTTCAATAAAAAAATTAAGACAAAACAATATTAGAATTATTTTAATCTTCCATCAATAAACTCAACACTGAAATTGGGACCATCTCAATTATTGGCATACTGATGGTACCAACAACCAGTATCTCGGCCATGTCAATCTTTAATATAATAAATTTGTTCTAGTTTAATGTTAATTTGTTTTGAATTTTTGACTTAATTTCAAATTGTTGGAATTTTTAATTAGTAATTTGATATTTAAATCTAATGGGATAGTTTTCTAATTTGGCTTAAGACTCAAACTCACGTGACACGTGATTCAAAAAATAAGCTTACGTGACACGTAAGAACATTGAGTACCAAAGGAAGGAGCTGATTATATATTAGCTAGGCGCTAAGCCGTAATGTCTTTTTAAGAAGGTAAAGGGAAAAAATATATTGTTTTATTTGTATAATCACTGAGAAGGGAGCAGGTAAGAAGCCGCCGTCGCCGCCGTCGACTCGGCTAACAAATTATAATTATTTCTTAATTCTTTATTTTGTTTTGTTTGATTAATTAAAAAAGTATTTCTATAATGATTTTCTCCTGCACTTTCTTTAATTTTCTCACTGTCCAAACAGGTTGGACCCGGCTGCTTCTTTTTGTGTTTTTCTGAATTCCAGTTCCTTAATGGACCCCGAAGTGATCAAGATTCCTCCTCCGATTCCTCTCTCTGTTAAGTCTAAAAATAAACAGGTCACCCCAAGCAAACTCGTCTGTTTTTCATTTTTAATTTCGCTCCCATTTTTTGAACTTCATTCTATAAAAATGTTTTTTTTTTTTTTTGGAATTTTGAATTCGAATAGACACAGTGATCGCTTCCTTTGTTACTTTTGTTATTGGAATTTTGTTTGATCGGTTCATTTTCAACTTTTGATTGATTTTACTTTTGTTTTGGATCATTTTTTTAGTATTTACAGTGAAAACTTATGAGTTCACTTGTTTTACCCATTGGTATGTAAAACTATTGGAAATTTAATTTCGTTTTAACTTGGAATTTTGTGGATTAGTTACTCTTTGTTGGTGGGGGTTATAGAATGACCACATTTGTAGTAGTATTATATGTTCTTTTAATAACCAGAAGACGATAATCAACATAGATGTAGATGTTTGAAGTCAATATAATTGGCTTCAAGCTCATTTGTTAATTCTCAATTGTGGATTGGTATATAATCAGGCAGCTTCTTAGGGCTTCTTTACATTTTTAGTTTCAGCTAACCGAGATCAATCACTAATAAAATTCTGAAGATGGTATTTGGTCTTTAATTAGGTACGAATTAAGTTCTGATACTGATAATGTATGTAATTGATACGTGCATTATCTTGGTTGATTGTGTAATGAGCTTAATGTTGGATATGATCTTATGCCTTCATCTGAAAGTGGGAAAGAGAGCACACCAGGTGGTTATTTTATCATGAAGCATTGACATAGATTGTATAAAGTTTTGGAAAAGCATTCCTGTTGATGACTCTATTATTTCAAGATTAAGGTTGGTTTTGATATAAATTAACTTTTGTAGATACACAAAACCACAAATCTAGCTATTCAGCACAAAGAAACATCTAACATATTATACAAAAAGAGTCTTCCTCATCTTTGAGAAATATCTTCTGTATCTCAGGGTTACTAAAACCTTTCTGTTTCATATCTTGGCAGGTTGCTACTCATGAAGTAATTGATGTTGATAACAATGAAGATTCAACCGACACAATGATCCTTGATGAGGTAGTTGATATACAGAGCAAAGGGAAGGCTATAAAAAGTAGCTCTGGTGTTCGCTCTGTTATTAAAGCTGAAGTATGTGAAAGATTGGATTGTTCTTGCAGTTGTTGCTGTTTATCGTGCCTGGTATTAAATTTAATGATGCACATTTGGACTTATCATTTTGTTATTTACTTTTTCCCTATTTTTTCTTTACAGGATTTTGTGTCTAAATCTCTTGGTTTGATAAACAAGGTTAAACCTCCTAAGCATTCTATCCAAGGATCACAAAATATATCTAACCTTGATTTCAATTTGGCCTCTAGTGATGAGCTTTTTTATACAAATTACATTAATGATTTCATGGATGCCGGTAAGTATGCCATGTTGCAAGAACATTTTGATGGTGTTGAGCTTCCTGCTGGAGAAGATACATCAATCCCATGGTTTGAAAATATGACCATTGAGGTTCCTGATGGATTAGAGGCATCCATCCCATGGTTTGAAAATATTTCAGAGAGTAAAAAGAAAACTTCTCATGGAACCATCTCATCGACTACTAATGCAAATGACAGTTTACCTTTCTTGTGGTTACAAGATCCTGCTCATATCAATATGAATGCAGCTTCAGTTAGTAATTCAAGTTCCCTGACCCCGGATGATCCTTTGAGTCATTCTCCTGGTGTAGCAAATCTATCTTCACCTTCGTTATTTTCTCAAATTCTTCAAAGTCAGAATTCTGCTACTTCACAAACTATATCTAGTATTCAAGATCTTCCAGTTGTGCATCTGCCTGATTTAACTAATGGTAATAATGCAAGTCACCACATAGAAATGATATTATCTCATGCAATCATGTCCCCTGTAGATGCACCAAATCACACTGTGGTTGCAGAACCATCCTCACCTTTTTGGTTACCCGTGGTGACTCCGGAACAATTTTTCAGTAAGCATAGTATCTATTCAAGTTTTCCTGATCTAGTTCATGGCGCATATATAACTCCTGAAGAAGTGGCAGACATTAGAAATCAGAAAAATGTAGATGAAGAAGCTATCCTCAGTAAGCTCCGACTTTTTAAACAGTTTGATACTGTTGAAGATTTTTCTGATCATCACTATGCTTCCAGTGGTGCTTCAACAAAGCAGGTGACTAGCTTTTCCAGATATACTCGGGTCTTCTGTTTCTCTATTTTTATATTCTTAATTTTTCATCCGATAAACTTGGTTTCTGTTTATTCTATTTTTGATAGCCACCGAAGAATTGGTCAAAGAAGATTCAGGAGGAGTGGAAAATACTTGAGAAGGATTTGCCAGGTGAGTTTTAGCATTACATTCTTCTCTGGGAGAATTTTCATTTGATTTCTTGTTATTTCTTTTCTCAATCCTGTTTCAATAAATCTGTGTTTTAGTAATCCTGCAAACTTGGATTGTGACTCAAAATGCATATTAAGTTTTCGATGCAAAATTAAACAGTTCAGACCTTTGACTGTGATTTTAACAATTTTCTATTCTGCTGATGAAATGTATAAATAATACTTTGTTTTTCTTATTTTATCTTATTTTTATTGTTTCAACAGATACTATTTTTGTTAGGGTTTATGAATCAAGAATGGATCTCCTAAGGGCTGTAATTATTGGAGTAGAGGGCACTCCTTACCATGATGGTCTCTTCTTCTTTGATGTTTTCTTCCCTGCTAGCTATCCTAAAGAACCACCAGTATGTAATTAAGGGTTATGAATTTGAAATATTAACTTGCATCTTAATGTGATATCTGGTGTTCATGTTTGGTCCGATGACTAGGAAATTGCTTGTTTCAGCATGTTTACTATCACTCTGGCGGACTTCGACTCAACCCAAATTTGTATGACTGTGGGAAAGTTTGCCTTAGTCTTCTTAACACCTGGTCTGGTAAAAAGAACGAGAGATGGATACCTGGCATGTCAACTATGCTCCAAGTTCTGGTATCTATTCAAGCTCTAATCTTGAATCAGAAGCCTTACTTTAATGAGCCAGGTTGGGAACGTCTTAGTGGCACACCAAAAGGTGAATTAATGTCCAGGCAATACAATGAAGAGACATTTATCTTGTCACTAAAGACAATGATCTATTCAATGAGGAGGCCTCCAAAGGTAAGCTGAAAGAATTATTGATATCAATTTCAATGATAACATATGGGAGTTGGAATGTAATTAATTACCCTTGCTTCTCTTTGGCTTAAAATTCTTATGAAAATCCTGTTTGGCTGCAGCATTTTGAGGACTTTGTTGTCGGCCATTTCTACACGCGTGCTCATGATATTCTTGTGGCATGCAAAGCATATATGGATGGGGCTCAGGTAGGTTGCCTGGTAAAAGGTGGTATCCAAGATGTCGAAGAAGGTGAGAAGAGTTGCTCACCGAAGTTTAAGGTCTCCATGGCTGGATGCGTAAATATGCTCGTGAAAGAATTTACGGTTTTGGGAGTCAAGGATTGTGAGAAATTCCTTGTTGCCCCTGAATCTCGAAATAATGGAGTTAATAGTACGCCCATGGCTGCTGCAAATATGAACTAGCTTTTGAAACCAAAAATTCTGAAAACTTCGCCAGAATGGTTTTTATTTATAAATTTTGCACAGAAGTTTAATTGATTTGTTATCAAGTAGTTGAGGAATGTAACTTCTGCTTTCATTCATAGGCTGCTTAGAGATAGTTTTGACGTTGTACATTGATGTATATAACGATGGGGTTATGCAGTAAATATACTGTCAAATAATCTTTTTTTTGTTAAAGATAAAAATATAAATAAAATTAAATAAAAACGAAATATGTAAATAAATATTGGATTTTGGATATTTGAACCTGTTATTTTGAAAATAGAATGGACTTGATACTCTTTGAACCAAAATCAATACAGATTTCTCAATCCTTCTAAAGTTTTCATGATATATCTTTAGAAAAACAAATATTTTATTACCATTTCATATGTAGTTTTTGGATCAATGCTTTCACACTGTTGGCTTATCTTTTGCAGGTTTCTGTAAAAACCAAAGTGGAAGGAGTTTGTATCGAAGTCTACCTTGATCTTCATGCTGTCTTTATGTGTGCCGAAAGTAATCCGTATTCGACATTTGTGTTAGACACTTTGTTCAGATATGAATACGTACTGACATTTGTTTGAGTTTGGATATCATACAAATATGATGAGAATAAAGGAGTTTTTTTTTTTTTTGGTTTTGTTTTGAATGCAAGATGGGGCGGACTGCTCCATGCAAAAATGCCAGTTCTGCCGGCAAAATACTTGATAGGATATATTCAATCACTTAAAGACAAATTTCAAGAATAAATTAGAGCTTCGCAATAGCATAGCTGATTGTTTCTTCATCTTTGATGCTCCAATGTCTATGAAACCTTCAATAATGATACGGATTTGTAAGCTCACAGTCTTCTTTTTGTTCATTAGTTTTTCTGCACAATCTCTGTCAGTTGCTGAGATTGTATTTGAAGAATCCAATGATGATGAGAGTAAAGCTTTCCAATCTGCCATTACTGAAGTGAATGTATACAGTGAAAGTGAAAGTGAAGTCGCTTACTCTGATTACTGCTCTTCAGTTGTTCCTGAATCAGTCACCAGCTCTAAAGCTTACACTGAGAGTTTTGGAGCATTTGATGGATATGAAACTGGTTATTACATTGGTGGAAATGGAATTCTCAACCCAAAGATCAACACAATCTCGAATTCCTTCTCATTTGAAACTAGATATGTGTCTAAAACTGTTGCAGATGGTGTGTGGAAGATTGAGGGAAGCTTGATGTTCTACGAATCATATGATCCGATACCAAGTCCATTTCATTTGAAACTCCATGGATTCTGGTCTGAATTTTCTGGGAATCTCTGTATGGTTGGAACAGGTTCTGCTTACTCCAAACAGGGTAATCTGCTAACTCCTGCTGCAGTTTTCAGGCTTAGAAATCTCAGGAATTCGAGTAACATCACTACTTTGATTACTGGAACTTTAGAGAGTCTAAGTTCTAGTGATTGGGTGAACTACTTTGAACCAATTTCTGTAGTCATGTTTCCTTTGTTGAATTATGAGTACACTTCTGACTTCAGAGAGTTTACACATCAGTTTTCTGGTGAAAGAGATGGCCTGAAGAATTTGGCATTCAATGAACTTCCAAGTGGAAGATTTTGTTCAATGATAATGGGCCATGTAAATGAATTTAAACTGCAGTACACAAGGGACTGCAGTTCTGGAAAGCAAACTTGCCTTCCATTTGTTCGGTTGAATGGCTATTTGCCTCATTTTCTGTCATTTTCAAGCATTAGGTGTTCAGAGGTTGAAAGGAGAATTCGGGTTTTGATAGAATTTAGAAACACTAGCCATGTCGGAAAATACCCTTTTTTCAATCCCAACACAACATTGATTGGAGAAGGAACATGGGATGATAGGGAAAACCAGCTGTTCGTTCTTGTTTGTCGGTTTTTAGACATTGGAGAATCTTGGTCTAACGCTCATGTTGGTGACTGCACAACAAGGTTGAGCTTTAGATTCCCAGCAATCTTGTCTATCAGAGAGACTAGCAGTGCAATGGGGCAAATTTGGACCACAAAAACTGCAAATGATTCTGGTTACTTTGATAGGACCATATTCCAAAGCACCGGGAATCATATGGTGGGAGTTCCTGGTTTGAAGTATGAATACACTGAATTTAACAGAGTAAAGAATCTATGCCTGAGAAATGTGCAGCTGCTCCGAAACAAGGGACAAAGATACCCGAGTGGGCATTCCACTGACTTGAAATTTGACATGTTGGTTAAAAGTTCACCGAATAAACATGGATGGGGTTCTGCAGATCCTCTCGCCATCGGCTATCAGTTATACAAGCCTTATTTGTTTATGATGGATCTTCCTGGCACCATGCAGGAAAGAGCAGTGCCTGTAAGGCTTATGAATGTTAGCTATGAAGTGAGCATCACATTGCAAACTCCTATAGATGCAGCTAATGGAGTTTATGTTTCTTACATTGAAGAGAAAGTGGAGATTACAGCTGAAGGGATTTATGATTCTGAAACTGGAAAGTTGTGTATGGTTGGTTGCAGAAAGTTGGGATCTGATAACCAAGTGTTCGAAAATGCTTCTGTGGACTGTGAAATTCTTTTGAACTTTGAGTTTTCTCCATTAAAACCAAATCAAATTGGAGGATATATCACAGGAAGCATCGAAAGCACCTGGAAAAGTTCTGATCTTCTTAAATTTGATCGTTTAGAGGTGTATTCTGCTATCTACAAGACCGATCAACGAAAAAGTTCGATTTGGACAATGGATCATGAGACTACAAAGGTTCTATTATCTAACACATTAATGTGCATCTTTGTAGGATTGCAGCTTTATTATGTGCAGAATAAACCAAACGTACTCCCTTCCATTTCACTTGTTATGCTTGTGATTCTTACCTTGGGCCACATGGCTCCTCTTGCACTAGACTATGAAACCTTGCGCTCAAACAAGCAACATGGGAACATGGTTTCGCCGCACAATGGTGGATTGATTGAATTAAATGAAGTGATTGTGATGGTAGTTATGGTGGTTGCTTTCTTACTACTACTTCGCCTTCTGCAATTAACAGCCTCAGCTAGATCGCGTGACAGCAACCGGAAGTCCTTGCGGTTTGCGGAAGAAATGACCGTAATTGTGATTGCATTTCTATATGCTGCTGGGGCCAAATTTACTCTGCTTGTTGCCAGGGAGAAGCGTAGACTGGATGTTGCATTGCTTTACTCTTCATCCGTCAAATACTGGCATCATTCCATCTACAATGACTTCAAATCATATGCAAGTTTAATCTTGGACGGCTTTCTTTTGCCTCAGATACTTCTCAACATGTTCTCAAACTCCAAACAGAAGGCTCTCAGTTGTTCATTCTATATTGGGACCACTTTTGTTCGATTGCTACCACATGCATATGATCTTTATTGCAATCTCAACTCTGTTTATTACAGCATGTTACAGGTTTCCGTGAGTCCTCACCGGTGTTTTGTCTCTGCTGCTTGGGATGTTACAATATTTTGGGGCCTCCTCCTGCTTGCTGCAATCATTTACTTGCAGCAAAAGTTTGATAGTCATTGCATTCTTCCATCCAGATTTAGACACTTGGAATCATATTCTGAGGAGTTCCATTCGTAACCAAATCGTGAAGTCTGAGGGAAACTGGGTGCGGCTCTCTTCCCTTACTTCTCAATACATTATTGATTACTATTTTAAAGTAAGAATTTTACTCTTAACGAGTGATTCATAGGTGTGAATGGTAAATAATGAATGTGTAGAAAGGTAATGGAATGGATCTTAGCTCATCCTGAATATAGTGTTTCCTAATTACTGTTTTGAAATAATTATGAAGCAGAAAAGAAAGGAAAGATCTATGTATTTGTATAAGAAAAAAGTACATATAATACATGCTATTGTATTTTTATTATCCGTGGAGGATAGGATAGACCCACCCCACAGCTAGGGGTAGGAATAAAGCCAAATAATTTTCCATTGAGAAATTCGCTATCTATTCGTGAGGAATTGGCTGGTATTTGCAATGAGATGGTATTTAATATTTGTTATATTTTATTCTTATTTTTCTGAAAGAATTATATATCCATAACATCTTATATTATTTACATAATGATAAATTTAACTTTTCATATTTACAGTTTTTATCAATTTGATCCTTAATTCTTTTTCTAAGTTAAATTTAGCCTTTAGCATTTCAAAAAATAGTCAATTTTTTTTTTTTTTTTTAAATTGAAACGATGATTAACACATTATCTTTTTTTAACATTGTTGGTGTTGCAACTCGTTTGGAAGTCTGTGTATACATCATGCTAACATAATATGGTTTGTCTTATATATTACTAAGTCAACAAATATTTCGAAAACTATAAGAATAAAAAAATAAATTAAATTAAAATTAAAAGAAATATAAAATATCATAGGAATTAAATTTTTTTTAGCATGAAGTACATGTAAATTGTCATATGGGTTGTGTTTAAAATTTTAACATTTTAGTTAGTATTATTGTTAAAGAAAATATCATTTTGATTCTTTTTTAAAAGGTTGATGGTTTAATTTAATTTTTTTTAAAAGATTGAAGATCAAATTTAAATAAAAAAATAAGGGCCAAAGTAATTAAAAATGTAAATACTAAGTACTAAAAAAAAGAATACTAGTTGGTGTTGAACATATGTATAAGCACAAAATTTTCAAGTTAATTACAAAGATTATATCTCATTTATTGTTGTTAAAGGTGACAACAAACAGCAGTATGTATGTTACCGGGATGAAATACAACAGCTACAAATGTACGTATGTTGTCCGGATGAAGTATGTTTTTGTAACAAGCGACTTGTATTTGACTTGACAGAAATCTTCTTTGAAAATAGAGTTGGTGAAGTACTATCCAGTTTTAGATAGGTCCTGGGTTATCATTAGATTGCATTTAATGTTTGTTAACTTCTTCAAGTTAAAAATATTTTTGTTCCCATGTATTTGCTATATATATGTACATCTTTTTAATGAATGAAATATGAGGAGAGTATTGATACAATTTTGTTCTCTCAATTTCTCATCCCTTTTGCTTCTGTTCGGTTGCAACTCTCAGGTCCTTGAATCTCAAATTTACTTCATACTTTATCCGGAATTATTACTTTGTTGCTCTAGCTTCAACAAGAGCTTCATATTTCATCCGGATAACTTGGTTCTGTTTTTCTTCCTGTGTGAAAAACCAAACAAATGGTATCAGAGTCTAAGTCTTTGAGGACCTTGGTTGTGTGTTGTTTGTGAGTAACTTGTGTTTGAGAGAAAAGAAGCAGAAGCTATTTTTTTTGTTAGTCTGTTTGTTTGCTGCAAGGATGAGATTTACACCACCACCACTACATGTCTTTGCTGGAGAAAACTACCACATCTGGGTAGTAAAAATGAAGACATATCTCCAAGCACATGACTTGTAGAATGTTGTAGAAAATGATGCTTAACCACCTCCATTGAGGGCCAATCCAACCATTGCACAAATGAAGCAACACAGTGAAGAATGTGCCAAGAAGCATAAAGCAATGGCCTACTTGCAAAATAGGGTATCTGATGTGATCTTCACAAGGATAATGGCTTGTGACTTACCAAAGCAAGCATGGGAGAAGCTACAGGAGGAGTTTATGGGGTCAGACAAAACAAGATAGCAACAACTGATCAACCTTAGAAGGGATTTTGAAAACCTGAAAATGAGAGAGTCGGAGACCATTAAGCAGTACTCTAACAGAATAATGGCCATAATCAACAACATTAGGCTCATTGGTAATAATTTTAGTGAGAGCAGAGTTGTTGAAAAGGTCATTACAACTCTTCCAGAGAAGTTTGAGTCAAAGATTTCTTCATTGGAGGACTCGAGGGATTTATCAACCATCTCATTATCTGAGTTGGTAAATTCCCTATATGCACTTGAGCAAAGGAGGGCCAATAGGCAGGAAGAGCATCTTGAAGGAGCTTTCTAAGCAAAGGCCAAGGAAGGCTCAGGTTCTGGTCAAAAGGGGAAGAAACCTTGGGTCGATAGAAGGGAGAAATCAAGGAGAGATGCTGGGAAGAAGAGGTTTCCACTATGCATTCATTGCAAGAAGACTTCACATTTGGAGAAAAACTGTTGGCACAGACCAGGTGTTCAGTGCAGGAGCTGCAAACAGCTGGGACATGTTGAGAGGGTGTGCAAAAACAAAGGGAAGGCACAAGCTTAGTAGCAAATGCAAGCTAAAGCTACTGAGGATCTTTAAGCTCAGGAGGAGCATGTTTTTACAGCCTCCTATTTTGCAACGTCGAGCAAGGTCAGTTGTGACTGGCTAGTGGATAGTGGCTGCACACACCATATGGCAGCTGATGAAAGACTGTTCAAGGAGCTCGATAGAAGCTTTGCCTCAAAAATCAGGATTGGTAATGGAAACCTGATTGAAGCTAAAGGCAGGGGCAATGTGGTGATCAACACAAAGTCAGGTAACAAAGTGATTTCTGATGTACTTTTTGTGCCTGACATAGATCAGAATCTACTTAGTGTTGGTCAGCTTGTAGAAAAAGGTTACTCACTTACTTTTAAGAATGGCTCATGCATTGTTGAGGCTCTTATGGTCAGGAGTTGGTCATAGTAGCAATGACAAATAGGTATTTTATGCTTGATGTTAATCAACTTAAGAAGAAGGCTTACACCAGCCTTGTTGATAATGATGGTCTATGGCACAGGAGATTAGGCCATGTTAATTACAAGTCACTTGATCAGTTGCACAAGTTGAACTTGGTTGAAGACATGTCAAAAGTTGAAGATAGAGACATTATCTGTGAGGTTTACTAGCTTAGTAAACAAACCAGGTTGCCTTTTCCAGTCGATATGGCATGGAGGGCTCAAGAAAGACTTGAGTTAGTCCATTCTGATGTCTGTGGACCAATGAAGACCTCTTTCTTGAATGACAGTAAGTATTTTGTACTGTTTATTGATGATCTGACCAGTTTTGCTGGGTCTATTTCTTGAAGCAGAAGTCTGAAGTGTTTGAAGCGTTCAACAAATTCAAGGCATTTGCTGAGAATTAGTCTGGCTGCGAGCTTAAGGCCTTGAGAACTAACAATGGCTCTGAGTACCTGTCTGAAAGGTTTCAGAAATTGTGCGAGCAAGCTGGGATTCACCATAAGCTAATAACAATCTAAACTCCTCAACAAAATAGAGTATGTGAGAGGAAGAATCGAACAGTGCTTGATATGGCTAGATGCTTATTGTTTGAGAGCAAGCTACCAAGCAAGTTTTGGGCTGAGGCTGTCAATACCTCAGTGTACCTGCTCAACAAGTTGCCAACCAATACTGTGAAGGAAAATACTCCTTTTGAAGCCTGGCATGGAATCAAGCCTTCTGTTTCACACCTAAAGGTATTTGGCTGTGTTTGCTATGTTCTTATTCCAGCTAAAAGGAGAACCAAGCTCGAGAGAAGGGCTACTCCAGGAATATTTGTTGGCTACAGCAGCAATAAAAAGGGCTACAGGGTATACGATCCCTCGACAAAGAAAATATTGGTGAGTAGGGATGTGAGGTTTGGTAAAGGTAGAGTATGGAGCTGAAATGATGCTGATGCAAGGTTGACTGATGAAAATTAGCTGAACAGCAGTTTGAAGCTAGCTGAAGAAGGGCCAATTGATGATAAGTTTGATGAAGCACTTGTGAGAGGGACAGGGACTATTGCAGACATCTACCAAAGATGTAATGTTGCAATAGTTGAACCTTCAAATTTTGAAAAGGCTGCTAAAGAAGAATGCTGGAAGAAGGCCATGGAAGCTGAAATGGAGATGATCCATAAGAATGACATATGGGAGCTGGTTGATAGACCAGTAAACAGGAAGATTATAGGTGTCAAATGGGTGTTTAGAACCAAGAACAATGCAGATGGGTCTTTGAACAAGCATAAGGTCAGGTTGGTTGTGAAGGGGTACAATCAGCAGCAAGGTGTTGATTATTTCAAAACCTTTGCACCTGTTGCAAGGTTAAACACCATAAGGCTGTTGTTTGCCTTAGCTGCTCAGAAACAGTGGAAGGTGCATCAATTGGATTTAAAGTCAGCATTTCTGAATGGATTTCTTAGGGAAGAAATCTTCATAGAATAGCCTGAAGGATTTAAGGTTACTGGTGAAAAACACAAAGTCTACAAGCTCAAGAAGGCTTTGTATGGCGTAAAACAGGCTCCAAGGGCCTGGTATGACAGGATTGATGCATACCTATCAAAGCTTGGATTTGAAAAGAGCATAAGTGAGCCTACATTCTATGTGAAGAAGGTTGAGAAAGAAACCTTGTTGATAGTCTCACTTTATGTGGATGACTTGTTGGTTACTGGTTGCAGAGGTGAGCTGATTGAAGATTTCAAGAAGCAAATGCAAGATGTGTTCGAGATGACTGATTTAGGTTTGATGACCTACTTTCTTGGTATGGAAGTTAATCAGAATGAGCATGGCATTTTCATAAGCCAGCAAGCATTTGCACAGAAAGTTCCAAGCAAATTCACATGTCAAAGTGCAAGCCTGTGAGCACTCCTGTTGCACTAGGAGAGAAACTCTTAAGCACTAGTGAGCATGATTGAGTAGATGAAAAGGAGTATAGGAGTTTGGTTGGTTGCCTACCCTACTTGACAACAACAAGGCCAGACATCTTGTATGCTGTTAGTCGAGACTCATGCATTATTGCAATGTAGCTCATTTTAAAGCTGCAAAAAGAGTCTTAAGGTATGTCAAAGGAACCGTAGACTATGGTGTGAAGTTTGAGAGAGCTGAAGAACTGAAGCTGGTTGGTTATTCAGACAGTGATTGGGCTGGCTCAGTTGATGACATGAAGAGTACATCGGGATATTTCTTCACACTAGGATTAAGAGTTTTCTGTTGAAGCTTAAAGAAGTAACAAACTGTTGCTCAATCAACAGCTGAAGCAGAGTATATTACAGCTGCTGGGGCCGTTAATCAAGCAATTTGGCTTAGAAAGCTGTTCAATGACTTGAATGTTGAACAATTGGAAGCAACATATATCAAAGTTGACAATCAGTCAGCTATTGCAATTGCCAAGAACCTAGTGTTTCATGGCAAGACTAAGCATTTCAAGATAAAGTATCATTTTGTGAGGGAGGCAGAGTTGTCGAAAGAAATTAACTTGGTTCATTGCTGCTCAGAAGTTCAATTGGCAGACATCTTGACCAAGCCATTATCTGCCACCAGGTTCGAGTATTTGAAGAAGCAAATTGGAGTCTGCTGTTTTGTAGCCAAGGAAGAGTGTTAAAGGTGGCAACAAGCAGCAGTATGTATGTTACCCGGATGAAATATAGCAGCTACAAATGTACGTATGTTGTCCGGATGAAGTATGTTTTTGTAACAAACGACCTGTATTTGACTTGACAGAAATCTTCTTTGAAGATAGAGTTGGTGAAGTACTTTCCAGTTTTAGACAGGTCCTAGGTTATCATTAGATTGCATTTAATGTTTGTTAACTTCTTCAAGTTAAAAATATTTTTGTTCCCATGTATTTGCTATATATACGTACATCTTTTTAATGAATGAAATATGAGGAGAGTATTGATACAATTTTGTTCTCTCAATTTCTCATCCCTTTTGCTTCTGTTCGGTTGCAACTCTCAAGTCCTTGAATCTCAAACTTATTTCATACTTTATTCGAAATTATTGCTTTGTTGCTCTAGCTTCAACAAGAACTTCATATTTGATCAGGATAACTTGGTTCTGTTTTTTTTTCGTGTGTGAAAAACCCAACAATTGTGGGGTAAAGATATAATAAATGAACACTTTAAATCAAATGAAAAACTATAAATAATACCATAAATTTAAAAAGCCTTAAAAGAAAGAATTAATACGACAAAGTGAACGAAGTAATTAATTACATATTAGTGCTTCTTCTCCAGTTTCCCCATTATAGAATTGAAATTTTTTTTGAATTCGTTTTGGTTGCGGCCCTTCATCCATCTCCTCATACATATTACGTTTTCGCTTTATTAGGGAACCGTTACCTATTGATCCATCATCAGCAGAGTGTTGCTGGGTATCTTCAAAATTTGCACAACACTGATACTATGCAGCTCTTTTATTTGTTCCATCTCTTCCAGATCTCTCTCATACACTATTCTAACACCACACTTCTTCACCTTAACACTGTTATGTCTTCCGAAAGGGTCAAGTTGATCGCATTCCTGATCACCACATTCGTCTTCATAATACAACTCTTTACGTGAGAAATACTGAATGAAAATGGGGTCCTTCATTACGGGCTTTGCAATCTGACAATCCAAGAAATAGAAGCTTAGAAAGACGGGTAAGAGACGACGGTGTATTATATTTCTTTACTGATTTAAATCATCTGCTTTCTGAAAAGTGTCTTTTTTTCATTAATTTGGTTAGAAAATGCATGGTACATAAACCTTCAATAGAATTGCCTTTTTTTTTTTTGGTTAAATTTTGCCAAGAAAAGTAGACAAACCAAGTGAAGAAGCACACCCTTCAATGTCCTTTTTCTTACTTTTTTTTTTTGACACTTTTTTCTTGTTCTCTTAAATTCTCAATCACTTAAATAATCTTAATGATTTCATTAAATATGACGGTTATCCAAACATGCTACACATATGTAATTAGTTTTTTATCCTATGCGATGCACGGATTAAATGCATATGTTAATTATAATATTTTAAGTTTTTAATTTAAAAAAATTGTATGTTTTCACAATTACTATACAATAATATAACCTAAATACTATATAAACAATTTTCAAAGAACATAATTCTCAAAATTAAAAGTTATTGATATATAAACAATAAATGTTAGGCGTAGTAGTAAAATATATTGTCTTTTGAAAGAAAAATATAAATTTAAAATTTGGAGATAATATTATTGTAACCGAATAGCTAAAAATTGCAAATATAAATTATAAAACCAACATGAAAGATAAAAAAGAATTAAAACTTACTTTTACTGAAACAACATAATTATACTAAAAGATACCAGTAAAATTAAAAGTTACTCTTATCAGAACAACATAATTGTAGTTAAAAAAAATTAAAAATTGTCATGATTATTTATCACACACAATTCCTTAAAAGAAAGATTGTTTTCATTCATGCCTCAACTTGATATTTAGTTTATATTTTTATTTTATATAGTTTAATATTTTTTTATTCGTGATTAAAGAATCAATTGATTGACGTATTAATATTTATTAAATAATCAAAATATAAAAATTTAACCATCATGTTATACAAGCCTTATTTGTTTCCAATGGATCTTGCTTGCACCATGTTGGAAAGAGCAGTGCCTGCATGGCTTATGAATGTTAGCTATGAAGGGAGCATCAAAATGCAAACTCCTCTAGATGCAGCTAATGGAGTTTGGTGGTCAAGCATTCTTCCATCTAGACTTAACAATTGGAATCATATCTTGAGGAGGTCCATTCGTAATCCAATCATGAAGTTTGAGAGAAATTGGGTGTTCTCTTCCCCTATTTTTCAATACATTATAGATTACTAAAATGCTTTCGGGAAAAGAAATCTCGGTTTAGTCAAAAATGTTTTTGAAAAGCAAAAAATCTTAGCCAAAAGTTTTTTATTTAGCATAACTTTTCTCCTCAAAGTGTTTTTCAAGCCAAAAGTATTTCTTCACAACAATGCTAAAGAAGGCCTAGACAGTTGGAATCATTTCCCGAGGAGGTCCATTCGTAACCGAAAAAACCAGGTGCGGCTCTCTTCCTTTACTTCTCAATACATTATTGATTACCATTTTCAAGTATGAATTTTACACTTAAACGGGTGATTCATATGCGTAAATGGTAATAACAAATGTGTAGAAAAATAATGGAATAGATCTTAACCCATCCTAAATATAGTGTTTCTTAGCTACTGTTTTGAAATAATTTTGAGCTAGAAAAGAAAGGAAAGTTGTATGTATTTCTACAAGAAAAAGGCATTTAAGTTGGTAGGAATGTAATACATTATTTTATAAGAATCAATTTCTTTTTTGGTAATTTGAAATCCTGCCCCTCCCAAAAAATTGTCTTTTTTTTTTTCACTACAGAGCAATTCTTGATATCATCTGTTTTTCTTTTTTAGTACAGCTGTATTCTTAGTTCATAATCATAACGTGGACTAACTTTTATTTGACTTAGATTCGATGCAGAAAAGATAAATATAAATTATTAATTTAATTAAGCTTTAAATAATTTTTAGAAAAAAAAGAAGAAAAAATCGATTTAAGGGACAATATGAAGGAAAATTCTAAATCATTTCGATCTTTTTTAAAAGGTTGATGGTTAAATTTAATTCTTTTTAAAAACTTGAGGCCAAATTTAGCTTAAAAAAAGAATCAGGGTCAAAGTGATTAAAAAATTATAAACGTTAAAGTCTAAATTTAACATTATGACTATATTATTCTTATTTAATATTTGTTATATATAAACTATAGAGGCCCATTTTTATCTGGTCTAAACATAAGAAATAAAATAAATAAACACATCAAATTAGAAGTCCATTTAGAAACCCAAATGACCCACACAAACCCAATTTGCTAACCCATCCAATCTAACCCTAAAAACCTAAACACCCGAAGCCTAATAGCCCAAAACCTAAACAAAAAAGAAAACCCTAGCGCCCCTAGTCCCTCTAGCACAGCTTCCTCGTCACATCAGAAACTATAACAACAATAGCAGAAATAGCGAAAAAGAAAAAGAAAAAAATATATAATCGGCTATAAAAGCTATAACAACAAGGTTGTATTTTTTTTTATAGAAGAGTTGAAATAGAAAGAGCAAAGAAAACAAAAAAAGAGAGGGTAGTTTATTGTTCTTATTTTTTATTTAAAAAAAACATAATAAATAAAAAATAAAAGTTCTTTTTTTTACCTGTCGTTTCGCCTCCTGCTGTCGTCGGAGACCATCTCCGACCTTCGAATACCTCAAAACCTACTAGGGTTCTGCTGAGGATTCGACAAACGTGGCAAGGACGAGAGTTTTTTTTTCCTTTCCTTTTTTTTTTTTGAGTTTCGAAGGCATTATCCTTCGGATCTAGGCTTTGGGAGTCAAAAAGACAAAAAAAAAGGGCAAAATTTTTTACAACTTTGGCTAATGGAAGCGATGGTCACTGTCGCTAATGACCGGTGGCCGTGATGGAGGTGCGACGACCCTTGGCCAGGCACAGAGGGAGTTGAGAGAAAAAAAGAGAAGGGAATTTTTTTTTTTAACGGAGAAGAGAAAATATTTTTTAGGTTTCTTAACTTATATAAGGGGACAATACGACGTCGTTTTGGGGTAAAGCATAAATGTCCAAAACGGTGTCGTTTTGACGCATAACCCAATGACCCGACCCGAACTCCTTTAGATTTGCGTGTTTTTGAAGGAATATGTTATTTTTCATTTTGGCCCTTCCGCTTTTTAGCATTTTTTAAATTAGTCTGCATATTTTTTATTTTATTTCATTTTTACCCTGTTATTTTGATTCTCTTGCGATTTGGTCCTTTGACCTACTGTCAATCGAAGGGAATGACATGGATTGGATTAATTGCTCTCTGAGCCCCAAACTTTTATATTCCATTTTAATTTAATCTTTTATGTTCTATATTCTTATAATTTAGGCACTAGATTTTGTTATGTTTTCAATTTAGTCTTTTATTTCCCATTTCTTCATTTTTTCTGCAATCCATGCTTTAAGTTTTGTTTAAATTTCAACTTAATCCTTCATTTATTTAATTTTGCCACTTTATTCACTAATTTATTTAACACTTGAAATTTATGTTATTTATATTTTCTTTTTTTACTATGCATTCTTATTTTTATCCTTATTATCATTTTATTTATTTTCCTTTTATTATTTATACTAGTATTAGGGTTATGACATGATTATTGCTACTATTACTATGAATTGATGTTCTTATTACTATTATGGTTGCATCATTATCATTTACTAGTATGGCATTTTTTATTTTTTATTATTCTAATATTATCGTTTCATTTTTTACACACTACCATTTTATTTTATTTTGCTATCACCATGCCACGTATCATGTGTAAATATATTTATCCATTTTTATACTATGCCCAAATAAATCAAATTTACATCGCTTTAAATGTTATATTCGTTTTACCCAACGCATATGAAATAATTAAAATCAAGGCAATGTTCATTATTTTTGGAATTTGGGGAGTCGTGCTATTAACTTACGGAGTATAGCCTATTTCTAAAACAGAAGTAATCGAATATCTTATTTAAAAAAAAAAACGAGATTTAAGTAATGATCAAATGGTGATTATTCTTATTTTCGAGAATTCAAAGCATCGTGTCCTAACTTACGGGGCATGATCTTTTCTTCTCGATTAACTTGAAATAAGACATTTTCGTAAAATTTAATTTAGTTAAGCTATATTTTAATAAAAAAAATCATGCAAAGAGGAATCATATTTGAAATTCTCTTCAAATTTTCAATTTTTGACATCAAAACATCAAGTAACCAGTTAGGTACCAATTTTGAGCATTATGAGGGTGCTAGTCCTTCATCGTACGTAACCGACTCTCGAACTCATATTCTTAGATTTTGTAGGCTAAACATTATCGTTTTAGTAAAATCTAATCTTTTATTAAGATGATTAAATTTTGAGGTGATGACCCGATTACACCTAATAAAAAGAATCGGTGGCGACTCCATTCTCGTTTTAAAAATAAAAAATCTATTTCCAAAAAGGTTTCGAGATAAACATATGAATATAATTAATCTTTTAAATTTATAAAAACAATTTTAAAAGATTTGGATTATCACATATCACATTTAACACATTACTTGGTCTCTAACAATTTCGAACAAAAATGAAACCCCAATTTTACTTGGTGAAAATAGTCTAATAACAAGGATAAAAAGATGATTATAATCTAATCATCGTCAAAGGATTTGCATCTTATTAGCTGCTTCTTCACGTTGATTACATTTCTTCAATCTGCGAGCATAAAATCTAGTTATATAAAAATGAATAATATTTTGAATGTTATAAAAAAAAAAAACAATGTTATCCAAATTTGGGATATGTATACAACATTAGTTGTTATTCAACATGTAATATGTTATTAAATAAAACAAGGTTTTCCAAGTTTGGGAGCATGTTCATTATACGCGAGGGAGTCCAGCCACTCCAGTCGACGTCTTGTCAACAATTTCCATAACGGGTAACAGCTCCACACATGAATCGTTCATTCCTCGAAGCATCATCACTGACAAAAGTGCAGCACAAACCAGAAGCAGCTCCCATCCCTTGACTATCATTCCGAACTTCCAGAGGAAAATCTTTCTTAATCCAAGAGTCACCTCTTTCTTGACTAAACCATTCTGGGATTTCACTTATAGGTATAATAATATCAAACAAATTTATTGAATTTCCAAATACCTGCAAAATAAAACTTTGGTTGTTTGGTAACTAACACCATGAATAATTATAAGACTGAGAGAAACAGAGATATTAACGAACCTTTAGACGTGTTTTCATATATGTTTGGGCATCGATGGGACCATCCCGTCTGAAGAAATTAACACGAAATATATGTGCCGAACACTCTGAAATGCAAACTTTTGATGGATATGCTCCAAGAGAAGCACAATCTATGCGTACATATTTTATTCTAGTTAAAAGCTCAGACAACGATTTAAGCGCCAAGCAATCTGACAATCTAAGAAATTCAAGCTTGTAACTTTGAGTAAGACACGAAGACATGCCGATGAAACTGTTACCACCAAGATCAATTTCTTCCAAAGAGGATAGGCGAAAAGTATCAGCAGGAATATATTGATCACAAAGATTGCAATCTTTTAAATTCAAAATTTTAAGCCTCGTGTGATTTCCAATTGAAGAAGGTAGCTCTTTAATGTTTGTCTCCATCAAAACAAAGCAACCTGAAAGAATTAACTTTTCAAGATATTCCGTTCCAATTTTGGTTGGAAAACTCCTCAGTCTTTTGCAGCCTCTTAGATTAAAAAACTTAAGCCTCCTAAGAACTCCAACAGATGGGTGAACATATACTAATCTAGTACAACCTTCCAAAACCAAAATTTCAAGATTTGGATGCCCTGATCAGGTTTTCGGACCCTTCGAGGTTGAGCACTTTCAACTTATACAGTAGCTGTTGAAAACAAGAATAAATTAGAGATAAATAGAGAATAACATAGGAAAGCTCATTTTTATTGTTATTCTTCAATGTTAATAAAAATTTCATCTTTATTCTCAAAATAGGATAGAAAGCAAAGGCCAAATGAGTTAATTCTTACAATGTTTTTCTTCCATAGTTGTTGAATCTTGCTATAAGATAGGAGAAGTGTGTTACAATGTTTTTGTTTCTTTAGAGGTGGGTTTTTTTTTCCTGGGTTTGCTTGTGCCACCATCCATAGATTGAAAAATTCAGTAAAGAAAAATTAAACGCAGACAGAAATTGAATATGAAGAATTTTGAACAACTAGTAAAAGAAAAGTTTAAAAACACTTTTTATTAAATAATAATAATATAATACTTAGGAAAATTGAAAAGTGTATGGTGTTGGTACAATTGCATTTATGGGCAATCTTGAAATGGGAAAATAATAATAATTGAGAAATATAAAAATGAGGAAAGCTCGATTCGATTCGAAAAAATAAATTTTTTTTTAATTTTGAGTTAATCGAATTGAGTTATTCAAATTATTCGAGTTAACTCGAATAACTCGATTCGAGTTTCAAGTTCGAGTTTGAGCCGAGTTGAATTTCACGATTTGAATAGTTCGAATAACAAATTGGTGTAAATACCCTTTTGGTCATTGTCAACTTTAAAAATAAGCAAATCAGTCTTCCTCTCAACAAAAATTACAAAATAATTTTCAAAAATTCAAAATAATTTTTAAAATTTAAAATATTTATAAAATTTTCAAAATTTATATTTAAAAATATATAAAATTCTAAAAAATATATTAAAAATTTAAAATTTAAAATAATTAAAATAATAATTTTGAGGACCTAATTAATGATTCAAATTTATCATACTCAAGTATTTTTTTTATTTTGCTTTGAAAATATTTTCGAATATATATGGTTTCAAATTTATGTGCTCTAATATGGAATTAGTTATACTATAACAATATTTTTATTTGACATGTTTAAAATCTTTAAATTTAACTCAAATAATTTCACTCTATTTGATTCGATTTGAATTTTAGTTAATCCAACTTGATTCGAAAAAAAATGTCAAATAGAGTTAGGATGATAAAATAGGACTTGCGAACTTGATTAACTTAAAATTTTTTCACTCAATTTGATCGAATGCTCACCCCTAGAAAAATATGGTGGAAGCTAACTTTCAACATTTAAATTAACTTGCCACTAACCATTTTTTTGTAAAGGAACCAACTTTTTTTATTTGAAATAATATTTCATCTATTTAAATAAGATTATAATTTATTTTTATTATTTTATTATAAATCGGTGAACTCGAAATTGATGATCGAATTGATTGAATCACTGAACAAGTCCTAAAAACATTAAGATAAATAGATAAAGTCACGTGAAAAACACGCTCCTCAATCACTTTTTTTTTTTTTCAAACACCTTTTTTCTTCTTGCAGAAAAAAAAGTTAAAATGTTGACAGTTGGCAATAAGTATCAAAAATAAGTATTGAGTATAAATAATAAGATATATTATACTCCAAATAAGAGAATAGATATTTAAATATTGGAGACAATATTATTGCAAGAGGTAAATAGAAATTTCGAATATGAATCACAAAATGAACATGAAAGATGACCAAGCGTACTTACATATTTAAAAAAACAAAAGAAACTTGAAAGTTATCACAATTAATTATTGCATCCAATCTCTTAAATTCTCAGTCACCTAAGAATTGTGATTAGGTTCTCTAATTACACTTAATTTAATGAACTTAATTTAATGAACTTATTAAATATAATGGTTATCCAAACATTCCACAAATATATAACTAGTTTCTTATCTTGTGAGATGCATGGGTTAGTTGTATATATTAATTATAATATATTAATTTTTTATTTTAAAATTAACAATTGTATGTTTTCACAAAAAATATACAATAATATAACCTAAATACTAAATAAACTTTTGTATATTGTTCAACCCATCGATTGGTTAGTTAATTTGTATTAATATATAACTGTAGATAATGCGACATTGGTATTTCAACAAAAGTTGAAGCGCCAAATGCATTAGTCATGTGTGGGTCTCTAGTACCATCACATATTGTTGTCATGTGTGAGTTTTAGTTTAGATTATTTTGATTTTTAGTCTATTCATGCTTTCTATGCATCTTCTTATACTTGTATTTCTGGTAAAATTTTCTTATTTGATATTAATAACAAGATACATAAAGGGAAATTATTTGTACACTGCCAACGAATTTTTTAAACTCCACAAGTAGGGTCAAGGGGTTGACAAGTATCCTATAGGTGTATAGTAAAATATTAAAAAAAAGATGCATGCTATTTTTTCAAAACTGCTTATGAAATAAAAAATCTACATTATCAATGTACTAAATGCTCATTTATATATAAATTAATTTGATACATCAAATATAAATTTTTGTTGTTGGGAATATAATAATTTTGAGATCAACCGGTTAAATTCGGTTAGAAAAATATAAAAAGAAATTGTCTTATGGTCGATAGATATAAAGATGAGTAGCTTCATGCAAAATAAACAACCCCAAATTCCTTAAAAGTTGAATCATAATATTTAAATATGTCTACACACTTAATATATAATCTTAATTATGATTAAAAGAAATTTTAAAATACCAACAAGTGATAGAAAAGAGTGGCATTGGACTTTTTACATAGACATTAAAATCAAGTTCGAATCTTGGAATTGTCATTGTTGGAAGGAATGTGATTATCACCCCTGACCTGAATAAGATTAATCTTAGATTGTAAAACAGACAAGAACACTTGTGATTATACCTAAAACAATCTAAATTCTTTTTAAAAATTATATAAATGCAAAAGATTTTTTTAAAATATATAAAAAAATAAGACACAATAGTATCACATCACTAATGAAAAGTTTAGGGCTAATTTACACCTAATGAAAAAGTGTGAAATTGAATAAATGTATAAGTTGAGGGCTGAGACACAGCAGTGTGTCCCTATTTTGAATGTTACACAACCTAAGACATGGGCACATGCCTTAGCCGTGTGATCCCTGCATGCACCTTGCATTTTTTAACTTTTTCTCAATGTTTCCAATGTTCCCGATTTAGTCCCGAATCATTTCTAAAGTGATTCTAAGGCCTTGAGGGATCGAAAAAGGGACGATATGCATGTATAATAATGGATTATGCTATGTTTATTGAAATGTTTAGAAATGAATGATTTAGGATACGTTTATTCGGTAATGCTTCGTAACCTTATTTCGGCGACAGGTACAGGTTATGGGTGTTACAAAAATAATAATCTATCGTTAGAGTGCCAGTTTTTAAGTATTCTATCAATAATAATTGAATTAGTCTAGATCTCCAACCCATATACGATTACTTGAAATCCTTTTTTTTCAATTCCCAAGTGAAGGGGTGTTCCCTATTGATAACAACTGGCTCTTCATCAAAACGAATAAGGTACAATGTGTTAGAATCGAAGGAAAGTGCATCTTATTTCCAGTAATACATTAGGACAAAAGAGGCATAAAAAAGAAATGGTGGTTTTCATTCAACCAACTTATACTTACTCTAACTCGATAGGATTGGAAAGATTGACGGATCACCAGGGTCTTGATTCAAAGAGGGAATGGTAACTAATGAGTCATTATCAAGAAAAGAGAGATTGATGAGTAAAATTTGTAATAATAAACATTAAAATAAAATAAAACGATATAGGAGAAGTAGGATTTCGTTTACAATAAAGAATGAAAAAGATTGAAAAATGGTGAAGAAGAGAAAAAGAATCACTCATGTCGATGGTGGCGTGACGACGATGGTCCGATGAGAGTTCAACGAAGGAGGAGGAGAATTATCGTTGGTGGTGCAAAGTGGTGGCCATGGTGGTGAGTAATGGTGCAAGAGGTGACGTTAGAATAAAATAAACGAGAGGTGCGGTGGCAAAGAGGAAGTCCAGTGGTGTGATAACTGTGGTTCAAGGTAAATGAGTGGAGGAGAGGAAGAAAAAAACGCAAAGATGGTTGATGGCTAAAATAAAAGAGAGAAATGGAGAGAAAATGGAGGAGCAAAGTTGGGGATGACAATGAAAAGGGAAAAGGAGAAAATATGAATCAAAATAATTTTTCTCATCTTGTCTAGTTTCAATGTATTAGCTCACATGGTAAAATGATGCAAAAGGTATGTTGAGGGAACAATGGAGTAAAAAGGAGATCATGTTTTGATAAACAAGGCATGTTGACTTGTCATGAAAGGAAAACATCTTTCCCCATGCATGGTAAATATGTTGGACGGCAAAGGGTGTTCACACAAGCTAAAGTCGTGAAAAAAATTAAATAAAACTTTTGGGAGTGTAGGGAATTGAACATAGGACCTTTAGGAAACTAATTAAGCTCTTAAGCATTAGAGTAACTCACTTTCTTGTTTACACTCCTACAACAATTATTTTAAAAACATGGTGCGACCTTTGCTATCAAGGACAGTTCCACCACTACTCAATCACTAGATTTGACACTTATTTATTATAAAATGAGCGAAATATTATTTTAAAAAAATTCGGGCTTGAGATAAAATAGGATCATATTGGGAGAACGAATATTATCCCAAAAAGATCAAGGATATCCTATAAGGGTAACACACTTATGACAAAGTCATTGAACGAATAGTGAGTAATTGATTTCATAATGGTACGTCGTTGGGGAAAGCTTAGTCATGATACTATAGTAGGATGACTTCATGAATAAATGAGTTTATAATTAATAGGCGAAAAGTCAAAACTTAAATATCAATCATTTGAGCCTCAACTACATATGTCCAATTGGTCTCGTCGCTAGCTCGTTGAAACCAGAAATGGATTGCGTGTTTGAATAGAAATTAACAGAGTGAATAGAAAAAGAGAAATAGGAGACATTCATGAATGATTATGGTTTTATCCAAAATGGAAAAATGGAATCATTTGAAAATGAATGTAAGTTTCTAAAAATGGAAATGTAAATTGAAACGAAAATGGAAATTTGCAATCCTATATAGGATTACTTAAAAAATGATAGAAGAATAAGTTTATGTTTTTGAACTGTTTTGAAGCTCAAAAATGAAAATAAATCGTTCAGTCATAGTGAACATGTTGATTTGTGACATATTGAATGAATTTTCTCAAAATTTTATCGAGGGTAAAATCGTCAAAATTTTCTTAGGGGTAAAAATTGTCAAAATTTTACTGGGATAAAATTGGGATGAGAAAATTATTTAATATGTAAATATTAAATTTTATTTTGGGAAATATAAAAACTGAATTGGGTTGTATCACATTATAGAGTATTGAGTCAAAAAAGGCCCAGAAAGTACTTATAATTGGACTCGATGTGAAAGAGGCCCAAAACCCCTCACATAACATGAAGGGGGTGGCAACACTAGCAGAAACACAAGGGTGTGACATTCACCCCTCTCCTACTTTAAGTAAGATGTTTTTCTATTTAAAATAAACCTCTACATTCTTATCTTCCTATAAATAGATGGCACCAGTAGGGCTATTAACACAACTTTTGAGAGATTATTATTCTACCAAAAAATAGAGAGAGTTTATTCTCAAAATTTAAATATTTTTTTCCAGAATAACAATTTTACTGATTTCTATTAAGAAGATAGAATTTTTGTTTTCATCCCAAAAGGAAAATGTTTTTTAGTTTTATGTTTTGGTTCAATTGGTTTGAGCCTACACTCGAAGTAGTTCATGGTATGAGAATAGTGGAGAAGATTGTTTGGTTGAAAGCCGAAAAACATCAAGAATCCACTTATTCGAAAACACAGGTATGTATTTGGTTAATGTTTATTGATATAAATATCACAAACCGGGTTGATTTTCAAAATTTTAATTTTTCGCTGTGCAAGAAAATCGTTTTCAAATTGAATTTTTCCAACAGTGCTCACAATCCTATGGCATGTCATTAAATCCAACAATTTCAGAAAATTATCGTGTTAAAACCATTTACAAAACATAGAGCTCTTAGTTCATGAGGAGCTTGCAAAAACACTATTCAGATTAGCTCGCAATAAAAGGCTCGCATATCACTATTCATAAAACACATTAAAACATATTCATCAAACAAAGTTGTAGAAAAGGCTTACTCTTGGAACTTAGGTCAAAACCCTAAGCACTTGATTAACATCATGGTTCGTACACATAAGTGGCGATCCTTGAACACTTACCAATTTGCTGGAAACTTTAAACAAGTTTCGCTTTTCCCTTGTCTTTGCTTGCAGATGGTTCTGCTGGGTTCGCAAATTACAAACATACACAAATCACTTAACAGACAAAGCACATTGAGTTCATACATACAAGTGAACCTAGTTTTCTAGACAATTAACCTTAATGGAACAGAGTCTTACCTTGGATTCTAAGGGCTAGATTCTAAGTAGAAACTTGACAACAAAATAATCAATGTAGTAACTCGACAGAATTTTATCGTTCAAAAGAATATGAAACTTTCAATAGAAATTAAGGGCTTAATTTATAGACACTAAGTGTTTCAATGTTCTTAGCATATCCTAGCGTAGTAAAAATAGGAAAGAGTTACGTGTATGAATGGTGTTGTGAAGAGAAAAGTAAGTTGACTTTCCTAATTATGGTATAACTTGATTTAGTGGACCCCATTTTGTTAAGCCCACTGGTGATCACATCTCGCCAAACCTACTGGTATACTAAACTCATTAAGACTATTGGCAAACCCTACTCATCAAAATTATTGGTGTACTCTGTTTGCCCTGTTGAAAAAAAAGAGTTTGGAAAACACAACAGAAAATAAATTTAGGAAAAAAAACCAGAGTTTTAAAATTTTTTCCAAAACAAGATCTTGGTTGTGATTCTAAAGTAATAAGCACTTAATCAAAATTGTACCTTTTCGATTCGTTGAGGATGAGCGCTTCGACCGAGTAGTCTTCTCCGTTATCCTCAAGCTCACCTCTACCGAGTGTAGGCTCGCTTCGAATCAGAAAATTTTTCATAAAAATTACCAGTGGGGTAATTTCATAATTTTTCTAAACTTTTAGGTTAAGTTGTAAATTCTAAAAATAGCTCTAGAAATTTTCTGAAGTAATTTCTTTAGAGAAATTTCTCTCTACAACTTTCTCTTGAATTCAAGGGTGTGTAAATAATTACCCAAGACTCTCCTTATATAGGGAGAGTTGAGAGAGTTTAACTCTGATTAAACTTAATCACTTTAATATTAAATTTAATCTAATATTTATCAAGATAATTATTAGATTAAATTTAATATTAAATTAATAAAATAATATTAATAGAAGTATTAAATTAAATTTAATATTAAACTATTAAAATAATAGTTTTTTCGAATAATTAATCTGAAAGTAAGTTCTCTGGTAGAATTCCAGTAGGAATGTAACTCCTCCACTGCTCAACCATCGACGACCAACTACTGCTGGCCACCAGGACGCCACCGTTGCAGCCATCGGCACCGCCATGTCTGATGATGCAGGTGCAAAACCCTTACGGCACCTCGAGCCAGTTCGGCTACTGCCAGTTTGGTTTTGGTCAATGACGACTTGACCGGTCCGGTCTAGCCATCGGTTGGACTATCGGTCCAGTTTCACATATCGGGCCCGGTTCGACTAGTTTTTGGGTCATGGTCTCAGTTTTGGGCTCCTGAGCCTAATTTACGATCTCAGGTCCAAGTTTCAAGTTCAATTACCTATTAGGTCATGTTTACTTTTCATCAACCATGTAATGCCAATAAGAGGATATCATTTACTCATGTGTCGAGTTATGAATTCCACTATTCTAAATGAGGATACATATTGTAAAAGTCATGTAACACCCCAAACCCAGCCTAAATGTTATGGCCGAATCCGGAAGTGTCACAAGGTAGGGGTTTTGAAAACGGAATCACCTCAATAAACTATTAACATATCATAATTCGCATACATTTATAAATTATTGAAAACATTAATTAATTAGTTCTTTTGCTAAAAACTCATTAAAGCGGAAGCCTTTAAACCGTTATAATTGTAAACGCAATCATGTTTTTAGGAAAACCTTCATTTGCATAAAACCGTTGTTTTAATAAAGTAATTTTTTCCAAAGCAATCAAATTGATGAACAAACCAAAAACAATTAGTTAAAAACCAAACAGTCCAGAGAGTTCCCAAAAATTTCAACTCTCAAATAAGTTCAAAATTTTAATATAAACCAAAGTTTATCAGTATTTATGATGTAATGGTCACCACCGTGTCTCCATCTTACCGATCTCCCTATGACTGAGGATTACCTGACAGAACAGATAAATAGATGTGAGTTTATGTAAACTCAGTGTGTAACCCAACAGAAATAGACATGCAATATACAGAAACATTTCAGACAATCAGATACAGAATTGGTTTTATACCCATCTCAGATACAGTTACAGGTACAGATGTATAGATCAGATATCAAATATGCGAAGTCCTACCCCATCCTCTACACACCAGCTCTGACATCCCATCACACCACATGTGGGGTTAAAAACACCCACCCATCCCTACACACCACATTATGTCATTACGACACGTATTAGATATAGTGCAGCCAAGCTGCCAGAGAATAGGCGATGATCGCCATACAGAACACTTCTCCACATATGTATAAAACCCACCCTATAACAGATGCAGAAATCAGATATAGACTTATTAGGCAACACATGCTTAACATGCTTTATATAAATAACAGATACATATATATCTGTATAAACATGCATACATTACTATCCTACTCAGATCAGTCTATCAGAATCTCATAGCATACAAATTAGGTTTAATTAGCCCTTATCGACCCTACGGTAGGCCCACAGTCGATTGGAGCAACCTGTGCGACCCTAGAGAAATTTTTAAAATTATGGGCCCACATGCCCGTGTAGACTACCCGTGTGGGCCCACACGCTCAGATTGGACTTGGCCGTGTGGGGGCCAAAAATTTACACGCCCGTGTGAAATGCCCGTATGGCCCACACGCCTAACTTGGCTTAGCCCTTGTGGTCCACACGGCCACACTCGAGCCACCACATGGCCGTGGGCTGCGCACGGCCATGCCTTCATCGACCACACGGCCATGTACTCGCACACGACCTACCAAACGAGTGACCACACGCCCGTGTGATGTTGACAGTACAGTTTTTTGGCTTTTTCCAAACTATGTTTTTCTACGTTTCGGGTACACACCTGGTTCGAAAAAGATGCAACAGCAACCCCGAGCCCTCCAAAACCTAAGAACAGCAATCCAATGGCCACTTAGCAATCGATTTACGAGAGAACACATAAACCCAAAATCACACAAGGGACTTACCGAAGAAACGAACAGTCCCTAGTGTGATTTAGGCTATCCGAACATAACTTTATTGCTCACCCCGATCTCCTAATGCACAAGAATATAGAAAATCATCCCCTTAGTTACTCATCCCTCCACCACAACCAAGAAAATAAAATCCCAATCCGTGATTGGAGAACGCCAGCAACAACATGCCATAGATTCACTTACCAGAATCGCGCAACGAATATCAAAATTAAGAGGACATAAAGTAGGACAACAATCAAAAGGAGGCAAAGTCGAAGAAAAGAAAAAGAAAAAGAAGACGGTAGGAAAACATGAGTTAACGTAAAAAACAGAGGAAATTTTGGGAAAAGTAACAAAAATAACATTTAATTTTGATATCCCCTAACTTCCCACTAACACCCTAATCTCAACCATTTCAGAGTTCTAATTCCCCTAAAACTTTGTCTGATAACTGACCAAAAATAAATACCCACGCTAACGTAAGGATTCAAATACAGGACCTCCAGCACAACAACTCCTTACCACTCGAACCAACAGGCTCATTCTGATGTGGAATTATAGACAATTTAACATAAGCCCACCAAATAAGGATAAGGCTTTAGATCCCAAAATAACAAAAATTTTGCAAGTAAGAGACTTGAACCTAAGATCTCTCAAACACAACCAGAACACTTAACCACTAAAGTAGATACACAGTTATGTCAAATATTTCAAGAAATAAAAACAAAAAGTCAAGGCATTACAAGTCATATACTCAACGCACTAGCTTGTGATTCCTTATCTATTTGAACTTAGGCTTTTACTTACATCAAAGTATACAAGTCATGCATACATAGTCTGTCATCTACACAGGATTTAGGTATGCCACACTATGAATGTCACAATGAATAAATCCATAAATGAATTCAGGATCTATTCTTTTTGGGTTCATTTCAATGTACAGTCAGTCCAGTCAGTCACATCTATGTCTCTATCTTCTAGGGTTCATTCGCTCCGATTCCCAAGACAAAGCATCTTCCTAATTGGACTTGATAGATGACATATTAGTCTTTCAATTGATTTGCTTATTTTCGATTAAACTAAGGACATGTTTAGTTTCGTCTACTAATACAAGTTGTCTTTTCGTATTACTATTTAACCTCGTCATACTGCTTAGTATTAGTTTAATCGCTAGACAGCCAGTGAGTTAATATTTGCTTCTATTTAGCTTTGCATGCAAAAACCATATCAGGACAACCATACAAAATATATTAATGTAATCAATTAATTTGTTTTATTAACCAATCTATTCGAAAAAGTTATAAGTTTACAAACGAATATACTACACTCAAGGTACCGGATCCAAAAATTATATCTACAATGTTTTATATTATTGGCATAATGTTAAATTTAGTTCTCAACATTGACCTTTTTTGTCATTTAGGCCCTTATTATTTTTCTGAGCTAAATTTAGCCTTTAACCTTTCAAAAAAGAGTCAAATTGTTTTTTTAACGGAAATGATGACTAAAATATTATTTTTTAACATTGTTGGTGTGGCAACTCGCATGGCAGTCCATGTGCACATCATGCTAATTTAACATGATTTGTTCTATATGTCACACCAATAAATAATTCAAAAACTACAAAAATTTAAAAATTAAAAAATATATAAAATTTTCATAAGAATTAAAAAAGTTTAGCATAGAGTGCACGTGAATTGTCATGTAGGTTGTGTTTAAAATTTTAACATTTTAGTTAGTATTCTTGTTAAAATATATTTCATTTCAATTCTTTTTTAAAAGGTTGATAGTCAAATTTGACTCTTTCTAAAAGGTTGATGGCCAAATCTAGCTAAAAAAAAAAGAAGCCAAAGTGACAAAAAATATGATCGTTGAGAACTGAATTTAACATTATGCCTATATTATTCTTATTTAATATTTGTTATATGTTTTAAATATATAAAAACAATTTTAAACAATGAAACTAGACACATCACATTTAACACATACTTTGGTCTCTAACAATTTCGAACAAAAATGAAACCACAATTTTAGTTGACGAATCTAGTCTAATAACAAAGATAAAACGATGATTATAATCTAAATATCTTTAAAGGATTTGCACCATACTTATTAATTGCTTCTACATGGAGCAATCAAACTTCTTCCACATCTTATCTCCCGCTGATTATATTTCTTCAATCTATGATCAGAAAATCTAACTATACAAAAATAATAAATTAAATGAATAATAGTTTGCATGTTATGAAAAAAAAATGTTATCCAAATTTGGGATATGCATAAAATATGAGTTCATGTTGAATATGTATATATGTTTAAAAATTTTAAATTAATTACATATATTTGACAGATTATATCTCATTTGTTATGGAGTAAAATATCATAATTGAATACTTTAAATGAAATAATACCATAGATTAAAAAATGTCTAAAAGAAAGAATTAATAGTAATGAAGTAGTTTACCACAGTCTGCCCATTATAGAATTGGAAAATTTTTGCATCCGTTTTGGTTGCAGTCCTTTATCCATCTCCTCATAGATATTACGTTTTCACTTTATAAGGGAACCGTTACCTATTGTTCCATCATCGGCAGAGTGTTGCTGGATATCTTCAAAATTTTCACAACATTGGCTACTATGCAGCCCTTGTATTTGTTCCATCTCTTCCAAATCTCTCTCATACACTAATCTAACACCACACTTCTTCACCTTAGCACTGTCAAAGTAAATCCCTCTTATGAAAGACAACTCAAGTTCACCGCATTCCTGATCTAACCAATCTGTTGTCCATAAATTTTGATACATCTCGTCACGCGAGAAATAATGAATGAAAATGTGGTCCTTCGTTAGGGGTTCATCAGGCGAGAAAGTCCAGATACCCCTCATGAACTCTCGAGGATTTCTACCCTTGAAATTAGAAAGTCTAGATACAGCTCTAAACACGAGCTCCTCAACCCTTGAAGCATCATCTCTGACAAAAATGCAACACAAAGCAATTCCCATCCATTGATTACCATTCCAAACTTCTAGAGGCAAATCTATCTTAATCGAAGAGTCACCTCTTTGTTGACTAAACCATTCTGGGATTTCACTTCCAGGTAGAATAAAATTAAACATTTTTCCTGAATTTCCAAATACCTGCAAAATAAACCTCTAGTTGTTTGGTAACTAACACCATGACGAATTATGAGACTGAAAGAAACAAAGATATTAACGAACCTTTAGATGCTTTGACAAGCGTCGTTTTGCCTATCAAAATAAAATAAACCTCTTCAAAAATAAAATAAATAAATAAAAAGGTAGAATAGTGGAAGAGGGTCAATCCACAGGGAGTTTAATGGAATTTTTGATTAAATTTCTTGTTCTCGACCTAGGAGCTGAAATGGAAAATAAAAAAAAAGGTGATTTGAGAAGTAACAAGAAAATAAATAAGTAAAAATGCAAAGAAAGATGTATTAAAATAAATGCAATAAAATAAAGAAGATGAAAGATTAAATTGAATAAACACGAGTATAAGAATCGCCTTGAGCTAGTTTCGTCAATTCCCACGATCATCAAAAATAGATTTTTGCTTCGGGATTCATGTCGGTTACAGTCTACGAGGCCCAACCCATCGTAACTTGCTTTTCTCTCATGTAACCGATCTTTCCAAGTCTATCTTCGAAAGTCGATTCTTAAGTAAATCAACCACGTCTATCGTCGTTAAAATACTTAGTTTTTAAAACAGGAAAAGCCCAACTCGGATGTTGTCTTATCAAGAATCATTTTCGATCTCGTCTTTCCTTAGCGGACCGCCGCTAAGAGTGTTCATAGGAAGTCGAAATGCCACAGGCCGATCCTTCCTCCCAACTGTAAAATTAAACGATTCCAGACCAACGGATCCTTTTTGATTTGAAAAATGTTTAAAAATTTTAGTAAGGCCGATTGCCAAACTATCTAAGCAGAAAGACGAAAATGTATCCCGAAGGGATTTAAGCAATATTCAATTCTCACGTGAGGAATTGATTCGTACTAGCTCTTGGCTTGAGAAAAATTAGCCAAGCATGATATTGATTATCATGCTTAACATGTTTTGATAATGTAAAAACATAAAATAAAATAAAGTAAAGTAGAAATAAAACAAAGAAGAAAGTTTTATTAAAAATCAAAGTAGCAACAAGAACAAAAGACAAGAGATACTTAGCCTTACCCAAAGGTGGGTATTTATAGGCTTCAAATTCCCAAATCAATAAGGAAAACTAATCAAAATAAAATAATATCTTTAAAATTATGAAAATGAAATCTAAAATCCCCCAAATCACGTCGATAGATCAAGATAAGTATCCCCCAAATCACGTCAATAGATCAAGATAAGTATCCCAGAATATTCCCCGTGTTGACTTTTGATTTGCCACGTCAGATCCGCGTCGTGCCCAGCGTCGTGCCCACGACTCCAGCCATGACAGAATAAGCGTCGTGCCCACGACTCCAATCGTGACAGAATAAAAACTGCAGATTACGTCTTTTGTTGTCATTTCCAGTATTGGGTTCACTACACAAGAAATAAATCAAATACAACCAATTAAGTAGTGAAAAATTCATAAGACAAAGGAATTAACAAGCAAAAAAGTGTCAAATATAAGAGAACATCAAATTCCCGCTCACTTGTCTCATACTTGCCCTCAAGTATGTTTGAAATAAATTAATCAAAAGCTTCGTCATCTTTCTCCTAAACCGTTGCAAGTCTTAAACAAAGTTATGAGAGTTCAAGTGCACAAAAAATGACGTGAATAAAACATGGATCAAAACGAATAGGTGCAAGCAAGAACAATCATTCAACCTTACCATTGTCGATCAATTATCAATCAAATTCTAACCAAAGCTTAATTCTTACCAAGATGCACTCAAATCACTCAAAGTGTTTTGGGTGTAGAAATCAAATTCACTCAAAGTCAAAATTTGAATAAGGGTCTCCATAGGCTTGTGGCAAGATCAATTCTCCACTACTTTAAAGAAATGAGATGCAAAAATCATTAGGACTTTTAATAAAGGGTGTAATGGGGCTTAGGTAGAGGTGGGGAATAAGGCTAAAATGAGGCTAAGAAAATCAAGACAAGAGTTTCCCAACAAGTAACTATATCATGTCCACAACCTTAGAAAACATAGGCAACAAGAATAAGCAAACTAAACAAAGGTAGCTATAATGAACAAATCATCAAACTTTTTTTCTTTTTCTTTTCTTTTTTTTTTTTTTTTGTTTTTTTTGTTTTGTTTTGTTTTTTTTTTGAAACATGATCTCACAACCTTAAACTTATGCTTTTTGTTTTGTCAATGGTGGAAGAGAGGAATAAATGAAAAGGCTCGGGTTAAAATCTTGATGAAAACAAAGAAAACGGAATTAGGCTTCAACTTGGTTCATTAAGGGAAAAGAAAGGGTGAATCCTAATGCCTAAATCATATTAATGCATCAAATTCCAATGTAATCTCAAAATGCATACAAGCCACAAGTTTTAGATTCCAAAGTCCAAATTGACACTCTCAGGCAAGAAAAAAAAGAGCATGAAAATATAATCATACATGCTAAAGGCTCAAGTTCTCACAAAATGGGCTAATTAATTAAGCTAGGTGAGAAATTCAACTAACAACATCAAGACAAATTGTAAGGGTTGTCAAATTGGACTTACTCATATTATTCGATTATCAAGCATGCTAGAATTCAAGTATCTTTGTGAACTAAAATAATCATAACATGCTTAGCGGCAAGCAACGGCAAAGGAGTTGTTCTTCTAATTTATTCAAACAAACATATCATCAAACAAATATGACAAGCAAGGTGAAATTAATGTCATCCTTTACCCTCCCCCTCACTTAATCGTATTGTCCCAATACGAAAAAAAATGTAAAGTACATTTCAGAACAAAGAAAGGTAAAGGATACTCCCCGTGATCAATGACGACGGCGGCTACGGTTGAGGTAAAGGAAGGAGAGTATTTCCGTGATGTTTTCTTCTAGGGCCTGGAGGGGTCTGAACAAACGACAAATAAAAATAAAAAAAAATTAAAATTGATGAAAAGTAAACAAATGGGTTGCCTCCCATTTAGCGCTTTGTTTAACATCGTTAAGCTTGACATTTTCCTGTCAGATTTTTGGCTCTTCCAACCCGATTTCTTCAATTAGTCCGATTGGTGTGATCTCGAAAAAAGGTTTTAGCCGTTGTCCATTAACTTTAAATTGTGCACCTGAGCTATCCTCAATTTCCACGGCTCCATGAGGAAAAACATTGATCACGGTAAATGGTCCGCTCCACTTAGACTTAAGTTTTCCTGCAAAAATTTTTAATTTAGAGTTAAATAGGAGAACTTTCTGCCCAACGGAAAATGATTTAAATGAAATATGCTTGTCATGAAATGCTTTTGTTCGCTCTTTATAATTTTGTGCGCTATCGTAAGCGTTGCGGCGAATCTCCTCAAGCTCTTGGATATGAAGTTTTCGTGCTTCGCCAACAGCGTTCATCTCCATATTACATTCCTTCACCGCCCAAAATGCCCTATGCTCGAGTTCGACAGGTAAGTGGCAAGGTTTGCCAAAAATAAGTCGGTAAGGTGACATCCCGATAGGTCCTTTGTAGGCCGTGCGATATGCCCACAACGCATCAACTAATTTTAAGCTCTAATCTTTCCGGTTTGGTTTAATAGTCTTCTGTAGGATTGACTTGATTTCTCGATTTGAAATCTCTGCTTGTCCGTTGGTTTGCGGATGATAAGCTGTCGCTATCCGCTGAGTCACGCCATATTTTTTCATCAAAGCTTCGACGACTCGGTTAACGAAATGTGTTCCTCTGTCGCAAATGATCGCTCTCGGAGTTCCAAATCTTGAGAAAATAAAATCACGTAAAAAATTAGTTGTGGTTTTCGCATCATTTTCTCGAGTGGCTTTCGCCTTTACCCATTTCGAAACGTAATCAACAGCCAAAATAATGTATAAATTTCCAAATGATGAGGTAAATGGCCCCATATAATCGAGCCCCCACACATCGAAAATTTCACAGATGTGTATAGGATTTAATGGCATCTCACTCTTTTGACTTAGATTTCCGACTCTTTGGCACCTGTCACGTACTTTGCAAAAGTTGTAAGTGTCTTTAAACAATGTTGGCCAATAAAATCCGCATTTAAGAATTCTATGTGCGGTTCGTTTAGGGCCAAAATGTCCACTGCAAGCGTAGGAATGGCAAAACTCAAGTATGGATTTTACCTCACTGTTACTTACGCATCGTCGTACGACTTGATCCGGGCAATTTTTCCATAAATATGGAACATCCCAAATGTAGTATCGAGACTCTCTTTTTATGCGTTTGATCTTAGATTGGGATAGATTGTTCGGAAATTTACCCGTAGCTAGAAAATTCGCCAAATCGGCGAACCATGGGAATGATGCGTGCGCTTCCCTCAATGTTTCATCTAGAAATTGTTCTCGTAGGGGAGGTCTGACTGGTGAAGTAGGTAAACAGCTTAGGTGGTCAGCTACTAAGTTTTCGCTTCCCTTTTTATCCTTGATTTCAAGATCGAACTCTTGCAGTAAGAGAATCCATCGTATCAACCTCGGCTTTGCTTCTTTTTTGTTCATCAAGTATTTCAGCGCTGCATGATCAGAAAAAACAAAAAATTTAGTCCCTAATAAATAAGAACGAAAATTTTCTAATGCAAAAATGACAGCAAAAAGCTCTTTTTCCGTTGTTGAGTAGTTGCGTTGAGCCGAGTCGAGTGTTCTAGAGGCATAGGCTATCACGTGTGGTCCTTCTTTACTCCTTTAGCCGAGAACGGCTCCCACGCTAAGGTCAGATGCGTCATACATAATCTCAAATGGTAAAGTCCAATTTGGTGGTTGTACAATTGGTGCAGATACAAGCCTTCCCTTAAGCTCATCGAACGAATCTTTGCAAGATTGATCAAAAACAAAATTCACGTCCTTTTGTAGTAATCGGCAAAGAGGTTGCGCCAACTTAGAGAAGTCCTTTATGAACCATCGGTAGAAACCTGCATGGCCAAGAAAACTACGAATTTCCCTTACCGAAGTGGGGTATGGAAGTGAGCGAATTACATCAATCTTTCCCTTATCAACGGTAATTCCTTGGGCCGAAACTACATGACCGAGTACCAATCCTTTACTTACCATGAAATGGCATTTCTCGTAGTTTAAAACCAATTTAAATTCAATGCATCGATTAAGAACATAAGAAAGATTGGAAAGGCATTGAGAGAATGAATTACCGTAAACAGTAAAATCATCCATAAATACCTCTATTCCTCGCTCGATGTGATCGGAGAAAATGCTTAACATGTATCGTTGGAATGTGGCCGGAGCATTGCAAAGACCGAAGGGCATTCTCCTATAGGCGAAAGTTCCAAAAGGGCAAGTGAATATTGTTTTTTCTTGGTCTTCAGATGCCACCGGAACCCACTTGCTATCAGAAATGGGGTAGATAATGTCAGCATCTAGCAACTTTTGAATCTCCTCCTTCATAACCTCCATCATTGGCGGGTTTAAATGTCGCTGGCCTTCTCTCGTTGGTTTTGCGTTCTCCTCTGTTTTAATTTTATGCATACAAGTAGATGGACTTAAGCCTTGGATATCAGCTAATGTCCATCCAATTGCCTTTTTATAGGTGCGCAAAATAGCAATCAATTCTTCCTCTTCTTGTCGTGATAATTCACTTGAAATGATAATTGGCAAGGTTCGGTTATCGCCCAAAAATTCGTATTTGAGATGCGATGGAAGTTGCTTCAATTCTAGTTGTGGCGCCTGCAAAATTGAAGGAAGGGGTTTAGATGGAATTAATTGAGAATCAAAAATGGAGGAAAGAGTTGAAATGATTTCGCTTTCATCATCGAGATTCTCCAATTCCCTACAAAAATCATAAAACAAATTAGTTTCGATAAAATCATCGGCTAACGGATCTATAATATCAATAAAATTTAAACTTGCGATGGAATCAGGATACTTCATAGCTTTGTAGACATCGAATTTAACCACTTCCCCGTCAAATTCCATGGTTAAGATGCCGTTACGGACATCGATTTTTGTATGCGCTGTTGACAAGAAAGGGCATTCAAGCAAGATTTCTGATCCGTTGTTGCTGCGGTCATTTTCCATGTAAATAATGTAAAAATCAGCAGGGAAAATGAGATCATTTACCTTTACCAACACGTTTTCGAGTACCCCTTCGGGGTAGATAACTGACCGATCAGCTAATTGAACCGTCACTCGCGTCTCTTTTAATGGTTCTGTTGAAATTTTATTGTAGACGCTTAGCGGCATGACATTAATAGATGCGCCTAGATCGCACATCGCCCTTTTTATTCCAACTTTTCCAATTTTGCACGGAATTGCAAACATCCCTTGGTCCTTGTATTTTGGTGGTAGGCGTCTTTGAAAAACGGCTGAAATATTCTCATTGAGGTTAACTCTTTCATTACCAGATAACCGCCTCCGATTTGTGCATAAGTCTTTTAAAAACTTCGCATATTTTGGCACCTTCCGAATGACATCAAGGAGTGGAATATTGATTTCCACTTTTTTAAATATATCCAAAATTTCCTTCTCCTCTTCCTTTTTGTTACGCCTTGCAAGCCTTCCTGGAAAGGGAGGAAGAGTCTCGTAAGTAGAAAAAAAAGGACTAGGAATGACTTTACCTGAGGTAGGCGAGGATTTTTCTTCTTGACTCTTCAAAGAAGTGTCTTCTTTGTCTTTCTCGATTTTCTCGGGCTCCTTTGTCGGCACTAGTGAAATTACGGTACCACTTCGTAAAGTAATCGCGCTCACATTTTCCCTCGGATTTGTTTTGGTTTGAGAGGGCAATCGTCCTTGAGACTCTAGGCGACCAACGGTTTGGGCTAGTTGGCTTATTTGTTTGTCAATTTCTTGGAGATGAGATTGTGTTTGGGTTTGGAATTTCTCTTGTGAAATGGCCAACTTTTCAACAATGGTCTCAGAGAGGTTTTTGTGGTGATTGATTTGAAAAGGAGGCGGTCTCGGTTGGTAATTTTTGGTTTTGTTTCCATAGCTCAAATTTGGATGATCTCTCCAACCGAAATTGAAAGTGTTACCGTAGGGATTGTATGGCCTTTGAGGAGGTCCTAGGAAATTATTTATGGCATTGACTTGGGCGCCCATCTCATCTTGTAGCATTGGACATGAATCGGTTGGGTGGTTCGGCATCGTGCAGATTCCACAACTCCTATTTTACCTGTGACAAGAGAGTTGACAATATCAGTAAATTTGTCTATTTTATTTTCCAAAGAAACGGTACTTACTTCGTGAACTCGTCGGCTTGAAGATCCAAACTGTTGCGAATTTGCAGCCATAGTAGAGATTAGAGTTCTCGCATTTTTTGGCATCATATTAACTAGTGCGCCACCACTTGCAGCATCCACCATCTTTTTGTCCATTGGAAGGATTCCTTCATAAAGATACTGAAGGGGGGTCTGCTCGGATAGGCCATGCTGTGGGCAACTTGCGCATAACTTTTGAACCTCTCCCAAGAGTCGTAAAGAGATTCATCGTTCCTTTTTGGATTCCCAAAATGCTTTTCGCCTCGGTTAAGCTCGCTTTGCTTTGCTGGAAAATACCTATCAAGGAAAACACGAGATAGTTCAGCCCATGTGGTTATTGAGTTAGGCGGAAGGTAAAATAACCATTCCTTAGCCATTCCGGCTAAAGAAAAAGGAAATGCCCTTAGTTTGATTTGGTCTTCCGAGACTCCTTGCGGCTTCATACTGCTGCACACCATGTGGAATTCGGCGAGATGTTTATGTGGGCTTTTGCTAGGAAGACCGTTGAATGTAGGGAGGAGATGAATTAACCCTATTTTGAGTTGAAAAGGGGTAGTGCCTTGAGGAAAGGTAATGCAGAGCGGTTGTTGTACGGCGGGGGCGGCGGCAAGGTCTCTAATGGTTTGGTTCGCCATTGGCTCCGGTTCAAAAGTGGGATTTGTTATTTGAGTAGTGGTGTTGGGAGATGGTTCTTCATTGGGAGTTTGTTCCGGTTCACGTGGTGGTGTCACAAAAGTAGATTCCAGATTGGATTGTCGTTCTCTTTGCTCTTGCTGCTTTTTTCGTCGAAGCGCTTGTCCGTGGTTTCTACGAGCGCTTGCTTCAATTTCCGGGTTATATTGAACTAGAGTCCCCGGATTTCTCCTGGTCATAAAAATCAAACAAAATAATCAATAATTGCTGAAAATAAAGCTCCCCGACAACGGCGCCAATTTTGACAAGCGTCGTTTTGCCTATCAAAATAAAATAAACCTCTTCAAAAATAAAATAAATAGATAAAAAGGTAGAATAGTGGAAGAGGGTCGATCCACAGGGAGTTTAATGGAATTTTTGATTAAAGTTCTTGTTCTCGACCTAGGAGCTGAAATGGAAAATAAAAAAAAAGGTGATTTGAGAAGTAACAAGAAAATAAATAAGTAAAAATGCAAAGAAAGATGTATTAAAATAAATGCAATAAAACAAAGAAGATGAAAGATTAAATTGAATAAACATGAGTATAAGAATCGCCTCGAGCTAGTTTCGTCAATTCCCAAGATCATCGAAAATAGATTTTTGCTTCGGGATTCATGTCGGTTACAGTCTACGAGGCCCAACCCATCGTAACTTGCTTTTCTCTCATGTAACCGATCTTTCCAAGTCTATCTTCGAAAGTCGATTCTTAAGTAAATCAACCACGTCTATCGTCGTTAAAATACTTAGTTTTTAAAACAGGAAAAGCCCAACTCGGATGTTGTCTTATCAAGAATCATTTCCGATCTCGTCTTTCCTTAGCGGACCGCCGCTAAGAGTGTTCATAGGAAGTCGAAATGCCACAGGCCGATCCTTCCTCCCAACTGTAAAATTAAACGATTCCAGACCAATGGATCCTTTTTTATTTGAAAAACGTTTAAAAATTTTAGTAAGGCCGATTGCCAAACTATCTAAGCAGAAAGACGAAAATGTATCCCGAAGGGATTTAAGCAATATTCAATTCTCACGTGAGGAATTGATTCGTACTAGCTCTTGGCTTGAGAAAAATTAGCCAAGCATGATATTGATTATCATGCTTAACATGTTTTGATAATGTAAAAACATAAAATAAAATAAAGTAAAGTAGAAATAAAACAAAGAAGAAAGTTTTATTAAAAATCAAAGTAGCAACAAGAACAAAAGACAAGAGATACTTAGCCTTACCCAAAGGTGGGTATTTATAGGCTTCAAATTCCCAAATCAATAAGGAAAACTAATCAAAATAAAATAATATCTTTAAAATTATGAAAATGAAATCTAAAATCCCCCAAATCACGTCGATAGATCAAGATAAGTATCCCCCAAATCACGTCAATAGATCAAGATAAGTATCCCAGAATATTCTCCGTGTTGACTTTTGATTTGCCACATCAGATCCGCGTCGTGCCCAGCGTCGTGCCCACGACTCCAGCCATGACAGAATAAGCGTCGTGCCCACGACTCCAATCGTGACAGAATAAAAACTGCAGATTACGTCTTTTGTTGCCATTTCCAGTATTGGGTTCACTACACAAGAAATAAATCAAATACAACCAATTAAGTAGTGAAAAATTCATAAGACAAAGGAATTAACAAGCAAAAAAGTGTCAAATATAAGAGTACATCATGCTTTTTCAGCAATGTTAAGGCATCGATGTTCTCAGCCAATCTGTAGCAGTGAATACCAATAAACGTACACCAACCGACTGAATTGTATACTTTTGATAGTTCAGGTAACGATTTAAGCTCCTGCAACTCAACAATCCAAGAAATGCAAGATTGAAAAGAGACGAAGGTATGCTAGTGAAGTTGTTACCACTAAGATTAAGTTCTTTTAATGAATATAGACAACAAATATCACTAGGAATATCGAAAAGATTGCAGTCACTAAGATTAAGCCATTGTAATGAACTCAAACCTAACAATGAAGGTAACATTGATGCCATAGAATTTGTCCTTCCTCTTTGAATTGCCTTGCTCCCATTGAATGACAAAACTTCAAGATTTTTTAATTGAGAAATGAATGATGGTGGTTTTCGTAAGGCTGTTTTACTTAAGTCAAGCTCTTTCAAAAACTCTAGTTGCTGCAAATTCTCTGGCAAATATTCAACTTTATAACAACCAGAAAGATTGAGTTTTTAAACTTTTACACCCACCTATGCTCCCTGGGACACTCACAAGGTTCCTGCAATCTTTCAAATTTAACAAAACAAGACTGCTCAGATTTCCAACAGATGGATGAACATCTACTAATCTAGTACAAACTTTCAAAACCAAAATTTCAAGATTTGGGGCAGTTGTTAAGTCCGGTGCCTTGATCAAGTTTTCGGATCCTTTGAGGTTGAGCACTTTAAGCTTACACATGGGCTGTTGAAAACAATAATAAATTAGAGATAAAAAGGAGAATAACATAGGAAGCTCATTTTTATTGTTATTCTTCAATGTAAATAAAAATTTCATCTTTCTTCTCAAAATAAGATAGAAAACAATAACCAAATGAGTTAATTCTTACTATGTTTTCTTTCCATAGTTGTTCAATGTTGCTATAAGATAGGAGAAGTGCAATAAGATTTTCTGGTGCTTGAAGGCAAAGATTTTAAAGGATATCTCGTCCAATCTAAAAGCCGTAGCTCATTAGAAAGATATGTGAAATCATAACAATTTGAACAACAAAGGATTTTAAGTAGTCTTAATCTTTTCATCTTTAAGAAGGCATTTGCACTCAAAGTGAGAGTAGTCTTGTTCATTTCCCTAGATAAAACAAAAATATGATTATAGATATACAAAACATTTAGTATCTAAAAAGTTATGTTGTAGCACCTATATCCAAATTTGAATAACATAGCTTCAAAGAATTGGAGTTGATATTCAGAAACTCACACAACTAGAAACCATGATATACACGCAAGAAAAGTGTTTGACTAAAGAGAAAATGCAAGAAATAGATACAACCAAATGCAATGACATTACAATTACACCAAAATACATACAACGAACTTTCACAACTATAATAAACATACTCTTAACTATTGTATAAAATGGATAGAGATGAGCAAAATTCGATTCAAAAATAAATTTTAAAATTAAAAATATTTTAAAAAATTTAAAAATTTATATTTTTTGAAAAATTATAAAATTTTTAAAAAATCTAAAGAATATATAAAAAAAAGATAAAAATTCAAAATTTTTCTAAAATAATAATTTTGGAGACCTAAATAAATTAATTAACGATTCAAGTTTATCATACTAAATTATCTTTTTTTTTTTCTTATTTTACTTTGGAAAATTTTTCAAATATATATCGTTTTAAATTTATATTCTCTAACATGAAATTACTTATCTTATAACAAGATTTAAATTTAACATGTTTAATTTTTTAATTTAACTTGAACAATTTTACTCTATTCGACTTGACTCAAATTTTATTTCACTCGACTCGATTCGGAAAAAAAATTAAATCAAGTTAGGATGATAAGATAGGATTCATCAATTTAATTAACTCGAATTTTTTACTAGATTTGATCAAATGCTCACCCTTACTGATGAATACATACATTTATATCATTTTCGCTAACACATACCACTCTTTTTCCCTTTTTTTTTGAAATGTTAAGCATGGAAGATTTTTGCCACTTCTTTTTTTATTATTATTTTTACAAAAAAAATCAACATTATACATAAATACATGTCTATATGTTTTCTTACCTTTTATTATCGATAATCATCCCTTCAATCATCTCTGTAGCCTAAAAATAAAAAATTAAAATAAGATAAACTCTTGAAATTTACATTTATGATTATCAAAGCTTGTTTAGCATCATTTATTATCTGTTGAAATTAATAAATGTTAGAATTAAGTGACCCAAATTCTTATTTAAATAAAATACGATGGAAAATAAAATAAAAGTAAAATCCATATAGAACTAGACTTCTTTTATTTTATTTTAGAATAAGGTTTTTTAAACCTTATTAAACTCCATCTATTTTATATTGATTAGGATAAGGTGTTTCAATCCTACTAGAATATGGCTTTGCAAGCCTATAAATAGACATAGTCTATTCCTCTTGTATTGGATTCAAATTTTCGACATAGTGAATTTTCTTCTCCTCTGCCCGTGGTTTTTTTCCCGAAAGGGTTTCCACGTAAAATTTTGTGTTCTTTATTTTTTTATTTTATTTTATTTTATTTTTATTTTTCACAAATTGGTATCCGAGCTTCCGGGTTGTTCATCTCGATCACGGTAATGGCGTCTTTGAAATATGAAATTCCGCTGTTGGATCGCAACACCAGATTTGCGTTGTGGCGATTAAGATGCAAGCGAGTTCTTGCTTGCAGATGGATCTCGGAGGATGCCCTGTTAGGGATAGATAAGATGCATTCGACATTAACAGATGAAGAGAAGAAGCGTAAGGATCGAAAGGCATTAACACAATTACATCTGCATTTGTCCAATGAAATTTTGCAGGATGTGATGAAAGAGAAAACTCGCATTGCATTATGGAAGAGGATAGAACAAATATGTATGTCGAAAACTCTAACAAGCAAGTTGCATATGAAAGCGCGTCTTTATGCTCATCGTTTGGAGGAAGGTGCGTCAGTACACTAACACTTAACAAAGTGTTTAAAGAAATTCTCTCAAACTTGGAGGCCATGGAGGTTCGATGACGATAAGGAAGATCTAGGGTTGATTCTACTTTGTTCGTTGCCCCGTCTTATTCAACCTTTAGAGACACGATTTTATATAGCCGCGAGTCTCTCACAGTTGATGAGGTTTATGATTCTTTGACCTCGTATGATAAGATGAAGTATCTTGTGATTAAACCCGACCCTCAAAGAGAGAGTCTTTTTGCTCGTGGGAGACAAGATCAGAATGCTGATAATGATCGTGGAAGGACACAAGAACGGAATCCTCGTGGTAAATCTAAGGGTAGATCGAAGTCTTCAAACAGAGGTAAAACTTGTAACTTCTGCAAGAAGAAAGGGCACATTAAATCTGAATGCTATAAGCTACAGAACAAGATTAAAAGAGAGGCTGCGAATCAAAAGGGAAAACAACCAAAAAATTCTGGTGAAGCTGATGTTGTAGAAGACTACAGCGATGGTGAACTTCTAGTCGCTTCACGTCAATGATTCTAAAGTAAGTGAGGAGTGGATACTTGATTCAGTTTGCACCTTCCATATGAGTCCCAATCGGGATTGGTTTACAACTTACGAAACAGTGTCTGAAGGTGTTGTTTTGATGGGAAATAATGCTTCGTGTAAGATCGCAGTGTTGGAACAATTAAAGTTAAGATGTTTGATGGAGTTGTCGAGAACACTTAGTGACGTCACGGTATGTTCCAATTGAAAAGAAATTTAATTTCGTTGAGTACTCTTGATTCAAAAGGGTACAGATACACAATTTGAAAGTGGGGTTTTAAAGATTTCCAAAGGGTCCCTTGTTGTGATGAAAGGGCAAAGAAAAACTGCCAAATTATATGTTTTGCAAGGTTCTACTGTTACTGGTGATGCAGCTGTCGCTTCCTCTTCCTTGTCAGATGATGATATTACTAAAATTTGGCATATGTGCCTAGGGCATATGAGTGAGAATGGCATGGTAGAATTGAGCAAACGAGGACTTCTTGATGGGCAAGGAATTTGCAAACTGAATTTCTGTGAGCACTGTGTTTTTGGGAAGCAAAAAAGAGTTCGATTCACTAGAGGAATTCATAACACGAAGGGAACGTTGGAGTATATTCATTCTGATCTGTGGGGGCCATCCAGAGTGCCTTCGAAAGATGGAGCTAATTATATGCTAACCTTTATTGATGATTTTTTCAGAAAAGTTTAGACGTTCTTCCTGAAGCAGAAAAGCGATGTGTTTTCCGCATTTAAGTCTTGGAAAATTATGATTGAAAAACAGACGGGAAAAAGATAAAATACCTCCACATAGACAATGGCTTAGAGTTCTGTTCTGATGAGTTTAATGGATTGTGCAAGTCGAAAGGATCGTGAGACACTTGACGATTCGTCATACTCCACAAAGAAAAAGCGGCGTTGCGAGCGAATGAACAGAGCGATCATGGAGAAGGTTCGATGTATGTTATCAAATGCCAACTTACCAAAGTCGTTTTGGGCAGAAGCAGCCTCTACTGCATGTTTTTTGATCAACCGATCTCCATCCGTTGCCATTGAGAAAAAGACTCCACAAGAGGTATGGTCCGTAATCCCGCTAATTATTACGATTTAAAGATATTTGGGTGTCTGCGTATGCTCATGTTAATAATGGAAAATTGGAACCGAGATCCATTAAATGTGTTTTTCTTGGTTATAAAGTGGTGTAAAAGGGTATAAGTTATGGTGTCTGAAAATAGAAAAGTTGTGATTAGCAGAGATGTTGTTTTTGATGAAAGCGCTATGCTTCCTAACTTATCTCTTAAAGACTCTTCCAATAAAGAAAATCAAAAGCGGTGGAGCATCAGATTATACTGAGTCGACTCCTCAAGTCAGTACAAAAATTGAGAATAGAGTTGCTTCTTCGCCTCAATACTCTATCGCCAAAAGCAGAACTAAAAGAGAAATTAAACCTCCAAAGAAGTATCTTTGAGGGTGATCTAGTTGCTTATGCTTTAAATATGGTGAAGATATAGATGCGAATCAAGAGCTATCAAATTATTACGAGGCGATTAGTGTGAAGACTCGAGAAAAATGGATGTTCGCTATGCAAGAGGAGATGGAATCACTCCACAAAAACAAAACATGGGATCTTGTGAAACTTCCTAAAGGTAAGAAGAACTGCTCGTTGTAAATGGGTGTTTAAAAAGAAAGAAGGGACTCTAGGAGTTGAAGAACCTAAATATAAAGCAAGGCTTGTTGCAAAAGGTTACTGATCAAGTTCCAGAGTAGACTTCATAGATGTGTGTTCTCCCAGTTGTGAAGCATAGTTCGATTCGAGCTTTGCTTGGTATTGTGGCCATGCATGATTTAGGGCTTGACCAGTTAGATGTAAAAACTGCATTTTTGCATGGAGAACTTGAGGAAAATATTTACATGCAACAACCAGAGGGTTTCACAGTCTCGAGAAAAAGAGGATTATGTTTGTTTCTTTGAAAAAGTCCCTTTACGGTTTGAAACGATCACCAAGGCGATGGTACAAGAGGTTTGATTCCTTTATGACTTCTCACGATTTCAAAAGAAGTAGTTTTGTGAGTTGTGTTTACTTTAAGAAAAACAATGATGGTTCTTTTTTGTGTATCTACTTCTTTACGTTGATGACATGTTGATAGCAAAGAAAAGACAAAGAAGAGATAAGAAAGGTCAAAGCCCAACTAAGTGAAGAATTTGAGATGAAAGATTTGGGACCAGCAAAGAAGATACTTGGTATGGAGATTCTTAGAGATAGAAAAGCAAGTAAATTGTACCTAAGTCAGAAGGGGTACATTGAGAAACTTCTTTGAAGGTTCAATATGCGAGTGCTAAGCTGTTAGTACTCCTCCTTTAGCAGCCATTTCGGACTTTCATCGGCTTTGTCTCCACAATCGATGATGAGATTGAGTACATGTCACATGTTCCATACTCTAGTGCAGTGGGATCTCTCATGTATGCTATGGTTTGTTCACGCCCGATTTATCATATGCGATCGATGCGATTAGCGAGATATATGGCGAATCCGGTAAAGAACAACGGAAAGCGATTCGATGGATTTTAAGATACTTACGAGGTACTATCGATGTTTGCTTACAGTTTGGAAAAGAGCGAAGATGGAGTTATTGGGTATGTTGATGCTGATTTTTTTGGAGACCTTGATAGAAGAAGATCTCTCACAAAGTTATGTCTTTACAATCGGAGGTTGTGCAATAAGTTGGAAAGCCACTTTGCAAACTACATCGCTTTGTCTACCACAGAAGCCGAGTACATGGCGACATCGAGGCTTGTAAAGAAGCTATTTGGTTGAAGGACTCTTTAGTGAACTAGATGAAGACCTTCAAATCAGCACGAGTATTTTGTGATGATTAGAGTGCCATCTTTCTTACAAAAGATCAAATGTTTCATGAGAGAACAAAACACATTGATGTTCGGTATCATTTTGTTCGTGATATTATTGCTCGTGGTGATATTGTTGTGAGCAAAATTAGTACTCATGAAAATCCTGCAGATATGATGACTAAGTCACTTCCTATAACCAAGTTTAAGCATTGCTTAGACTTGGTTGGTGTTCATTGTTGAAGTTAAACCCTTAAGGGGTTTTATGGAAGAGGTGGAGAACTTGTTCGCGATGAAGAACTTGTTCATTGAGAATTTGTGTCAAGGTGGAGATTGTTAGAATTAAGTGACCCAAATTCTTATTTAAATAAAATACGATGGAAAATAAAATAAAAGTAAAATCCATATAGAACTAGACTTCTTTTATTTTATTTTAGAATAAGGTTTTTAAACCCTAATAAACTCCATCTATTTTATATTGATTAGGATAAGGTGTTTTCAATCCTACTAGAATATGGCTTTGCAAGCCTATAAATAGACATAGTCTATTCCTCTTGTATTGGATTCAAATTTTCGACATAGTAAATTTTCTTCTCCTCTGCCCGTGGTTTTTTTCCCGAAAGGGTTTCCACGTAAAATTTTGTGTTCTTTATTATTTTATTTTAGTTTTATTTTTCACAATAAACAAAAACAAATTAAATAAAACAATTTTCAACTAAAGTAATTCAATGAAATAACATTCTATTTTATACATCTCGTGCATGTCTTTTTTAATATTTATAAAAAAAATAACACTTTCCAGAAATATAGAGGACAAATGTACTCATTTTACTTTATCGATATTTAAAATAAACACTTAAAACACTTTATAAATATAATAGACCTTTTAATACTAGAATATATAGTTTTTATGGAATGACTTACTGTGTTTTTTGTTAGCACATGATAAACATCTTTTTCTGCCCACAATCTGCAACATTTTCCAGATTCAGCAACAGATTTTTTCCCATTTCTTGTAGTAAGTCATGCATCCACAATTTGTTGTGTTCATTAACTATTAGTAGAGATTTTTTAATGAGAACATCAATTCCAATATCGGGAAAAAACTCACAACCATCTAATACTTTCATTACAAAATCTTTCTCCTTCCCGTTAAAGAAGCATGCTATATCTAAAAATATGTTCTTCTCAGTTTGGTCCAATCCATCAAAGCTTATTTGAAGTCTGTCAAGAATTTCTTTGTTGGAATCTCTTTCAAGTCTTTCTATTGCACTTCTCCATTGGGCTGCATCTCGGCCACACAAAAAGGAACCCAAAACTTCAAGAGCTAAGGGAATACCTCCAGCATATTTTAAAACACGTTTAGAAAGATCACTAAAATCATTTTCTAGCCTTGTCTCACCATTAAAAGATTTCAAGTTGAAAAGTCGAAGTGCTTCATGTGCATTCAATGTTGTAGGCTTATACACGTTATCAACTCCGTAAGATCGGAGCAAATGTTCATCTCTTGTTGTTACAATGATTTTGCTCCCTAAACCGAACAAGTCACGCCTCCCAACCAAGCATTTTAAGTGTTGTAGGTTATCAATATCATCAAGAACAACAAGAACCTTTTTGTTAGATAACCTGTGTTTAATTATGGCATTCCCTTCATGAACATTGAAGAAATTAAAGTATTCCTCGAGCAAGATTTGGGAAAGAAGTTGTTTCTGTAACGAAACAAGTCTACGTGTATTTGAAACTTCTCTAACATCAACAAGAAAGCTTTTACCTTCAAAATGAGGTGACATTTGAGTGAAAACAACTCTTGCAAGTGTAGTTTTACTGATGCCACCCATTTCACAAATTCCAATAATACGGATATCATCTTCACCAATGTCTATTTTTGCATACAACTTATTTAAGCGTGAACTAATTCCAACCAACTCATCATGGACAATTGGATATGTTTCACATAATTTTGCTGATATCTTTCTAACGATGTCTCCAATAAATTCGGTTTCATGCCTATAAAACAAAAAAAAAAAAAAAAATTTGGTTCTAAACAAGAAATCAACAGCTAATGGACATGGGTGTATATATTGATATAACATGTATTCTAATATATATGTTTTTTTTTTTTTGGGTTTGCTCGGCTAAATCTAAATTTTCAATTTGCTTCAGGTATGATGTCTGTGTTGTTTATATTTCTTTGGGTTTCCTTGTTCTTTTGGTGGGGAGAGATGGGTTTTTTGTTTCTTGATTCGGAGGGTCGGGGCAGCAGTTTTGTACTGTTGTCCGAAAGGTCTTGAGTCAAGAGTCTGATATTGGGAGTTTTGGGTTTCATGGTCTCTTCATCAAGTGGTAATGATTTTCAACAGAGATTGAATTTTTACTATGAAAATCGAGAAGAACATCATGTAAACAGTAAAATTAGAAAACAGAGAAGACATGAAGGAGTTACCTGTGATTTAAATGCCATCCCTTAATGTTTGCGACTTGAGTCAAAGCATTTCTCCACCTTTGGACCTTATCTTCATCATATCTCTTTTCATGTTCCACAAAGGCTTCTTCAACTTTTCCTTTCTGTTTTCTCAAATCAGATGGATCCACGTCATAGAAAACTGGAAATACTTTATAACCCTTGTCCTTTTTCTGCTTGGTGTATGACCATAATACACACAGAACCCCGTAGTGGACCGACGATCATCAAAATCAAGCCCCCAATTAGCATCGGCATAACCGACCAACGAGAGCCGCTCAGATTGCCGGAAAAGCAAGTCATAAGAAAGAGTGCCACGTAAATACCTAAGAATGTGTTTTAATGCTACCATATGTAGATTAGTAGGAGCATGCATAAATTGGCACACCCTATTAACAGCATATGCAATATCTGGCTGGGTTAACACAATATACTGAAGAACACCAGCAAGACTACGGTATTCAGTTGGATCAGCAAGATACTCACCTTCATCTTTAGATAACATAGAAGAGCTTACCATCGGTGTATAAACACTTTTGGCAGTAGACATAGAAGCCCGAGTAAGAAGCTTCCGAACGTATTTGCACTGACATAAGTGAAGACTACCAGAAGAAGACCAATTGACCTCAATCTCCAAGAAATAATAAAGATCACCCATATCCTTTAGAGCGAACTTGTTGTGTAACTGTTGAACAAAACAATCTATTCCATCAGTTGAACTGCCAGTAATAACAATATCATCCACATAGACAAGCACATACAGAGTGTAATCGGAGGAAGAACGAACAAACAACAAAGCATCTGACTTTGATATTATAAAACCAGTAGAAACAAAGAACTGCTTTAACTTGTCAAATCAGGCACGAGGAGCTTGCCTTAAGTCATATAAAGCTTTAGTTAGATGACACACCAGCTTCTCACCATTAGAACCATGTTGCACAAAACCTGAAGGCTGCTGCATAAACACGTCATCAGCGAGATCACCATTCAGAAATGCATTATTGACATCAACTTGTCGAAGTGGCCAGCCCTTGGTCACAGCAACAGAGAGAATAACACGAATGGTAGCAGGTTTGACCACTTGACTAAATGTCTCTGTAAAATCACATCCGGGCACCTGTGAATAGCCATTGGCCACTAACTGTACCTTGCGACGATTAATTGTTCCATCAGGATTCTTCTTTATTTTAAACAACCATTTGCAACCAATCGCTTTCCGACCAGAAGGAAGAGAACAAAGCTCCCATGTAGAGTTAGCTATCAAAGCATCATATTCAGCTTGAACAGCTAACCGCCAATCGGGATGAGCAAGCGCCTCCTCAATAGAACTCGGCTCAAGTTCAACATTAGCTACACACAGAGCTTTGGGTTTAAAAATACCAGCCTTAGATCGAGTAATCATACGATGAGTATTAGTTGTAGGAACAGGCTCACTAGGAATAACTGGAGTAGATATAGCCTCCTCGCGGACAATAGTTCCTGAGACATCTGGCAAATTGTCAGAACAATAACAAGAAGCACCACAAGTAGCAGACGAATCACGTAGAACGGAGTCACAATTATGACTTCCTGGAGGAACCCCAGTTGTAGGAGCAGAAGACAATCCAGTTTTCGTAGTGGAAAACGATCAAACTACAGGAACATATGTTGTAGTACCCGAAGACATCTGGTCACTAGCAGAAGAAGAGACTGGAAACAGAAAACGATCTTCATCAAACACAACATGTCGAGAAACAACAACTTTACCATCGGGTGTCAGACAAAAATAACCTTTATGATACGCACTATACCCCAGAAACGTAGACGGTTGGGAGCGAAACTCAAGCTTGTGTTTAACAAAAGGATGTAAATATGGAAACAACAGCAACCAAACACTCTCAGATGATCATAAGTTGGTTCATGATTAAATAAACTTTGGTACGGGGACCGTCCGTCCAACACAGGAGTGGGCAACCGATTAATAAGATGAACTGCACTGCAAAAAGCATAGCCCCAATATTTCATTGGTAAATTGGCTTGAGCCAAAAGAGTAAGACCAGTCTCCACAATATGTCTATGCTTACGTTCGGCGACACCATTTTGTTCAGAAGTGTGAGGACAGGAAACTCGATGAAGTATCCCCTGACTAGCAAGAACAGACGAGAAAGCACGAAACTCACCACCCCAATCACTTTGAAATTTTTTAATACACTTCCCGAACTGAGTGAGAACCATTTTTTGAAATTGACCAAAACACTCTACTGCTTGAGATTTGCGACTGATCAGATATACCCAGGTAAACCGACTAGTCATGTCAATGAAAGAAACATAATACAGATTTCCTTCACAGGGAACAGTAGCTGGGCCCCACAAATCAGAAAGAACCAATTCAAACAAATCAACATACTTAGTATTAGAACGAGCAAAGGGCAACTTATGAGATTTTCTTTTTGACAGGCAACACAAACATTATCAAGACGATTTTTAGTTATAAGAATACTACAGTTATCTAGAACAGCTTTTACAATATTAGGAGCAGGATGTCCCAGCCTTTTATGCCACAAAGAAAAGACATCATCAGCTGTAGAAGATCGTTGAACAACGATGTTATTAACAGATGGAGACAAAACACTTGAACCGGCTGAGAACTGATAGAGCCCTTCACGAACTTGGCCCCGCATTAAGATTTTCTGGGTCTGGATGTCTTTAATCACACAGTACGAAGGGTGAAACTCAAAAAACACATTGTTGTCAGTAGCAAACTTAGACACCGATAATAAATTTTTCTGAATACTAGGCACACATAGCACATTCGTAAGATGTAACAATTTCTTTTCTGTAGAAAAATGTGTACTCCCAATGGATGATATTTTGGAAGAGACCCCATTACCCATTAAGAGAGAAGAAGTACCTATATAAGGAGTAGAGCCATGTAAATCGGAAGCATTCTTATAGACGTGATGGGTAGCCCCCGAGTCTGGGCACCAGGATGTGCTCCCGACCGGCAACGGAACATAGGAGTCTGTAGAATTAAAATTCGAGTCATATGCAGAAGCATCAGAATAATCCGAGGCATGCAACTCAGGAAGTCGAGGGGGAAGCCCAACAAACTGAGACGAGTCATACGGAGACAAGGCAACAATGAACACACGAGCACATGGTTTTGTTCACCATGAAGCCTCATGAACAGTCTGCCAAGATCGATCAACACCAACACAATTTGTAGAGGGCTCATGCATAAATTGACCATCAGGTGTACGGGATCGAACTGACCCACTAGGCCCACGTGACCTTAAACCCACCTTACCATACGCATTACCTAATGAATCATTATACAATTGAAAACCCATATCACCAAAGTCACGCCCACTATCATATGGATTTGGATCATCACTAATGCGTGGTCCATTTCCTTGTTTAACAAATGGATTGAATCCATTATTTCTAGTCCCTGCATGTGACCCACGTGGGACACCATTTGCCATTTCATAATTTGGCCAAACAAAAGGCCTCCAATTTTGACCAGAATTCCCATAATTTTGACCGAAGCCATTCTCTCTTATTCGGTCATTGTCTCGCCTAAAACCAGATGCAAAGCCTTCCCGTCGAACCACCAGTGTGTCAACTGGCGATTGCTCATCACGACTATACCGATAATAACATCGCTGCGTAAGGTGTCCATATCGGCTGCAGATTTGGCACTGGACTCTCGGTCAAAACGAACGCCCTCAGCCACGAACAAAAGAACGACCTTCTCCACGAAACGAACCATCCGTCGACTGAAGAGGCGGCCCTTCCACTGTATTCGCAGCAACTAACACCTACTGAGCGGACTGAACTTGACGAGCTTTACACTTGATCAAAGTATCGACGATGAGTTGAAACGTCAATGGTCCGGTAGAGAGAGACACAGAAGAAATGATAGCATCAAACTCAGAGGAGAGACCAGCAAGGAGAACCGCAGTCCGTTCGACCTCCGAGATCTGAGATCTAGATGCTGCAAGAAGAGCACACAAGCTGGTGATTTTATTCACATAGGAACGAATAGAGAGGCTACCTTTCCGGAGAGAATGGAGTTCGTGGCGCAACTATGATTGCTTCGTACTAGAATCGACTGCAAACAAATTGTTCGCCACGTTCCAAGCATCACGAGCAGTGCGAACATCCGTAAAAGAGGACAAAAATGAAGCGCTAATGGTGGATAACAGCCAAGATGTAAGTAAACTGTCTTGTTGATCAAAGACCGAAACAACCGGATTAACAACAAGATCACCATCGGGAGATTGAATAAATCGCGCCGGAGCCATCAATGAGCCATCAAGAAGCCCAAACAATCCGTAGCCACGAAGAATAAGCCAGACCTGCTGCTGCCATTGAACAAACGTGCCTTCATCCAGTTTAACAACCTCGTGTCAAGGAAAAGAGGTGACCACTCGATCACCAAGAAACACCGAGCCATTAGGCTCAACAGAATCGGATTCGGTAGAATGCGTGGTAGCCATGCCCAAAGATCACCGAGCGACTGATACCATGAAAGAATACACAAGATAAAGAAGAAACAATACTCACAAGGTAATGAATTATGACACTCTAATTAACCTGTTTACAATGTACGCTTATATAGAAAGATAAAGTCTAAAACTGCTGTCAACAGAATATAACAGATTACTAACTTTTGTAATAGACTGCCTAAGCACAAAGCTAGACTACATATTAAGCACATGCACATGTATTAGATACTATAACACTGCTTAACAATCGCACTAAGTTCATCCAAGCACCAACCCGAAGAAGCATAAGATTCTGAAAATACGACACGAGCACCATGATTCTTTGAATGGCTTTAAGCAGATTCGCGCGATCTCTTCTTGGCCTCCAGCTTTGGATCATCCCTGAAGGTGATTATTCCGCTCCTTTTCAGAGCATCATAAAGATGATCAGTGAAGTTTTTGCGAGTATCTTCACCTCTAAAATTTAAGAAAACATCATATTTCTTTCTAGAAATGGAGGATGAAGTTGAAGGCAATGACAACATGATGAGAAGAAAAAGATATCTGACACTTGTGTTCAAAATAACTACAAACAGTCTTTTAAATATAGGAGCATGAAGAATGAGAAGAATAGATCAAATTTGCAAGGAAAGTAAACAGAGGTTTCTAGGCAATTTCCCTGTAGATATGAAAGCGTGTAGTAATTTGAATCACTTTTAATAACCTTAAAATCTTATTTTTAATTGGAAAAATATATAAACACACATTAACTCAATATTTAAAATTCACTCAGCCTTAGTTCAGTTAGTATCAATACTATTACTGTCAATATAAGAAGATATAAACTTAAATGTGTTGAGTGATACTATACTTATATAAAAGAAAGTAAATAAAAAAATCATTATAATTCATAAAAAATATTAAAATTTTATTTTGATAATAATAATTTGAAGTTAGATTATTTACCACCAAAACAATATCTTCAAAAATAGTCAAAGTAAATGATACATAGTTTTAAATTCTTTTTATGAAATAAACAAAAATCAAATTGGCATAAACTAAAAGCAAACCGAGATTAATTTTAATAATTGGTTCAACTATATTAAATGCTATATATTCATATCAAATAACTATTAAATATAATAAATTGTTTATAAATTCTTTAAAAATTAAATTATTTTTATTTTTATTTATTAAATCATTCATATATTGTTTCATAGATAAAAATTAATTAATAGGCTATAAAGGTTGGTAAGATATTAACTTTTCAAACTATATTTAGATCTTTTTATCTTTTTATTTTTTTGGCATACAATATATGCTGCAAAATGCATACATTAAATTATATATATATACACTTGTTAGTTTATAATTTTAAAGAGATTATTTTAGAGACAAAATGCATTTTTACCATTAAACTATATTAGATTTTATATTAAATATAATAAGTTGTTTATAAAATTATTATTTAAAGCCTATGCCAATTGTTTGAGCGGTTTTACTGTATTCTTGCAAAAAAATATAAATAACAAAATTTCTAATGGTTATCAAAATATGCCAAAATTTTGAACGCTATACCATTACTAAAATTTCAAACAAAGCATTACTAAAAGTTGCATAAAATGAAAAATGAAGGAAAAGGGTGATGAATTTTTGGAAACTGAAACAATCCAAGGCAACCTTAATTGCTTTTCTCGTGGGATAATCCTCTTCTGTTTCTTATTAATACAATCTTTAATTCTAATATGGTAAAACAAAACCTAAGGTAAAGATTTAAGAAACAAATTCAAAATTTAATCTCAACTTTTACATATTATATCGATTTTGTCATAATTTTAAAAAATTAATCTTCAGAAATTACAAGTATTCTCGATTTGATCCTAATTCTAAGAAATTCAAAGAAAATTTAAATTTATTATTATTATTTTGAAAATATTTATGTCCTTTTATATATTTCTTTGAATTTTTTAGAATAAGGATCAATTTGAATATATTTGTAAATTTTAACTAAATCAATATAATATGTAAAACTTGAAAGTTAATTTATTAAATTTTTTTTTGAAATACCATAGTTTGTATTCAGTGGCGAATCTAAGGGGGCTGGCAGGGGACCTAGCCCCCAAAAATGTAAAATTACTATTTAAACCTTTGAGATTTTTTAAAAAATTTAAATTAGTAAAGATAAAATTATATTTTGGCCCCTCTAAAATTATAAAAATTTGATTTAATCCATTAAAAATTATAAAACTATAGACTATAAAAAATTAAAATTTCATTCGCCCTTAAAAAATTATTTTGACTTTGTTTGTATTCATGAAGTTGGAACTAAATGCCAAACACAAACACTTAATAAAAAATAAAAAAGGTTAGCAAATAAGGTGTTTGAGCTTCAAAGGAAGACTGGTGACTGAGGATTTAGCGATTCATTCAGCAATCCAACTTCTCCACAATTTTTGTCCCCAGTTAATATTACTATCCCAGACGGCCCATTAGAAAATCGAAATTTTTTTCATCCCTTCAGGTTGTGGCTCTGCCTGTCTCCTCACACACCTAACTCACAACTATTACATAAAGTCGAGCAAACAATTAGACTCAATAATTATACAGTCGAAGGCCAACAATTTCAACCATGATAAAGCCTCCCTAATGGCAAAACAAATATAGTGGAAATAAACAATGTCGAAGCAAGTGAAAAGTATTTCTGTTTTTTTCAATAGATGATCGTAGTATTTCAAACTATAGTGGTTCAATGAAATCGAATACTTTTTTATACATATAGTATTACTCTTCTTTTTTTTTTTTTTTTTAAGAAATATAGTTTCACTCTTGTTAATATTTGTAATTAAAAAGAAATTATTTGAGAGGGACAATCATAAACTTCGAACATGAATCATAAAACGAACACGAAGATAAACAAATAAAAGTTATGCAATTTTCATGGAAAGACTTACAGTGTCTTTTGTTAGCACATGATAAATGTCTCTTTCCACTCATAATCTGCAATGTTTTTTAGATTCATCAACAGATTTTCCCTAACAAGATTTTTGTTGATATGTTTTTAGCAATGTTTCTAATAAATTCAGATTCATTCCTATAAACACAAACAAAAAGAAATGGTTTATAAACAATAAACCAACAGCTAATGAACATGGAATTACATATATATGGTATTTGAGTTTGTTTTGCTTGGCTAACTCTAAATTTTTATTTTGCTTAATGGAGGGTTGATGTTTGTGTTGTTTTTATTGGTGATTGGTGAGGAGAGATGGGTCTATCGTCAGTATAGTTTTTTTATCTGGGTTTTGTGATTCATGTTGTCATCATCATGTGGTAAGAATGCGCTGATTTTAAATATTAAACATTATATATTTATATTATAATATTAAATGTAATAAGTTTATAAAATTATGATTTGAGAGCCTATGTCAATTCTTCTTATTCATAGTGGAAATAAACAATGTCGAGAATTTTAACATGTTAGGTTGTTCAAAAATATTAGAAAAAGACTAAGACCACCAGCCAGCCATCCCCAAATTATTAATTTTTATAGAAAATAGTAAATTATAAACACATACACTTCCAAGAAATAAAACAAAAGGACAACACTTCTCCTAGTGTCACTAACAACCTTGAAGTTCCATAAAATAAAAAAGGAAAGGGAAAGTACCTTTCAACATTCTCGAAATGACACATTTTGATTTTTAAATTTTTTGTAAATTTTGATTTTCTTTTTTCAAATTCTATCAGATTATGGTGGGAAAAGTTAAATTTGCAATATGAACTTGGGCTGGGGACTATAATTTCGTATTTGCTGGATATTAATGATTAACTTGTCAGGCTTGGGAGCAATGTGATACTTGGCATCTTTGTTGAGTCACTATCTCCATTGAAGGGTTTTACTCAACTTAGGCAACCCTCTGAGAATATTGATCCTGCTTGGAAAATCATGCAGAATTATAAACAAGATCTTGCTAAACTATTAGCGGTCAAGAATGAGAAGAACAGATCAAATTTCAAACAGAGGTTTGTAAGCAATTTCTGTGCAAATATGAGAAGATCAAGTTGGGTCACAGATCAGAAAAAGGAAGAATCCAAGAAGGTTGACAAACTTTAATAAATAAAAAATGTTGGACGGTTGGGGTTTTTTATGGACGAGATATTATTATAAATTTTTTAACGAGTACAATTGTAAAATACATATATTTCAGTGATTACTTCCTAACCCTAATTATTCCAAAAATACTAAGAAAAGACTAAGAACAGTAGCCAGCCATCCTCAAATTATTAATTTGTATAGAGAATTAGTAAATTGTGAACACATACAATTCCAAGATGTAAAAAACAAAGGACAAGACGTTATCCTACTCTCACAAGTTCCATAAAATGAAAAATTAAGGAAAGGAAAAGAGTGATGAATTTGTGGAACACTGAAACAATCCAAGGCATCCTTAATCGCTTCTCTCCTGGAATGCCTAAGTTCATACTACTTCCTATGCTACATAACATTATCCTCTTTGTTTCTTATTAATACAATCTTTAATTATACTAAGATTCAAACTTTCAAAAATAGTTGAGTTATTATTTTTTAATAAAAAATATTAACTAAAATGTTAAAATTTTAAATAAAACAACTCATATAACAATATAAGTGTACTTCATGCTTATTTTTTAATTTTTATAAAGTTTTTATTTTTAATTTTTTATAATTTTCAAATTATTTATTGACCTGACATATAAAATAAATAGTATAATGTTAACATGAAATACACATGGACTGTCACGTCAACATTATTAATAAATTAATTTTTTAGTCAATATTTTCGTTAAAAAATAAGTTGTTTCTTTTTTAAAAGATTAATGACTAAATTTAACTAAAAAATATAAAACTAAATTAATAAAAAATATAAAAATTGCGAGCTAAATTTATAATTACGCCCTGAAAATCCACTTAAGCGTTCATTCATGCCCTCCCTTGTTGAGATTTATTTTTATACATTCACACGAGGGTGCGCGTACAGAAATCCTCATTTCTTTCTTCCTAATTTTCTATCTATATAGTTTTGTTGGCATGGAAAAATTAAGATGAAACGAAGAGACATAGTTGTAACCTTATCTTCTTCTTTCCTTTTTAATAGAAAGCTTGTTATGTTATTTGGATTTTAGAGTGAATCCACAAAATCTTATATTATTTATATTATTGACATAATGATAAATTTAGTTCTCAATATTTGTATTATTTTATTAATTTGATCATTATTCTTTTTGAGTTAAATTTAACCTTCAACTTTTCAAAAAAAAATTGGTGGTCATTGCATTCTTGCATCCAGGCTTAGATAGTTAGAATAATATTCTGAGGAGGTTCACACGTAACCAGATCGTGAAGTTTAAGAGAAGTTGGTGCATCTCTCTCCCCTCACTTCTCAATACATTATTGATTATTTGTTTCAAAACGAGTGGTTCATACGCATGAATCGTAAATAATGAATGTGTAGGAAGTAATGGAATGAATCTTAACCCAAATATGAATATAGTATTGTTTCTAGTTGTTAAAGTTTTGAAATAATTTTGAGCTATAAAAAAAAAAAAAGGAAAAGAAAGATCCATGTATTTGTAAGAAAAAAAGTATTTAAGTTGGGTCATTATTTTATAAGAATCAAGGAAAGATCCATCCATGTAACTTATTGGTAGGAATGCAATACAGTATTTTATAACAATCAGTGTTTATTTCGGGTAATTTTGAATCCTTTCCCTCCCAAAGAATTTTCTTTTCTTTTTTTTTTTTAATTACAGAGCAGTTCTTGATATTTTGTGTTTTTCTTTTTCCATTTTAGCTGTGTTCTTAATTAATAATCATGATGTGGATTAACATTTTATTTGATTTGGATTGGATACAGAAAATATAAATATAAATTATTAACTTAATTAAGTTTTAAATAGTTTTTCACAAGAAAAAAGAAAGAAAGAAAAAATTGATTTAAGGGACAGCAAGAAGGAAGACTCTAAATCATACAATTATTGATTAATTATTTGCAATGGAGGATAGAATAGAAAGCCAAATAATTTCCCATTGAATTGGCTACCCATTCGTGATGAATTGGCTGGTATTTACAATGAGATGGTATTTAATATTTGTTATGTATTATTCTTATTTTTTTATGAAATTATATTATTATATTATATCTAATTATATAAAATCAACAAATTAAATCAAATATATTTTGAATGTTATAAAAAATAATGTCATCAAAATTCGGGTTATGCCTAGAATATGAAGTAGTTTTCTAGAATTAGTGCTTCTTCCCCAATCTGTCTATTATAGAATTGGAAATATTTTGCATCCGTTTTGGTTGCGGCCCTTCATTCATCTCCTCATAGATATTACGTTTTCGCTTTATAAGGGAACCAGTACCTATCGGCCCATCAGCAGAGTGTCGCTGGATATCTTCAAAATTTGCGCAACACTGACTACTATGCAGCTCTTAAATCTCTCTCATACACTATTCTAACACCACACTTCTTCACCTTAACACTGTCATGTCTTTCGAAAGATAACTCAAGTTGATCGCATTCCTGTTCTATGCAATCTATTGTCCCTAAATTCTTGGTTTCATCATCTTCACCACATTTGTCTTCCAAGGAAATTGGATACAACATGTCACGCGAGAAATAACGAATTAAAATGTGGTCCTTCATCACGGCCTGTTCAAAATGTCGATTTACATTCCAGCCGTTCCAAGTGACCAGTCGAGGATTTCTACCCTGGAAATTAGATTGAGTGCAATTGGCTTGTCTAGAATATCTATCATGGATAACAGTTCTACACGAGAGGTTCTCATCCCGTGAAGCATCATTACTGACAAAAATGCAGCACAAAGCAGCTCCCATCCATTGACGATCATTCCGAATTGCCAGAGGCAAATCTATCTTAATCGAAGAGTCACCTCTATGTTGACAAAACCATTTTGGGATTTCATTTCCTGGTATAATAATATCAAATATTTTTCTTGAATTCACAAATACCTGCAAAATAAAACACCCATCAATGGTAACTAAAAACATAAATTCTCAAGTCTGAGATTTTGTATGTGCAAAATAAAACACTCATCATTGGTAACTAAAAACATAAATTCGCAAATACCTTAACATGGTTTTTAAACAATGTGAAGGCACTAATGTTCACAGCCAATCTGAAGCAATTAACACCTAATATATCTGCCCAATCCATTGAATTGAAAACTTTTGAAGGATATGAAACTATTTCAAGAGAAGTACAACCATTTATCAGTACACCTTCTATATTTGTTAGAAGCTCAGGCAACGATTTTAGTGCCCTGCAATCTGACAATCTAAGAAATTCGAGCTTGGAAATATGAGTAACACAAGAAGGTATGCTGATGAAATTGTTACCACCAAGATCAAGGTGTTTCAAAGACGATAGACGAGATATACCACTAGGAATATCTCCTTCACAAAGATTGCAGTCCCTTAGATTCAGCCTTTTTAATGAACTCAAACCTAACAACGAAGGCAACGTCAGTGCCATGGAATTTGTCCTTCCTCTTTGGATTACCTTTAACAGAGAGGGCAGATATTTTTGTAACTTGGAAGAAGGTCCCTTGCTCCCATTAAAAGACAGAACTTTAAGAGTTTTAAATTGAAAAATGAAGGATGGTGGTTTTGTCATGGATGTTTCACTTAAGTCAAGCTCCTCCAAGGATTCCACTTGCTGCAAATTCTCTGGCAAATTTTCAACTTTATAACATCCAGAAAGATTAAGAATTTTTAAACGTTTATACCCACCTATGCCATTTGGGAGACTCACAAGGTTACTGCAATCTTTCAAATTTAACAAAACAAGACTGCTTAGATTTCCAATTGAAAAAGGTGGCTCTTTGATGCTCGTCCCATCTAAATAAAGCTCTAGCAGGCATTCCATTTTGCCATCAATCTTGAGAAAGCTTTTAAGATTTGAGCAACATGAAAGAATCAATTCTTCAAGAGATTTCATGCCAATTTTGGTTGGAAGACTCCTAAGACTTTTGCAACCTCTTAAATTCAAAAGCTTAAGCCTCTTAAGAACTCCGATAGATGGATGAACATATGCTAATTTAGTACAACCTTCTAAAACCAAACTTTCAAGATTTGGGGCAGTTGTAAAGTCTGGTGACTTGATCAGGTTTTCGGATCCTTCGAGGTTGAGCACTTTCAGCTTCTACTGAGGCTGTTGAAAAAAATAATAAATTAGATATAAAATGAGAATAACATAAGAAAGTTCATTTTTATTGTTATTCTTCAATATTAATAAAAATTTAATCCTTCTTCTCAAAATAAGATAGAAAACAATGACCAAATATGTTCATGCTTACTGTGTTTTCCTTCCATAGTTGTTCAATGTTGCTATAAGATAGGAGAAGTATAACAAGGTTTTTCGGTTGAAAATTTGAAGGCAATGATCTTAAAGGATATTCCATCCAATCTAAAAGCCTTAGCTCATTAGAAAAATATGTAAGTTCACAACAATTTAACGGACAAAGGACTTTGAGTAGTCTTAATCTTTTCATCTTCAAGAAGGCTGTTGAGCATTGGCCTGCAATGCAACATATGACCAGCAAAATCAGCAAGCAGACCAGCAATGGAACATAACCGAATGCAGCAACTAGTTTAGGACCATTTTGATTTATTTTGTTCAAATGTAACTTGCTTAGTTAGTTTGTAACTTGTAATCAAAGCTAGTAGGGTTTTGATTTGTTTTGATTTGTACTTGATGTAATAGCTGATATATCAACTTGCTTTAGTTTGAAATTTAACTTCTATTAGTTGATTATTAGTGGGAGTAGGTAAATCATTAGGTAGTGGTCATTTGACTTGCAAACTTTGTATTTATTTTTCATTATCAGTCAATGGAGATAGCTGATGATTTTTCATCCATGTTTTGTGCTCAAGTTCATTTCATTTTTGCTCTCATTTTCATTCTAGTTCTTAAGCAAGTTTGTTGTTATTTATGTATTGGTGCTGACTTTGTTTCAACAAATGGTATCAAGAGCCTAAGTCTTTGAGGGTCTTCTCTTGGTGGTTGTTGTTTGTTAGTGAAATCAAGCTTAAGAAAGTAGGAAACCAAAGCTGTTGAACTTGTTGTAGCAGGATGAGCTTCACACCACCTCCACCTCCTGTGTTCACTGGTGAGAACTACCACATTTGGGTGGTAAAAATGAAGACTTACCTTCAGGCACACAATTTGTGGAGTGTAGTGGAGAATGATGCCGAGCCACCTCTATTGAGAGCCAATCCCATTGTTGCTCAGATGTGACAGCATGCTGAGGAGACTGCCAAAAAGCCTAAAGCCATGGCCTGCTTGTAGAATGGAGTATCTGATGTTATTTTTACTCGCATTATGGCATGTGACTCACCTAAGCAAGCTTGGGACAGGTTGAAGGAGGAATTCATAGGGTCTGAGAAAACTAGACAGCAACAGCTGATTAATCTGAGGAGAGATTTCAAGAATCTCAAGATGAAAGATGTAGAGACCATTAAACAGTATGCAGATAGAATAATGGCCACAGTGAATAATATAAGGTTGCTTGGTGTTGACTTTGCTAAAAGTAGGGTGGTTGAGAAGGTGATCACCACACTTCCTGAGAGATTCGAGTCTAAGATATCTTCACTGGAGGACTCGAGAGACCTCACAACCATTTCTCTATCAGAATTGGTGAATTCACTCTATGCTTTGGAGCAGAGAAGGGCTAATAGGGAGGAAGAAAACTCTGAGGGAGCCTTTCAAGCAAGGGCCAAAGAGAGCTCTAATGCAAATAAAAAAGGCAAGAAGCCTTGGCTTGACAAGAAGGACAAATTCAGAAAGGATTCAAGCAAGAGAAGCTACCCACCATGCACTCATTGCAAAAGAACCACACACTCAGAAAGAAACTGTTGGAGAAGACCAGATGTTCAATGCTGGAAATGCAAGCAATATGGTCATGTTAAGAAAATTTGTAGGAGCAAAGGCAAAGCACCAGTACAGCAACAAGATCAGGCATATTCTGCTGAGGATCAACAAGCTCAGGAGGAGCATGTTTTCAGTGCATCTTCCCTTGTAACCATAAGCAAAGGCAAATGTAGTTGGCTTGTAGACAGTGGCTGCTCACATCACATGGCTGCTGATGTGAACTTGTTTAAGGAGCTTGACAGAAGTTTTAGCTCAAGGATCAGAATTGGCAATGGGAGCTTAATTGAAGCTAAAGGTAGGGGTGATGTGTTGATCAGCTCAAGCTCAGGTAACAAGTTGATTACTGATTGAAAAAGGCTATTCTTTGTTCTTTAGAAGTGGTTCTTGTGTTATTGAAGATTCACTTGGTCAGGAAGTTGTCATAGTACCTATGGCAGACAAGTGTTTCATGTCAGATATTAGTCAGCTTGAAAGGAGGGCATATTTGAGCCAAAGTGACAGTACTGGCCTATGGCACAAGAGGCTAGGCCATGTCAATTTTAGGTCACTTGATTTGCTACATAAGCTTGGTTTGGCAGAGGATATGACTAAGGTAGAGCCACTTGAAGGTGTTTGTGATGTCTATCAACTTGGCAAGCAAGCTAGACTTCCTTTTCCAGTTGATGAAGCATGGAGAGCTCGAGAGAAGCTTGAGCTAGTGCATTCTGACATTTGTGGCCCAATGAAGACCACTTCACTGAATGGGAGTAAGTACTTTGTACTTTTCATTGATGATCTGACCAGGTTCTGTTGGATTTTCTTCTTGAAACAGAAGTCTGATGTGTTTGAAGCTTTTGGAAAGTTCAAAGCTATGGTTGAAAACCAAACCGGTTACAAGATCAAGACATTAAGAACAGATAATGGGGTTGAATATCTGTCTGATAGATTCAAGAGGCTATGTGAGTAGGCTGGGATCCATCATCAGCTAACCACAGTGTACACTCCTCAGCAAAATGGAGTATGTGAAAGGAAGAATAGGACTGTAATGGATATGGCTAGGTGCTTGCTGTTCTAAAGCAAGCTTCCAAACTCATTTTGGGCAGAGGCTGTCAATAGCTCGGTGTACCTGCTTAATAGGCTTCCAACACATGCTGTCAAGGATAAGACACCTTTTGAAGCATGGCATGGGCTCAAACCATCTGTCTCTCATTTGAAGGTCTTTGGTTGTGTGTGCTATGTTCTTGTACCTGCAGAAAGAAGGACCAAGCTCGAGAAGAGGTCTATTCCATGTATTTTTGTGTGCTATAGCAGTGACAACAAAGGCTATAGAGTCTATGATCCTTCAACAAGGAAGATTTTGGTGAGTAGAGACATCAGATTTGATGAAAAGAAGATTTGGAACTGGGATGGTTCGAATGCAAGTTAGTTTGAAGAGGTTTCAGCTGAAGGCAACTTGGAGCTAGTTGAAAGTGAGCTTAGTAATGGCAATGTTGATGACCTTCCTATGAGAGGTACTAGGTCCATTGCTGATGTTTATCAGAGATGCAATGTAGCCATTATAGAGCCTTCGAGCTATGAAGAAGTAGCTAGGGACATGAATTGGAAGAAGGCTATGGAAGTAGAAATAGACATGATTCAAAAGAATTAGACTTGGGACTTGGTTGAGAGACCAGAAAAGAATGTGATTGGAGTTAGATAGGTCTTTAGAGCAAAATTCAATGTTGATGGCTCATTGAATAAACACCAAACAAGATTGGTATGTGTTGCATACAGTCCAAGGAGGAGTGTTGAGCATTGGCCTGCAATGCAACATATGGCCAGCAAAATCAGCAAGCAGACCAGCAATGGAACAGAACCAAATGCAGCAACTAGTTTAGGACCATTTTGATTTATTTTGTTCAAATGTAACTTGCTTAGTTAGTTTGTAACTTGTAATCAAAGCCAGTAGGATTAGTTTTGATTTGTACTTGATGTAATAGCTGATATATTAGCTTGCTTTAGTTTGAAATTTAATTTGTATTAGTTGATTATTAGTGGGAGTAGGTAAATCATTAGGTAACAGTCATTTGACTTGCAAACTTTGTATTTATTTTTCATTATCAGTCAATGGAGATAGCTGCTGATTTTTCATCCATGTTTTGTGCTCAAGTTCATTTCATTTTTGCTCTCGGTTTCATTTTAGTTCTTAAGCAAGTTTGTTGTTATTTATGTATTGGTGCTAGAGCCGATCATGGGTTGGGCGGCTCGGCCCGGCCCGAAGGCCCACCCGAAAAATGGGAGGGTTTGGGTAAAAATATAAGCTCGAAAAATGGGCTTGGGCAAAAAAACGAGGCCCGTTTAGAAAACGGGCCGGGCCTCGGGTAAGAGTTTTTTGGCCCGGGCCCGGCCTGAATTATATATTAATATTTTATTTTATTTTATTTTTAATTATTTTAAAATTTTAATATAACTATTTTTTATTATATTGTTAATTTGTGTATTGTTTTAAGAATTGTTTTAGTATTGTTTTTATTTATTTTAATATTTGTTTTTATGTTTTTAAATATATTTGATTTATTATATTTTTAAATTTTTTTATTTAATGAAATAAGAAAAAAATTTAATATGAGCAGGGCCGGGCCGGGCTCGGACTTAGTAATTTTATTTCGGGCAGGGCTTGGGTAAAATTTTAGGCCCATATTTCGGGCCGGGCCGGGCCTAGTAGACGGGCCTAAAATTTTGTCTGGGCCCGGCCCGAACCTGGCCCGGCCTGGCCCATGATCACCTCTAATTGGTGCTGACTTTGTTTCAACAAAGGCATCTGCGCTCAAAGTGAGAGTCTTGTTCATTTCCCTAGGTAGAACAAGAATATGGTTACAGGTATACAAAAAATTTAGTATCTGAAATTTATGTTGCTTCATTGCTTTTTTTTTTTTTTTTTAAATGCTCATGTCTATTACTTATATCAGACGCATATTCGGAAATAAATATGAAAATATAATCTTTTAAAGAATTTCAAAAATAATGAAAATGTAAAAAAAGAAAAAGAAAAGAATATGCTCATACAAACACGTATGCATATATAACATCTACATGCGAATGTGAATAACATTGGTTAAAAGGATTAGAGCTGATATTCACTAACTTACACTGCTAGAAACCATGATATACACACAAGAAAAGTGTTTTGCTAAAGAGAAAATGCAAGAAAATAGATACAACTGAATGCAGCAACATTACAATTACAACAAAATAATACAACAAACTTTCACAATTACAATAAACATACCCTTAACTACTTCATAGATGACTAAGCTTACAACTAAACAATGATGAATGCATACATGTATATCATTTTCACCAACACATACCACTCTTGTTTTCTTTCTGTCTTTTTTTTTTTTTTTGAAATATTAAGCATTGAAGATTTTTACCACTTCTTTTTTTTTTTTTACAAAAATAAAAAAAATAACAACATCAACATTATACATAAATACATGTACATATGTTTTTTTACTTTTTATTGTCAATGATCATGCCTTCAATCATTTCCGTAGCCTAAAAATAACAAAAAATAAACATAAGGCAAAGAATTGTGAAATTTACATTTCTGATTATCAATGCATGCTTAGCATTATTATTATTTGTTGAAATTAATAAAAAAAGACAAACTAAATAAAACATTTTTCAACTAAATTAATTTAATGAAATAATATTCTTTATTATAAATATAGGGTCTTTTTTATTATTTATAATAAAAAATTAAATTGCACATTTTAGAAATATACAAGACAAATGTACTCATTTTACTTTATCAATATCTAAAATAAACACTTTATAAATATAATAGGTTATATATGTTTTGTGCCAAAATCGTCATAGTTTTGCATTGAATCCCAAATTTAATTAACGCTACCTCTTAATACTAAATACTTGAATCAATTAAGCTAAAGTTAGAATCTATATAATTTCTACAGAATGACTTACAGTTTCTCTTCTAAGAATATGGTAGATATCTCTTTCCTCCCACAATCTGCAACGTTTTCCAGGCTCATCAATAGATTTTTCTCTAACAATTCTTTTTCCCATTTCTTGTAGCAAGTCATGCATCCGCAATTGGTTGCATTCATTAACGGTTAGTAGAGATTTTTTAATGAGAACATCAATTCCAATATCTGGAAAAAACTTACAACCATCAAGTACTTTCATTACAAAATCTTTCTCCTCCCAATTAAAGAAGCATGCTATATCTAGAAATATATTCTTCTCCCTTTCTTCCAATCCACCAAAGCTTATTTGAAGCCTCTCAATAATTTCTTTATTAGAATCTCTTTTGAATCTTTCTATTGCACTTCTCCATTGGTTTACATCTCTACCACACAAAAAAGAACCCAAAACTTCAAGAGCTAAGGGAAGACCTCCGGCATATTTTAAAACATGTTTAGAAAGCTCACTAAAATCATTTTCTAGCATTGTCTCACTATTAAAAGCTTTCGAATTGAAAAGTTGGAGTGCTTCATTGGCATTCAATGTTGTAGGTTTATACACATCATCAACTCGGTAAGATCGGAGCAAATGTTCGTCTCTTGTTGTTACAATGATTCTGCTCCCTAAACCGAACCAATCACGCCTGCCAACCAAGCGTTTTAAGTGTTGTAGGTTATCAACATCATCAAGAACAACAAGAACATTTTTGTTTGATAACCTGTGGCTAATTATGATATTTCCTTCATGAACGTTGAAGAAATTAAAGCTTTCCTCATACAAGATTTGTGAAAGAAGTTGTTTCTTTAAAGAAACAAGTCCACATTTATTTGAAACTTCTCGAACATCAGCAAGAAAGCTTTTACCTTCAAAATGAGGAGGCATCTGAGTGTAAACAACTCTTGCAAGAGTTGTTTTACCGATGCCACCCATTTGACAAATTCCGATAATACGGACATCATCTTCACCAATGTCTATTTTTGCATACAACTTCTCTAAGCGTGAACTAATTCCAAACAACTCATCATGGACAATTGGATATGTTTCACATAATTTTGCTGATATTTTTTTAACAATATCTCCAATAAATTCGGTTTCATGCCTATAAAAACAAAAAAAAAAAAAAAAACAAAATTTGGTTTCTTAACAAGAAATCAACAGTATATATATATGCATGGCAAAACTAGGGGTGGTAGTGTCCCGGCCCCCTAAAATAGAAATTTTTTTATTTAGGACTTTAAAGTTTTTAAAAATTTAAAGTAGTAAAAGTAAAATTACACTTTAGCTGCCTAAAAGTATAAAAAATTAATTTAATCGTTTAAAAGTTATAAATACATAAGTTATTAAAAAAGTAAATTACTTTTTAATTTCAGTTCCTAAAAAAGTTTTCTGGTTTCCACGTTGGAGGTAACATGTATTCTAAAATAGAGAAGAACATCATGTAATCATTAAAAATAGAAAAGAGAGAAGATATGAAGGAATTACCTGTGATTTAAATGCCATCCCTTAATGTTTGCGACTTGAGTCATAGCATTTCGCCACCTTTGGACCTTATCTTCATCGTATCTCTTTCCATGTTCCGCAAAGGCTTCTTCAACTTTTCCTTTCAGATTGATCCACGTCATAGAAAACTGGAAACACTTTATAACCCTTGTCGTTTTTCTGCTTAACAATCTCAGTAAGTTCGTCCAAGCACCAACCCGAAGAAGCATAAGATTCTGAAAATACGATTACGGAGCACCATGATTGCTGAATGGCTTTAAACAGTTCTGGCGCGATCTCTTCGCCGGCCTCCAGCTTTGGATCATCTCTGAATGTGACAATCCCACTCCTTTTAAGAGCATCATAGAGATGATCGGTGAAGTTTTTGCGGGTATCTTCACCTCTAAAACTCAAGAAAACATCATATTTCTTTCTAGAAACGGACGAAGAAGTTGGAGGTAAAGACAACATGATGAGAAAATAAAGATATCTGACACTTGTGTTGAAAATCAGAAAACAGATGACCTAATAGCCAGCCAGAAACAAACTAGAAAACAGTCTAGTAAGTATAGGAGCATCAAGAATGAGAAGAATAGATCAAATTTGCTAGGAAAGTAGACAGAGGTTTGTAGGCAATTTCTATGTAGATATGAAAGCGTGTAGTGGTAGAGATCGGATCAAATATCAGAAAAGGAAGAATCCAAGAAGGTTGACAAAGTTCAATAAAAAAAAAGAGTTGGACGGTTGGTTTTATCATGGATGAGATATTATTATAAATTCTTTAACCAGTATTATTATAAAATACATATATTTCATTGATTACTTCCTAAACATTTTAGGTTATTCAAAAATATTAAGAAAAGACTAAGACCAGTAGTAAATTATTAACACATATAATTCCAAGAAATAAAAAACAAAGGACAAGACGTTATCCTAGTCTCACGAACAACCTTGAAGTTCCTTAAAATGGAAAATGAATGAAAAGAGTGATGAATTTGTGGAACCTGAAACAATCCAAGGCAACCTTAATGGCTTTTCTCTTGGAATGCCAAAATTCATACTACTTCCCATGCATCATAACATAATCCTCTTCTGGTTGTTATTGATACAATCTTTAATTCTAGTATGGTAAAAAAAACCTAAGGTAAAGATTAAAGAAAAAACTCAAAATTTGCCTTTAAAATTAACTCTCAGTTTTTACATATTATATCGATTTAGTCATAAAAATATTAACACTCAAAATTTACAAATATTCTCAATTTAATCAAATTCTAAGAAATTCAAAGAAATATATAAAAGTACATATATATTTTCAAAAATTATGACTAAATCGATATGATATGTAAAAGTTGAGGGCTAAATTTATTGTTATACGGATTTTTTAACTGCCACGTTAGCTTGCCGTTTGTGATTTTAACGGGAGTGACCAAAATGATTGAACTACGACTATTTGTGACTTATAAATCTTGAGGGTTATTATTATTATTTTTTTAAATTATGACTAAATTACAAACATTTTATTTTGGGCACCTAAAATGAAATTTTTTGACAGTTAAGTAACTATCTCTATAGTTTATCCAAATTTGTATAATATCAATTTTTAATCTGTTAAAATCTATATAACTAAATAATAAATTAAATACAATGGTAGAATATGGGATTTAGTTTCTATACATTCACATGTTACTGGTTCTTTCTTCCTTTCCTTAGGTATTCTCTATATATAATGTTTTCTAATGGAAAAATCAATCTAAAACAAAGAGATATATTCTTCCACCAAACTGATTCTAAATTGTATCCTTTAGGAGCTTACCCTTTGTTGCGTAGATACATCTTTTAGAAGCTTGAATTTTTCTGGTAGATTTTCTAACATCAATTGAAATACTGTACTTTGTATTCATGTCAGAATATATGTTGGAAATAAATGCCAAACACAAAATGGTTAGCAAATAAGGTCTTTGGGGTTTAAAGGAAGGCTGGTGACTGAGGATTTGGCGATTCATTCAGCAATCCAACTTTCTCCACATTTTTGTTCCTAATTAATGTTTCTCTCCCGCTCGACCCATTATAAAATCGAATATTTTTCCATCCGTTTACGTTGTGACTCTGCCTCTGTCTCTTCACACACCTAACTCAGAAATATTAGGTAATGGGTGTGATAAAACCGAAATAACAGAGACAATTCGACTCAACAATTTTAACCATGACAAAACCTCCCTAATGGCAAGACAAATCTATATCTATATCTATAGTCGAGAATTCTTTAGTGCTTTTGTGCTGTTTTAAAGCAAGTGGAAATATATAATACCTTCAAAACAAACATATATAAAATATTTCATTGATTGCTTCCCAATCCTACGTAACAGTTTGTGTTCAACATGTATATGCTCAAAAATATTAAGTTAATTAGATATATTTGAAAGATTATATCTCATTTGTTGTGCAGTAAAAATATCGAAAATGAATACTTTAAATAAAACAAAAAACTGTAAATAATACCATAGATAAAAAAGTCTTAAAAAAGAATTAATACGACAAGGTTAATGAAGTAGTTTATCACAATTAGTGCTTCTTCCTCAATGTGTTCATTACAGAATTGAATTTTTTTTGCACCCCTTTTGGTTGCGACCCTTCATCCATCTCCTCATAGATATTACATTTTCGCTTTATAAGGGAACCGCTAACTATTGATCCATCATCAGCATAGTGTTGCTGGATATCTTCAAATTTTGCACAGCACTGACTGCTATTCAGCTCTTGTATTTGTTCCAACTCTTCCAAATCTCTCTCATACACTATTCTAACACCACACTTCTTCACCTTAACACTGACTTCTTTGAAGCTTTCGCAAGACAACTCGAGTTGATGGCATTCCTGATGTAAGCAATCTGTTCTCCATAAATTATTGGTTTCACGTTCACCACATTTGTCTTCCAAGGAAATTGGATACAACTTGTCACGTGAGAAATAACGAATTAAAATGTGATCCTATTGGTGTTATCTAGCAAGCAAGCGACTGGTGTAGCTTTGGCTTTTGCAGCAAGTCACGATACTTGCTGAACAAACAAGAAGGAATCGAGCTGAAGAAAAGAAGAAAAGGAAAAATAGAAGGAGAGAAAGCAATAGTTGAGAGTATTGATTAAAAGGATGTGTATTCATCATCAAAGAAGCTTTGGCATATTGCCATTACACATATAAAAAACTGAAGATGAAGTGTACAAGTCAAAATGACTACCAAATCACATACCTAACTCCACTCTATTACATTGAAAATAGCTAGATTAATTGTCCATGTTGTATTGCTGAAATTTCAGTCAATCAATCAAAGGATTACATCAAAATATTACGTACTAAGTTGAAGAGACAAACTAGATTACAAAATAACAAAACATTAGTTCAAATACAACAGCAACAAGAAACCACAGTTACTGCATGCTTGTCACGAGCTTGCATGGCCAACTTCCAGCTACACTTGCTTCATACCAGCTGCATGGAGATCAGCTTCAACACTCCTCCTTGAGCTCCATGCTGCAAACTCCCATAAGCTTTCTTAACTTGTTAAATCTCGATGCACCAAGACCCTTGGTCAAAATGTCAGCAATTTGATCCTCCGAATTGCAATGAACCGGCTTTATTTCACAAGCTTGCTCCATCTCCCTTATTACATGCGGCTTTATATCAAAGTGCTTAGTTCTACCATAGAAGACAGGGTTCTTTGCAATTGCAACAGCAGACTTGTTGTCACAAAGTATCTCTGTTGCTTCTTCTTGAAATAGGTTTAAATCAACTAAGATTTTCCTTAGCCAAATGGCTTGATTTACTGCACTAGCAGCAGCTACATATTCAACCTCAGCTGTCAATTGAGCCACTAAAGACTGTTTTTTCGAACTCCAACAGACTATTGCTAACCCCAATGTGAAGGCATTCTCGATGTACTTTTCATATCGTCTTTAGAACCAGCCCAATCACTATTTGTGTAGCCTTTCAATTTCAGTTCTTCAGCCTTGCTAAACAAGAGACCATGACTTAGAGTACCTTTAATGTACCTCAGTACTCGTTTTGCAGCTTGAAAATGTTGTACATTGTAGTAGTGCATGAATCTAGAAAGTAAACTTACTGCAAACATGATGTCTGGTCTCGTTGCAGTCAAGTATAAGAGACAACCAATCAAACTTCTATAGGTAGTTTCACAACCTTCTTCATGACCCTCTTGGCTCGATAATTTTAACCCAGCTGCAATAGGTGTAGGGGTTGGCTTGCAATTCAGTATTGAAAACATTGTCAACACCTTCAAGGTAAATGATTTCTATTTCAAGAAGATTCCTCCTTGTTTCTAGCTTACTTCCATTCCTAGGAAGTATGTCATCAGCCCCAGGTCAGTCATTTCAAACATTTGCTTCATCTTTGTCTTAAATTCTGCCAAAACAACTTCATCTCCTCCTGTCACCAATAAGTCATCAGCATACAATGACACCACAAGCTGAGTTTCAGTTTTATTTTTCTTGACATACAATGTTGGCTCACTAGCATTTCTTTCGAACTTCAAACTGAGCAGATAAGAGTCAATTCGAGCATACCATGCTCTGGGAGCTTGTTTTAGGCCATATAAGGCCTTCCTTAGTCTGTAAACCAAGTCTTCCTTGCCAGGTACTTTAAATCCCTCTGGTTGCTTGACATAAATCTCCTCTTCAAGGATTCCATTTAGAAAAGTTGATTTTACATCAAGCTGATGTATATTCCAGTACATTTGAGCTGCAAAACCAACAATCAACCTGATCGTATCTAGTCTGGCATTAGGAGCATATGTTTCAAAGTAATCCAGTCCATATTTTTGACTGAATCCTTTTACCACCAGCCTAGCCTTCAGTTTATTCAAACTTCCATCAGCATTCTGCTTTGCCTTGTAGACCTATTTTACTCCAATAATCTTCTTGTTAGCAGGCTTCTCAACTAGCTCCCAAGTTTGGTTCTTCTCGATCATGGCGATTTCATCTGCTATTGCCCGTTTCCAGCCTTCATGCATTTCAGCCTCTTCAAAACAGGTTGGCTCTACTAAGGCTACATGTGCCCTCTCATAAATTTCAGCCAAAGATCTGGTACCCCTGATTGGTACATCACCAAAGTCCATATCTAGACCAGTTTGTTCTGGCTCAGTCTGATCAACCACAAGTTCTTCAGAGACAGCCTCAGGTTCATTCTTGTCCCAATTCCAGCTTGCTCTTTCATTGAACACAACATCTCTACTTGCAAATACCTTGTTCGTTGAAGGATCCAAGATCTTATAGCTCTTTTTCTCTAAGCTATAGCCTACCAAGATGCCTACTCGTACTCTTTTGTCTAACTTACTTCTTTTAACAGCTAGTACTTGTGAATAGCATAAATAGCCAAAGATTCTTAAGTGAGCCAGTGATGGCTTGAGTCCAAACCAGGCCTCAAATGGAGTCTTTTGTTCTAAGGCTTTGGTTGGAAGTCTATTTTGAACATGAACAGCAGTGTTAACTGCTTCAGCCCATAAGTTTTTGGGCAAATTCTTCTCAAATATCATGCATCTAGCCATATCTAGTAGGCTTCTATTTTTTCTTTCACTTACCCCATTTTGTTGAGGTGTATACACATTTGTTAGTTGATATTTGATGCCAGCTCTTGCACAAATGGCTTGGAACTGAGCTGAAATATATTCAGTCCTATTGTTTGATCTTATAGACTTCAGTTTACAGCTAGTCTCTGTCTCAGCTGCTGTTTTGAACTTCAGGAAGGCTTGAACTACATCAGATTTGTTCTTTAAGAAGTAAATCCAGCAGTATCTGGTACTATCATCAATGAAAAGAATGAAGTACCTGTTGCCATTGAGTGACTCGGTCTTCATAGGGCCACACACATCTGTGTGTACTAATTGAAGCTTCTCTGAGGCTCTCCAAGTTGTGCTTGTAGGAAATGGAAGCCTGGCTTGCTTACCCAACTGACAAACTTCACAGACACCTTCATTTAGGACTGATTTGATGAAATTTTCAGCCACATCCTTGCTGACCATTCAAGCCATTGATTTAAAGTTGGCATGACCAAGCCTTTGATGCCAAAGCTTGGATTCTTCTATGGAAGCAGAATAGGCACTATCTAGACCCTTATTCCAGTCCACAACAAAACTCTTGTCAGTCATGGCTACTGTCATGAGTATGGACCCTTTTTGGTCACTAATTTGGCACTCATTTCCTTTAAAGACCATTGTATATCCTTTCTCAAGCAACTAAGCTATGCTCAACAAATTTCTATCGATTTCTGGTACAAACAATACATTTGGGATGAGTTTGTTACCTGATGGAGTGCATATCATCACATTACCTTTGCCTTCTGCCTGAATACAGTGTCTATTTCCAATTTTTACTCTAGTCTTACAGCTTCTATCTAGAGATTTGAAGATAGATGCGTCTGGTGACATATGGTTGGTGCAGCCACTGTCAAGGAGCCACCCTTTTGTAACCTTCCCTTTTGCAGCTAAACATGAGACTGCAAACACTTGTTCTTCACTATCACTGCCTTGTTCAGCTACACGAGCCTCAGCAGCCTTGTGTGGTTGATTCTGCTCAGGTTTGTCTTTTTCTTTGCAAACCCTTTCAACATGGCCTCTTTTCTTGCAATATTGACATATGGCATCTGGCTTGAACCAGCATTTTGCCTCAGGATGGCTAGGCTTCTTACAATGCCTACACGGTCTATCCCATTTTCTTGAAGCATCTGTTTTGGACTTATCCCTCGAATTCTTCTTACCTTTGTAGGTAGCATTACTCGAGCTAGGCTTGGTTTTGGCCTAAAATGCACCCTCCTGGTGCTCCTCGATCCTGCTGGCTCTTCTTTACTCCTGTGCATAAAGAGCATTGATAAGCTCAGTCAGGGAGATCCTTGTCAAGTCTCTCGAGTCCTCTAAGGAGGATATCTTTGCTTTATATATCTCTGGTAAAGTAGAGAGAAACTTCTCAACTATTATTACTTCATCAAACTGCTCTCCAAGGAGCCTTATACTATTTACAACAGCCATTATCCTGTCAGAGTATTGCTTGATAGTTTCATCTTCTTTCATTTTCAAATTCTCAAAATCCCTTCTCAAATTTAGAAGCTGCTGCTGCCTAGTCCTCTCAGTGCCTTGGAACTCCTCCTTAAGCTTGTCCCAAGCCTGCTTTGGGGTCTCACAGGTCATGATCCTAGTGAAGATCACATAAGAAACATAGTTCTGAATGCAGGACATGGCCTTATGCCTCTTGGTCCTCTCCTCTGCATGTTGCCTCATTTAAGCCACAGTGGGATTGGCCCTCAGTGGAGTGGCTTAGCATCCGAGTTCACCACTTCCCACAGATCGAACGCCTGAAGGTATGTTCTTATCTTGACCAGCCAGATATGGAAACTTTCTCCATTAAAGACTGGTGGAGCTGCAGGAGAAAAACTTGAAGAAGCCATTTGAGTTATGGTTTACACACCACTGGTCTTCTAAGACAAAGGCTCTAGATACCAATTGTTGGTGTTATCGAGCAAGCAAGCGGCTGGTGTAGCTTTGGCTTTTGCAGCAAGTCACGATACTTGTTGAACAAACAAGAAGGAATCGAGCTGAAGAAAAGAAGAAAAAGAAAAACGGAAGGAGAGAAAGCAATAGTTGAGAGTATTGATTAAAAGGATGTGTATTCATCATCAAAGAAGCTTTTGCATATTGCCATTACACATATAAAAAACTGAAGATGAAGTGTACAAGTCAAAATGACTACTAAATCACATACCTAACCCACTCTATTACATTGAAAATAGCTAGATTAATTGTCCATGTTGTATTGCTAAAATTTCAGTCAATGAATCAAAGGATTACATCAAAATATTACCTACTAAGTTGAAGAGACAAACTAGATTACAAAATAACAAAACATTAGTTCAAATTCAACAGCAACAAGAAACCATAGTTGCTGTATGCTTGTCACGAGCTTGCATGGCCAACTTCTAGCTACACTTGCTTCATACCAACTGCATGGAGATCAGCTTTAACAGATTCTTCATTACGGGCTGTTCATTGCACGAGAAATTCCAGCCATTCCAAGTGACCAGTCGAGGATTTCTAGCCTGGAAATTAGATTGAGTGCAATTGGCTTGTCTAGAATATCTATCATGGATAACAGCTCTATACGAGAGGTCCTCATCCCGTGAAGCATCACTACTGACAAAAATGCAGCACAAAGCAACTCTCATCCATTGACGATCATTCCGAATTGGCAGAGGCAAATCTATCTTAATCAAAGAGACACTTCTTTGTTGACTAAACAATTCTGGGATTTCACTTCCAGATACGTATAATAATATCAAACAATTTTCTTGAATTTCCAAATACCTGCAAAATAAAACTTTGGCCATTTGGTAACTAACACAATAAATAATTACAAGACTGAGAGAAACGGAGATATTAACGAACCTTTAAATATTTTTTCAGCAACGTTAATGTATCTGTGTTCTCAGCCAATTTGAAGCAATTAACACCTACTATTTTTGCCAAATACTTTGAATTGAAAACTTTTGATGGATTTGCAACTATTTCCTGAGAAGCACAACCATTTATTATCACATATTTTATACTTGTTGGAAGCTCCGGCAACGATTTAAGAGCTCTGCAATATGACAATCTAAGAAATTCAAGCTTGGAAAATTGAGCAAGACACGAAGGTATGTTGATGAAATTGTTACCACCGAGATTAAGTACTTCCAAAGAGGATAGGCGAGAAATATCACTAGGAATATCTCCTTCACAAAGATTGCAGTCCCTTAGTTTCAACATTGTTAATGAACTCAAACCAAACAACAAAGACAATATCAGAGCCCTGGAATTTATCCTTCCTCTTTGAATTACCTTAGAAAGGGAAGGCAAATTTTGTACTAACTTAGATGAAGATCCCTTGCACCCATTGAATGACAAAACTGTTAGTGTTGAGAGGAAGGAACATGCAAATTCAGCAGTGTCTTGAGCAGCAAGGCTCGTGACTTGATGAAGAAACAAAAGCAGAAATTTGCTTAAGAACAAGAATAGAATTGAAAGCAAGAAAATAATGGAGCATATGTGAATGAAGTCTGATAATTTTCATTAAAAAAAGAACATTGGAATATTGCCATTACATATATCAAGTATAAGTCAAACATTACAAGTAAATTTTACCTAAACTATCACCTAACACCACTATAACTCATTGAAACTTGATAAATTGACTTGTACAACAAAACGAAGCTGATTTTCAGCTCAATCACTACCTAATTACGTCTATGATCAAACTATCATAGTTCAAAATGAACAAGATTCGATTACACCAACAAAATGAATCAAAAAGAACTAAATCACTGTAGCTTCACTTGGTTCTGCAGTTTTGCATGACTTGGTGTGCTTGGCCAGCTCCTTGGTGCTACATGCTGACCAACTTTCAACAAAAACTTTAAGATTTTTTAACTGATAAATGATGGGTGGTAGTTTTCATATGGCTATTTCACTTAAGCTCTTCCAAAAACTCTAGTTGCTGCAAATTCTCTGACAAATATTCAACTTTATGACAACCAGAAAGATTAAGATATTTTAAACTTTTACATCCACCTATGTTCCCTGGGAGACACAAGGTTCCTGCAGTCTTTCAAATTTAACAAAAACAAGACTGCTCAGATTTCCAATTGAAGAGTGAAGTTGTTCAATGCTTGTCCCATCTAAATAAAGCTCTAGTAGGTATTCCATTTTGCCATTAATCTTTGGAAAGATTTTAAGATTCGAGCAACCTGAAAGAATTAACTTTTCAAGAGATTCCATTCCAATTTTAGTTGGAAAAATCCTAAGACTTTTGCATTCTCTTAAATTCAAAAGCTTAATCTGTTAGACTTTGGCCTGCAATGCAACATTAGACTAGCAATCAAACTAGCATTGGAGCTGAACCAAATGATGCAGAATCATTTTGTTTATTTGTAACTTGATTTGGTTGCTTTGTAATCTAGTTTTTATGTTGAAAACAAGTCCACAATATCTCTTGCAAAAAATCCAGTGTCTTATAGTTGAAGCAAGCATAGTGATACAAAGTATCATTTTAATCGAGAGCACGTGAAAAATAAAAATGTGGAGTTAATTTACTGCAGAATAGAAGATCATTTGGTAGACATTTTTATGAAGCCATTGAAAGCAGACATATTCCATAAACTCAAAGAAAAACTTGGAATGAAAAGTTCAGTTTGAGGGGGAGTGTTAAAAAACAAACCGACTTTCAAAGGTGGCTTAAAAATTGCAACCAAATAATTTCTACCTAAATTGACTTTCAACCTCATGGAAACGTGGCTTGAAATTGAATTGCAAAGTAGCCCGCAACTTTGCAAATGGGCTTGCACAAATGATAAAGCATTATCATGTTGGAAGTTTCATGAAAAATCAAGGACAAAGGATAATAATGGCAGCATCTTGAATAGTCTTAAACGGCAAGGTTTGATAAAGTTTAAGTCGGTCTACTATGCTTATAAATATGTAAGTAGAGTCTTATGAAATTAAATTAAATAAATGTGTGTGAAAATGCTAGTGAGCTTGAGAGAAAAAAACAAAGAAAGAAAAGTGTTGTGAGTTATAAAATAGGAAAAACTAGCAGCAGCCAATATAGAGAGAAAAATAGTTTATATTTGTGTTGTGTTTATTTGTATGTAATAAAAAATTAATATTTGAGTTATTATAACAAATCTTTCAAATTAACAAAACAAGATTGTTTAGATTTCCAATAAATGGATGGACATATACTAATCGAGTACAACCTTCCAAAACCAAAATTTCAAGATTTGAGGTAGTTGTGAAGTCTGGTACCTTGATCACGTTTTTGGACCCTTTGAGGTTGAGCACTTTCAACTTATATAGGGTTGGTTGAAAACAATAATAAATTAGAGATAAAAAGAGAACAACAAAGGAAAGCTCATTTTTATTGTTATTCTTCAATGTGAATATAATTTTGATCTTTCTTATAAAAAAAAAAGATAGAAAATAATGACCAAATGAGTTAATTCTTACTATGCTTTCCTTTCATAGTTGTTTGATGTTGCTATAAGATAAGAGAAGTATAACAAGGTTTTTCGGTTGGAAACTTGAAGGCAATGATCTTAAAGGACATCCTATCCAATCTAAAAGTTGTAGCTCATTAGAAAGATATGTGAGATCACAACAATTTGACTGACAAAAGACTCTGAGTAGTCTTTAATCTTTTCATATTCAAGAAGGCATCTGCACTCAAAGTGAGAGTCTTGTTCATTTTCCTAGGTAGAGCAAGAATATGATTATAGATATACAAAAAATTTAGTATCTAAATAGCTATGTTTCTTCATCACTTTTTTTTTTAATGTTTATGTCCAACTCTTATATCCAACAAGTATTCGGACATAAATATGAAGATATGATTTTCTAAGGAATCTCAAGAACAATGAAAATGTAGAAAAGTAAAATGAATATGCTCATGCCAAAAGCATACGCATATATAACACTTATATCCAATTTTGAATCACATAGCTTGAAAGAATAGGAGTTGATATTCACAAACTCACACCGCTAGAAACCATGATATACACACAAGAAAAGTGCTTTGCAAGAAAATGGATACAACCAAATGCAACGACATTACAATTACACTAAAACACATACAACGAACTTTCACAACTACAATAAAAATACTCTTAACTTATTAGTGGTCAGCAAAATTGTATTCATAAATAAATTTTAAAGAATAATTTTGGAAACTTAACTAAGTTAATTAACAATTCAAGTTTATCATACTAATGTATTTTCTTTTTCTTATTTTGGAACCTATTGGGTCACGTTTACTTTTTCAACCATGTAATGCCAATGAGAGGATATCATTTACTCATGTGTTAGGCTATGAATTCCACTATTCTGAATGACGGTACATACTACAAAGTCGTATACTCAACGCACTAGCTTGCTGTTCTTTATCTATTTGAACTTAGGCTTTTACTTACATCAAAGTATACAAGTCACGCATACATAATCTGTCATCTACTCAGGATTTAGGTATGCCACACTATGAACTTCACAAGTGAATAAATCCATAAATGGATTCAGGATCTATTCTTTTTGGGTCCAGTTTGATGTACTGTCAGTTCAGTCAGTCACATCTATGTCTCTATCTTCTGAGAGTCATCTGCTCCGATTCCCAAGACAAAGCATCTTCTTAATTGGACTTGATAGATAACATATTAGTCTTTCAATTGATTTGCTCATTTCTAATTAGAGTGAGGACATGTTTAGATCCGTCTACTAATACGAGTTGTCTTTCCGTATTACGATTTGACCAGGTAATACCGCTTAGTATTAGTTTAATCATTAGACAACCAATGAGCTAATATTTGCTTATATTTTGCTTTGCGTGAAAAAACTATATTAGGACAATCATACAAAATATATTAGTGTAATCAATGACTTTGATTTATCCAAATTTGTATAATATCAATTTTTTAATCTATTAAAATTTATATAACTAAATAATAAATTAAATACAATGGTAGAATATGGGATTTAGTTTCTATACATTCACATGTTACTGGTTCTTTCTTCCTTTCCTTAGGTATTCTCTATATATAATGTTTTCTAATGGAAAAATCAATCTAAAACAAAGAGATATATTCTTCCACCAAACTGATTCTAAATTGTATCCTTTAGGAGCTTACCCTTTGTTGCGTAGATACATCTTTTAGAAGCTTGAATTTTTCAGTAGATTTTCTAACATCAATTGAAATATTGTACTTTGTATTCATGTCGAATATATGTTGGAAATAAATGCCAAACACAAAATGGTTAGCAAATAAGGTCTTTGGGGTTTAAAGGAAGACTGGTGACTGAGGATTTGGCGATTCATTCAGTAATCCAACTTTGTCTACATTTTTGTTCCTAATTAATGTTTCTCTCCCGGTCGACCCATTATAAAATCGAATATTTTTCCATCCGTTTACGTTGTGGCTCTGCCTCTGTCTCTTCACACACCTAACTCAGAAATATTAGATAATGGGTGTGATAAAACTGAAATAACAGACAGACAATTCGACTCAACAATTTTAACCATGACAAAACCTCCCTAATGGCAAGACAAATCTATATCTATATCTATAGTCGAGAATTCTTTAGTGCTTTTGTACTATTTTAAAGCAAGTGGAAATATATAATACCTTCAAAACAAATATATATAAAATATTTCATTGATTGCTTCCCAATACTACGTAACAGTTTGTGTTCAACGTGTATATGCTTAAAAATATTAAGTTAATTGGATATATTTGAAAGATTATATCTCATTTGTTGTGCAGTAAAAATATCGAAAATGAATACTTTAAATAAAATAAAAATCTGTAAATAATACCATAGATAAAAAAGTCTTAAAAAAGAATTAATAGGACAAGGTTAATGAAGTAGTTTATCACAATTAGTGCTTCTTCCTCAGTGTGTTCATTATAGAATTGAATTTTTTTGCGTCCCTTTTGGTTGCGACCCTTCATCCATCTCCTCATAGATATTACATTTTCGCTTTATAAGGGAACCGTTAACTATTGATCCATCATCGCATAGTGTTCTTTGGATATCTTCAAATTTTGCACAAAGATCGATCGCTATTCAGCTCTTCTATTTGTTCCAACTCTTCCAAATCTCTCTCATACACTATTCTAACACCACACTTCTTCACCTTAACACTGACTTCTTTTAAGCTTTCGAAAGACAACTCGAGTTGATGGCTTTCCTGATCTAAGCAAATTGTTGTCCATAAATTATTAGTTTCACGTTCACCATATTTGTCTTCCAAGGAAATTGGGTACAACTTGTCACGCGAGAAATAACGAATTAAAATGTGATCCTTCATCACGGCCTGTTCAAAATGTCAATTTACATTCCAGCCATTCCAAGTGACCAGTCGAGGATTTGTACCCTGGAAATTAGATTGAGTGCAATTGGCTTGTCTAGAATATCTATCATGGATAAGAGCTCTACACGAGAGGTCCTCATCCGGTGGAGCATCATTACTGACAAAAATGCGGCACAAAGTAACTCCTATCCATTGACTATCATTCCGAATTGCCAGAGGCAAATTTATCTTAATCGAAGAGTCACTTCTTTGTTGACTAAACCATTCTGGGATTTCACTTCCAGGTATAATAATATCAAACAATTTTCTTGAATTTCCAAATACCTCCAAAATAAAACTTTGGTTGTTTGGTAACAAACACCATGAATAATTACAAGACTGAGGGAAACGGAGATATTAACGAACCTTTAAATATTTTATTGAAGTTAGTTCCCATGCAGCCTATGCAGATTCAAGCATGTAAGAATTAATGCACATAAGTTACCCGGGTAAAGCACATGTAACTGAAGCTGTTTATTTTGTTTCTTTTGTAACAAAAGTTTATGTAATGTGTTCTAGTTCATTTTGAACTTTGTTTAAGCTTACATTTGATGTAATTTGATAATGTAGGGGCTGATGACCAACTTTGCTTAAGTGTACAAGTTTAGTTTTGTAAGTTCCAATGTATTAGTGGTAGTTGGTATAGATTAGTTAACCACATGTTGATTTTGACAAGAAAAAAGCTTGATTTATGTATTGGCATTATGCCATTGTTGTTTTTGAATGAAAAATCATTTTGATTTTCTTCCATATGCTCTATCTTTCTTTCTTCATTCTTGATAAATAGCTAAAAGCTTAAACTTCAAGCATTTTTCCTTCATATTTTACCCGGGTATAATACGTTACTGCTGGTGCTCTATTTGAAATTCTTACTTTATCTGGTTAAAGTGTGTTGAAATTCCAACAATTGGTATCAGAGCTTCATTCTTAAGGGACCTATTCTAGCAAAATTTAAGAACGATGGCTTCATCAGGCTTTTCACCAGCTTCACCACTAGTCTTTAATAGTGAAGGGTTCCACATATGGCAGGTTAAGATGAGAACTTTCCTGCAAGCCTTTGATCTGTGGGATGTTGTCAACTTAGATATTAAACCAGCACCACTCAGAGCCAACCCCACAGTGGCTCAAATAAGACAGCATGCAGATGAGAGGACTAAAAGACACAATGCCATGTCATGCATTCAGAACTGTGTTTCTGATGTTATCTTCACCAGGATCATGGCTTGTGAAACCCCCAAGTAGGCTTGGGACAAGCTCAAAGAGGAGTTCCAAGGTACTGAAAGGACAAGGCAGCAGCAGTTGTTGAACCTGAGAAGGGAGTTCGAGAACTTGAAGATGAAAGAAGAAAAAACTGTCAAGAAATATTCTGATAGAATCATGGCTGTAGTTAACAGCATAAGGCTCCTTGGTGAGCAATTTGATGAGGCAAGGATTATGGAGAAGGTGCTTTCAACATTGCCTAAAAGATATGAGGCAAAGATCTCATCCCTAGAGGATTCGAGAGACCTGGCAACTATCTCCCTAACTGAGCTTATTAATGCTCTTTATGCTCAGGAACAAAGGAGAGCCAGTAGAATGGAGGAGCACCAGGAGGGTGCTTTCCAAGCTAAAGCCAAAGCAGCCTCGAGCACCTCAGCCTACAAAGGTAAGAAAAACTGGAAAAATAGGCCTAAGCCTGATGCTGCAAGAGGAGGAGATCGACTCTGCAGATTTTACAAAAGACCTGGTCATCCAGGGGCCAAATGCTGGTTCAGGCCAGATGTTGTGTGCCAACACTGCAAGAAGAAAGGCCATGTTGAAAGGGTCTGCAAAGAAAAAGGCAGACTTGACCAAAACTAACCATAACACAAGAATGAAGAAGCTAGAATAGCTGAAGACAGCAGTGACTATGAAGAACAAGTCTTTGTTGTTTTATGCTCACCGCGTAAGAAAGGCACAAAAAGGTCAAGTTCTTTGGGCGGTGGTCGCACCAACCACATGTCACCAGATGAAACAATTTTCAAAACCTTGGATAGAAGCTGTAAAACCAGGGTAAAAATTGGGAATGGTCAGTTCATCAAGGCTGAAGGCAAGGAAGATGTGCTAATATGCACTGCCAAAGGTGACAAAATCATCAAAAATGTGCTGTTGGTACCTGAGATTGATAAGAACCTTCTTAGCATCACTTAACTACTAGAGAAAGGGTACTCAGTTATGTTCAAAGGCCAGGAATGCCAAATCACTGATCCAATTGGATCAAGTCTCATGACAGTCACCATGAGTGACAAATGCTTTGAAGTCAACTGGTCAGGTGACTCACACTTAGCTCATGTTGCTTCAACAGAAGACATCAAGCTTTGGCATCAAAGACTTGGTCATGTCAACTTCAAATCCATGCTCGAATGGCCAGTAAGGAAATGGTTGAAAACTTCACCAAGACAGTTCAGAATAAAGAAGTATATGAGGTTTGTCAAATGGGAAAGCAAGCCAGGCTTCCATTTCCTACAAACACAACCTGGAGAGCTTCAAGCAAGTTGGAATTGGTGCACACTAATATTTGTGGCCCCATGAGGACTAAATCACTAAATGGCAACAGGTACTTTATTCTCTTCATTGATGACTGTACCAGATATTGCTGGGTTTATTTTTTGAAGCATAAGTCAGAGGTTGCTCAGGTGTTTATGAAGTTCAAAGCTGTAGTGGAAACAGAAACAGGCTGCAAAATAAAGACCATTAGGTTAGACAATGGAACTGAATACACTTCAGCTCAGTTCCAAGCTTTGTGCAAAGATGCTGGCATCAAACACCAGCTAACCAATGTTTACACACCCCAGCAAAATGGGGTTAGTGAAAGGAAGAACAGGAGCTTGATGGATATGGCCAGATGCTTATTGTTTGAGAAAAATCTACCCAAGACAATGTGGGCTGAAGTTGTCAACACTGCTGTCTACATTCAAAATAGGCTTCTAACCAAAGCACTCACTCACAAGACACCTTTTGAAGCCTAGTTCGGGTTCAAGCCATCATTGGCTCATATGAAAGTCTTTGGTTGCCTATGTTACAGCCAAGTACCAGCTGTTAAGAGGGGCAAGTTGTCCAAAAGAGCTGTTGCTGGTATTTTAGCCGGATATAGTATGGTCAAAAAGGGTTATAGAATCTTGGATCCTTTAACCAACAAAATTCAAGTAAGCAGAGATGTGGTGTTTGATGAAAAGGCTTGTTGGAATTAGGAAAGAAATGAACCTGAGGCCATTTCTGAAGAACTCATGGTAGATCAGCTTGAATCTGACCAAAATGATCCTGACATGGATGTAGATGATGAACCAGTCAGGGGAACAAGGACCTTAGCTGACATTTATGAGAGGACACATGTAGCACAAGAAGAACCAAGTAGTTTTAAAGAGACTGAAGCACATCAAGGCTGGAAACATGCTATGGTTGATGAGATTGCCATGATTGAGAAGAACCAAACATGGGAATTAGTTCCTAGACCAACCAAGAGAAAGGTTATTGGAGTAAAATGGGTCTATCGAGCTAAGCAAAATGCTGATGGGAGCTTGAACAAACTGAAGGCTAGGCTTGTAGTCAAAGGATTCAGCCAGAAATATGGCCTGGACTACCTGGAAACTTTTGCACTAGTAGCCAGGCTAGACACCATCAGATTGTTGATTGCCTTGGCAGCTCAGAAGCAGTGGAAGATACACCAGCTTGATGTGAAGTCTGCATTTCTGAATGGCATCCTTGAAGAAGAGATCTACATTGATCAACCACAAGGCTTTGTTGTGTCTGGCAAAGAACAAATGGTGTACAGGCTTAAGAAGGCAATATATGGCCTGAAATAGGCTCCTAGAGCCTGGTATGCTAGAATTGACAGCTATTTGTTAAGCCTGGGATTTGAGAGAAGCATCAGTAAGCCAACTCTATATGTCAAGAAGAAACAAGCTGAAACACAGCTTATTGTGTCCCTTTATGTTGATGACCTTTTAGTGACAGGAGGAAACCAAAGTATACTGAAATGTCTGACTTGGGACAGATGATCTACTTTCTTGGAATAGATGTGCAGCAAACTCATACTGGAATCTTATTGGGGCAGAAGACATTTGCTGCAAAAATTTTAAACAAATTCTCTATGGAAAACTGCAAGCCAACAAGCACACCTATGGCTGTTGGTGTAAAACTATCAAGTCAAGAAGGCTATGAACAGGTCAGTGAAGCTGATTATAGAAGTCTTGTTGGTTGCTTGTTGTATTTGACAGCAACCAGACCTAACATAATGTTTGTTGTTAGTATGTTGTCAAGGTTTATGCATTGCTGCAACAAAAAACACCTTCAAGCAGCAAAGAGAGTGCTCAGGTACATCAAAGGCACCCTGAGTTATGGATTGAAATTTAGCAGGAATGAAGACACAGAAAAGTGGTAGGCTCTGATGTGATGATGATTGGGCCAGTTCAAAGGATGACATGAAAAGCACTTCAGGTTATGCATTTACACTTGGTTCAGCAATATTTTGCTAGAGTTCAAAGAAGCAATCAATAGTGGCTCAATCCACAGCTGAAGCTGAGTATGTGGCTGCTGCAGGAGCAATCAATCAAGCCATTTGGTTAAGAAAAATTCTTTCTGATCTAAATCTTTATAAAAAAGAAGCAACATAGATCTATTGTGATAATATGTCTGCTGTTGCAATTGCAAAAATCCTGTCTTCCATGGTAGAACCAAACATTTCAGCATTAAGTTGCATATGGTAAGGGAGATGGAACAAGCTCGAGAGATAGAGCTAGTTTATTACAATTCAGAAGACCAAGTTGCTGATATTTTCACAAAGGGGCTAAGTATTCAAGGTTTATTAAGTTAAATAAAGAACTTGGAGTTAGCAGCATGGAAACTAAGGAGGAGTGTTGAAGTTAGTTCCCATGCAGCCCATGCAGATTCAAGCACGTAAGAATTAATGCATATAAGTTACCCGGGTAAAGTACGTGTAACTGAAGCTGTTTATTTTGTTTCTTTTGTAACCAAAGTTTATGTAATGTGTTCTAGTTCATTTTGAACTTTGTTTAAGCTTACATTTGATGTAATTTGATGATGTAGGGGCTGATGACCAACTTTGCTTAAGTGTACAAGTTTAGTTTTGTAAGTTCCAATGTATTAGTGGTAGTTGGTATAGATTAGTTGACCACATGTTGATTTTGACAAGCAAAAAGCTTGATTTATGTATTGGCATTATGCCATTGTTCTTTTTGAATGAAAAATCATTTTGATTTTCTTCCATATGCTCTATCTTTCTTTGCCTTCTAAAAAATTCTAAGTTCTGTTCTTCATTCTTGATAAATAGCTAAAAGCTTGAACTTCAAGCATTTTTCCTTCATATTTTACCCAGGTATAATACGTTGCTGCTGGTGCTCTATTTGAAATTCTTACTTTACCCGATTAAAGTGTGTTGAAATTCCAACATATGTTTTCAGCAACGTTAATGTATCGATGTTCTTAGCCAATTTGAAGCAATTAACACCTACTATTTTTGCCGAATACTTTGAATTGAAAACTTTTGATGGATTTGCAACTATTTCCAGAGAAGCACAACCATTTATTCTTACATCTTTTATACTTGTTGGAAGCTCCGACAACGATTTAAGAGCCCTGCAATATGACAATCTAAGAAATTCAAGCCTAGATAATTAAGCAAGACACGAAGGTATGCTGATGAAATTGTTACCACCGAGATTAAATACTTCCAAAGAGGATAGGCGAGAAATATCACTAGGAATATCTCCTTCACAAAGATTGCAGTCCCTTAGTTTCAGCATTGTCAATAAACTCCAACCAAACAACGAAGGCAACATCAGAGCCCTGGAATTTATCCTTCCTCTCTGAATTACCTTGGAAAGGGAAGGCAAATTTTGTACTAACTTAGATGAAGTTCCCTTGCACCCATTGAATGACAAAACTGTTAGTGTTGAGAGGAAGGAACATGCAAATTCAGCAGTGTCTTGAGCAGCAAGGCTCGTGACTTGATGAAGAAACAAAAGCAGAAATTTGCTTAAGAACAAGAATAGAATTGAAAGCAAGAAAATAATAGAGCATATGTGAATGATAATTTTCATTAAAAAAAGAACATTGGAATATTGCCATTACATATATCAAGTATAAGCCAAACATTACAAGCAAATTTTACCTAAACTATCACCTAACACCACTATAACTCATTGAAACTTGATAAATTGACTTGTACAACAAAACAAAGTTGATTTTCAGCTCAATCACTACCTAATTACATCAATCATCAAACTATCATAGTTCAAAATGAAAAAGATTCGATTACACCAACAAAATGAATAAAAAAGAACTAAATCACTGTAGCTTCACTTGGTTCTGCTGTTTTGCATGACTTGGTGTGCTTGGCCAACTCCTTGGTGCTGCATGCTAACCAACTTTCAACAAAAACTTTAAGATTTTTTCACTGATAAATGATGGATGGTAGTTTTCGTATGGCTATTTCACTTAAGTCAAGCTCTTCCAAAAACTCTAGTTGTAACAGCCTAAAATTGGGTCTAGTCGGAACAGTGGTTTCGGGACCACAAACCCAACAAAAAAAATTTTATTTTTATTATATTTTTATAGTCTATAAAATTATGAAAATATTTCGTAAAAATTTCGTTCAAAAATTTTGACGTTTGGGCACTCAATTTAGTCAAAAAGTCTAAATTGTAAAAAGTGCAAAAGTTGAGTTCTTTATATATGAGGTGCCTAATTGTTATGAGTTTTGAATTGAAAGTCCTTATGTGATAATTGGTCCTTTAATAAGTTAGTGGATGGATATTTGTTTGGTATTTTTGAAATTTGGTTGAAATAAAAAGGGTAATTTTGTAAATTAATTAAAATAACCTAATAAGACAAAAATGATAAAAGCTATCATTTTTTTTCATTCTTTCTTCTTCAACCGTGGGAAAGAACCAAAAATGGTAGCCATGGATGAGCTCCATTCGGCCAAGCTTCTATGGCTTATATAGGTATGGTTTTTGTCCCGTTTTTAATGATTTTCGTATTTTTGAGATCCCCGAAGCTTAAATTTTCTATTTCTACCAATTGATTGAAGAGAAATTAGAGTTTAAAAATTTACCCATTCATGATATGGTTGTGTTTTGATGATTTTTAGTAGATAATGAAAGTTTGATGTGTTAAATACGAGTTTTATTCGATGAATTTCGATAAAAATTTCAAAAAGGGATTAAATTGTAAAAGTTATAAATTGGTCATAAGTGTGTGAATTAGTGAAAATTTGGAATTGTCATATAAGAGAAAAATGTTCAGCATGTCTTAAACCTTATAAAAATTGAATAAAAATTATTTTACGAGCCTAGGGGTAAATGTGTAATTTTTGAAAAGTTAGGGGGCATAATTGTAAATTTTTCAAAATTTGATATATGAATTGAATTGATTAGTATGTTGATGAAATGTGTTAAATAAGTGTTATTTGACATGTTAGATCAAGAAAACATGAAATTTTGGATTAAGATCGGGGAAGAACAAAGTTGTGTGCTAAGTCAATAAAGTTAGCCGTTTCGGCATTTGAGGTAAGTTGGTATGATAATAATACTGCAATAATGTTGTAATTTATATTTGAAATTTAAATTTAGTGAATTAATTGAATTATGTTAAATTAAATGTTATGGTGCCAAGTTTATGGATTAGTTTAAAAATATGTCTATGGTACATGAAGTGCATTGAATTATCATACATAAATGTGATTTCTATGATTATGGATATTATGAGCAATTGTAAGTTCATATGATTTTTAATAATGCAATGTGTAATTTAATGTTATTGCCTTGATATTAAATGAGATGTAAGTTTATATGTAAGTAATACATCAATTTTACTTGTATTATGATATTTTATAATAATATTGGAAATATGTTTGTTGATAATTACTTGATTGATGAAATTGTTGGAAAAGAGAGAGAAATCCCAGTTGAACCTTCGGAAAGAGTGAATGATACAGATGGTATGCAGCTAGGTCACATGTATGGTGTTGAGTGCGCATCATGTGTACAAGAGAGCTACGAGACATTATGATGTAGCTAGGTTGCATGGGTGATACTATGTGTACACCATGTAGACAAGAGAGCTACGGGATATATGTAGCTAGGTCGCATGCGTGGTTCTAGGTGAAGGACAATATGTAGACAAGAGAGCTACGAGATAAACTGGCTAGGTCACATGGGTGGTACTAAGTGTTCACCATGTGTACAAGAGAGGCGAACTTTATGATGGGTGGAGCTATGTGCTGAAACCACCAAGTATCGAGGATTGATCCAAAGTGTTCAACAGGAGACTTACTATGTACTGCTTTGTGAGTTTTGTGATGAATAAGTGCAGGAACTTGGTTATGTGAATGATGTGTTCATTAAGTGACCGGGATGTGGTAAGGTTATAAACAAGTAAGCTATATATGAGGATGATTTTATGGTGACCTTGTAATCATGGGCCTATACTTGTGATGTATGAAATGTGGTGAAAATGATTTGTGATATGTATGTTAAAATGAGGTTAATACAAAGAAAGTGTGAAAGAGTGAATTAGCAATAAAATTGTTTTGGACAGTAGCAGTGAGGTGACTTTGAAAAATTACCAAAAATAGTAGGAATTTAATGAGAGTCTGAATAAGATATGAAATTAAAGCTTAATGAGTCTATTTTCATATAAAAGAAACATTGAAAGCAAAGGAATTCTATATTTTGAGATATTTATATTTTTGTGAGACTGGTTCAGAATGATTACGTGATCCCCTGTTCTGACTTGGTAAAATCATCATAAATTGTACAAAAATAATTATGGGGCATGGTTTATATGCTTAGAAACCTTAATGAGTCTATTTTGATTGGAATAATCAAAACATTATTTGAGTTCTGTACAATGAGATAACTGAGTTTTTATATAGAGAGGTCAGAATTGTCAGAGAGTGAAATAGAGGAAACTTTAAGAAAAATCTGGTATTGATAGGAAAAACCAAAAATTCTGAAATTTTTTTTATTGAAATTTATATGAGTCTAGTTTCAAGAAAAATTTACGAAACTAAATTTTGAGTTCTGTAGCTTAAGAAATAATTAAATTAACGACTATGATTCAGGAAAACAGCCTTAGCTGATCTTGTGTAAAAAGATGAAATCATGTGATTAATGATTCTATTTTCTTGAGCATATTTATTGAGGAATGGGATAATATTGTTAATTAAATTGCTTATTATTATTAATATGCCAACTTACTAAGCTTTTAAGCTTACACCATTTTCCAATTTCTCTTAGTGTTGTCAGGTTGGCTCGGGGTTGGAGATTGTTGGAAGTATCATCACACTATTAGTTTATCAAATTAGAATAATGGTAATTCTTATTTATTGTCAAATAATTGGCATGTATAGATAATTAGTTATTGATATTAAGTAATATTATGATTTAGCCAAATGTATAGGCTCATTTTTGCTTCATTGTATATAGCCATAAGATTTGGCTCATAATTGTTAAAGTTATGTAAACCTATTTTATGTATGCAAAAAAAAAAAAAATTATAAGTGTCTGAAAGATTTTGGTTTGTTCCCAAACCAATTTCAATGATTGTTTTGGGCCTCGTAGGCCCTTTTAAGGGAAAAATTATATATGTTTGAAAAGTTTAAAATTTGATGAAATTTTATGTCTCGGTTTTAAATGATTATAAGTACTCAAGTTTGGTAATACCTCGTACCCTGTTCTGGCGTTAGATACGGGTAAGGGGTGTTACACTAGTTGTTGCAAATTCTCTGGAAAATATTCAACTTTATAACAATCAGAAAGATTAAGAGATTTTAAACTTTTACACCCACAGGTTCCTGCAGTCTTTCAAATTTAACAAAACAAGACTGCTCAGATTTCCAATTGAAGAGTGAAGTTGTTCAATGCTTGTCCCATCTAAATAAAGCTCTAGCAGGTATTCCATTTTGCCATTAATCTCTGGAAAGATTTTAAGGTTCGAGCAACCTGAAAGAATTAACTTTTCAAGAGATTCCATTCCAATTTTAGTTGGAAGAATCCTAAGACTTTTGCAGTCTCTTAAATTCAAAAGCTTAATTTGTTAGACTTTGGTCTGTAATGCAACATCAGACTAGCAATCAAACCAGCATTGGAGCTGAACCAAATGAAGCAAAATCATTTTGTTTATTTGTAACTTGATTTAGTTGCTTTGTAATCTAACTTTTATGTTGAAAACAAGTCCACAATATCTTTTGCAAAGAATCCAGTGTCTCATAGTTTAAGCAAGCATAGTGATACAAAGTATCATTTTATTCGAGAGCACGTGAAAAATAAAAATGTGGAGTTAGTTTACTGCAGAACAGAAGATCAATTGGCAGACATTTTTACGAAGCCACTGAAAATGGACATATTCCATAAACTTAAAGAAAAGCTTGGAATGAAAAGTTCAGTTTGAGGGGGAGTGTTAAAAAACAAACTGACTTTCAAAGTTGGCATAAAAATTGCAACCAAATAATTTCTACCTAAATTGACTTTCAACCTCATGGAAACGTGGCTTGAAATTGAATTGCAAAGTAGCCTACAACTTTGCAAATTGGCTTGCACAAATGATAAAGCATTATCATGTTGGAAGTTTCATGAAAAATCAAGGACAAAGGATAATGATGGCAGCATCTGGAAATCGATAAAAGTTCATCAACTAAGCGTCGTTACAGTACTCACGCTAAACCAAAAGCCATGAACCAAAGGTTAGAAAATTTGGAACAAATGCAAAAGGAGATGCAGGACCAACTCAAATACAGATGCAAGAACAGTTGGCCAAGATCCAACAGGATATGAGAGATTAGATGTTAGAATCCCAGAGAAGTATGATGAACTAGTTAGCACAGCTATTGGCTGGAGGACCTGATTAAGGAAAAACCCTATGGTTAACACTAGAAATGATAACGAGGATCTTGCTTATCCTCGAGGCTTTACCCTAACAAACACCCAAGCTCCATTTCCAAGGGTGTCCATCAATATTAAACCCCAATGTTAGACTAGTACTTCAGCACCAATACTCTTCCCAATAGGCTCAGGCTCTAACCCCGGAGACAATCCGGCAAACCCCGTTGTTCCTGACCTCGATGATGTGGTTAAAATAGGAAAGAAGACAGTGAAGCTCCCAAGGCAACTGAAGGATCGATACAAATGGCTGTAGGAGAAATTCAAGGCATTAGAAAGCGCTAGTTGATGCTAAGGAGTTGAACCTGGTCCCAGGTTTAGTACTCATTCCCAAGTTCAAAATACCGGAGTTTGAGAAATGTAATGGGACTAGTTGCCCCGAAGCTCATATTATAATGTTCTATCGAAGGATGACAGGATATGTCAACAACGACCGGTTGTTGACTCACTGTTTCCAGGACAGCTTGACTAGGGCTGCGGCCAAATGGTATAATCAGCTGAATCGTGCCCAAGTTAATTCATGGAAGGACCTAGCATAGGCTTTCATGAAACAGTATGGCCATGTGATAGATATGGCACCTGACAGGATCACATTGCAGAATATGGAGAAAAAGCCAAATGAAAGCTTTAGGTAATATGCTCAAAGGTGGAGGGAAGTCACCACTCAAGTCCAACTGCCACTGCTGGAGAAGGAAACAACCATGCTCTTCATTAATACCCTGAAGGCACATTTTATTAATCATATATTGAAAAGTGTAACTAAGAGTTTCTCGAACATAGTGATGTCTGGTGAAATGATAGATAATGCAATAAGATGTGAAAAATAGACGCGGGGGACAACATCAAAAGATCAGCCCCGAAGAAAAATGAAAATGAAATGAACAATGTGAGCAAAGGGCATTCCAAATTGGTCACTATTGGCCAACTGAGGGCTATAACTACTAGTTATTAAGGCCCCTCAAGGCAATAATCCAACTAGAGGCCGAGCTCAGAAAAGCTTTAGTTTACTCCCATCCTGATGACGTATAGGGAGTTATACCAAAATTTGTTTGATGCCCATGTAGTATCTTCATTCTACTTAGAACCTATGCAGCCTCTGTTTCCCAAATGGTATGATGCGAACGCCCAATGCTAGTACCATGAGGGAATCACGAGACACTCGATAGAAAACTGCACCATTTTTAAAAAGTTAATCGAAAGGCTTATCAAAATGGGCATTGTGAAATTGGATGATTTGTCTGGTGTAGAAAATCTGTTAGCCAACCATGCTAATAAGGAGGTAAACGTGATAATTGAGAATGTGGGGAAAAGAATCAAGAAGAGCATTGCAAAAGTAAAAACGCCGCTGAACTGGGTTTGAAAACAAATGATAGATATGGGGTTAATCATCCAAAATTCAGGGAAGATACCCAAAAGGATGGGGAGCTATTGTGGGTTCCACGTTAAAGACGGTCATGAAATCCAGGAGTGCTTTGAATTCAAAACTTTGGTGCAGAATCTAATGGACAGTAAAGAGTTGGAATTCTACACCAAACAAATTTAGTACATTGTCAGATATGAGCTTTCTTGGCATTCCATATCGACATTGAATCTGCTGACTGTCAACCTCGCAACATCGGCATATGAAGTAGCTTCTGTCTACTTGTTAAAGTAATCGACGATCATAAAAATGAATCGATACTCTTTAGAAGCTTTTGGCGTAATCGGCTTGATGACATCCATGCCCCACATAGAGTAGGGTCATAGCTTCCATTGATTCTTTGTAAGGTAGGATATGTTCCTTATCTTGTTCTACCATTTTTAACAAATCAGGAGATAAGCTACAGTCTCGGTCATCTTCAAAGTTTTGAGATCTCTTTAAACACATATATCACTTAAAAGGAGATTCTGAGTTAGTAACAGAGTCGCTCATATCGTTGATATCTAGAGACCTGTGGAGGCACGAAAAGATATCAAAAGAACAAATGAATCTAAGAATAAAATTGTGGTATGAATATGAATGAAATGAAAGAATAAAAGAATATTTACTCGAAATAAGAAACAAAGATGCATTTTATTGAAATAAAGATGCTGGACATAAGCCTATTTCACAAAATAATTCTTATTTGCTTCTGGGCTTAGAACAATGAGGGTGTTCTGAACACTACTCCGAATTGGCTATGAAAAATACAGGGATCTCTTCCACAGTCCCATTGTTCAAAACACTCCCAGGTATGTAAGGGCGAATGCCTGATAAATTCTCTTCCCCAGCTCCTTTTTCGAATACGATATTAATGTTCAGAATCCTCAATATTCGAGCCCTTGACTTCTTCAAAGAATTCTAACTCTTTATTTTCCATTAGATTATACACCAAAGTTTTGAATTCAGCGCACTCCTAGATTTCATGACCATCTTCAATGTGGAACCCACAATAGCTCCTCATCCTTTTGGGTATCTTCCCTGAATTCTGGATGATCAACCTTATATCTATCATTTGTTTCAAACCTAGTTCAGTGGGGTTTTTACTTTTGCAATGTTCTTCTTGATTCTTTTTCCCACATTATTGATTATCGCATTTACCCCTTATTAGCATGGTTGGGCAATGAATTTTCTACACTAGACAAATCATCCAATTTCACAATGCCCATTTTGATAAGCCTTTCGATTAACTTTTTAAAAGTGGTGCAATTTTCTATCGAGTGTCCCGTGATTCCCGCATGGTACTTGTATTAGGCATTCGAGTCGTACCATTTGGGGAACGGAGGCTGCATAGGTTCTGAGTAGAACGGAGATACTATATGAGCATCAAACAAATTTTGGTATAACTCCCTATACGTCATCGAGATGGGAGTAAATTGGTTTTTCTGAGCTCAGCCTCAAGTTGGATTCTTACCTTGAGGGGCCTTGATAACTAGCAGTCACGGCCTTCGGTTGGCCAATAGTGACCAATTTGGAATGCCCTTTGCTTACATTGTTCATTTCATTTTCATTTTTATTCGAGGTTAATCTTTTGGTGTTGTCTCCTGCGTCTATTTTCCACATCTTATTGCATTCTCTATCATTTCACCAAACATCACTATGTCTGAGAAACTCTTAGTTGCGCTTTCCAGCATGTGATTAATAAAATGTGCATTCAGGGTATTAATGAAGAGCATGGTTGTTTCCTTCTCCAGTAATGGCTATTGGACTTGTGTGGTGACTTCCCTCTACCTTTGAGCATATTGCCTAAAGCTTTCGTTTGGCTTTTTCTCCATATTCTGCAACGTGATTCTATCACGCGCCACATCTATCACATGGCCATACTGTTTCATGAAGGCCTGTGCTAGGTCCTTTCATGAATTAACTTGGGCACGATTCAGTTGATTGTACCATTTGGCTGCAGCCCTAGTCAAGTTGACCGGGAAACAGTAAGTCAACAACTGGTCGTTGTTGACATATCCTGTCATCCTTCGACAGAACATTATAATATGAGCTTCGGGGCAACTAGTCTCATTACATTTCTCAAACTTTGGCATTTTGAATTTGGGAGGGAGTACCAAATCTGAGACCAAGCTTAACTCCTTAGCATCAAATAGCGCTTCCTAACACCTTGAATTTCTCCTCCAGTCATTTGTATCGGTCTTCCAGTTGCCTTGGGAGTGTCGCTGTCACCTTTCCTATTTTAACCACATCATCGAGGTTAGGGATAATGGGGTTTGCCGAATTGTCTCCGGGGTTGGAGCTTGAGCCTGTTGAGAAGTGTATCGGTGTCAAAGTATCAGTCTAACATTGGGGTTTAATATTGACGGACACCTTTGGAAATTATGCTTGGGTGTTCGTTGGGGTAAAGCCTCGAGGATAAGCAAGATCATCATTATCATTTCTAGTGTTAACCATAGGTTTTTCCTTTATCAGGTCCTCCAGCCAATAGCTGTGCTAACTGGTTTATCATATTTCTATGGGATTCTAACATCTAATCCCTTATATCCTGTTGGATCCTGGCTAACTGTTCTTACATCTGTATTTGCAGTTGATCCTGCATCTCCTTTTGCATTTCTTTTAATTTTTCTAACCTTTGCTCCATGGCTTTTGTTTTAGCGCGAGTACCGTAAAGATGTTTAGTTGATGAACTTTTATCGGTTTCCAGATTAACCCTTAATAATTTTAAAATAATTAGGGCCCTTTTGTGAAAATCTAATACATATGATGCAATGTAATGCAAATGTATGGGATGAATGCAAAAAGAAAGAGAGACGTTGATTCTGAATTCAATTCTATTAGAACAACTTTTCTAGAAAACAAATTTCTTTACATAAAACGGATACATATAAGGCTCTGCCCTCATATTCTAGGCAAAGACATCGATCTTTTCCCTCATATCCATATGTAAGGTCAAATCTTGTAAACTTTCTAATGGATGCCTCTACTAGCTCTTTTTGCTTGATCCAGACCACAAATCATTGCTTACTTATCCTTGCGATGCTCGTTAGCTTCTTTAAGAACGTCAAGGCATAACGGTTCTTTAATAATCTTTGTCGGCAGCATAGTCGTATATTTCTCTACGGACTACCAGACTTCTCTCACTGTTTACTTAGACCATATTCGGACGGCCGTATTATATTCCACTTTATCAAGAAATCTATTTTCCATGCCAAGCTCTCTATTTAGCAATCGAATGTGAATCAACACCTCCTTTCTATGATTAAAATGCAATACAATGAAAACAAAATAAAACACTTTAGCATAGGAGAAATAAATAACTAAAATAGAGCACCTATCCAATTGACCACTAGGGTTTGGTAGGGCTCTACTTAAGGTGGGTTCTACCTAGGGTAGGCTCTTAGGGCTCTCTATATGCGGTTTGGCTCTGAGGTAAGAGTACCTGAATCGATAGATTCCTCGACCCTCCCCCATTATAGGTTCATACGGACCGAGTTCAGTTCAGAGGAATACATTTCCCTATGGCTGCACGGAGATGAAAATATCATGAAGACATAAGTACAGATGTATCCCAAAAGTAATCCACTATCCTGCATGGAGGTGAAAACCTCACGAAGGAATAGCTTCTCACTCTCACTTAAAAGGGGTAAGATCGACCGATCATGCGATGTAATGTGCAGAAGGATACCAAAACTCAAACCAATACAACAATTATAAACCATAATGATGAGGATCGTAACAAAGACGGACGAAATGCAAATAAAGGATCTCTATTATGAAAATGCAATGCAATCCTAAAAGAAACACGTCAGTACAAAAACATAAATGACAAACAGAGCACCTATTCGGGTGACCACTAGGGTTTGGTGTGGCTCTACTTAGGGTGGGCTCTTAGGGCTCATTATATGTGGCTCGATTCTAGAGTAAAGGTACCTGAACCGGTAGATTCCTCGATCCTCACCCATTATAGGCTCATATAGATCAAGTTTAGTTCAGGGGAATACTTTTCCCTATGGCCATGCGGAGATGAAAATCTCACGAAGACATAGGTAAGGATGTATCCTGGAAGCGGTCCACTATCCCATGCAGAGAGTTTCTCACTCCCACTTAAAAAGGTAAAACTAAATGGTCTTTATGTAGTATGATGCAAGAGTACCCTACGAAACTCAAACCACAACAATCATACAGAATGACACAAACAAACGCAATAAAAGGATCGTAATTTTTCAAATCTAATTTTCAACTTTCGACAAAAGGGCAGAAATTAATCAATTTACGGCTTGACTCTCTTGAGGTCCCAAGTGGAGTCGCCAAGCTGTCAAAACCAATTTTAATTTGAAAAATGGGAGTTGACTTAAAAACAAAAATGGAGTCGCCACAGATTTTTTTTCGAGGTGTGATCGGATCACCTTGAGATTGATCATTTTAACAAAACATTTTGATTTATTAAAACAATGATTTTGGGTCTACAAAATTCGAGAAAAAAGGGTTCGAGAGTTGGTTACGTATGAGGAAATGTTAGCACCCTCGTAGCTCCCAAAATTGGTACCTAATTGATTAATTAATGTCTTAATGTCAAAAATTTGAAAAGATTTTAGAATACGATCCTTTTATTTAAAAAGAACACTTGAATAAATTAAATTGGATGCTAATACCTTATTATTTCGAAGAAATAAAATGTCATACCAGTGAGTTAGGATACGACATTTCACATTTTCGAAACTGAGCTTGTCTTTGGATTTTTAAAACTCATGCAGTGAAGTTTAAAAAGGATATTCAATTATTTGGGTCAAATGAAAAATCAGAACCCAGTAAGTTAGGACACGATTTCTCAAAATTCTAAACATAGAATATTGGCTTTATTTTTTAAGAAATCCTTATCTCGAGATACAAAATGTCATATCAAGTGCGTACAAAATGTCATATCAAGTGCGTTAGGACACAACACCTCGAATTCCCGAGAATAAGCTTTTATTTGAAACTTATACGTTTTGATTGAAAGAGGGTATTCGGTTACTTAGATTCAACGATGAAAATTGTAACCCAATAAGTTAGGGCACAATCTTATCGAAGATGCCAAATACCGAGTATTGCCTTATTTTAAAAACTTTTGAATAAAATGATTTTAAAACTTAAACGATATTAAAACACGACCTTTTAAGCGAATAAAATACGATAAAATAATAATGTACAACGCAAAGTAATAATTCATAAACAAAATGTCAAAATAATAAATCACAAATAACAAATAAATACAAAGTAAGAAAATCTAAAATAAAATATAAAACAATTCTAAGCAAATAATACATAAAATGGATTTAAAATGGATGTTATATATAAAAGCGATCTAAAGTATATAAAATAATTTAAAAAAAGATTAGTATTCATTCAAGATAAAATAATATATAAAACTCTTTAAAAATAATATATAAACAATTCAAAATATATAATGTGTAAAAAAAAGTTTAAAATACATAATATATGAAAATATTAAAGTAAATAAGTATAAAAATTTGAAATGAGCGTTACATAAAAAGTTAAAATAGATAATAACAAAAAATGTAAATAAATAAATAAATAAATAGAACGTTAATAACAAGAGTAAAAAAACATATATAAGAAAAATAATAATGAAAATAATATTAGTATATAAATAGAAATAGAAATATAATAAATAGAAATATAATAATAGTAGAAATATAAATAGATAAATAAAAATTAGATAAATAATAATAGTATTAGAATAACAAAATAAATATAAATAGAAACATAATAATAATAGCAATAATATATTAAATTAGTTAATTTGATAATAAAATAGCGAAAATAAAAAAAAATTAAATCGAACCTTTAAACAAAATTTTGAGGCAAATCAAAAATAAATAAAAGGAAATGAACCAATTTAAACGTGCGAATAACAAGGAGGGACCAAAAGGGAAATAATCTCCACCTTCTAAAACGCACAGCTTCAAGGAAGACCAAAATGCAATTAAAATAAAATTTAGGGCCAAAATTAAGAATAATGAAAACTTAATTGCAAAACAATAAAAAAACGGAAGGGCTAAAAGCAATTGGATGAATTTAGAAAAAACAAAGAAATTGAAATGAAATGGACAAAATTCCCACGTAATTGAAAGAGAAAAAAAATAATTCAATTCCAATGGAAATAGGAAAAGAGAGAATAATTCAATTCCAAATTGAGGTAGGAATATCAAAAGTAATCGATCTCATTTTCAAAGAACAAAATACGCCTATTTATATACATGGGGTTTACTAAAAATAGCCTAATTAATTTAATAAAATAAAATAAAATAATATCTTCCTATTTTTGACTTTTTACCAAGTCAACAAAATTTGATAACTCCTTGACTTTCTCTATCTTTTTGATTTGGCCCTAATTTAATGACCGTTTTTCAATTTGGCCCTTTTTAGCTTGTTTTCGACCGATTGCACCCTTTGACTTTATTTATTTGGTTATTATTTTTTTTCCGAACCCAGGCCAAAATTGGCCTATTACAGTATTAAAAGATTAATTTCATATCTCCTTCAAGCCATAGTGATGCACTAAAGTCGTGACTTCAATAGAGAGTTTCAATCCATCTTTCACTTGTGCATTAAATAACAATGCGTTAAATCACATTATAATTCAAATCTTACCAATAACATTAGAAGCACACTCATACTATAAACGCTTAATATCTCCTCACGAAAAACCTCATAATACTTCTTTATTTGGTTTTGTTTTTGATTGGTCATGCTATTTGCTTTTGTAATAACTTATTTGAAAAATTTTCCACTTAAAAACAGATAATGATGGGGGGGGGGGGGGAGGAGATGAGGAAGATGAGGGGCATATGATAGGAAATTTGGAAAGCAAAAAAAATTCATTCTCAGATAAAGATACATGCTTTATGAAGGGTGTTTTGGTCACAATACTTCCCCAAAACTGGATTCCCTATATTTTGTACAGTATTTTCCTGTACAAAAATTATCATCCATTGTATAATATCAAATTCTACATCAATTATGCGGATATTAACACAAAAGTAAATCATGCACTTTATTCCCTGAAAGTTGAATTTCTGTTTATAAAATGAGTTGGTTTCAATTAAAAACTAAACAACATTAAATCTATAAGAGCACCAAACAATTAGAATTTTCCTCATATTAATATTCACATAATCACATTAAGAGTCTACTCACAACACAAAGTAAGACATTATGACCATTAGCACAGTATTAGAAAAATACATAAGCGTAATCGAGTCGAGTCGAACCTGAATATTGTCAAAGTTGAATTTGATTCAAAATTTAAAACTCTTAATTAAGCTCATTTATTAATTTTTATATTCAAACTCAACCCATATATATATATATTAAGGGGAATAAATGTTAGAAATAATTTGATGCACATATAAAAAATTGATTTGATGGATTTGGGAATGCTTTTAGGGTTTATCTTTGATTTTTGTACGACGCTGAAAGAAAAAGATATGCTACCTGTCCATGAAGGATAGGACAGACCGACCTACACAGACTTGGGAACATAGCCCAAATCCATCAACCATTGTGAAATTATCTACCACGATGGTGGAATTTGGGGGAGCATTCGCAACCCGAGACAGAATCAACCAGCCCATTCGAGGTGAATGGGGTTGCCTTCGGAAGCCTACAACTACACAAAAAAGGCAACAAAATCATCTAATGTTGGCATTTATAAATAATACAGCGAACAATTGTTTTGTCCATGTGGGATACTACTTTTATATACATTACTGTTTTCCCGAGAAACTCGATTCTCTACTTCCGCCAACTTCAATCTAAATTCTATCTTTAGATTATCCTTTTGTTTAACACCCAGGTTTTATGTTTTATTTTTTTTAAACACCCAAGTTTTTAACATCATTAACAGAAATTCAGCAGAAAGCAATTCCCATCCATTGACTATCATTCCGAATATTGAGAGGCAATGGTAACTCCATTGAAAAGTCAACTCTTTGATGGTTAAACCATTCTGGGATTTCACTTCCAGGTATAATAATATCAATTACTTCTCTTGAATTTGCAAATACCTGCAAAATGGAACACCTGTCATTTGTCCATAAATTGTAAAGTATGAGATTTTGCAAAGCAAAAGGGATATTAATCAACCTTAAGACCTTTTTAACAATGTTAATGCATTGGTGTTCTCAGCCAATCTGTAGCAATTTGCACCTACAATGTCTGTCCAATCAATTTAATTGCATTCCTTTGATGGACCTGCAATTATTTCCATACAACCACAACCTTCTAACTACACACTTTTTATATTTTGTTAGAAGGCTAGGCACTGATTTAAGCTTTCTGCACTTTGACAATATTCCAAGACGTTCAAGCTTGAGGAATCGAGTAAACAATGAAGGTATGCTGATGAAATTGTTACCATTAAGATCAAGTTCTTTCAAAGAGGATAGATAGCAAATATCACTATGAATATCTCCTTCACAAAGATTGCAGTCCATTAGATTCAACTCTCTTAATGAACACAAGCTTATGAATGACCAAAAAATTAAACAATCTTAAACATATACTTCAATTAAACTTTTATTCATGTCATACTCTATATCAAAAGATTAATTTCATACTCGCCTTCAAACTATAGTGACGCATTGAGGTCATGACTTCAATCGAGAGTTTTAATCTATCTTTCACCTATGCATTAAACAACAATGCATTAACCTACAGATATATTTTATTAATTCAAAATTTAAATTCTAATAAACAGTATTTTGGTCACAATAATTGTCCAAAACCGGATTCTCTATATTTTGTGCAAAAATTATTTTCCGTTGCATAATATCAAATTCTGCATCAATCATTATGGATATTGACATAAAAGTAAGTCATGCACTTTATTCCATGAAAGTTGAATTTCTTTTTATAAAATGAATTGGTTTCACTTAAAAACTAAACAACATAACTTGTTTATTAAATCTTATACTCCAATTCGACTCAATAATTAAGCTTAAAGTTAATAATATTAATATGTATTAAGGGGAACACAACCGCTAATAGCAAATAAATGTTAACTTAGAAATAATTTGATGCATATATAAAAGAATTGATTTGATGAATGTGGGAATGCTTTCTGGGTTGATATTTGGTTTTTGTACTATCCTTTGCTTTGACGAATCTGTTTTGTGTTAAAGGTGTCAGGAAACCTTGTTTTAGTGTTTTGTCTAGTTGTCTTGTTTCTTAGATGCTTGAGTGTTTTTGTAATCTAATGATGCAAAGTTATTTTGACTTTGTACTCTTTATTTTTAATAAAAAAAAATTGGCCTGTCCAAAAAAATAAAAGAAATGATTGATGAGAACATAAAAGGTATAAAAAAGATTTTCTAAAGAGAGAGTTTAGAAGTATAAATACAATACAATATAGCATGTTGATACAAGTGTTTTAAAGTGATCGTCAAGGTGTTAATGGTAGTGGCTATTAAGACTAACATTACAATAGACCTTTGTTAGTTGTCATATTTGAATATGCTAATATTTTGGAAGTATGAAAATCTATGAAGTTCAACGCATTTGAAAAAAATTATCTTGAAGATTGGATTGAATTAGATCATGCAATCATATTTTTTGGATTGTGGAGATTGGATAAGGATGAAATTGAAGACATATCTCCAATAGTTTATGTTACGTTAGTCTTTATTATTATATTGTTTTATTTTGCTTGTTGTTTAATAGGAGAATTGATTGTAATTAATCTCTAGCATCTTAGCAAGTCTTGAAACTCTTATTTAATTATGAGGCTTGAATAGGTTTTGTAGTAAGCATTGAGAGCAATTATTTGCTCGTTGTGTAATGTATTTTTGAGAGAAAGTTGTTTGGACACTTTATAAAATCTTTTGAGTAATCTATACCATAAATCACCCAACTATAATTATTTTTTAATTTGGAAAGTTAAGATAATTTTTTTGGTCTGATGTGGCAGAAATTATAAACAGAAAAAGAGAAAAAGAAGTTAACTGAGAAATTGGCTACCACGTTCACGGAGATTGGGGGAATGGAGGTGCCTTCGGAAGCCCACGATTTCACTTAGACATCAGCTCAGTCTTTTAATCTTGGGTTTTATAAATAATATGGGAAACAATTGTATGGTCAATATGGGATTTTACATTTTAGACCTTCATATATACATTACTGTTTTTTCAAGGAACTCCATTCTCTACTTCCACCAACTTCAATCTAAATTGTATCTTTAGATTATCCATTTGTTTGTTTTATACATTCAAACCTTGTGAAAGGATTTGCATCTTATAGCTGCTTCTTCATGTAGCAATCAAACTTCCTCCACCTTTTGTCTCAAGCTAATTATATTTCTTCAATCTGCGATGATAAAATTCAATTATATAAGAAACAAAAAAATTGAATGAATAATATTTTGAAGGGTTCAGAAGACTATGTTATCCAAATTTGGGATATGCGTAGAATACAAGTTTGTGTTCAGCATGTATATGTTCAAAATTTTTAAGTTAATTACATATATTTGGAAGATTATATCTCATTTCTTGTGAAATAAAAATATCAAAAAGGAATACTTTAAATGAAATAAAAAATTATAAATAATACCGTGAATTAAAAAAGTTTTAAAGAAAGAATTAATAGGATAAGGCCAATGAAGTAATTTACCACAATTAATGCATCTTCCCAGTGTGCTCATTATAGAATTGAAAATTTTTTGCATCCATTTTTGTTGCCGCCCTTCATCCATCTCCTCATAGATATTACATTTTCGCTTTATAAGGGAACTGTTAGCTATTGATCCATCATCAGCAGAGTCTTGCTGGATATCTTCAAAATTTGCACAACACTGACCACTATGCAGCTCTTGTATTTGTTCCATCTCCTCCAAATCGCTCTCATATTCCATCTCTTCCAAATCGCTCTCATTCACTATTCTAACACCGCATTTCTTCACCCAAACACTACGTTTATGTCCGAAAGATAGCCAAAGTTGATAGTATTCATGATCGAAGCAATCTATTGCCCATAAATTCTTGGTTTCCTCATGTTCACCACATTTGTCTTCCAAGGGAATTGGAAACAAAATGTCACGCGAAAAATAACGAATTAAAATGTGCTCTTTCATTACAGGCTGCTCAAAATGCTCATTTACAATCCAGCCACACCAATTGACTTTTCGAATATTTCTACCCTGGAGCATATATTCAGTCCAATTGGCATATCTAGAATATCTATCAAGGATAACAGCATGACACATGAGCGCCTCATCCTCTGAAGCATCATAACTGACAAAAATGCAGCACAGAGCAACTCCCATCCATTGATTATCACTCAGAACTTCCAGAGGCAAATCTATCGTAATCGTAGAGCCACCTATTTGTTGACTAAACCATTCTGGGATTTCACTTCCAGGTATAATAGCATTAAACATTTTTCTTGAATTTCCAAATACCTGCAAAATAAATCTCTGGTTGTTTGGTAACTAACACCATGAATAATTATGAGACTGAAAGAAACAAAGATATTAACGAACCTTAAGATGTTCTTTCAACAGTGTTAATGCATTGATGTTCTCAGCCAATTTGTAGCAATTAATACCTAAAATCTGTCTCATATCCATTGAATTGCAAACTTTTGATGGATTTGCAACTATTTCCAGAGAAGTACAACCATTTATTGTTACACTTTCTATACTTTTTGGAAGCTCAGGCAACGATTTAAGCGCCCTGCAACCTGACAATTCAAGAGTTTCAAGCTTGGAAAGACGAATAAGAGACGACGGTATGCTGATGAAATTGTTACCACTAAGGTCAAGTTTCTCCAAAGAGGATAGGTGAGAAATATCACTAGGAATATCTCCTTCACAAAGATTGCAGTCCCTTAAATTCAGCTTTGTTAATGAACTCAAACCTTTCAACGAAGGCACCATCAGAGCCATGGAATTTGTCCTTCCTCTTTGGATTACCTTTAACAGAGAAAGCAGATATTTTTGTAACTTGAAAGAAGGTCCCTTGCTCCCATTAAAAGATAGAACTTTATAACAACCAGAAAGATTAAGAATTTTTAAACCTTTACACCCACCTATGCTGCTTGGGAGACTCACAAGGTTCCTACAACCTTTCAAATTCAACAAAACAAGACTGCTCAGATTTCCAATTGAAAAAGGTAGCTCTTTAATGCATGTCCCATCTAAATAAAGCTCTAGCAGACATTCCATTTTGCCATCAATCTCTGAAAAGCTTTCAAGATTTGAGCAACCTGAAAGAATTAACTTTTCAAGAGATTCCATTCCAATTTTGGTTGGAAAACTCCTAAGACTTTTGCAGCCTCTTACATTCAAAACCTTAAGCCTCTTGAGAACTCCAACGGATGGATGAACATTTGCTAATCTAGTACAACCTTCCAAAACCAAGATTTCAAGATTTGGAGTAGTTGCGAAGTTTGGTGTCTTCATCAGGTTTTCTGACCCTTTGAGGTTGAGCACTTTCAACTTATACAGAGGCTGTTGAAAATAATAATAAATCAGAGATAAAAAGAGAATAACATAGGAAAGCTCATTTTTCTTGTTATTCTTTAATGTTAATAAAAAATTATTCTTTCTTCTCAAAATAAGATAGAAAACAATGACCAAATGAGTTAATTCTTACTATGTCTTCCTTCCATAGTTGTTCAATGTTGCTATAAGATAGGAGAAGTATAACAAGGTTTTCCGGTTGGAAACTTGAAGGCAATGATCTTAAAGAACATCCCATCCAATCTAAAAGCCTTAGCTCATTAGAAAGATATGTTAGACCACAACAATTTGATTGACAAATGATTATGAGTAGTCTTAATCTTTTCATCTTCAAGAAGGCATCCGCGCTCAAAGTGAGAGCCTTGTTCGTTTCCCTAAGTAGGACAAGAATATGATTATAGATATATAGACCATTAGTATCTAAAAGTTATGTGGCTTCATCACTTTTTTTTTTTTGAAATGCCCATGACTAACACTTATATCTGATGCATATTCAGACACTGTTATGAAGATATGATATTCCAAAGAATCTCAAAAACAATGAAAATGTAAAAGAAAAACAACTGAATAGTACCAAACACACATATATAACTCCTATCTCCAAATTTGAATAACATAGCTTGAAAGAATTGGAGTTGATATTCACAAACTTACACTGCTAGTAGAGGCGAATCTAAGGGGCTGGCAGGACTCCTGCTCCCCTAAAATAGAAAATTACTATTTAAGCCCTTTAAAAAATTTTAAAATATTAAATTAAAAAAGATAAAATTGTACTTTACTCTCCTAAAATTATAAAAATTTAATTTAATCCTTTAAGAATTATAAAGATATTGACTATAAAAATTATAATTTCATTAGCCACTTCTCAATAATTGTTCTAGCTTCGCCCTGACTGCTAGAAACCATGATATACACACAAGTGTTTGGCTAAAGAGAAAATGCAATAAAATAGATACAACCAAATGCATACATGTATGCATGCATACCACTCTTTTTCCTTTTTTATTTTTTTCTAAATACTAAGTATTGAAGATTTTTGCCATTTATTTATTTTTTTAAAAAAATAACAACAACATCAACATTATATATAGATACATGTATGTATATTTTCATACCTTTTATTGTCGACGATTATGCCTTCAATCATTTCTGTAGCCTAAAAAAAAAAAAAACATAAAACAAACACTCATGAATTTTATATTTATAATTATCAATGCATGTTTAGCATTATTATTATTGGTTAAAATTAATAAATAAAAACTATCTAAATAAAATATTTTCCAACAAAAGTAATTCAGTGAAATAAAATTATTTTTTATACCTATGGTGGAGGTTTTTTTTAAAAATATTTATAATAAAAAAATTAAATGAGAAATTTTATAATATAAAGGACAAATGTACTCATTTTACTTTCATGAATATTTAAAAGAAACACTTTATTATTTTTTTTAAAATAAACACTTAATAAATATAATAGGTTATTTATGTTTTTGGTACAAAAGGTCATAGTTTGCGTTGAATCTCAAATTTAATTAAGTTGCATCTTAAAATTGACTGTTTGAATCAATTAAGCTAAAGTTAGAATATATATAATTTTTATGGAATGACTTACGGTGTTTTTTGTTAGCACATGATAAACATCTCTTTCTGCCCACAATCTACAACGTTTTCCAGGTTCATCAACAGATTTTTCCCTAACAATTTTTCTTCCCATTTCTTGTAGCAAGTCATGCATCCACAATTTGTTGTCTTTATTAACTCTTAGTAGAGATTTCTTAATGAGAACATCAATTCCAATATCCGAAAAAAACTCACAACTATCTAATACTTTTATTACAAAATCTTTCTCCTCCCCATTAAAGAAGCATGCTATATCTAGAAATATGTTTTGCTCAGTTTGGTCCAATCCATCAAAGCTTATTTGAAGTCTCTCAATAATTTCTTTGTTGGAATCTCTTTCAAGTCTTTTTATTGCACTTCTCCATTGTGCTGCATCTCTACCACACAAAAAGGAACCCAAAACATCAAGAGCTAAGGGAAGACCTCCGGCATATTTTAAAACTTGTTTAGAAAGCTCACTAAAATCATTTTCTAGCCTTGTCTCACTATTAAAAGCTTTCAAATTGAATAGTTGAAGTGCATCATTGGCATTCAATGTGGTAGGCTTATACACATCATCAACTCGGTAAGATCGGAGCAAATGTTCGTCTCTTGTTGTTACAATGATTCTGCTCCCTAAACCGAACCAATCACGCCTTCCAACCAAGCATTTTAAGTGTTGTAGGTTATCAACATCATCAAGAACAATAAGAACCTTTTTATTAGATAACCTGTGGTTAATTAAGGTAATTCCTTCATGAATATTGAAGAAATTAAAGTATTCCTTAGACAAGATTTGGGAAAGAAGTTGTTTCTGTAACGAAACAAGTCCACATTTATTTGAAACTTCTCGAACATCAGCAAGAAAACTTTTACCTTCAAAATGAGGTGACATTTGAGTGTAAGCAACTCTTGCAAGAGTTGTTTTACCGATGCCACCCATTTCACAAATTCCGATAATGCGGACATCATCTTCACCAATTTCTATTTTCGCATACAACTCCTCTAAGCGTGAAGTAATTCCAACTAATTCATCATGTAAAATTGGATATGTTTCACATAATTTTGCAGATATCTTTCTAACAATGTCTCCAATAAATTCGATTTCATGCCTATAAACACAAACAAAAAAAGAATTTGGTCTCCAAACAAGAAATCAACAGCTAATGGACATGGATATAACATGTATTCTAAAATAGAGAAGAACATCATGTAAGCACTAAAAAAAGAAAAGAGAGAAGATATCAAGGAATCACCTGTGATTTAAATGCCATCCCTTAATGTTTGCGACTTGAGTTAAAGCATTTCGCCACCTTTGGACCTTATCTTCATCATATCTCTTTTCATGTTCCGCAAAGGCTTCTTCAACTTTTCCTTTCTGTTGTCTTAAATCAGATGGATCCACGGCATAGAAAACTGGAAACACTTTATAACCCTTGTCCTTTTTCTGCTTAACAATCTCAGTAAGTTCGTCCAAGCACCAACCCGAAGAAGCATAAGACTCTGAAAATACGATTACGGAGCACCATGATTGCTGAATGGCTTTAAACAGTTCTGGCGCGATCTCTTCGCCGGCCTCCAGCTTTGGGTCATCCCTGAAGGTGACAATCCCAGTCCTTTTTAGAGCATCATAGAGATGATCGGTGAAGTTTGTGCGGGTATCTTCACCTCTAAAACTTAAGAAAACATCATATTTCATTCTAGAAATGGAGGATAAAGTTGAAGGCAACGACAACATGATGAGAAGAAAAAGATACCTCACACTTGTGTTCAAAATCAGAAACCAGATGTCAGATATCAGAAACAAACTAGAAAGAGTCTTTTAAATATAGGAGCATGAAGAAAGAGAAGAATAGATCAAATTTGCAAGGAAAGGAAACAGAGGTTTGTAGGCAATTTCTGTGTAGATATCGAAGCATGTAGTGGTAGAAATCGGGTCACATATCAGAAAAGGAAGAATCCAAGGAGGTAGTTTAATTATGGACGAGATATTATTATAAATTTTTTAACGAGTGTTCTTATAATATATATATACATTTCATTGATTAGTTCCTAATCCTAAAGGTAAACATTTGAGGTTATTCAAAAATACAAAAGTTTTACATAATATTAAGAATAGACTAAAACCACTAGCCGGCCATCCCCAAATTATTAATTTGTATACAAAATAGTGAACTATAAACACATACACTTCCAAGAAGTAAAAAATAAAGGATAAGACGTTATCCTACTTTCACTAACAACCTCGAAGTTCCATAAAATGAAAAATTAAGGAAAAGAGTGATGAATTTGTGGAGAGAAAGTAAACATTGTGGGAGAAATTAAATTGGGGAGTAAATTTTGGGGAGAAAATATTTAAAAAAAATTTGTAGAGAAAATGAGTTTGGGGTAGAGGAGGGGTTGGGAGGAGAGAGGAGTAAAAGTTTTGGAGACAACGGGAGGGAGTAAAATTTTAGGGGAAAAAATAGAAGAGTAAAATTTTGAGGGTAAAATATTAAAAAAAAAATTGAGGTGAATGGGTTTGGGTAGAGGAAGGGGGTTGGGATGGGGGGAGTAAAAATTTTGGAGGAAAGTGATAGGAAGTAAAAATTTTGAGGGGAAAGTAAAAAAAGTTTAAGAGTTTAGGGTAAAAATATAAAATATTATATTTTGGTATTTGATTTATTCGAATTATTTGAGTTATTCGAATTCAAAAATTCAACTTAAAATTCGAAAAAAAAGTTCGAGTTGACTTGAATAACTCAATTAACTCGAATCAACTCGAATGATATATATAGATGTGAACCTATTAAAATTTGTAGGGTAAACTACACAAATAGACACCTAACTATAAATTTTTTTCATTTTAGGCACCCAAAATAAAATGCTTGCAATCTAGGGATCCACATTAAGTAGTTCGCCATTCTGGTTACCTTCGTTAAAATTACAAATAACAAGTAGATGTGGTAGTTAAAAAAATCGGTATCATTACATATTTAGCCCTCAATTTTTATATATTATATCGATTTATCCATAATTTTAAAAAATTAACCCTCAAAAGTTACAAATATTCTCAATTTTATCTTAATTCTAAAAAATTCAAAGAATTGTATAAAAATACATAAATATTTTTAAAAAAAAAGCAAAATTTTATATTAATATTAATATCTTTTTATATAAAATATAGAATGAATCACTAATATTTTGAGAATTCGAACAGTCAAAAACAGATTCCTCACTACTAACATGTAAATTGTTTATATGTTTAATTAAATCGATTATTATATTAGAATATTACTTCTTTTGAATTGATTGTTATGTTTAAATACCGTTTCCTTTTAATCGATTGTTACCTAGCACATCTAATTTTTGCTTGGCCCTAAGATTAACATCCTAATTCCGCCATTGTTACACAATAATTTGGATGGATATAAGCTTTAGGCTCGACATTCTTGTTGGATCTTAAAACAAAGCAGCAAGCAAAAAGCAAGAAGCTTGTGCAGCAAGCCTCGTGGCTTGTGGAAAAAACAAAGACAGTATTTCAAAGGAAAACAAGAACAGAAATGAAACAAAGAAAAATGGAGCATAAAAGATGAATGAAATCTGATAATTTTTCATTAACATGAACAATGGCATAATGCCAATACATAAACCAAGCTTTTGCTCAACTACCACTAATACATTGGAACTTACAAAACTAAACTTGTACACTTAAGTAAAGTTGGTCATCAACTCCTACATCATCAAATTACATCAAATATATACTAAACTAAGTTTAAAAATGAACTAGAACACATTACATAAACTATGGTTACAAAAGAAACAAAAAAAATTTTTGAAAGACATAGTGGCTCTATGCGACACGGTATTAGCCTACTCTGCTTGGTCTGATGACTGGTACATGAGCTGCATGGAGGGCTACATTCTAACACTCCTCCTTGGTCTCCATACTGCTAACTCCAAGTTCTTTCCTTAACTTAATGAACCTTGAAGTACTTAGGGCCTTTGTGAAAATATCAGCAACTTAGTCCTCTGAATTGCAATGAACCAGCTCTATCTCTCGAGCTTGTTCCATCTCCCTTACCACATGCAATTTAATGTTAAAGTGCTTGGTTCTACCATGAAAAATAGGGTTCTTTGCAATTGCAACAGTAGACTTGTTATCACAAAAGATCTCTGTTGCTCCCCTTTGATGTAGGTTCAAATCACCTAAAATCTTCCTTAGCCAAATGGCTTGATTAACAGCATTTGCAGTAGCCACATACTCGCTTCAGCTGTTGATTGAGCAACCACATTTTGCTTCTTCGAACTCTAACAAAACATGGCTGAACCAAGAGTAAAAGTATACTCTGAGGTGCTTTTCATATCATCCAAGGAGCCAGTCCAATCACTGTCAGTGTATCCCACTAAATTCAATCTTTCTGTCTTGCCAAAATGAAGTCAATAGCTTAGGGTCCCTTTGATGTATCTTATTACCCTTTTTGCTGCCTGATAATGCTTTTCATTACAACAATGCATGAATCTTAACAGTAGACTCGTGGCAAACATAATGTCTGGTCTTGATGCAGTTAGATACAACAGACAGCCTACCAAACTTCTGTAGGTGGATTCACTAACCTGCTCATGATCTCCTTGGCTTGATAGCTTTAATCCAACAGCTACTGGAGTACTTGTTGGTTTGCAGTTCTCCATTGAAAACTTGTTCAGTATCTTCATGGCAAATGTTTTTTGGCTTAAGAAGATTCCATTTGTTGTTTGTAATACTTCCAATCCTAGAAAGTATGTCATTGCCCCCAAATCAGACATTTCAAACATTTTCATCATTTTGGCTTTAAAATCAGCCAACATTCCTTAATCTCCTCCTGTGATCAAAAAATCATCAACATACAGTGACACAATGAGCTGTGTCTCAGCTCCCTTCTTTTTAACATACAATGTTGGTTCATTAAGGCTTCTTTAAAATCCCAAAGTGAGTAAATAACTGTCGATTCTGCTATACCAGGCCCTTGGTGCCTATTTCAAGCCATACAAGGCTTTCTTGAGCCTATAGACCATGTCCTCCTTGTCTGGTACTTTGAAGCCTTGAGGTTGGTCTATGTAGATCTCTTCTTCAAGGATGCCATTCAGAAATGCAAACTTCACATCAAGCTAGTGTATCTTCCACTGCATGTGTGCTGCTAAGGAAACCAGTAGCCTGATGGTGTCTAGCCTGGCCACTGGTGCAAATGTTTCTAAGTAGTCCAGGCTATATTTCTGGCTAAATCCTTTGACTACAAACCTGGCCTTCAGTTTGTTCAAGCTCCCATCAGTATTTTGCTTGGCTTGATAGACCCATTTACTCCAATAACCTTCCTCTTGGCTGGTTTAGGAGCCAGTTCCCATGTCTGATTCTTCTCAATCATGGCTATTTCATCAGACATTACCTGTTTCCAGCCTTTATGTGCTTCAGCATCTTCAAAGCAGCTTGGTTCTTCTTGTGCAACATGAGCCCTCTCATAAACATCAGCCAGTGTTCTTGTACCCCTGACTGGTTCATCATCTACATCCATGTCATGATCATTTTGGTTAGATTTAAACTGATCTGTCATGAGTTCTTCAGAAATGGCTTCAAGTTCATTTCTTTCCCAATTCCAGTAAGCCTTCTCATCAAACACTACATCCCTGCTCACTTGAACTTTGTTGGTTGAGGGACCCAAGATCCTATAACCCTTTTTGACTGAGCTGTAGCCTACTAAAATACTAGGTTTGGCTCTTTTTGACAGCTTGTCTCTCTTCACTGCTGGTACATGGCTGCAACATAGGCAACCAAAAACTTTCAAGTGAGCCAATGAGGGTTTGAATCCGAACCAGGCTTCAAACGGAGTCTTGTACTCAAATGCTTTAGTTGGCAGCCTATTCTGAATGCAAACAGCAGTGTTAACTGCTTCAGCCCACATTGTCTTGGGCAGATTCTTCTGAAATAGGAGACATTTAGCCATATCCATGAGGCTTCTATTTTTCTTTCACTCACCTCATTTTGCTGAGGTGTGTAGACATTGGTGAGCTGATGTTTGATGCCAGCATCATTACACAAGGCTCGAAACTGAGCTAAGGTGTACTCAGCTCCATTATCTGACCTGATAGTCTTCAATTTGTAGCCTGTTTCTATTTCAGCTGTTGCTTTAAACTTCATAAACACTTGAACTACCTCAGACTTAAGCTTCAAAAAATAAATCTAGCAATATCTGGTCTGATCATCAATGAAGAGAATAAAGTACCTGTTGCCACTAAGTGATTCAGTCTTCATGGGGCCACAAACATCAGTGTACACCAATTCCAACTTGCTTGAGGCTCTCCAAGTTGTGTTTGCAGGAAATAGAAGCCTGGCTTGCTTTCCCATTTGACAAACCTCACAAACTTTTTCATTCTGAACTGTCTTGGTGAAGTTTTCAATCATTTCCTTGCTGGCCATCCGAGCCATGGATTTGAAGTTAGTATGACCAAGTCTTTGATGCCAAAGCTTAGTGTCTTCTGCTGAAGCAGCATGGGCTGAGTGTGAGTTACTTGTTGACTTCAAAGCATTTGTCACTCATGGTGACTGTCATGAGGATTGATCTAATGGGATCAGTGATTTTGCACTCCTGGCCCTTGAACACAACAGAGTACCCTTTTTCTAGTAGTTGAGAGATACTAAGAAGGTTCTTGTCAATCTCGGGTACCAACAGCACATTTTTGATAATTTTGTTACCTGTGGCAGTGCATATTAGCACATCTCCCTTGTCTTTAGCCTTGATGAACTGACCATTCCCAATTTTTACCCTGGTTTTGCAGCTTCTATCCAAGGTTTTGAAAATTGTAGTATCTGGTGACATGTGATTGGTGCAGCCACTGTCCAGCAACCATCCTTTTAAGCCTTTGCCTTGACTAGCTAAACATGACATAGCAAAGACCTACTCTTCATGGTCACTAGTGTCTTCAGCCACTCGAGCTTCTTCACCCTTATGTTGTGGTTGGTTTTGGCCCGGTCTGCCTTTTTCTTTGTAGACCCTTTCAACATGGCCCTTCTTCTTGCAGTGTTGACACACAGCATCTAGCCTGAACCAGCATCTGGTCTCTGGATGACTAGGTTTTTTACAAAATCTGCAGAGTTGTTCTCTTCCTCTTGCAGCATCAGGCTTAGGCCTGTTTATCCAGTTCTTCTTGCCTTTGTAGGTTGAGGTGTTCGAGGTTGCTTTGGCCTTGGCTTGAAAAGCACCCTCCTGGTGCTCTTCCATTCTACTGGCTCTCCTTTGCTCTTGAGCATAGAGGGCATTAATGAGCTCAGTTAGGGAGATGGTTGCCAGGTCTCTCGAATCTTCTAAGGATGAGATCTTTTCCTCATATCTTTCAGGCAATGTTGAGAGCACCTTCTCCATAATTCGTGCCTCACTGAATTGTTCTCTAAACAATCTTATGCTACTGACCACAGCCATTATCCTGTCTGAGTACTGCTTCACTATCTTTTTTTCCTTCATCTTGAGATTTTTAAAGTCTTTTCTCAAGTTTAGCAACTGTTTCTGCCTTGTTCTTTCAGTGTCTTGGAACTCCTCCTTGAGCTTGTCCCAGGCTTGCTTGGGAGTCTCACAAGCCATAATTCTAGTGAAGGTAACATCAGAAACACAGTTCTGAATGCATGACATGGCCTTGTGCCTTTTGGTCATCTCGTCTGCATGCTGTCTAATTTGAGCCACAGTGGGATTGGCTCTAAGTGGAGCAGGCTCAGCATCAGTGTTCACTACTTCCCACAGATCGAAGGCCTGGAGGTAAGTCCTCATTTTGACAATCCAAATGTGGAATCCCTCACCATTAAAAACTGGTGGTGCTGCAGGAGAAAGACCTGATGAAGCTATTTTGTTTGATGTTTAATTACAACAGGTCCTCTAAGAATGTAGCTCTTGATACCAATTGTTGGATCTTGAAACAAAGCAGCAAGCAAAAACCAAAAAGCTTGTGCAGTAAGCCTCGTGGCTTGTGGAAGAAACAAAGACAGTATTTTAAAGGAAAACAAGAACAGAAATGAAACAAAGAAAAATTGAGCATAAAAGATGAATGAAATCTAATAATTTTTCATTAACATGAACAATAGCATAATGCCAATACATAAACCAAGCTTTTGCTTGTCAAAATCAGCATAAAGTCAACTAATCTATACCAACTACCACTAATACATTGGAACTTACAAAACTAAACTTGTACACTTAAGTAAAGTTGGTCATCAGCTCCTATATCATCAAATTACATCAAATGTAAACTAGACTAAGTTTAAAAATGAACTAGAACAATTACATAAACTATGGTTACAAAAGAAACAAAATAAACAGCTTCAGCATAGTGGCTCGGCAGCTTCTGGTCTTGGCCTGCTATGCTTGGTCTGATGACTGGTGCATGAGCTGCATGGAGGGCCACATTCTAACAATTCTCATCCCTTGAAGCATCATCATTCACAAAATGTAGCAGAAAGCAACTCCCATCCATTGGCTATCATTCCGAATATTGAGAGGTAGTGGTAAGTTGACTAAAGACTCAACTCTCAGATGGTTGAACCATTCAAGGATTTCACCTCCAGGTATAAAATATCAAATACTTATCTTGAATTTGTAGGTACCTGCAAAATAAGACACCCACCGTTCGATAACTAAAACCATAAATTCTTAAGTATGAGATTTTGCAAGTGGAAAAGAGATCAAACTATTTGACCTTCAGATGTTATTTCGACAAAGTTAAAGAATTGATGTTCTCAGCCAGTCTATAACAGTTAACAGCAAAAATACAAGTTGTATCCATTGAATTGCAAACTTTTGATGGATTTGCAGCTATTTCTAGAGATGCAAAACCATTTATGTTCACCATTTCTATGCTTTTTAAAAGGTCAGGCAATGATTTAAGCTCCTTGCAATTTGACAATCCAAGAAAAGAAAGCTTGGAAAAATCGATTAAGAGACAAAGGTATGGTGATTAGATTGTTACGACCAAGATCAAGATGTGCCGAAGAGGATAGAGAAGAAATATCTGTAGGAATATCTCCTTCACAAAGATTGCAACTCCTTAGATTCAAATTTGTTAATGCAGTTGTTGAAAGTTGACCAACGATACAGCAGTGGCGTACAAGTTAAAAGTGCACGCCAAAAAATGCAAGTGGCGGACAGTCCTAAGGGCAAGTTTTTTAAATGGGATAGACAAGAAATATCACTAGGAATATCTCCTCATAAAAGATTGCAGTCCTTCAACTTAGCTTTGCTAATGAACTCAAACCAAAAAACGAAGGCAACATCAAAGCCATAGAATTTGTCCTTCCTCTTTGGCTTACCTTGAAAATGGAACGCAGATATTGTTGTAACTTAGATGAAGGTCCCTTGCTCCCATTAAAAGACAGAACTTTAAGATTTTTCAATTGAAAAAAGAAGGGTAGTGGTTTCGATATGGTTGTTTCACTTAAGTCAAGCTCCTCTAAGAATTCTACGTAGAATTTGTCCCTATGCCCCCTGGGAGACTCGCGAGGGTACTGCAATCTTTCAGATTTAACAAAACAAGTTTCTCGAGGTTTCGAATTGAAGAAGGAAGTTCTTGAGTGCCTGTCTCATCTAAATAGTGCTCCAACAAACCTTCCATTTTGCTATTAATCTCTGGAAACTTTAGCAGTTTTAGGCAGCCTGACAAAATGAATGTTTCAACAGATTCCATTCTAATTTTGATTGGAAGAGTCCCAAGGCTTTTGCAGCCCCTTGAATTCAAGACTTTTAGCCTCTCAAGCTCTCCAATGGATGGATGAACATCTACAACTTTAAATATTGTACATGAAAAACATAGTTTTATGGTTTGGATCTTAAATTTCAAAATTCAAAAAATACAAATTGACTAATTTAAAATGTAAAAAGACCACAATTGACCAAATTATAGTATAGGATTATATCCACAACCTACACAAAATATAAGAACTAATAGAAAATTTTGACCAAATGATATATATACACATGAACCTATTAATATTTGTAGGGTAAACTACAAAGATAGTCACCCAACTATAAATTTTTTTTATTTTAAGCACCCAAAATAAAAAAAAATTATAATTTAAGCACTCACTTATATACTTCGGTCATTTTGGTCACTCCAAATAAAAGCACAAATGGGGAGCTGAAGTTAAAAAATCAATATAGTAATAAATTTAGCTCTCAACGTTTACATATTATATCAATTTAATCATAATTTTAAAAAATTAACCTCAAAATTTACAAATGCCCTCAATTTGATCCTAATTCTAGGGAATTCAAAGAAATATAAAGAAATACAAAAATATTTTCAAAAAATATAGTAAGAAATTTAAATATATGCTAATATTAATATTAATATAAAAACCGTAGAGATTCAGAATTTTTAAACTTATACACCCACCTATGCCGCTTGGGAGACTCACAATGTAGGTCTCTTATGGATATACATATAAGATTTTCTCTTATATAAAAATATAGAATGCAGTACATAAAAAAAGAAAATAAAGAATTCATTGAACTTTACATGTTTCAATTATGTTAAAAAAAGAAAAAATAAAATGAATAAAATTCTATCCAGTACAAATTGAAAAATCTTTTCTCCCGTTTCGGTTGTGACCCTGCTTCATCCTCTGTTTCTTCATAAACATGTTCAAATTCTGCACAACTTTGATTGTTACATTGCTTACGTGGTCCTTCATATCTACTATTCGACAATTTCTACCATGGATAATAGCATCACAACCGATATCCTCATTGACAAAAATGCAGCAACGAGCAACTCCCATCCATTCACCATCATTTCGAATATTAAGAGTTAGAGGTATCTTAATTGACAAGTCACCACTCTGTTGCTGGCTAAACCATTCTGGGATTTCACTCTCAGATATAATGATATCAAATATTTTTCTTGAGTTTGCAGATACCTGGAAAAGAAAAATACCCAAGTTGGTAATTAGAACCATAAATTATTGAGTATGAGATTTTGTAAGTGAGAAAGAGAGATTAGTCGACCTTAAGATGTTTTTTCAGCAATGTTAATGCACTGACGTTTTCAACCAGTCTGTACCAATGAATACCATTAAACCGTGCCCAATCCATCACATTGCATACTTTAGATGGATTTGCAATTAGTTCCAGAGAAGCACAACAATCTATTCTCAAGCTGTCTATGCTTGTCAGAAGCTCAGGCAATGATTTAAGCTCCTTGCAATTTGACAATATAAGACATTCGAGCTTGGAAAATTGAGTAAAAGATGAAGATATGCTGATGAAATTATTACTAATAAGATCAATAAATGTCAAAGAGGATAGACAAGAAATATCTCCTTCACAAAGATTGCACTACCTTGGATTCGACTTTCTTAATGAACTCAAACCTGACAATGAATGCAACATTAAAGGCATGGATTCTATGCTTCCTCTTTGGAACACCTAGAAAAGAGAAGGCAGATTTGATGGTCCCTTGTGCCCATTAAAAGACAGAATTTTAAGATTTCCAATTGAAAAATGAAGGTGGTGTCCAAGATGTCGAAGAAGGCGAGAAGAGCTGCTCAACGAAGTTTAAGGTCTCCACGGCTGGATGTGTAAATATGCTTGTGAAAGAATTTCCGTTATTGACTTAACGAAAATAGTCTAATAACAAAGATAAAAAAAAAAAAAAAAAAAAAAGAGATGATTATAATCTAAACATCGTCAAAGGATTCGCGCCTTACTTACTATCAGACTTCCTCGTGGAGTTATCAAACTTCCTCCACATTTCATCCCTAGTTGATTACATTTTTTCAATCTGCCACATGGGTAAATATTTAATCGAATTAAATAAAAAAATTTGAGTTGATGAAATTCACGAATTTTATTTTATCATTTTAATTTGATTTAAAATTTTTTCGAATTTAGTGGAGTAAGATGAATTCGAATCGAATCGAATATATTTGTTCGAAATTAAATTTTAAAAAAATTGACTTTGATACTTATTTCTATGTAATTTATTTTGAAAATATTTTTTTTTTAATTTTTAAACATAAGCATGCAAAGGAAACTTGAATTAATCGTATAGCAATCCCATTCTTGCTTCCATTTTAATGAGGAACCTAAAAAGAAAAAGTAAACTTCCAAAATGAAATTCAGAACACGAACAATCAATTACACCCAAAATACTAATCTTCTTGCTTTACTCGATCCAATCTAAATCACATCCATGCAAACCCAAAACATAAAATGCAAATCCTTTACCCAAAATCAATATTAATGTCAAGAAAGTACTCGTTTCTTTTTTTCTTTTAATAACAAACTCAAAATGAATTAAACAAAGCCCAAGCATCATCAAAGACATGAAATCAAACCTGGACTGCTGGGTCTGGGGTCAAGGAGATGCAGCCAACAATATCTTCAACAGCAATATCTTCTCATAGGCTTCAACCAACAAAGCAATATTATATTGATGTTGTTCGAAGTTGTTGGATCTAAAAAAATGGCATGAAAATTAGTTTTTCCAAAACTTAAATAATCAAAATAAAGTATATCTTTATCTTCAACAAGTGCAACAGCAATATCTTCAACAGTAACAATTACCCTATCAGCAGCCACAGCTACTGCAGCAACAACAATTTATTCAACAGCAACAGTGTTGAAGGTTGGTCAGCATGTAGCACCAAGAAGCAGGCCATGCAATCCGAGCCATGCAGGAGCTGCGGAAGCAAGTGCAGCTATTGATATTTTGTTCATTTTGTAACCTTAGTTTGATGTAATGTAATTTGTTAGAACAAAGTCAGCAACAACACATAAAACAACCAATTTGCTTAAGAACTAAAATGAAAAACCGAGAGCAAAAACAAAGAACTTGAGCACTAAAAATGGATAATAGAATCAGCAGCAATCTTCATTGATTGATAATGAAAAAATAAATACAAAGTTAACAAGTCAAATGACTATTACCTAATGATTTACCTACTCCCACTAATAAGAGACTTAAGCTAACTTAAATTACAAGACAAAGCAAGCTGGTATGGCCAGCCTTACATCCATCAAACTCAAATCAAAACTTAAACAAAAAATACAAACTTTGATGTCAAGTTACAAGCTAACTTGATCAAGTTACATATGAACCAAAATAGCAAAATGAAACAAGGCAGCTAAGCTAGTTGCTGCTCTTGAACTCAGCTCGATCGTGCCCTTTAGGCTGAGCTGCTACTCTTCATGCATCCTTCCAAGCTGCCAACGGTCTAATGTTGCATTGCAGGCCAAATCTCAACACTCCTCCTTGGACTGTATGCAACAAACACCTATTAGCTTTCTTAATGTTTCAAACCTTGCTATGCCAAGTGGCTTAGTTAAAATATCAGCCAATTGGTCTTGTGAACAACAATGCACTAAGCTGACTTCTTTAGATTGCTCTGCTTCTCTAACAAAATGGAACTTTATCTTAAAGTGCTTGGTTTTTCCATGAAAGACTGGATTCTTGGCTATGGCAACAGCCGACTGATTGTCAACCATGATCTCAGTAGGATCACATTGGTTCTCATTCAGATCATGCAACTTTCTGAGCCAAATGGCCTGATTCACTGCTGCTGCTGCTGCAATGTATTCTGCCTCTGCAGTGGATTGAGCAACAATTTGTTGCTTCTTTGAACTCCAGCAAAACACACTTGAGCCAACGGTGAAGAAATACCCCGATGTGTTTTTCATATCATCAATACTACCAGCCCAATCGCTATCTGAATAACCAACCAGCTTCAGCTCCTTTTCTTTCTTAAACAATAGACCAAGCCTCAAAGTTCCTTTAATGTATCTCAATACTCTCTTGGCAGCCCTGAAATGCACTACATTACAACAATGCATAAACTTTGCCAACAAACTTACAGCATGTATCAAGTCAGGTCTGGTTGCTGTCAAATAGAGCAAGCAACCTATTAAACTCCTATACTCCTTTTCATCGACCCTTACATGATCACCAATGCTTGACAGCTTCTCTCCTTGAGCCATTGGTGTGCTTACAGGCTTGCAATTTTGCATGCTAAACTTGTCAAGTATCTTTAGGGAAAATGCATATTGGCTAATAAAATCCATCTATCAGTCTGGTTCACTTCCATACCAAGGAAGTAGGTCATGATCCCCAAATCAGTCATATCAAATACCTCTTACATCTATGCTTTGAACTCATTGACCAGAACATCCTTGCTTCCAGTCACTAGCAAGTCGTCAATATAAATCGAGACAATCAACAATGTCTCATCCTTGGATTTTTTTACATAGAGGGTTGGTTAACTCAGGCTTTTCTCAAACCCCAGCTTAGACAGGTAAGCATCTACCCTATCATACCATGCTCTAGGTGCTTGTTTTAACCCATACAGAGCTTTCTTCAGCCTATAGACCTTGTCTTCTTGTCCTTGGACTTGGAAGCCATTGGGTTGCTTTATGTAAATCTCTTCCTTGAGAAAACCATTCAAGAAGGCTGACTTAACATCAAGTTGATGTATCTGCCATTTCTTCTGTACAGCTAAAGAAAACAGTAGCTTGATGGTATCCAACCTTGCAACTGGGGCAAAGGTCTCCTCAAAATCAACTCCACACTACTGACTATACCCCTTAACCACCAATCTTGCCTTGTGTTTGTTCAATGAGCCATCAGCATTGAATTTTGCTCTAAAAACCCATCTAACTCCAATAACCTTCTTTTTTGGTCTCTCAACCAAGTCCCAAGTCTGATTTTTGAATCATATCCATTTCTGCTTCCATAGCTTTCTTCCAATTTATGTCCCTAGCTGCTTCTTCATAGATCAAAGGCTCCACAATGGCCATATTGCATTTCTGATAAACATCAGCAATGGACCTAGTACCTCTCACAGGAAGGTCATCAACATTGCCATTACTAAGCTCACTTTCAATTAGCTCCAAGTTACCTTCAGCTGAATCTTCTTCAAACTGACTTGCATTCGAACCATCCCAGTTCCAAATCTTCTTTTCATCAAATCTGATGTCTCTACTCACCAAAATCTTTCTTGTTAAAGGATCATAGACTCTATAGCCTTTCTTGTCACTGCTATAGCCTACAAAAATACAAGGAACAGACCTCTTCTCGAGCTTGGTCCTTCTTTCTGCAGGTACAAGGACATAGCACACACATCCAAAGACCTTCAAATGAGAGACAGATGGTTTGAGTTCATACCATGCTTCAAAGGGTGTTTTATCCTTGACAGCCTGTGTTGGGAGCTTGTTGAGCAGGTACACCGAGCTATTGATAGGCTCTGCCCAAAATGAATTTGGAAGCTTGCTTTGGAACAGCAAACACCTAGCTATATCCATTACAGTCCTATTCTTCCTTTCACACACTCCATTTTGCTGAGGAGTGTATACTGTGGTTAGCTGATGATGGATCCCAGCCTGCTCACATAGCCTCTTAAATCTATCAGACAGATACTCAGCCCCATTGTCTGTTCTTAATGTCTTGATCCTACAACCAGCTTGGTTTTCAACCATAGCTTTGAACTTTCTAAAAGCTTCAAACACATCAGACTTCTGTTTCAAGAAGAAAACCCAACAGAATCTGGTTAGATCATCAATGAAAAGTACAAAGTACTTACTCCCATTCAGTGAAGGGGTCTTCATTGGGCCACAAATGTCAGAATGCACCAGCTCAAGCTTCTCTCGAGCTCTCCATGCTTGATCAACTAGGAAAGGAAGCCTAGCTTGCTTGTCAAGTTGACAGACATCACAAACACCTTGAAGTGGCCCAATCTTGGTCATATCCTCTGCCAAACCAAGCTTATGCAACAAATCAAGTGACCTGAATTTGGCATGGCCTAGCCTCCTGTGCCATAGGTCAGCACTGTCACTTTGGCTCAAATATGCCCTTTTTTCAAGCTGACTAACATCCAACATGAAACACTTGTCTGCCATAGGTACTATGACAATTTCCTGACCAAGAGAATCTTCAATAACACAGGAACCACTTCTAAAGAACAAAGAATAGCCTTTTTCAACCAGCTGACCAACACTTAGTAAGTTTTAGTCTATATCGGGCACATACAACACATCAATAATCAGCTTGTTGCCTGAGCTTGAGCTAATCAACACATCACCCCTGCCTTTAGTTTCAATTAAGCTCCCATTGCCAATTCTGATCCTTGAGCTAAAACTCTGTCAAGCTCCTTAAACAGGTTCACATCAACAGCCATGTGGTGTGAGCAGCCACTATCTACAAGCCAACTACATTTGACTTTGCTTGTGGTTGTAAGGGAAGATGCACTGAAAACATGCTCCTACTGAGCTTGTTGATCCTCAGCAGGATGTGCCTGATCTTGTTGCTGTACTGGTGCTTTGCCTTTGTTCCTACAAAGTTTCTCAACATGACCATATTGCTTGCATTTCCAGCATTGAACATCTGGTCTTCTCCAACAATTTCTTTCTGAGTGTGTGGTTCTTTTGCAATGAGTGCATGGCGGGTAGCTCCTCTTGCTTGAATCCTTTCTGAATTTGTCCTTCTTGTCAAGCCAAGGCTTTTTGCCTTTTTGATTTGCACTGGAGCTATCTTTGGCCCTTGCTTGGAAGGCTCCCTCAGAGTGTTCTTCCTGTCTGTTAGCCCTTCTCTGCTCCAAAGCATAGAGTGAGTTCACCAATTCTGATAGAGAAATGGTGGTGAGATCTCTCGAGTCCTCTAATGAGGATATCTTAGACTCGAATCTCTCAGGAAGTGTGGTGATCACCTTCTCAACCATCCTACTTTTAGCAAAGTCTACACCAAGCAACCTTATATTGTTCACTGTGACCATTATTCTATTCGCATACTGCTTAATGGTCTCAGCATATTTTATCTTGAGATTCTCGAAATCTCTCCTCAGATTAATCAGCTATTGCTGTCTAGTCTTCTCAGACCCCATGAATTCCTCATTCAACCTGTCCCAGGCTTGCTTAGGTGAGTCACATGCCATAATGCGAGTAAAGATCACATCAGACACTCTATTCTGTAAGCAGGCCATGGCTTTAGGCTTCTTGGCAGACTCCTCAGCATGCAGTCTCATCTGAGCAACAGTGGGATTGGCTCTCAATGGAGGTGGCTCGGCATCATTCTCCACTACACTCCACAAATTGTGTGCCTGAAGGTAAGTCTTCATTTTTACCACCCAAATGTGGTAGTTCTCACCAGTGAACACAGGAGGTGGAGGTGGTGTGAAGCTCATCCTGCTGCAACAAGTTCAACAGCTTCGGTTTCCTACTTTCTTATGCTTGATTACACAAACAAACAACAACCAACAAGAGAAGGCCCTCAAAGACTTAGGCTCTTGATACCTTTTGTTAGAACAAAGTCAGCAACAACACATAAAACAACCAATTTACTTAAGAACTAAAATGAAAAATCGAGAGCAAAAACAAAGAACTTGAGCACTAAAAATGGATAATAGAATCAGCAGCAATCTTCATTGATTGATAATGAAAAAATAAATACAAAGTTAACAAGTCAAACAACTATTACCTAATGATTTACTTACTCCCACTAACAAGAGACTTAAGCTAACTTAAATTACAAGACAAAGCAAGTTGGAATGGCCAGCCTTACATCCATCAAACTCAAATCAAAACTTAAACAAAAAATACAAACTTTGATGTCAAGTTACAAGCTAACTTGATCAAGTTACATATGAGCTAAAATAGCAAAATGAAACAAAGCAGCTAAGCTAGTTGCTGCTCTTGAACTCAGCTCGATCATGCCCTTTAGGCTAAGCTGCTACTGCTTCATGCATCCTTCCAAGCTACCAACGGTCCAATGTTGCATTGCAGGCCAAATATCAACATAATTTAGTTCATTTTGAACTATGTTAGTTTGATGTTTGATATAATTTGAAAGTAATTGAGCTGTTAACTCAGCTTTGTTCATGTGTGGAAGCTTGGTTTACCAAGTTTCAATGTATTAGTGGTAGTAGGTATTGATTAGGTGACCATATACTGATTTTGACAAGCTGGATGCTTGGTTTATGTATTGGCATTATGCCATTATTCATTCTTAATGAAAATCTATCAGATTTCATCCATATACTCCATCAATTTTCTTTGCTTTTATTTTTCTGTTCTTAAATTCTGTTTTTGTTTCGTCTGTAAGTCTCGAGCCTTACTGCTCAAGTCAAAGCTGAACTTGCTTGCACCTTGTTCATAACACTAACAAACAATATCTATTATCCATAAATTCTTGGTTTCATCATGTTCACCACATTTATCTTCTAAGGAAATTGGATAGTTGTCACTCGAGAAATAAGGAATGAACATTATGACCTGTTCATTGCAGCGGAAACTCCAGCCACTCCAATCAACCTTTTGTCTGGAATATCTATTATGGATAACAGCTCTACACATGAGTTGCTCATCCGTTGAAGCATCATCACAGATAAAAATGCAGCACAAAGTAACTCCCATCCATTGACTATCATTCTGAACTTCTAGAGGCAAATCTATCTTAATCCAAGAGTTACTTCCAGGTATAATAATATCAAGCTTTTCTCTTGAACCAAATACCTGCAAAATAAGCCTCTGGTTGTTTAGTAACTAACACCATGAATAATTATAAGACTGAGAGAAACAAAGATATTAAGGAACCTTCAGATGTTTTTTCAGCAATGTTAAGGGATTGACGTTCTCAACCAATCTGAAGAAATTAACACCTACCATCCCTGCCCAAATCTTTGAATTGCAAATATTTGCAGAATATCTTGAAATGCAAACTTTTGATGGATACGCAACTATTTCAAGAGAAGTACAACCATCTATATCCACACTTAGTATATTTGTTAGAAGCTCAGGCACTGATTTAAGCGCCTTGAAATCTGACAATCTAAGCCATCCAAGCTTGGAAAGTTGAGTAAGACACAAAGGTATGCTGATAAAATTATTACCACCAAGATCAAGTTTTTCCAAAGACGATAGGCGAGAGATATCACTAGGAATATCGAAAAGATTGTCGTCCTGTAGATTCAGCCTTGTTAATGAACTCAAACCTAACAACGAAGGCAGCATCAGAGCAATGGAATTTGTCCTTCCTCTTTGGGTTACCTTTAACAGAGAAGGAAGATATTTTTGTAACTCGGAAGAAGGTCCCTTGTGCCCTTTGAAAGACAAATCTTTAAGATTTTTCTAATTGAGAAATGAAGGATGATGATTTTCGTAAGGCTGTTTTACTTAAGTCAAGCACTTCCAAAAACTCTAGTTGCTGCAGATTCTCTAGCAAATTTTCAACTTTATAACAATCAGAAAGATTAAGAGTTTTTAAACTTTTACACCCACCTATGCTCCCTGGGAGACTCACAAGGTTCCTGCAATCTTTCAAATTTAACAAAACAGGACTGCTCAGATTTCCAATTGAAGAGGGAAGTTGTTCAATGCTTGTTCCATCTAACTAAATCCCTAGTATGCATTCCATTTTGTCATCAATCTCTGGAAATCTTTTAAGATTTGAGCAACCTGAAAGAATTAATTCTTCAAGAGATTACATTCCAATTTTAGTTGGAAGACTCCTAAGACTTTTACAGTCTTTTAAATTCAGAAGCTTAAGCCTCTTAAGAACTCCAATCGATGGATGAACATATGCTAATCTAGTACAATCTTTGAAAACTAGAGTTTTGAGTTTTGGGGTAGCTGTGAAGTCTGGCGCCTTGATCAGGTTTTCAGACCTTTCGAGATTGAGCACTTTCAACTTATGCATGGGCTGTTAAAAATACTAATAAATTAAAGGTAAAAAGAGAAAAACTTAAGAAAGCTAATTTTTATTGTAATTCTTCTTTGTTAATAAAATTTTAGTCGTTCTTCTCAAAATAAATTAGCAAACAAAGACGAAATGAGTTCATTCTTACTTTGTTTTCCTTCCATGGTTGTTCAATATTGCTATGAGATAGGAGCAGTGCAACAAGGTTTTCTAGTTGAAAGCTTGGAGGTAAGTTTCTTAAAGGATATCTCGTCCAATCTAAAAACTGTAACTCATTAGAAAGATATATGAAATCACTAAAAACTATAACTCATTAGAAAGATATATGAAATCACGACAATTTGAGTGACAAATGAATCTAAGTACTCTTAATCTTTTCATCTTCAAAAAGGCATCCGCGCTTAATATAAGAGTCTTGTTCATTTCCCTAAGTAGAACAAGAATATAGTTACAGATATAAATAAAACATTTAGTATCTAAAAGTTATGTTGCTTCATGGCTTCAATGCTCATATCTAACACTTATATCTGACACATATTCAGACATATATATGAAGATATTATCTTTCAACAAATCTAAAAAATAATGAAAATGAAAAAAAAATTGAATATGCCCATACAGAAGACAAAAACTTGTGAAATTTCCGTTTATGATTATCAATGCATGTTTTTAGCATTATTTTTTTAGTTAAAATTAATAAGCAAAAATAAACTACATAAAATATTTTTCAAATAAAGTAATTCAATTAATTAACATTTTTTTATACATATCATGCAGGGTTTTTTTTAATTATAATAAAAAAATTAAATGACACATTTTAGAAATATATAGGATAAATGTAGTCATTTTACTTTATCAGTATTTATAATAAACACTTTATTATTTTTAAAAATAGACACTGTTATATATGTTTTTTACCAACACGTCATAGTTTTACTTGAATCCCAATTTTAATTAATGCCACCTCTTTATATTAATGGTTTGAATCAATTAAGTTAAAAGTCAAAATATATATAGTTTTTATGGAACGACTTACAACGTTTTTTGTTAGCACATGATAAACATCTCTTTTCGCTTTCAATCTGTAATGTTTTTTAAGTTCATCAACTGATTTTTCCCTAATAATTTTTTCTTCCCATTTCTTGTAGCGAGTCATGCATCCACAATTTATTGTCTTTGTTAATTGTTAGTAAAGTTTTCCTAATCAGAACATCAATTCCAATATCCGGAAAAAACTCACAACCATCCAATACTTTCATTACAAAATATTTCTTCTCCCCATTAAAGAAGCATGCTATATCTAGAAATATGTTTTGCTCAGTTTGGTCCATTTCACCAATGCCTATTTGAAGTCTATCAAGAATTTCTTTGCTAGAATTTCTTTTGAGTCTTTCTATTGCACTTCTCCATTGGACAACATCTCTACCACACAAAAAGGAACCTATAACTTCAAGAGCTAAGGGAAGACCTCCGGCGTATTTTAAAACATGTTTAGAAAGCTCACTAAAATCATTTTCTAGCCCTGTCTCACTATTAAAAGCTTTCAAATTGAAAAGTTGAAGTGCATCATTGGCATTCAATGTTGTAGGCTTATACACATCATCAACTCAGTAAGATTGGAGCAAATGTTCGACTCTTGTTGTTACAATGATTCTGCTCCCTAAACCGAACCAATCACGCCTTCCAACAAAACATTTTAAGTGTTGTAGGTTATCCACATCATCGAGAACAACAAGAACCTTTTTATTAGATAATCTATGGTTAATTATGGAATTTCCTTCATCAACATTGAAGAAATTAAAGCATTCCTCAAATAAGATTTGAGAAAGAAGTTGTTTCTATAACGAAACAAGTCCACATTTGTTTGAAACTTCTTGAACATCAGCAAGAAAGTTTTTACCTTCAAAATGAGGTGACATTTAAGTGTAAGCAACCCTTGCAAGAGTTGTTTTACGGATGCCACCCATTTCACAAATTTCGATAAGGCAGACATCATCTTCACCAATGTCTATTTTCGCATACAGCTCCTCTAAGCATGAACTAATTCCAACCAAGTCATCATGGACGATTGGATACGTTTCACATAAATTTGCTGATTTTTTTTAACAATGTCTCCAATAAATTCGGTTTCATGCCTATAAACACAAATAAAAACAAAATTTGGTTTCTAAACAAGAAATCGACAGCTAATGGACATGGATATAACATGTATTCTAAAATAGAAAAGAACATCATGTAAGTAGAGGTGTGCATGGGTCGGGCTACCCGTCTCGGTTTGAAGGCCCGCCCGAAAAATAGGAGGGTTCGGGTAAAAATATAGGCCCGAAATATGGGCTTGGGCAAAAAAGCAAGGCCCATTTAGAAAATGGGTCGGGCCTCAAGTAAACCTTTTTTGGCCCGGGCTCGGCCCGAATTATATACTAAATATATATATTTTTTATTTTTAATCATATTTACATTTTATTTTCAATTTTAATATAACCACTTTTTATTATATTTTCAATTTGTATATTGTTTTAAGAATTGTTTGTTTCATTTTTTATTTTTATGTTTTTAAATATATTTAATTTATTATATTTTAAAATTTTTTATTTAATGAAATAAGCTAAAAAATTAATATGAGCAGGGCCGGGCTCGGGCTTAACAATTTTATTTCAGGCTGGGTTTGGACAAATTTTTAGGCCCATATTTTTGGCCTGGCCTGGGCCTAAAAAACGAGCCTAAAATTTTGCTTGAGCCCAGCCCGGCCCATGCACACCTCTACTATGTAAGCATTAAAAATAGAAAAGCAAGAAGATATGAAGGAATTACCAGCGATTTAAATGCCATCCCTTAATGTTTGCGACTTGAGTCAAAGCATTTGGCCACCTTTGGACCTTATCTTCATCATATCTCTTTCCATGTTCCGCAAAGGCTTCTTCAACTTTTCCTTTCTGTTTTCTTAAATCAGATGGATCCACGTCATAGAAAACTGGAAACACTTTATAACCCTTGTCCTTTTTCTGCTTAACAATTTCACTAAGTTCGTCCAAGCACTAACCCGAAGAAGCATAAGATTCTGAAAATACGATTTCGGAGCACCATGATTGCTGAATGGCTTTAAACAGTTCTGGCGCGATCTCTTTGCCGGCCTCCAGCTTTGGGTCATCCCTGAAGGTGACAATCCCAGTCCTTTTTAGAGCATCATAGAGATGATCGGTGAACTTTTTGCGGGTATCTTAACCTCTGAAGCTCAAGAAAACATCATATTTCTTTCTAGAAATGGAGACGAAGAAGTTGAAGCTAATTACAACATTATGAGGAAAAAAAAGATATCTGAAACTTGTGTCAAAATCAGAAAACAGTAAATCGCCTAATAGCCAGCCAGAAAGAAACTACAAACAGTACTCTTAAGTCTAGGAGCATGAAGAAAGAGAAGATTAGATCAAATTTGCAAGGAAAGTAAACAGAGGTTTCTAGGCAATTTCTCTGTAGATTATTTATGAAATTATTGTTTAAAGCTTATGTCAATTGTTCTAATGGTTCTACCGTATGCTCGCGAAAAAAAAAAAAATCAGATTTTTTAATGTTTATCAAAATCTTTAACTTTATGCCAAAATTTCTAACATTTTATCATCACTAAAATTTCAAACTAAAGCGTTATATACTTTCTTTTTTTTTTAATCACGCAGTAGAATTTTTCAAATTATTGTCATTCATAATGGAAATAAACAATGTTGATTTTTGTATTTTTTTTAAGCAAGTGGAAATATATACTACTTTTAAAACAAATATATATGTGAGAGAGATTCACGATATAAAACTAAAATAATTTTATACCCTTTCATATATTTTTATATTATTAATATTTTAACGGTCTAATCATTAAAGTCATTAATATACTTATATTTATTATGTATATAAATTTTTAAATTGTTGATATTTTTATCATATCAATATAAAACATTATATATATTAATATTTATTAAAGGGTGAAAAGTTTTTTTAAAATGCAAATACTAACGAAAATAACGGTATTTTCCGTAATAATACCTATGAAACGTGTAGTGGTGGAAGTTTGGTGACAAATGAAAATGATGTTCTTTCCCAGGAAGAATCCTTGAAGGTGAAGGCAGAATTGGTTGCTTTGTCCACAAAAAATTGGGGCCACATTAATCATAGATTCTAAAAAAAAGTCTTGGACGGTTGTTTTAATTGTGGACTGAGATATGACTATAAAATTCTACCATAATATAAATAGAATATGTTATAAAATATATTATAGAATTCATCTGCATTTCTTTCTGGGAAAATTTTATAGAAGGTCCCTGTATTATAAAATTCATCTGCTTTTAATCACCTTCATTTCTGTGTGGAAAGACGTTAAAATGTGACAATTTCCAATGGGCACTTACCAAACATTTTTCAAACAACATAATTCTCTAAAATTAAATTACTTACTAATGATAAGTGTAGAGGGGAGTGATAAAATTATTGCATTTTGAAAGAGAAAACATACGTTCGAATTTTAGTGACAATATTATTATAATGGGTAGTCGAAACTCTAAATAAGAATAACAAAACAAACATGAAAGACGATAGAAAAAAATTAAAATTTATCACACACAGTTTCTTAATTCTCAATCACTTAAAAATTATAAAAATCTTTAATTACACTCAATTTAATGGATCCATTAATTATAATGATTATTAAAACATGTCACACATATATAATTACTAGAAATAAACCCTGGGGCGTAAGTCGAGTTTTTGAAAACCAGAAAATAAGGTGGATATATAATTACTAGAAATAAACCCTGGGCGTAAGTCGAGTTTTTGAGAACCAGAAAATAAGGTGGATCCGTATGCAGAAAGAATCTAGAAACAGTCCAAATATAGGAGCATCAAGAAAGGGAAAGCAGATTAAAATTCCAACGAAACAGGCATTTCCTACCTTTTTTTCTTCGAAAACAATCTCTATATTAATACCTATGGAAACGGGCAGTGGTGGAAGTTTGGTCACAACAATGGATTCTCAGCAATTTGAGTATACATTTCCTTTTTTATTGATTGCGCGTAGGGTGGAAGTTTGGGGTCATATATGAGCGATGATATTCTTTACGAAGAATGAATCCAAGGAGAAAGAGCAGTCTAGAATCACATTGTTGACTATTCTTTATGAAAGCAATGGAAGTCTGCAATATGAACTAGTTTTTGAAATTAGAAATGTTGAAAACATGACAAGAATGGTTTTTATTTCTAAATTTGTGCAGCAGTTCAAATGATTTGTTAAAACTATGAATCATGACCATGAATCCACCTTTTCCTATAAACCCACCTATTAGTATAACACCACATGCCCACTTACAATGTTGAAGCGTCAAAATTTTATTCTTGATCTGTTATTAGTATTGAGATTTCCTTTTTTTATTCTATGTTTGGTTGCCAAGAAATTAAGGGAAAAATTCAACTTGGATTTAAAATTCTAAACTTATTTTAGTCTATCAAAAAAGGTGACTAATGATATTATATTGGTAGGTAGGCTCATCGGAAAGGGTGAGGTCATGATCATGATTCATCGTAAACATTGTTGGATTCCCTCTTTTTAAAAAGGATTCAAATGTTGGTGATGCCATCATTAAAATTTTTATGTTGTGAATAAACAAACAAACAAAAAAAAAAAAGTTTTGGATTAATTATAGGTAAGCCCCTAACTTTAGTCAAAAGTCAAAAAAATGGCCACATCAATAATTCGTTAGTGAATTAACAGAATTTTTAACAACAATAACTATTTTAAACAATTATCTTAATTAGAGAGACTAAATTGGCATGCCATCATCATTAATAAATTAATGTTTTAGTCAATATTTTTATTAAAAAAGTGGTTTGACTCCTTTTGAGAGATTGATGGCCAAATTTAAATAAACAAATAAGAAATAAGAGTCAAATTGACAAAAAATATAATCATGGAAGACTAGATTTGTCATTATACCTAAAATTCTACTTAAAAGGCATTCATTTATGCCCTCCCATCTCCTCAAGCAATGCTTCTTGACTTGAAAGACTTAAATTTGTATGATTAAACTAAGGACATTATGCATATGAATCTTTTAATTTTACCATTTTTTCGAAGGATTATTTTTACCATTTAAACTAAAACAATTTTAAATTATTAGGTGAAGCTTTAATAAATATATTTGTTACATAATTTTTTTACTCATGTGTATCATAAATATATCTGTTTAGGTAAAACAAAGAGGTGTTATTGTATCCTTTTTAATAGAAAGCTTAATATGTTATTTGGATTTTAGAGTGAATATGAGATATATATATATATATATATATATATATATATATATATATATATGCTACGTCAGCCCTATTTCCTTATTTTTTTAAAAAATTGATATTTATTACTAATTTTACCAGTGTTTAATTATGTGGCAAACTTGACTAGTTGCAGTCTTATTCGTGTACAATATTTATGTCTAAACTCAAATATTCTTGACAATGACGATGATGTTACGTTCTAGTATAGGATATCTGGTAATTAATGATTCTAAACTCCCACGTGGACCTCACATACACTTAGTAAAGATGTATAACACCTGAGGTTTTTTCTAGGTTAAGGTTTGCAACTCAACAGGTCAGACAAGCGTGGTTCGTTGGGGTGTCAACTCTACCGAAAGACACGTGTTAGATCTCCCTATGGATGGTAGGTTTGCAATGTAGCTATAACTGTTGAAAATAGCATGGTTTTGCAGCATTAAATTGCATTGACAAAATGCATGAAAATTAAATGGTAGCCATCAATTTTGACTAAAATGTCAAGAATAGGAGGTGCAGATTTTGCACCTAAAATTGACTTGAATTTTTTGGCATGGGATAATTTCTTTTTTGGTCATTAAGATAATGGGCTATTTATGGTTTGGTCCTTGAATTTCGACTATAAATAGGCCTTCCCATTTCTCATTTCAAAAACATCCCAACTATTCTTTCTCACTTAGTTTTCTCTCTTCTCCCATTTGAGAATTCTTGAGGAATTCTATTTGTTTGTAATATTTTGGAGATAGTGAAGTTATCATCTGGTGTTAGTGCCCGAGGACATAGGTATAATTTACTGAAACTCATTAAAACTCTTGTGTTCTTTCTTGTCCTATTTTTCTTTCAATATTTGAGGGTATAATAGTAGTATTTAATTGTACTATTAAATTACGATAGAAGGGATATTCTGCCTAAGGAAAGACTTGGTACTTAAGAGATCCTTGTGATCCACCTCTCTTTCCTTGGAATTGAACTTTGTGTGATTTTTTAGTACAATAATTTACACGCTTCCAACCTTATTGGAACAAAAAGTGGTATCAGAGCCAAAGGTTAATCGTAGTATGCTCTGTGGTTGCAGTTTAAACTGATCTTCCACATCAGAAAAGATTTCCTTAGGTATATTGAAAGATTATGGAGACAACGGACGTTTTAAGAGCTTCAACATCGTCCATGTAGACAAGACCAAAAATTGCAAATACAAGATTGGCCGTGGAGATCTTTGATGACACGAGCCATTTTGGTATGTGGCAAAGTGAGGTTCTAGATGAACTTTTTCAGCAGGGTCTAGACATTGCCATTGATGAAAAGAATCCAGATGATGTACAGGAGAAAGATTGGAAGGCGATCAATCGGTTGGCATGTGGCACAATTCGATCATGCCTTTCTCGAGAGCAGAGGTATGCTTTTTCAAAGGAGACTTCTGCAAATAAGTTGTGGGTGGCACTTGAAGAAAATTTTTTGAAGAAAAACAGTCAGAATAAGCTCCACTTGAAGAAAAGATTGTTTCGTTTCACCTACATCCCAGGTACTATAATGAATGATCACATCACCAAATTTAATCAGTTAGTCACTGATTTGCTAAATATGGATGAGATATTCAAAGATGAAGATTTGGCTTTGATGCTGTTGGGGTCACTTCCTGAGGAGTTTGAGTTCCTAGAAACTACTCTACTTCATGGCAAAAGTGATATATCTCTGAGCGAATTCTGTGCGGCCTTATACAGTTATGAACAGAGAAAGAAGGACAAACAGAAAAACTCAATCAGAGACACAGAAGCTTTAGTAGCCCGTGGCCATTCATACACTCGGAGAAAAACTCAGAAGGGAGATCAAAGTCAAAGTCCAGACTTGGGAAAGATGAATGTGCCTTTTGTCATGAGAAAGGCCACTGGAAGAAAAATTGTCCAAAGCTAAAGAATAAGGGAAAAGCTGTTGTAGATACTTGTGTTGCAAAGCATGATACCAGTGACTCTGAACTATCATCGGTTGCATCATCATCATCGTTCCATTCAGATGAGTGGATATTGGATTTGGGTTGTACCTATCATATGTCCCCTAACCGGGAGTGGTTCTCTGATTTAGTAGAACTAAATGGAGGAGTTGTTTATATGGGCAATGACAATGCCTGTAAAACTGTTGGGATAGGTTCAATCCAATTAAAGAATCAAGATGGATCAACCAGAGTTTTAACTGATGTTCGGTATGTGCCTGGGCTTGAAGAAAAATCTCATCTCATTGGGAGCCTTAGAATCCAAAGGTTCAGTTGTTACTATGAGAGATAGGGCTTTGAAAGTGACATCTGGTGCACTGGTGATATTGAAGGGCATCAGGAAAAATAACTTATATTACTACCAAGGTAGTACAGTTATTGGACCAGTAGCTGCAGCTTCCGATAATAAAGAATTGGACTCAATGCAGTTGTGGCATATGAAGTTAGGAGATGCCAGTGAAAAATCCTTGAAAATTCTGGCAAAGCAAGGATTGTTGAAAGGTGCAAAGGCTTGCAAATTAAAATATTGCGAGCATTGTGTTCTGGGAAAGCAAAAGAGAGTGAAATTCGGCACTGCTATCCATAATACAAAAGGTATTTTGGAATATGTTCACTCAGATGTCTGGGGGCCTTCCAAAGCACCTTCGTTGGGAGGAAAACACTACTTTGTTACTTTTGTTGATGACTTTTCCAGAAGAGTTTGGGTGTATACCATGAGAACTAAATATGAAGTGCTTGAATTTTTTCTTAAATGGAAAACTATGATCGAAAACCAGACTGGCAAGAAAATCAAGTGGCTTAGGACGGACAATGGAGGGGAATATAAAAATGATCCGTTCTTCGATGTGTGCCAAGAGCATGGTATTGTTCGACACTTCACAATTAGGGATACACCACAGCAGAATGGAGTGGCAGAGCGTATGAATCGAACATTGCTCGAGAAAGTTCGATGTATGTTGTCCAATTTGGGTTGGGCAAGCAATTTTGGTGAGGTCGTGACATATCTTTGGCCATCTTGTTAATCGCTTGCCATCATCCGCATTAGAAAGGAAAACTCCTATGGAGGTATGGTCCGAAAACCGGCTCTGATTATGATTCCTTACATGTTTTTGGATCTGTGATATTACCATGTGAAGGAGTCAAAATTAGATCCGAGGGCAAAGAAGGCTCTCTTTATGGGAATCACCTCCGGAGTAAAGGGATTTCGTCTTTGGTGCTTAGACACAAAGAAAATAATCAGAAAGGCGAGATGTTACCTTGATGAATCGCCACATTGAAAAAGGTAGCGAGATGAAGATATTCAGACAGCGATACTCCACAACAGTGGATTGTACTCCAAAAAACAGTGGAGTTTGAGCAAGTGAGGATTTGCCCGATTAATAAATTTAATTCTCCGCCACAATAGAGAATTAGAGGTTGAAGAGGTTCGACCCAAGAACGTTGAGTACACACTGAACTGGATTTGCGCTTGCAAGGCCACGGAGAGAAATTCGTGAGACCGCTCGATTCATCGATATGGTAGCCTACGCCCTTCCCGTTGTTGATGATGATATTCTGTCACTTATCAAGAAGCAATGGAAAGCTTAGAAAGTGACAAATGGAAAAGCGCCATGGATGAAGAAATGCATCTCTCGAAAGAACAATACAGGAGTTGGCGCAATTACCGAAAAGGTAAAAGGGCAATCGGATGCAAGTGGGTATTTGCAAAGAAAGATGGATCTCCTAGCAAGAAAGATGTTCGCTACAAGGCAAGATTGGTAGCTAAAGGCTACGCTCAGAAAGAGGGAATTGACTATAATGATGTATTTTCCCCTGTTGTGAAGCATTCCTCTATTAGAATTTTGTTGGCCTTGGTAGCACAGTTGAATTTGGAGCTAGCTCAACTTGATGTAAATACAGCTTTCTTGCATGGTGAGCTAGAAGAAGAGATCTATATGACTCAACCCAAAGGATACGAAGATGCTGGTGGTAGAAATTGGGTTTGTAAGCTGAACAAATCGCTATATAGATTGAAGCAATCCCCGAGGCAGTGGTACAAGCGATTTGATAACTTTATGAGAAAGCAGAAGTACACAAGAAGCAAATATGACAATTGTGTATATTTGTAAAAGCTGCATAACAAATCTTTCATTTATCTACTCTTGTATGTTGATGATATGTTAATTGCTTCGAAGAGCCAAAAAGAGATAGATAAGCTGAAGGCTCAGTTGAATCAAGAGTTCGAGATGAAAGATCTAGGTGAGGCCAAGAAGATTCTCGGTATGGAGATAAGTAGAGATAGACAGAGAGGCAAGCTTTGTTTGAATTAGAAGTAATATCTGAAAAAGGTATTACAATGTTTTAGTGTAAATGAAAACACAAAACATGTAAGTACCCCACTTGCTTCTCATTTGAAACTTAATGCTCAATTATCTCCGAAGACTGAAGAAGAAAGAGAATATATGGCAAAAGTCCCATATGCTAATGCAGTTGGGAGTTTGATATATGCAATGGTGTGGACGCGGCATGACATTTCACAAGCTGTTGGAGTTGTGAGTAGGTATATGCATGATCCTGGAAAAGGACATTGGCAAGCTGTAAAATGGATTCTACGGTATCTTCGAAAAACCATAGACGTTGGTTTAGTTTTTGAGCAGGATGAAGCACTTGGTCAGTTTGTAGTTGGATATGTTGATTCTGACTTTGCTGGTGATTTAGATAAACGTCGTTCGACTACGGGGTATCTGTTTACTCTTGCTAAAGCCCAGTGAGTTGGAAGTCTACCTTACGATCTCTGATAGCTATTTCTACTACTACAGAGGCGTAATATATGGCGATTATAGAAGTCATTAAGGAGGCTATTTGGCTTAATGGATTGTTGGAAGACTTGGGAGTTGTTCAAAGTCACATTAGTCTATATTGTGATGATCGAGAGCGCTATTCATTTAGCAAAAATCAAGTCTATCATTCAAGAACCAAGCATATCGACGTAAGATATCACTTTGTGCGGGAAGTCTTTAAAAAGGAAAAATTCTACTTGTAAGATTCCAACAGCAGATAATCCCGCAGATATGATGACCAAGGTGGTAACAATAATCAAGTTCAATCATTGTTTGAACTTGATTAACATCTTGAGAATTTGAGCACCTTCAGGTGTATGGCGCTCATGAGCGCATTTGGAGGCACTACAAAAGATAGCTTTATTGGATTTGGGGAGTTAAAGGAAGTGTGTGAAGATGTGATTATACTAATCAAATCTTCAAGGTGGAGATTGTTGAAAATAGCATGGTTTTGCAGCATTAAATTGCATTGACAAAATGCATGAAAATTAAATGGTAGCCATCAATTTTGACTAAAATGTCAAGAATAGGAGGTGCAGATTTTGCACCTAAAATTGACTTGAATTTTTGGCATGGGATAATTTCTTTTTTGGTCATTAAGATAATGGGTTATTTATGGTTTGGTCCTTGAATTTCAACTATAAATAGGCCTTCCCATTTCTCATTTCAAAAACATCCCAACTATTCTTTCTCACTTAGTTTTCTCTCTTCTCCCATTTGAGAATTCTTGAGGAATTCTATTTGTTTGTAATATTTTGGAGATAGTGAAGTTATCATCTGGTATTAGTGCCCAAGGACGTAGGTATAATTTACCGAACCTCGTTAAAACTCTTGTGTTCTTTCTTGTCCTATTTTTCTTTAAATATTTGAGGGTATAATAGTAGTATTTAATTGTGCTATTAAATTACGATAGAAGGGATATTCTGTCTAAGGAAAGACTTGGTACTTAAGAGATCCTTGTGATCCACCTCTCTTTCCTGGGAATTGAACTTTGTGTGATTTTTTAGTACAATAATTTACACGCTTCCAACCCTATTGGAACAACAATAACAAATATACATACAATAAAAAATAAAGAATTCATTGAACACTACATGTTTGAATTAAGCTAAAAAAGTAATAATAAAATGAATAAATTTCTAACTAGTATAAAAAGCCATGTGCAATAATTCAAGTCACGCAAGAAATAATTCATGAGATTTTGCAAAGCAAAAGGGATATTAAGTTAATTGCATTCCTTTGATGGACCTGCAATTATTTCCATACAAGCACAACCTTTTAACTACACACTTTTTATATTTGTTAGAAGGCCAAGCACTGATTTAAGCTTTCTGCACTTTGACAATATTCCAAAACGTTCAAGCTTGAGAAATCGAGTAAACAATAAAGGTATGCTGATGAAATTGTTACCATTAAGATCAAGTTCTTTCAAAGAGGATAGACAACAAATATCACTAGGAATATCTCCTTCACAAAGATTGCAGTCCATTAGATTCAACTCTCTTAATACCCAAGCTTATGAATGATCCTTATACGTGAGTTCATCATTTTTTCTCCAACATCATACGTCGTATGTTTGACACAGTCAAATATCTTCTGTAAATAGTTGTATTAAAAAGATTGATGTTGGATATGCCACAATATATGTAGTGATATGATATCTGTAACACCCCTTCCCCAAACTCACATCTAAACCCGAGTAAGGAATGCTACATTTATAACTCGATCACTTCACTTTAGTTCTAAAATATACATTCAAGTTCTATTAATCTTTTAGATCTTTTAAAGGTCTTTTAAGTCTTATCGAACCATTTCTAAACTTTCTCTAAATTTTGGCTGCAATTGGAGGTCGTTTGGGTTTTGTTTGGGCCAAATAGAGCAAAAACAGGGTAAAACATGGCACTTGTATCAATACTCACTATTCCATGCATCAATACAACTCCCTTGGCACTGTTCACTTTTGTTCTTTGGAGTACTTATACTGATACAAGTTATACAAATATCGATACTTCTTTGCAAGGGACCCTCAATCATGTCCAAAGCACTAATTTTCATCCTATAATCAATCCAATTCATCCCCAAACTTCCATTAACCAATTTAAACCATAAAACATATCAAATTATTATATATATATATATATATATATATATATATATATATACCATCATATATATAGCTCAAGACAAAGCTCAACTAAGTTCATAGAGCTAAGAAAATAATCAAGATTCATCGAGTATTTTCACTAATAATCTTAAACATATATTTCAATTGAACTTTTGTGCATGTCATATTTTATATCAAAAGATTAATTTCATACTCTACTTCAAGCCATAATGATGCGTTGAGGTTGTGACTTCAATCGAGAGTTTCAATCCATCTTTCACCTATGCATTAAACAACAATGCGTTAAGCTACATTATAGCTTAGTAACTACTCCACAATTCAAATCTTACCAATAACATTAGAAGCACACTCATGCTATAAACTATAAACGCTTAATATCTCCTCACGAAAAGCCACATAATACTTCTTTATTTTATTTATTTTGATTTTGATTAGTCATTTTATTCACTTTTCTAAAAAAATATTTGAAAAAATTTCCCCTTAAAAACAAATAATGATGAGGGGAGGAGGAGATGAGGAAGATGAGAGGCTTAGGATAGGAAATTGGGAAAGTAAAAAATTTCATTCTCAGTTAAAGATACATGCTTTGTGAAGGGCATTTTGGTCACAATAATTCCCCAAAACTGGATTCTCTATATTTTGTACAGTATTTTTCTATACAAAAATTATCATCCATTGTATAATATCAAATTCTGCATCAATTATGACAGATATTGACACAAAAGTAAATCATGCAGTTTATTCGTTGAAAGTTGAATTTATGTTTATAAAATGAGTTGGTTTCAATTAAAAACTAAACAACATTAATTCTATATGTGCACCAAACAATTATAATTTACCTTATATTAATATTCACATAATCACAGTAAGATTCAACTCTACTTCCAACACAAAGTAAGACATCATGACAATTACCACAAAATTAGAAAAATAGATGGGCATAATCAAGTCGAGTCGATCCTGAGGATTGTCAAAGTTGAGTTTAACTCAAAATTTGAAACTCTCGACTAATCTTGTTTATCAATTTTTGTACTTGTAGTAGGCCAAATTTGTCCGACCCATATAAAAACAAAAAATATACCAAAAGCCATAAACACAATAAATAAAATTATAACAGTCCATTAATGTCCTATTACAAACCCAAAGACCCAAACAGCCCACTAGTCAATTGAAACCCAAACCAATGCCCTAGCCCAAACTGGTTACAAGCCCAAAACTTGAACCAAATCAGAAACCCTAGGCCACCCCCTTTGTGTTTTGCGCCGTAGCCAAGAAATGGACAACGCCTCCGCTCCAACGGCACAGCCCTCGCCCCGTACGCCAGCTCCCATACCCGAATGCCAACGCACACCCCGTACCTGCGAGTAAGCCAAAACCACAGCAGCAAAATACAAACAAAAAGCAACAGCAGAGCAGTAGCAAATAGGGAATAATGAAAAATTGTATTTGTTTTTTCTTATTTTTTTCCTTTTTGGCTATAAAGGCCTAGTTTTTTCATTGTATTTTTTTTACGAAGGCATATTCACAGGCAATAGAAAGCAATCAATACAAAAAAAAAAAAAAAAAAAAACAGAGCAAGGTGATTTTAGAGCTCTATTTTCTCTCTGTTGATTTATCTTCCTTTTGAATGATTTAATTTTTTTACGTAAATCGACACCGATGAGAAGCCCAAATACCTCATAGATGCGGAGGTAAGGGCGAGGGATCGAGCAATGTGGAGATTTTCTTGCTCTATGAAGCCTTCTTTTTACTAAAAAAATGAGGATTTGAAGTGTTTTTTTAAAAAAAAATGAAGAAGAAAAAGAAAAAGGAAGCTTACCGTATCTCTGCAAGCGCGTACCAGGTCAGGCCACCACCTAAGAGCCGTCGGTCACCAAATAAATGGTGGTTCGGCAGCCTCTTACCAAATGAAACCCTAACGAATTGGGTTAATGGCGAAGGAAATAAAGGGTAGATCAATAAAGGACGAAACGGCGCCGTTGCAAAGGGGGAGGGTCCGCGCGTCAACCCCCTCAAGGACCCGAACCTGCGCCCTTGTACTGCGAATGGGCTATTTGCAAGATTGGTCCTCCCCTTTTGCGTGCGCATTCAATCGCGCCTTATCCGTTCTGTTTTGTTTTTTTTTTAAATTAGCTCATTAATTTGTGCGCGTTTGCACTTAAGTCCACGGCAGTGCAGCGTCTTAGGGGGAATTGGATTATTTTCAGATCTGGTCCTTGTGCATTTACGCACATTACACGCCAGTCCCCATTTTGGCTTCTTTTATTTACAAATTTCCCCTTTTATTTTTAAGTTTATCTCATTAAGCTTTTATTTAAAGTATTTATTATCTTAAAATTTATTTAATACTTTACCTATTCTATTAACTACGCCTTTTTATTTATTTATATTATTATTATTTTTAGTTGGTTTTATCAAAGCATACAATGTCTTATTTGTTTTTCTTTTTGTGTATATTTGTGCATATGCTGTTTTAATGGTTTTTCTTTTCTTTTATTTAAAATGCTTACCGTCTTTAAATTTCATTTAATTATGTGTGTAAGTTATTCAAGAGTTTTGTTTCTTGCGTATTTATAAAATCATCCTTCTGAAATTTTTCTTCATATCACATTATTTTAATATATTAGGTAGCACTTCATTTAAATGTTTTTTTATGTATTTGTATGCATCCAATCAAATTAATTTAATCCTATATACATTATCATTCCTATGTCATTTTCACATGTAATTACTTTTAAATTTTTATATATATGTGCGTATGTTTTTAATCCATTATATACATAGTATATTTTCTAAAATTCTATTTTATCATGCATTTTGGCTATCCTTTCATTATTAAATTATCTTTTATTGTATGTATTTTTAATTTTTTTTTTACACCTTGTATATTATTTGACTTTAAAAATCTTCATTCTATATTGCACATTTTAAATGATTATGTATCTCTAGTTTTTTTAATCCATCAATTCATTACATAATATATATATGTTAAGTATTTATCATTGTTTTAAACTCGTTTTATACCATACTGTTTTTTTATTTGCATTTTATTTTGTGTATCTTGTATTGATCATTTTATATTACGTCATGTATGTTATCGTCGCATATTATTTATTCATTTTATTGTCATATCAATTGCTCTCCATCCATGTTTAGAAGTTCGATTACATTTGTTTTAGATTAGCCATACTTGATTATTAGTTTATTAATTGAGTATCGTATCTCATGTGTGCCGGTTATCCCTTATCATCATTTTTTTCTTGGTTTTTGAAATGTAGTTTTATAAAATCTAAATTTTATGATTAATTTCGTCTTATTTCCAATCGAATTAATGCGTTTTAAGCTAGTTTCATAACTGTTAAAAATCCCTTAAACGAAGGCGACGTGCGATATTTGGCAATGCGTGGAATCGTGCCCTAACGTGTCGGGTTGCAATTTCGTGTTTGCTCAAAATAATCAAATATCCCTTCAAAATTTCATCCATGTCTTCTAAAAATTCCTGAAAAGCGAAGGCGAGGTTTGACATTTGGCAATTCGTGGAATCGTGCCCTAACGTGTTGGGTTGCAAATTCTCGTTTGCTCAAAATGTCCGAATGTCCCTTCAAAATCTCACTCATGTCTTCTAAAAATCCTTTAAAACGAAGGCAATACTCGGTGTTTGACAATTCGGGAATCATGCCCTATCGTGCTGGGTTGTGATTTCTCGTTTGTTCAAAACAATCGAATATTCCTTTAGGTTTTCGCTCATGTCTATTAAAAACCATTCAAAACGAAGGCGATGTTCGATGTTCGGCGATTTGAGAATCGTGCCCTATCGTGCTGGGTTGCGCTTTTTCATTTATTCAAAACAATCAAAGATCCCTTTGAAATTTCACTCGTATTTTCTAAGGCGAGGCAATGTTCAATGTTTGGAAATTCGAGGAATCGTGCCCTACTGTGCTGAGTTTCGATTTTCGTGGGACCAAATAGTTGGGCATCCTTTTGTAATTTTTGATTTATAAATTTTTGGACGTCGAAACAAGGAGATTTTTGACAACCAACTCGGGTTATTTAAATGTTATTAAAAAAAACCACATTTCAAAAACATTTTTAATTTTAGACATGAGGACAGTATTTAATCAATTTGGTACCAATTTTGGGCGTAGTGAGGGTGCTAATCCTTCCTCATGCATAACCAACTCCCGAACCCGTTTTCTCAAAAGTTCGTAGACCAAAATCGTTGTTTTAGTGAACCAAAAAAGTTTTATTAAAATAACTAAATTCTTAGGTGATCCGATCACACCAAAATAAAAAGATCGGTGGTGACTCTACATTTTTCAATTTTTTAAGTCGATCCCCATTTTGCTTTTAAACGAAAAAATGGTTTCGACAGTACTCAAGCTTGCCAATATATATTAAGGAGAATAAAAACGCTAATAGCAAATAAATGTTGACCTAGAAATAATTTGATGCACATATAAAAAATTGATTTGATGAATGCGGGAATTCTTTCTGGGTTTATCTTTGATTTTTGTACGATGCTTTGCTTTGATGGAATCTTGTTTTGGTGTTTTATCTAGTTGTTTTGTTTCTTTGATACTGGAGTGTTTTTGTAATCTAATGACGCAAAGTTATTTTGGCTTTGTATTTTTTTTTTTACTTTTAATAAAAACAGTTTGACTTGTCGAAAAAAAGATTGATGAGCACATAAAAGGGCATAATTTTTTTTGAGAGAGCTTAGAAATACAAATACAATACAATATAGCATGTCCGAGACAAGTGTGTTGAAGTGGTTGTCATAATGCCAACGGTAGTGGCTACTATAACTAATACTACAATAGACCTCTGTTAGTTGCCATTTTTTTTTAATAATGCTAATATTGTGGAAGTAAGAAAATTCGTATATAAAATTTAATCATGTAATTATATTTATTGGATTGTGGAGATTTGATCGGAATAGAATTGTAGACATACCCCTAATAATTTACATTATGTTGGTCTTCATTATTATATCTTTTTATTTTGCTTATTTAATAGGAGAATTGTAATTAATTTCTAACTTATTAACAAGTTTTGAAACTTTTATTTGTTCATCGTGTAATGTAATTTTCTACATAGCGCATTTAAAAGAGAAATTATAAAAGTAAGTGCTACCTATCCATGGAGGATAGGACAGACCGACCCACACCGACTTGGGTGAGAACATAGCCCAAATTCATCAACCAGTGTCAAATTACAACCACCTTCGTGGGGTTTTGCGGGAGCTTTCGCAGCCCGAAACAATCAACTAGCCCATTCGGGGAGAATGGGAGTGCCTTTGTAAGCCCACAACATGACTTACAAGGAAACTAGAACTTCTCTTTTTGGCTTTTATAAATAATATAGCAAACAATTATTTTGTCGAAGTGGGATTCTACATTTTATATACAGTACTGTTTTCTCGAGGAACACCATTCTCTGCTTCCACCAACTTCAATCTAAATTCTATCTCTAGATTATCCTTTTGTTCAACACCCAGGTTTTATGTTTTATTTTTTAAAACACCCAAGTTTTAACATCATTAACAAAAATTCAGCAGAAACAAATTCCCATCCGTTGACTATCATTCCGAATTTTGAGAGGCAATGGTAACTCAATTGAAATCTCAACTCTTTGATGGTTGAACCATTCTGGGATTTCACTTCCAGGTATAATAATATCAATTACTTCTCTTGAATTTGCAAATACCTGCAAAATGGAACACCTGTCATTTGTTATTATTAAATCCATAAATTGTTAAGTACGACATTTTGCAAACCAAAAGGGACATTTATCAACCTTAAGACTTTTTTAGCAATGTTAATGCATTGGTGTTCTCAGCCAATCTGTAGCAATTTGCACCTATAATATCTGTCCAATCAATTTAATTGCATTCCTTTGATGGACCTGCAATTATTTCCATACAACCACAACCTTCTAACTACACACTTTTTATATTTGTTAGAAGGCCAGGCCCTGATTTAAGCTTTCTGCACTTTGACAATCTAAGACGTTCAAGCTTGAGAAATCGAGTAAAAAATGAAGTTATGCCGATGAAATTGTTACCATTAAGATCAAGTTCTTTCAAAGAGGATAGACAACAAATATCACTAGGAATATCTCCTTCACAAAGATTGCAGTCCATTAGATTCAACTCTCTTAATGAACACAAGCTTATGAATGATCCTTATACGTGAGATTAACATTTTTTTCTCCAACACCGTACGTCGTATGCTTTGACACAGTCAAATATCTTCCATAAATAGTTGTATTAAAATGATTATTGAACCTAGTAGATTTAGAAGAAAACTCAATGGTCCTAACTCCTAACTTTTAAATTTGAATCTTTATTTACTATCCATAATATTGGATATAATATTTGAATGGGTAAACTACACTGTAGGTAACCCTAAAATAGTGTTATTTTTATTTTGGTCATTCTTTTTTTTTGTCAATTTAGTCACTCTAATTAAGCAAATTGCTCGAATTGGCTATTTCCTTTAAAAAATTTGTTAATCCACTGACAGATTGCTAACATGGTAATTTTTTTTACTTTTGACTAAAGCTAGGGACTTCTCTATAATTAGTCCAAAATATTTTTTTGGCTTTTTCTCGACTAGTCTCACTATCGAGTCGTCCCGCCCCTCGAAACTTTCAGCTCAGCTTCCATCACCCCTTAGCTTGATTTGTTCCACTGGTTGGTACATCTCGTTGGCAAGAAGCCACGACTCCCACTTGCCAATATTTTAACTCGCCTCAATTGGAATCCTCTCAGTTCTCACAACTAAACCTCAGGTTGTCCACAACCCCTATATTTCCTTACTTCAAAACTTTGAAAAGGCCCCTATGTTCTTGCCAAGCCAACAAGTTAGAATGCAAAACATTACCAAAGTGTTCAAAATGAACCTTACAACATTTACTTGGTGCGGCTATCCAGTTTTACCCCCAAAATGCACAACCTACCTTTCCCCTAGGTGGTAACTCCACTGATATCTCAATAGGCTTCATATCAATTTGATACTCCACTAGCATATAGAACATCCTTGATTAGCTAGATTGACAGCAATACCTTAGTCCCAACCTTCATATCTCGATCCATCGACACAATGGTTTGTGATAACAGACCAACAACAATATGAATTTGATTGGAAAAAGGAAAAAGAATTGTCTTAATCCTGTCAAGGAAGAATAAGCCAAGCACAAAATCGTAATCATCTAAATAGATTACCTCAAAATCTTCCTTGCCCTTCCATTCATTGATTTGTAGCTAATAACTGCTAAAAGTAACATGTTTTAATCCCATTTTTAATGCGATTTTGGTGATTATTCGATGTTAATGGTGAATTTTATACTCCTAATCTTTTAAATTCATGTTTTTATATTTAGGAGAGCATTTGAGAGTAAAACGAGCGAAAAATGAAAAAAAAAAAAAAAAAAAAACTAGAGTAAGGAACAAGGGCCACATGGGTTGCTACATGACCATGAGGTAAGTCATTTCGATTCCTCGAATTGGCACTTTGAACTATGGGAAAACACGATTTTTAGGTTTTTTAGACATTTTATGACGTATGTATGACAAAAATAAGAAGATGGGAGAAAGTCGTCATAAAATACTCAAGAAAACAACTCAGAAAACACCATTGAAGCTGATTTTGAAGCATATTTTTGTCAAGATTGAAGACTCCCAGTTGATTTCTCAGGAGATTATAATGTGTCTCTTTATTACTTTAGGATATACTGTCTCTGGGATGTTTTTATTTTCAAGCATGAACTAATTTTCTAAGATGAACCCTATAATGAAGTTTATCTTTTGATTTTTTATTTTATGTAATAAATACTTAGATATTGTTACCAATTATGTATGCTTAATTCTTGGTTTGATATTTTTGGATTATTGATCCATGTTTGGTGTGCTTAAATTAGAGGAGAAATAGGCCCTGTTTAAGAGTAGATTTTGCGTAATTGAGTGGACTTGCATGTAATCTTAGAAATAAAACAAGTTAATGCAATAATAGGAGTTTTAATTGGAAAGAAATTTCAATTAATCAACCTAAAGTCAGTTGCTCTTACTCTCAAAATAGATATTAGTATAAATTAGAGATTTCTATAGATCAAGTTACTAAGTAAAGAAATTACGTAATTTAGATTGATAATGACAGATGAAATCTAGATGAATTCTTTCCTGGGTATTGTTTTGCTTCTTGATTGTTAATCGTTCGTTTTCCTGTTTTGGTCTTATTTGTTGTGTTCGTAAGTTAATTAATTTAGTTAATTTTAGTTTTAATCAATCACTCAAATTTATTAGTTAAATAATTGAAAGACAGTAATTACTAGTACTTCTAGTATTCATGAAAATTATATCTTGCTCATTGTAGCTATATTATTAATTGATAAGTGCACTTGCCTTAGTCAAATTTTTAGTTAGTTCATGATGCATTAAGTTTTTGGCGCCCTTGCTGGTGACTAGAATATTAGGAAAACTTTATTTCTATTTATTTAGCCATTTTTTATTTTAATTTTAATACTTTTGTTTTTAATTTAATTTTTATATTTTTTTTGTTTGATTCTTTCAAGTTCTTTTGGTTTATGAGTAGAGGCAACTCGTTGAAACTAATAGTTTTTTACAGTGAAATTGAAAAGGCTACTCGTAAAAATTGTAGAGAGGTTAGAGAAGCGAGGCAATGTCAACAGATTGTAATAGATGATCAAGAGCAAAATGATATTACTGAGGAGATGGACAATAATCGTGGTAATCGGCAACCTCCTGCATGTCTTGCTCCTCGGACTATGTATGATTATGCCAATACCACTCTGATAGGGCTTAGTCAAGTATCATTAGAATGATTGTTAATACAAGTAATTTTGAGATTAAGCCGAACACACAATTAAAAAATAGTAAAACAAAAACCGAAACATTTTCCATTTAGTAAGGTAAAACAAAAACAGATGGAAAGATATTATAAACAGAAAAAGGAAAAAGTAAGAAGTAAATGCTACCTAACCATGGAGGATAGGATAGACCCACACCAGTTTGGAAGGGAACAAGGCCAAATCCATTAAGAAATTGGCTACCCATTCGTGGTGAACGGGGGTGCCTTTGGCAGCCTAAGACAAAGCAACATGCTAGGATCATAACTAGCAAGGCTCAACATAGAAGGCAATCTAGTTATGTAATGTTGGGCTTTATAAATAACATAGGAAATAATTGTTTTGTTGATATGGGACTTTACATTTTATACGTTTTTATATAAATTAGTGTTTTCTCAAGGAACTCCATTCTATACTTCCACCGACTTCAATCTAAATTGTATCTTTAGATTATCCTTTTGCTTGTTTCACTTTGTTGTGCTGTTGCATTTTATTCTCCACTGAATCTTAGGCAATTTGAATTCTATTGAAGCAAGCATTGAATCACCCAAAACAACATTATAGGCATCCAGTGGTATATTATATTATATTTTTTTATTTAATATTTTTTTAGATACAAACATATGAATATAATTAATCTTCCAAATATATTAGAAATGTGCAGCTGCTCCTAAACAAGGGACAAAGATACCCGAGTGGCCGTTCCACAGACAAATTTGACATGTTAGTTAAAAGTTCAGAGAAGAAACATGAATGGGGTTCCGCAGATCCTCTCCCATTGTCGATCAGTTATACAAGCCTTATTTGTACCATAATATCATTTGGATCTTCCCAGCACCATGTTGGAAAGAGCAGTGACTACAAGGCTTATCGATGTTGATAAATTTGTATGCAACACTAATGATGTGGATTTGATGAACGTGGTAATACAAACGCTAATGGCAAAGAAATGTTAACTTAGAAATAATTTAAAGCATATATAAAAAAAATCATTTCATGAATGTGGGAATGCTTTTCGGGTTTATTTTTTATTTTGTAAGATGCTTTGCCTTGACGAATCTGTTTTGTGTCAAAGGTGTCATGGATTGTTATTTTGGTGTTTTATTTCTTTGATGCTTGAGTGTTTTTGTAATGTAATGATGCAAAGTTATTTTGACTTCATGCTCTTTTTTACTTTTAATAATTTCTTTTGGCTTTCCTTAAAAAAAATCATGAGCACATAAAAGGCCATAAAAAGGATGTTTTGTAGAGAGTTTAAAAGAACAAATATAGTAGAATATAACATGTTGAGGCAAGTGTTTTGAAGTGGTTGCCAAAGTGCCAAAACTTTTGGCTACTATGAATAACACTACAGTAGACCTCCATTAAATGGTATGGTTGAATGATGGTTATATTGTGCAAGTATGAAAATTCGTCTATAAAGTTCAATCCATTCAAAGAAATTTATCTTGAGGATTGGATGGAATTGGATCATGCAATCATATTCCTTAGATTGTGGAGATTGGATCAGGATAGAATTAAAGGCATATCTCCAAGAGTTTATATTACTTTGGTCTTTATTATTATATTTTATCTTTCTATTTTAGGTGTTCTATAATAGGAGAATTGGTTGTCAATTAATCTCTAGTGCGTTAGCAAGTCTCGAAACTCTTATATAATTAAGAGACTTGAATAGGTTTCTTGTACTAAGCACTGAGAACTATTATTTGTTCATTGTGAAATGTATTTTTGAGAGTGCATTTAAGAGAGTAAACAAATTTTGACATAAAAAATGTTATGAAAGTCACCCAACTATTGCTTCTTTTTTTTGGTCATCCAACTATAATTATTTTTTAATGTGGTCAACTAATTATTTGAGATATATTTTTGGTCCATTTTTATTAAGTAAGCAAATCTTTGACGAGAAAATAATGTGGCAATTAAAAAAATCAGTAAAACAAAAACTGAAACATTTTCCATTTAGTAAGATAAAACAAAAGCACATGGGAAGATATTATAAACAGAAAAGGAAAAAAGAAAAAGAAAAAGAAGTAATTGCTACCTAACCCTGTAGGATAGGATAGACCCCCACCCGTTTGGGAGGGAACAAGGCCAAATCCATTAAGAAATTGGCTACCCATTCGTGGTGAAAGGGGGTGCCTTAGGTATAAGACAAAGCAGCATGCTAGGGTCATCTCTAGCAAAGCTCAACTTAGAAGACAATAAAGCCATCTAATGTTGGGCTTTATAAATAACATAGGAAATAATTGTTTTGTTGAAATGGGACTTTACATTTTATACATTTATGTATAAATTACTGTTTTCTCAAGGAGCTCCATTTACTTCCACCGACTTCAATCTAAATTGTATCTTTAGATTATCCTTTTGCTTGTTTCACTTCGTTGTGCAGTTGCATTTTATTCGCCACTGAATCTTAGGCAATTTGAATTCTACTGAAGCAAGCATTGCATCACCCAAAACAACATTATAGGCATCCAACGGTATATTATATTATATTGTTCTTATTTAATATTTTTTATATACAAACATATGAATATAATTAATCTTCCAAATGTATTAGAAATGTGCAGCTGCTCCGAAACGAGGGACGGGTTCCGCAGATCCTCTCCCATTGTCGATCAGTTATACAAGCCTCATTTGTATCCTATGGATCTTCCTAGCTCCATGTTGGAAAGAGCAGTGACTGCAAGGCTTATCAATGTTGGTAATTTTGAATGCAATATTAATGATGTTGATTTTGAATCCTGCTCTCCCCCTCCCAAAGAATTGTCTTTTTAAAATGAGAAAAGGAGACTTAAAAAAATAGTTAGCAAGGCCGAATCCGTTTTCGATGGAGAGAGTGGCTACCCATTCGTGAGGTAAATCGCGATATCCCAACACTTGGAAAGCATTGTAAGCATGTAATGTTTGATTTTATAAATAATATATAGAACAATTGTTTTGTCCATATGGGATTTATATTTTATACATTCATTTATACGCTACAGTTTTAATAAATAATTTATAAATTGATCACATTGGTTGTGTGAATAAATGCATATAAAAAGGTCTGAAAAGAAGAATTAAGGCACGGCTTGTGAAATAGTTTACCCCAGTCATGCTTGTTCCTGCACCACTCACTTGGGGATTTGAAAGACAGTTCAAGCTCATCACATTCCTGATCTAAGTCATCTAGATATATTTTTGGTTTCACCTTCACCATGTTTATCCAAAAACAAATGCAAATATAATTTAGAGTAAATTACACCAACATTCACTCAACTTTGATGCAACTGACAAAACAGCCACTTTGAAATTAAGTCATTCAACTTTCAAAAAATAACAAATTAGTACTACTAACTATTTTCCGTTACAGATGTAATAGAAAAGTGACCTGGAATTGAACTGACCACCACGTTATTTTGAACCCAATATATATATAAGGGTAAATTACACCAATAGTTACTCAACTTTGATCTCAATGACAAAACGATCATTCAACTTTTAATTCAGTTACTTAACTTTCAAAATATAACTTTCAAAAAACCAAACACCCAAAAAGAAGGACAAATGAATTCCTCTTGTACAGGAAGAAAGTTGAGAACCATGGCTTCCTCATTGTCATTACCCCAAAACACCCTTTTCGGGTATCCTTTCTAGAGAACCCGTTAGGTCTATGACCCGACTCAAATCCTTTTCCAAGGACTAGGCTTACCTCACCTCGACCCTAACTTTCTTATCGACCATCTTTGCTGCTCTTCTTTGGATCCATCTCTCATCCTCCTTTGCTACAATACCCAATCTAATTTCGACTTTGGGATCTTGCTAATCATTGGCCCGACCCATAATTTTACTTGTTGGCATTTGGTTGTCTCTTTGGAGGAACTGCTTCCTTTGTTCTCAAAAATCATAAGTTCAATCGACTGTTTGGTTTGTTTGGATATTCCCCTTGTTTTGCTTTTGATTTTGTTTTATGCAACTTGATAATGTTGGCAATAAAGTTAGTGTTGTTTAGCTTAATCGGCCACCCTTTTGTTTATATGATCATATCCCATGAAGATTTTGACAAATCCAAGTTATTTTGGTTCTTGAATTGGTTGAATGTTGCTTTCAAGGATTTTCTCCTCACCGGTTTGGTTTTGGGTACTAATTGTTTGACCCAAAATTGTCTCCAATCCCATTTCGATCTGGTTTTTTCAGAGTTAATGACTTTGGGCAGCGAAAAAAGACAGTCAGATCCCAACCGCAATGGCTCCTTTATTGGGGGGTTGAAAAAGAAAAAAAGAGGATAGGATGTTGGTTTCGAGGTCAACGATGGTGACGCAAAAGATGGTTGTGGTGGAGGTGGCGACAGGAAAATTATTGGGATGAAAAGATCATTTACGCAAAAAGTAAAAATATTGGGTCATTTATTAAAAAATAGAAAATAAGGATGGAAAAAATAGTAACTCAACTTTGTCTCATCTAACGTGACAAGTTAACTGGTTACATCAGCTAGTGTACTGGTCACGTCACCTGTCCTGTTATGCTTGTAACGGAAAATGTTAATGAATGACTGATTTGTAACTTTTCAATAACGATATTAATGGGTGACTGATTTGTCACTTTCGATAACGTTAGTGACTGATTTGTTATTGTTTGAAAGTTGAGTGACTGAATTGAAACTTTGCCTCATCCATCATGGCAAGTTCAACTAGTTAACTTGTCACGTCACCTGTCACGTTAAGTCTGTAACGGAAAATGTTAATGGGTGACTGATTTGTCACTTTTTAATAACATTATTGACTAATTTGTTATTTTTAAAAAATTAAGTGACTGAATTAAAATCAGAATGACTGTTTTGTCAATTGGATCAAAGCTGAGTGGTTGTTGATGTAATTTACCCTATAATTTATCATGCGACTGATAACGAAAGAAAAGGTTGTCCTCCATCATGGGCTTCTCGCTCCAATAAACTATTCAAGATTTCTACCCTGGAAAACAGATTATAAATCCATTTTCATGGTTAACAACTTTACAGTGGTTGTCAAATCCATCGAAGCAACACCGCCGACAAAAATGCAGCGAAGAGCGACTCCCATCCATTAAATTGGAAGGCAGAGGTATCTTAATTGAAGAGTCATGTCTCTGCTAGTTGAACCATTATATTAAGTGTCGAAACCATTTTTTTGAAAACAATAGGGATCGACTTTTGAAAACAAAAATGTGGAGTCGCCACCGACTTTCTTTTGAGGTGTAATCGGATCACCTTGAAGTAAATCATTTTAATAAAACATTATATTTATTAAAATAAAAATTTTAGGACTACGAAAATTAAGGGAGAGGGCTCGGGAGTCGGTTACGCACGAGGAAGGGTTAGCACCCTCGTGACGCCCAAAATTGGTACCAAATCGATTAAATAACTGTCCTGGTGTCTAAGATTTAAAATATTTTTTTTGAAATGAGGTCCCCTTTTTTACTATATTTGAATAATCCGAATTGGTCATCAAAATCTTCTTGTTTCAGAAGAATATAGCACCACATCCAGCACAGTAGGATGCGATCCTTTATATCCTCGAAAACACGATGTATTTTAACTTTCAAAAATATATGATTCGTAAACTATGAAAGGATGTTCGACTATTTAGTCCAACGAAGAAACCGAAACCCAGCACAGTAGGGCACGATTCCTCAAATTTCTAAATGTTCGGACATCGTCTTGTCTTAGAAAACACGAGTAAAATTGAAAAGGGGTATTCGATTATTTGGGACAAATGGGAGATTGCAACCCAACACAATAGGGTACTATTCCCGAACTGCAAATCATCGAACATTTCCTTGGTTTTGAAAAGCTTTTAGAAAACATGAACGAAATTCTAGAGAGGTGTTCGATTATTTAGAACAAACGAGAAATTGCAACCCAGCACGATAGGGCACAATTCCTCGAATTGCTAAAAAACGATCCTCGTCTTCGTTTTAGGAGATTTCGATGAATAGTTATGAAAACGACTTATAATATACCAATTTGGTTTGAAATAAAATGGGATAGTTGTTAAAAAGGGTTTTAAGTTGTAAACAATATTTTGAAAATCGGAAATAAAATAAAAACGCAGGATAGTATGAATGTGCGAGATGCTATGATAGGTGAAAAGAAATAACATAATTCGTTTAATAAACTAGCAAAGTGGCCGCCTAATTTTAAAGACGTGATCAATTTCCTAATCATGGATGAAGAATAATTAATATAAAAATAATATACTCGACAATCAACAAAACACAAAATACAATGATGTATAAAATTATGTATGAAACAAAATGGTGGATGATTATAAAATATATACAAGTCGATAAATTTGCATAAAAACTTAAGATACACATTTATAAATTTAAAAAATAATTCAAATCAAATCATGCATAAAATATTTAAAGCACAAATTTATTCAAAAAAATGATAACTCACAAGATAATAAAATGTTAAATATGAAGGTATAATGATTACGAAGTCGATTTATGAAACCTTTATATACAAATAACATAGAGTATAATTATTGATAAGAGTAAAATTAATAAGGTATAAAGTGTGAAGTAAATATAAGTTATAAGTAACAAAATGGATATAAAAGAACATAAGGATAATATGGAATACAATAAATTATTAGATTTAAAAAGGTTCTTTAAAAATATTATACATATAAATAATTTTAAAATAGGATATATACGTATGTTCATAAAAAATACTTACATAAAATTATAATAACATATACTATGGTAAAAATAACTTAAAATATTCCATATGCATACGAAAACGTTAGAAAGAATTATATGTCAAGATATTAAAATATGATTTATAAGGCTAATTTAATTTTATTATAAATTAAACGCAGAGATAAAAAAATAATTAATCACAAGTTTGTTAAAATCTATAAAGATATCAAAGCTTTAATAGATGCAAATTAAATGTAAATACTGGAATATATGTTTAATAATCGTTTAAATAATTCAAAATACGTGAGATTCTTTTTTTTGAAAAGAAAGATTTGGGAATAAGTCTAAAAGAAAATTATGTATAAAAATATTAATGTCTAAAGATGTATTTAAATTATATGTGGATCAATTATTTTAAGTATTTGTATAACCAAAATCCAATTATATGTATAGAACATGTGATTTCAAAAAAACAAATACATATATGTCATGTAGACCAAAAGTAGTTAAATATATGTATAATAATTTAATGTTAATAATACTCAAGGAATAAAACTAATTATTATAACGTATATACATATGTAGTAACACATAAAACATCACATAAAATAATATACAACAAGATGGAAATTCAAATACTCTAAATTATAACAAATGAGTGATCAACAATACAAATAATATCATTGATAATAACATTACAAATAATATAAGCGATAATAAGTACAAATAAAAATAAAATAAGAATGAATATATAACATTAATGAAAGACTGAAAATATATAAGTGAATGAATCCTAATTTATAACATAAAACTAATAAAAATACTTAATTAAAACCCAAGTAAAACGAAAAGAAAAAGAAAAAATATATGCGATAAATGATAAATGTGGATAAGACTTAATTGAAACAAAGTTAAAGCAGGAGGGCCAATTTACAAATAAAATAATCGCAAAATAGGGTCGATGTGCCATGCGCACCAATATGCGAGGACTGGAACGACAAATATTCCGCGCTTACAATACAAAGAATGGATCGCATGAGACCTAATTGAAACCATACACAAACTAACGGGCCAATTTTAAAACATGAATTAGGCAAATCAAAGCGACGATTGAGGATCTGTGGGCAAAGGGAGGATCTATTGCGCAATTATCCCCTCACCGCGTGGAAACACGCGGATCCCGGGGGCCATGGGTCGGGTCGCGCGGAGTTAGAGTCCATACGGCACCGTTTTGGGGCCACTAGCACGAGCCTAAACGGTGCCGTTTTTACAAACCGGGTTAAAAACCTAAATCCCTTTGCTTAACCACCTAAAAAGCCTCGAAACAAATCCTTCCCCTCCCATTCGGCGAAGCAAAGAGAGATGCCCCTAGCCTCTTCGTCTCGCCTTCCTCGTCCGATTTGGATGGCTCCCCTTTCGAGAACGATGAGCCCGCCATTAGGAGCGGCGGCCGCTCGCATAAACCATGGTACAACATTCTATCGGCCTCGGATCTTTCCTCTTTAGACTCGATTTTAGCGGAGCAAAAAGAAGATCAATGGCCTTAATCGCATGGTATATGTTTTCTTTCCCTTCTTTTTATTTTGTTATGCTATAGTATGTGTATGTGTATATTACAAAGAATGAAACAGATTCAAAAAAGAAAAAAAAATGAGTCAAGAGCATTCGGGAATCATCACCTTCTATATTCAACTTTTCTTTTTCTGTTACAATATTTGTGTATTTCTTGTATTAGAAGAGAAGCGAGCCTAAAAAACCGACCCCTTGTTTCGGTCTTTTAGGCTTTCTATATAGCTATTTTTTTCTTGTTTTGCATTAACTCTCCGTCTTCTCCTTGCAGTTCGGTGGCGGAGCGGTGAAGGTGTCGGGGCTAAGTCTTGTGTGTGCATGCAGTAGGGGTTAGGGATTTTTGCTTTCTGAAAATTGGGAATGGGCTAGGGTAATTGGGCTTCTAATTTTGGTTTTGGGGTGTTGGCTTTAAGGTATTAGGCCCTAGTGGCCCGGGCAAAATCGGGTCTGTACAGCTGCCCCTCTTTGCTCGTTGTCGCATAACGAGAACAGAGCAAAGACTTTTAAAAGACCGATTTGGCCCGGTCGTGTCAAGCCTTAACTTCTTTAGCGCTCTTCTTCTTCTTGTAGCTTCGAGGAGATAGGGTTTGCTTTGATCCATTCCGCTACGACTTCAGAGAGATAAGATCTGTGATTTATAGCTTTAATCGCTCTCTGCAACCGGGGAGATAAGATGCGATTTGACTTCAATCCGTTCCACTTTGTAGCTTTAGGGAAATAAGATTTGATATCTTTGGTCTGCTCCACTGCAACTTCAGGGAGATAAGACTGCGATTTACAGCTTCAATCTGTTCCACTGCAGCTTTAGGGAAATAAGATTTGATATCTTTGGTCTGCTCCACCGCAACCGGGGAGATAAGACTTGTTTTGATCGCGCTCTCTGCAACTTTAGGAAATAAGATTTGATATCTTTGAGTCCGCTCCCTTTGCAACTTCGGGAGATAAGACTTGTTTTGATCGCTCTCTTGCAACTTCAGAGAGATGAGATCTGTGGTTTTGATCTGCTCCTTTGCATCTTGAGGAGATAAGACTTGTTTTGATTTTCTTATTTGAAACTTTAAGGAGATCTGTTGTGGCTTCTAGCCGCTCCATCGCCATTCGAGGAGAGAGTTCGCTGAAACTTCAAGGAGATCTGTCATGGCTTTTAGCCGCTCCAACGCCATTTCAGGGGAAAAGTTCGCTGAAACTTCAAGGAGATCTGTCATGGCTTCTAGCCGCTCCATCGCCATTTCAGGGAGAAATTTCGCTAAAACTTCAAGGAGATCTGTTGTGGCTTCTAGCCGCTCCAACGCCATTTCAGGGAAAGTTCGCTGAAACTTCAAGGAGATCTATCATGGCTTCTAGCCGCTCCATCGCCATTTCAGGGAGAAATTTCGCTAAAACTTCAAGGAGATCTGTTGTGGCTTCTAGCCGCTCCATCGCCATTTCAGGGAGAAATTTCGCTAAAACTTCAAGGAGATCTGTTGTGGCTTCTAGCCGCTCCAACGCCATTTCAGGGAAAGTTCGCTGAAACTTCAAGGAGATCTATCATGGCTTCTAGCCGCTCCAACGCCATTTCAGGGAAAGTGATTGGTAATTCAGCCTATTACCCTACCGCCTAGGGGGTTAAGGCTTGTGAATTTACTAATTCTAGGACATGACCTGTGGAATTAGTTCCATGTATTTGTGCTTATGCCAAAGAATTAGGATGCTATGATCGAAATGAATCAATTGTTCCTAACTAGCTACGCTATGAATGTTCTATAAATGCATGAGTGCAGCATGTTGTGAGCATGGATTCCCTTTTAATGTTTAGGTTGTCATTGCCCTTTGTTCATCAAGGTTCTTTCACTGAATCGGTACCCTATCTTCTTATTAAACTTAGATCCTTGAGCAGAAAACCCAACTTGCTGGCCCAAATTTAAACTCTTTCTTCTCGAGTGTTTCCAATCTTTAAGTTTGGGTTAGTTCTAAATAATGGCCCTGTTTCAGGCTCCTGTACTATTTAGAAACTTTCCAGAGTAATATTCAGAACTTCTTTTGTAAAAGTGTCATTAATCCATTAATCATCATTTCAATGCAAAATGCTTAAAAGAGATCACAATAATGACAGAATCGAAATTTGTCAAAAACAAAATTTGGAGGAATAAATTAATCTGATCAACTAGCGTTGTAAGAATACAAAATGAAGAAAATAGGTGCCCAGATTATCGCATGTGAGCTTCTTCTGTCTGAACTTCTTGAGGACTCCTTTTTGCCTAATATGTGCTTAGGGGATCTAGAGTACTCTTGTAGATGCCCCAAGGTGCAACATCCCTCCTCCTTGTTAATTTGGGTATCACATGCCCCATTTTGATCAAAATTTGAATTGCCCCTTTGCGGGTTTTCAATTCAAAACCCCTTTGGTCTCAAGATGCTCTTTGCGAGTTTTCACCTTGGCCTCTCCCCTTTTTTTTTTTTTTTTAAGCGAAGTATTTCTTGACCGAATCTGAGTTCACAGGATTAGGTAAAGTCTTGCCATCCATTTCGGCCAATATCAATGCTCCACCCGAAAAGGCTTTCTTTACCACATAAGGTCCTTCCCAATTCGGCATCCATTTTCCTCTGAAATCCTTTTGTATGGGCAGGATCTTTTTCAATACTAGGTCTCCCTCGTGGAATTCTCTGGGACGAACTTTTTTATTGTAAGCACGCATCATTCGCTTTTGATACATTTGACCATGGCGAATAGCCCTTAACCTCTTTTCTTCAATTAAATTCAATTGGTCGTATCGGATTTGGATCCATTCGCCGTCCAACTTTACGCCCGACAAAACTCGAGGAAGGAATCTCGACCTCGATGGGTAAAGCGCCTCCATTCCATAGACCAATGAGAAAGGCGTTGCCCGGTAGAAGTCCGGACGGATGTTCGATAAGCATAGAGAGGCGAATGGTAGCTTCTCATGCCAATCTTTATAAGTTTCAGTCATCTTTCCCACGATCTTCTTGATGTTCTTGTTGGTCGCGCCATTGCGCCGTTCATTTTCGGGCGATATGGCGACGAGTTGTGGTGTCTGATCTTGAACTGACTGCAGACCTCTGCTATTGTACTGTTGTTCAAATTCAACGCATTATCAGATATGATTCTTTCTGGCATTCCATATCGACAAATGATTTCCTTTTTCGAGGAACTTTGCGATTGCCGATTTAGTTACATTAGCATATGAAGCGACTTCCACCCACTTGGTGAAATAGTCAATGACCACAAAGATGAATCGATGCCCATTGAAGCTTTTGGCGAGATCGGCCCAATCACATCCATGCCCCACATCGAAAAGGGCCAAGGTGAAGTCATAACATGCAGAGGTGAAGGAGGCACGTTAATCTTGTCTCTATAGATTTGGCACTTATGGCACCTTTTGGCGTAGTTAATACAGTCTCCTTCCATGGTGGACCAATAATAACCAAACCTCATAATTTGCACGGCCATTGTAAAACCATTAGCGTGTGTCCCATAAGCGCCCTCATGAACTTCCTCCAAGATTTTCTTAGCCTCAATAGCATCTACGCATCTTAGCGACACTTGGTCTTTTCTTTTTTTGTATAGGATTTCTCCATCCAAGGCGTAGTCGCTAGCCAATCTTCTCAATGTTCTTTTATCATTCTCGGTAGCTTGGTGGGGTACTCACGATTCTTCACATATCGCGGGATATCGCGGCGGTTCAAGGATGATCATCATTTTACGCTTCTTCTTGAGGTTGCAACAATGGCGGGAGCCTCGTAAATACTCATTCGGATCGGTTTCACATCCTCTTGTTTGCTCACCTTGATCATAGAAGCTAAAGTTGCTAGGCGTCGACCATCCGATTTTCTTCTCGAGGAGGTAGTAGAACATGATGTCGTCAAATTCTTCAATCGGTTTGAGGACCGATTTACGTAATTGATCAATTTGGGATCTCTCGTCTCCCATTCGCCTTTGAGTTGATAAATCACTGAGGCGAATCCCCATACACTTCTAGTGTTTTGATCTTGCGTTCTATGGGCGCACGGATGCCCATAATGCATGCTTCCGTATTCCGCCATATTATTCGTACAATCAAAATCCAATTTCTTGGTGAAGGGATAATGATCTCCGATGCGGGGATACCAAGAGCGCCCGATTCCATTACCCATAGCGTTTGATGCTCGTCGAAGTTTAGTTTCCAAGGATGACCTTCGCGAGGGCTTTCTTCGTGATTTGCCACGTACATCGAGATCTTCATTTGGGAAATCAAAAAGTTGAGGCTCATAGTCTTCTAGAGCTCTCTTGGCTAGAAAGTCTGCTATTGCACTCCCTTTTCTGACTTTACGGTTCCACGTATCGATATCAAACTCGAGAGAGTAAGATTTGCCATCGGGCCATTCTTCCATTCAAAGCGATCGACTCCATCAAGTACTTGAGAGGATCCAATTTGGAAATCAACCAAGTTGTATGATACAACAGATATTGTCTCAACCCGGGTTGTCCAAATTAAGGCACAACATAATTTTTCAATTGGCGAGTATCTCATCTCACACTCGGTGAACTTCTTGCGAGGTAATATATCGCTCTTTCTTTCCTTCACGACTCATCGTGTTGGCCAAGCACACATCCCATAGAACTTTCAAATCTTGTCAAATCTGATATCGGTGGCTTATTTGGACTAGGTGGTGTCGACCTTTGGGGCATTAGACAAATATTGCTTAACCTTGTCGAAGGTCTTACGGCACTCCTCGTCCCAAACACGGGGTTATGTTTCTTAAGAAGGCGGAATATGGGGTCACATTTCTCGGTCGGTTGTGAAATAAACCGAGCGATGTAATTTAGTCTCCTAAGAATCCCGAACTTCCTTTTGAGTGCTTGTGGCGGAGATAACTCTTGTATGGCCTTGACTTTATCCGGGTCAATCTCAATCCCTTTTTCGTGACTACGAATCCTATGACTTTCCGACTGGCCCAGAAGGTACATTTCTTTGGATTGAGTTTCAAGCTGGAATTTTCTCAATCTCAAAATAATTTCTTCAAGACTGCACATGCTCTTCTTACATGCAGGACTTACCGATCATGTCGTCAACATAGACTTCGATTTCTTTGTGCATCATGTCATGGAACAGGGTTACCATAGCTCTCTGATATGTAGCTCCCGCATTTTTCAGTCCGAATGGCATTACCTTATAGCAAAAGGTTCCCCATGGGGTTACAAAAGTGGTCTTACTCATGTCTTGAGGATGCATTTTGATCGATTGTACCCCAGAAACCATCCATGAAGGAGAAGAGTGGGTATCCTGCCGTGTTGTCCACTAAGGTGTCAATGTGAGGCAACGGGAAATTATCCTTGGGCTGGCTTTGTTCAAATCCCTGTAGTCTACGCACATCCGTACCTTTCCATCCTTTTTTGGGACAGGGACGATGTTGGCTACCCATTCTGAGTATTCAACTACTTGTAAGAAACCAGCATCGAACTGTTTCTTGACCTCCTCTTTTATTTTCAATAAAACATCCGGTCTCATCCGTCGCGACTTACGTTGAGCGGGCTTACATTCTTCCTTAATAGGAGTCGTGTACCACAGCGTCGATGCTTAGCCCGAGCATATCTTGATATGACCATGCAAAGACGTCCTTGAACTCTTGGAGTAGCTTAATAAGGTTCTGCTTTGTCTCTAGGGATATGCAAGCTCCAATCTTTACTTCTTTCTTTTCTAATTCATCCCCCAAATTCACAACTTCTATTGACTCTTGGTGAGGTAGGATCTGTTTCTCCTCTTGTTCTACCATTCTTAACAAATCAGGGGACAAGTTACAGTCTCTGTCATCTTCAAAGTCCTGTGATCCCTCCAGACACTTATCTTGCTCGAAGGAGATTACGAGTTAGTAACAGCAACGTTGCTCATATCATTGATATCCGGAGACCTGTTATAGGTATGAAGGAAGATACAAAGAACAAAAGAATCTAAGAATGATGTGGATAGTATGGTTATGAATGAAAGAATAAAAGAATATTTGTACGAGATAAGACAAAATGATGCATTTCATTGAAATAATGATTTTTGAACACAAGCCTATTTCACAAAAGGGCACTTATTACTCTTAGGCTTAGAGTAATAGTGTGTTTTGGGCATTACTCTGAATTAGTTCTAAAGACTACAGGAATCTCCTCCGCAGTCCAGTTATTCAGAACACTTCCCAGTTCAAAAGGCTGAATGCCTAATAAATTCTCTTCTCCAGTTCCATCCTCGTATGTGGCGTTAATGCTCAAGTTTCCCATCAGTTCTTCAGAAGATTCTTTCCTTGTCGCTCTTCCTTCGGAGTAAATGGTTCCTCCTGACACAAATGTTTTGGAGATGTGAGGAAAGGTCACCGGCTCCCACTTAACCTCTCCCCCGCTTAAACGCGCTCTTCTCCGTTCTTGCTTCTTTTCTTGCTCTTTTCTCTCGCGCTGCGTCTGCGGCGAATCCTAAGCCAAAGCGATCTCGTTTGTCCGTGAGCATAGGTGCGTCGACCCTCCCTTGTAGGCTTCTTCCAAGCCCTTTCCCTGGCAAAGCTCCTTTCCCAATCGTCAGTTGTAGGCCCATTCTCGTGGTCTTAGAGATTCTGGGTGTAGGGACCTTATTTCCTTCAACAACAAACGTCGCATTTACAAACTCCAATGATCGAAAAAAGAACATTCTATGGCCTCTTAAATCGTCCCTACATATGGTGCATTCTTTGTAACAGATGCAATGATATCCTCTTCTGCGTTCACGGTCACTAGTCGGCCTTCCGTTATAAACTTGAGCTTTTGATGCAATGATGATGGTACTGCCCCTGCCGAGTGGATCCACGGCCTTCCCAATAAGCAATTGTAGGAGGGCTTGATGTCCATCACTAAGAAATCTATCTCATATGTGCTTGGGCCGATTAAGAGGGTATTTCAATCTTCCCCATTACTTTCCTTTCAGTGCCATCGAATGCCCTCACTATATTTTGGCATGTCTTCATATGGGAATTATCCACGGGCAACCTGTTCAGTATGGATAGGGGTAAGACATTTAGTGCAGACCCGTTATCAATTAATACTCCCGGCAATGTGAACCCCTTACAATGGGTGGTGATGTGTAGTGCTTTTGTTGACCCCATTCCTCCCGACGGTATTTCATCATCATTGAAAAATATGAAATTATCGGGCGCTTATATTATTGACAAGGCGATCTAGTTTATTGTGAGAGATGTCATTCGCGACGTAGGTTTAGACAAAGCACCTTCAATAATGCATTCCGATGTGTCTACGAGCTCATAAGTAAGGCTAACACTTGAGATCTGAGCATTTGCTTGTTTATTTGTTCTACAACGCTATATTCGCTGTGCTTCAGGAATTTCAAGAACTCTTTAGCCTCCTTTTCAGTTACGGGCTCATTGACAGGTGATTCAGGTTTAGATGTCTCTTCTCTTCCTTGCTCAGCAACTATAGATTTTCCTTTAGCAGGTTCTGCTTTTGTGCTCGGAGTATAACGCCTTCCGCTTCGTGTGTAGAAACCTTCATCTTGACCTTCTTCTAAAGTGCCAACTGGGCTCTCCTTTCCCCGTATTGTCACATTGCAATCATAGTTCCAAGACACGCTCTTGCTATCTTTGTAAGAGAAAGCAACAGGTCTCTGGATTATGACCTTTGGCGTAATTAGTACTCCCGCTTTATCGCTTCTTGGTCGCGAAATTATCACCACTGGATGATTCACTCTCTGCACCCCTTCTACTTTTCCTTCTTCTGAGGCGTAAACCTCTCCTTCTTCCGTTTTTCTGATTTCTTCATAAAATTCTATCTCTTTATTGTCCATCAGATTTTGCACCATGGACTTAAATTCACCGCACTCTTGGATATCATGACTTTCATCTTCATGAAACTCGCAGTATTTTCTTACTTCTCGAGGCTTTTCCTTTGAATATTGTGCAACCAATCCTCTACCAACCATTTGTTCCCAAACCCAACTCAATGGGGTTTTCACCTCTGCCACGTCGGCCTTGATTCTTTTATTCCCATGCTCGATTATCGCATTCACCCCTTTATGATCGGGCAACGGATTTCCGGCTACATTGGGGCCAGGTGAGTCATCGAACTTTATAACACCCATTTCGATGAGTTTTTCCACTAGCTTTTTGAACGCGGTGCAGTTTTCAATCGAGTGCCCCGTTACCCCTGCGTGGTACTCACATTGGGCGCTGGTATCGTACCATTTTGGGAATGGGGGCTGCAGAGGTTTTAGGTAGAAAGGTGATACCACATGGGCATCAAACAAGCTCTGATATAGTTCCTTATAGGACATCGGGATAGGCGTGAACTGAAGTCTTTCTTTGTTGGGCCTTGGGTTAGAATCTTGTCTTGTAGAGCCACGATGGTGGTAGTTCTTTGCCCTTGGTTGGTTCACGATGGATCGACTTAGAATAGCTCTTCTCATATGAGCTCGTGTTGTTCACCTCATTTTCCTTCCTTCTTGGGGCTGATTTCTTAGCATTTTCTCCTGCTTCAATCTTTTCGCATCTTATCGCGTTCTCTATCATCTCTCCAGACATCACTATGTCTGAGAAGCTCTTAGTAGCGCTCCCTAACATATGGTTGATGAATGGAGCCTTTAACGTATTGATAAAGAGCATGGTTGTTTCTTTCTCCAGAAGGGGTGGTTGGACTTGCGTTGCCATTTCTCTCCACCTTTGGGCGTACTGCCTGAAGCTCTCACTTTGCTTCTTCTCCATATTTTGCAACGTAATCCTATCAGGGGCCATATCTATCACATGACTGTACTGCTTCATAAAGGCTTGAGCTAAGTCCTTCCATGAGTTAATCTTAGTGCGGCTCAATTGGTTGTACCATTTGGATGCCGCCCCAACCAAACTATCCTGGAAGCAATGAATCAAGAGCTGATCGTTGTTGACATACCCAGTCATTCGTCTGCAGAACATAGTAATATGAGCCTCAGGACAGCTCATTCCATTGTATTTTTCAAATTCAGGCATTTTGAACTTAGGGAAGGACTAGTGCGGAACTAAGCTCAAATCTTTAGCATCGACCCCACAGTGATAGTCAGCACTTTCCATTGCTTTGAACCTTTCTTCCAACCACTTGCATCGTTCTTCCAATTCTTTCGAAAGTGATGTCCTGACTCTCTCATTTTTACGCCATATTGTCCAAATCGGGATTGTAGGATTATGAGGTTGTCACTGGATTGGAGCACCGAGCACTGTTTGATAGTTGATTGGCATCGAGGTATCGGCTTGAAATTGCTGGGGCCTAATGTCGTTCTGGACGGCCTTTGCGTGTGCGGCTCGGGTTGTGTTTGAGCATTCATCGGGGTAAAGCCGGGAGGGTAGGGAGGATCTTGATAATAGATGGCCTCTGCGTATGTGTCTCATCTTTGTGTTTGCGCGTTTGCGAGGAGCAAAACCGAGGGGGTAAAGGGATCTTCATTATTATTTCCAGTGTCAACCATAGGGCCTTTTCCTTTTATGCAGTCGATTAGTCGATGTCGGGTCAGCTCTTCCATCATATTTCTCTGCGACTCCAGCATTTGATCCCTCATTTCTTGCTGGATTTTAGCTAACTGTTCTTGTACTTGTGCTTGCATCTGTTCTTGCATCTCTTTCTGCATTTGCTCTAATCTTTCTAGTTTTTTATCCATTGCTTTAGTTCTCGTGCCGTAAGGATGCGTACTCGAGAGATTCTCGTCGGTTTCCAGATTACTGAAACATTTTTTTTAATTAATTAGAATCTTTTTATGGTCTTTAATGCATATGATGTGATGTAATGTAAATGCATGAATGCAAGGGAGGCATCAACTTGATTCAATTCCTTTTAGGAAACTTCACTAGAAAATAAAGATCTTTACATAAAACTGAGTTACAAATAAGACTTTGCCCTAATGCTTAGAGCTTTAATTTTCATGAACAAAGAAGCTAGCTCCTGTCCCCGATCTGACACCAACTCGTACTTTACGCTCAGTATGTCTACTTGTACCGCCAAAGGTTTGTAAATGTCGGCTACTTCGCGAATCGGGTTATAGCTTCCCCCATAATATAGTCCTGTTTCGACTTGGTCTTGCGCATGATGAAGCCGCTCCTTCCAACGCTCCTCACCACCTTGAAGAAGCTGGATCCTCATCTCACAGTTTTGTAGTGCTGCTTCTAACTCTTCTGTTCTTTCTTTCATTTTTTCTATTTTGCTCAAGCTTGCCCTCAACTCCATCATAGTATTACGGTTTCGGTATTGATGAAGAGACTTTTTTGAGTTCGCCACTCTAGCCCTTAGTTCACCTGTTCATTTACGCTTTCCGATAGACTCTTCTCTAGCTCTTCATTCCGTGTATCTGAGTCTCCCGAAATTTTCTTTCCCATCGATCGGCCTTAGCCTTTTCTCTCGGATTTCATGGCGCCATTGTTCGGAAGTCTTTCCTAACCCCATGATCCTCATAGAGGCAGCGTAACTTCTTATAGTCGATCTTCAAACTATCTAAATCCTCTTGGCCTTAGTTTTCCCTTTCTTCCACTTTTCGACCTCGACCTCTGGACATCGACATCCAATCTCGGGTGCATCTTCTCTTCTTCCAATTGTTCAATCTTTTCCCAAGCTCTACACTTTTCTCTCTCGAAGTTTTGTTTGATAATTTCCAATTCTGAGCGGAATGACTCGTAGTTGTTCTACCATAGGTTGCGTTGTTTCCAAGTTTGGCCTAGGAAGCGTTATCATTAACCCTTTTCTTGAACCATCCATCATACTCGGGCGTCACTATGGAACCAACGGCCCGACCTCTTCATCCAACGAGTTTGCTTCCAAGCATCGAGATAACTCCGAACTTTCTTCTTATAGTGGGCATCCTTAAAAGAGAATTCACATTGAGCAAGTCCATAAGTTGCGGGTATGAAGCGCCTCGACTTATATTGTCTCAATGCTAGCGATGGAGTGTACCCAGTAGCTCCCCAAATTCCTAACAAAGGCACCCAATCAAAGTTCCCACATCGATCTGAGGATCTCATCAGAACCATCCAAAATGCTCTCCATTCTATATCCTCCTCCTTGAGGTTTTGAAGAATCTCCATCCATTTCTCTTACGAGATATCTTCTCTCCTTTGTATGGTGCTTCCTCTTTTAACGGGAATAAGTTTGAGAAAAGACTCGATAAGAAACTTTATCTACCTCCAAAAGTGCCCGTGAAACCACACCATCAATATTTGTGCACATCCAATAAACCGCCCATTACGACTTTCGACACATGTTCAAGGATCTCGAGCGTTTCACCAATATTGCGAATGCAGGCGTGATTCCTTTCTCAAGACGGCCAAATAAGTCGGTGTTGCCTCATCCACATGTCTCAAAGCTTTGGGAAAAATCACCAATCCATAGATGCTTAGGGCAAAGATATCGATCCTCTTGCGTTCATCCGGATGCGCTAAAACCAAATTTCTCAAATTCTCCCACGGGATACATTTGCTGTCTCCCTTTTGTTGAATCCGAGCGGCAACCCAAGATTCGCTCATCCCTGAAATATTCATTAATTTCTTTGTGAAGGTCTGGCCATTAAGTACCTTGGCATAAGCCTTTTTAACTTGCACCTTTGGACATCGGGCGATCGGCGGTATATTCCTCTATAGTAGGCACTAAGTCCACTTTTCCAAAAGTGAAACACTTATGTGACATTCCAAAATTGAACCATAGCTCGGAGCGGTGTTTGTCCACCTTAATATCTAGCAAGTAAGAAATATCACCATAGCTTTGGTAGAGCATTGTTTGGCCTCTTCATCCCAACGAGCCCAAATATCTCTCAATTCTTGTAACTCATTCGTGTTTGCGTTGACGCGAGTGAATTCTCGCAACTCGATACATATCCTTACGTCAAGCTATCCCCTTTTACGATTGCAACTTCTCGACCACGCACGGACAGCGCATTGTCCTCAACTTTATTAAGAAATTCATTCTCCATGTGAAACTTTCTAATTTAGTAGTCGAATGCAAATCGACACCTCCTTTAGTATGCAATGTTATGTAAAAAAAACAATCAAAACAAGATAAGTCAGTCTCAAATATTAACGATGGAACACAAGTATAATAAAGATAATTAAAGCATATATATATGGGTGACCACTATAATTTAACCTAGCTTCACCTAAAGAAGGCTCTTAGGGTTCTCTATATGTGGTTTAGTTCTAGAGTAAGGGTACCTGAACTAGCGAATTCCTCGATCCTCACCCATTATAGGCTCATACGGATTGAGTTCAGTTCAGGGGAATACATTTCCCTATGACCATGCGGAGATGAAAATCTCACGAAATCATAGGTACGGATATATTCCGGAAGCTATCCACTAGCCCATGCGAAGGTGAAAACCTCACGAAGGCATAGTTTCTTACTCCCACTTAGAAGGTGTGACCACAACGGTCATGCAATGCAATGCAATATCATTATACAAAATCTGAACCTTAACAATCATACAATTGGATGCGAATGAGGAAATCATGATTTTCGAAATAAATTTTCAATTTATTGACAAAAGGATGACAAATAATCGATTTTATGGCTTGACTCTCTAGTTATCCCCAGTGGAGTCGCCAAGCTGTGAAACCATTTTTTGAAAACAATAGGGATCGACTTTTGAAAACAAAAATGTGGAAGTCGCCATGAGACTTTCTTTTGAGGTGTAATCGGATCACCTTGAAGTAAATCATTTTAATAAAACATTATATTTATTAAAATAAAAATTTTAGGTCTACGAAAAAAATTAAGGAGAGGGCTCGGGAGTCGGTTACATACGAGGAAGGGTTAGCACCCTCGTGGCGCCCAAAATTGGTACCAAATCGATTAAATAAGCGTCACGGTGTCTAAGATTTAAAATATTTTTTTGAAATGAGGTCCCCTTTTTACTATATTTGAATAATCCGAATTGGTCATCAAAATCTTCTTGTTTGAGAAGAATATAGCACCACATCCGGCCACATGAGGATGCGATCCTTTATATCCTCGAAAACACGATGTATTTTAACTTTCAAAAATATATGATTAAGTAAACTATGAAAGGATGTTCGACTATTTAGTCCAACGAAGAAACGAAACCAAAGCCACAGTAGGGGCACGATTCCTCAAATTTCTAAATGTTCGGACATCGCCTTGTCTTAGAAAACACGAGTAAAATTGAAAAGGGGTATTCGATTATTTGGGACAAATGGGAGATTGCAACCCAACACAATAGGGTACTATTCGACTGCAAATCATCGAACATTTCCTTGGTTTTGAAAAGCTTTTAGAAAACATGAGCGAAATTCTAGAGAGGTGTTCGATTATTTAGAACAAGCGAGAAATTGCAACCCAAAGCCACGATAGGGCACAATTCCTCGAATTGCTAAAAAGCGATCCTCGTCTTCGTTTTAGGAGATTTCGATGAATAGTTATGAAAACGACTTATAATATACCAATTCGGTTTGAAATAAAATGGGATAGTTGTTAAAAAGGGTTTTAAGTTGTAAACAATATTTTGAAAATCGGAAATAAAATAAAAACGCAGGATAGTATGAAATAATGCGAGATGCTATGATAGGTGAAAAGAAATAACATAATTCGTTTAATAAACTAGCAAAGTGGCGCCTAATTTTAAAGAGCGTGATCAATTTCCTAATCATGGATGAAGAATAATTAATATAAAAATAATATACTCGACAATCAACAAAACACAAAATACAATGATGTATAAAATTATGTATGAAACAAAATGGTGGATGATTATAAAATATATACAAGTCGATAAATTTGCATAAAAACTTAAGATACACATTTATAAATTTAAAAATAATTCAAATCAAATCATGCATAAAATATTTAAAGCACAAATTTATTCAAAAAAATGATAACTCACAAGATAATAAAATGTTAAATATGAAGGTATAATGATTACTGAAGTCGATTTATGAAACCTTTATATACAAATAACATAGAGTATAATTATTGATAAGAGTAAAATTAATAAGGTATAAAGTGTGAAGTAAATATAAGTTATAAGTAACAAAATGGATATAAAAGAACATAAGGATAATATGGAATACAATAAATTATTAGATTTAAAAAGGTTCTTTAAAAATATTATACATATAAATAATTTTAAAATAGGATATATACGTATGTTCATAAAAAATACTTACATAAAATTATAATAACATATACTATGGTAAAAATAACTTAAAATATTCCATATGCATACGAAAACGTTAGAAAGAATTATATGTCAAGATATTAAAATATGATTTATAAGGCTAATTTAATTTTATTATAAATTAAACGCAGAATAAAAAATAATTAATCACAAGTTTGTTAAAATCTATAAAGATATCAAAGCTTTAATAGATGCAAATTAAATATAAATACGGAATATATGTTTAATAATCGTTTAAATAATTCAAAATACGTGAGATTCTTTTTTTGAAAAGAAAGATTTGGGAATAAGTCTAAAAAGAAAATTATGTATAAAAATATTAATGTCTAAAGATGTATTTAAATTATATGTGGATCAATTATTTTCGTATTTGTATAACCAAAATCCAATTATATGTATAGAACATGTGATTTCAAAAAACAAATACATATATGTCATGTAGACCAAAAGTAGTTAAATATATGTATAATAATTTAATGTTAATAATACTCAAGGAATAAAACTAATTATTATAACGTATATACATATGTAGTAACACATAAAACATCACATAAAATAATATACAACAAGATGGAAATTCAAATACTCTAAATTATAACAAATGAGTGATCAACAATACAAATAATATCATTGATAATAACATTACAAATAATATAAATGATAATAAGTACAAATAAAAATAAAATAAGAATGAATATATAACATTAATGAAAGACTGAAAATATATAAGTGAATGAATCCTAATTTATAACATAAAACTAATAAAAATACTTAATTAAAACCCAAGTAAAACGAAAAGAAAAAGAAAAAATATGTGCGATGAAATGATAAATGTGGATAAGACTTAATTGAAACAAAGTTAAAACAGGAGGGCCAATTTACAAATAAAATAATCGCAAAATAGGGTCGATGTGCCATGCGCACCAATATGCACGAGGACTGGAACGACAAATATTCCGCAACACAATACAAGCAATGGATCGCAGACCTAATTGAAACCATACACAAACTAACGGGCCAATTTTAAAACATGAATTAGGCAAATCAAAGTGACGATTGAGGATCGTGGGCAAGGGGAGGGATCTATTGCGCAATTATCCCTCACCGCATGAAACACGCGGATCCCGGGGCCATGGGTGGTCGCGTGGGTTAGGTCCATACGGCACCGTTTTGGGGCCACTAGCCTGAGCCTAAAGCGGTGCCGTTTTTACAAGCCCGGGTTAAAAACCTAAATCCCTTTGCTTAACCACCTAAAAAGCCTCGAAACAAATCCTTCCTCCCATTCGGCGAAGCAAAGGAGAGACAGCCCCTAGCCTCTTCGTCTCGCCTTCCTCGTCCGATTTGGATGGCTCCCCTTTCGAGAACGACAGCCCGCCATTAGGAGCAGCGACCAGCGCCAGAAACCATGGTACAACATTCTATCGGCCTCGGATCTTTCCTCTTTAGACTCGATTTTAGTGAGCAAAAAGAAGATCAATGGCCTTAATCGCACGGTATGTTTTCTTTCCCTTCTTTTTATTTTGTTATGCTATAGTATGTGTATATTACAAAGAATGAAACAGATTCAAAAAGAGAAAGAAAAAATGAGTCAAGAGCATTGGGAATCATCACCTTCTATATTCAACTTTTCTTTTTTCCTGTTACAATATTTGTGTATTTCTTGTATTAGAAGAGAAGCAGAGCCTAAAAAAACCAACCCCTTGTTTCGGTCTTTTCGGCTTTCTATATAGCTGTTTTTTTATTGTTTTTGCATTAACTCTCCGTCTTCTCCTTGCGGAGTTGGTGGTGAGAGCGGTGTGAAATTTGTCGGGGCTAGGTGCGTACTGTGTGCAGTAGGGATTAGGGATTTTTGCTTTCTGAAAATTGGGAATGGGCTAGGGTAATTGGGCTTCTAATTTTGGTTTTGGGGTGTTGGCTTTAAGGTATTAGGCCCTAGTGGCCCGGGCAAAATCGGGTCTGTACATTAAGAGAAGAATTAAATAATAGCAAGTGGGAGCTAATTACCACGAGTCGAGCCATAGAGGCACTAACAAGGATGGGACCAAAAGGCGGGACCAAGATGCGGCGTTCCATTGAGCAAAACGATGAGTGTGGTCACGAGACCCAACATGAGGAGTTAGAATGTGTTAAAACAAAAGACCAAGTTGTAAACCTATTTAAAAAGGCTTGTGTGATATTTGATAACAAGCTCAAAAGCTTCTGTCGCAAGTTTGGCTTGATTGAAAGTTGGTGTTGAGGAGAGTGTTGAATATAAACACCAACTTGTTAGAAAATATATTTAGTTAGTGGTTTATGCTGTATAAAGTTTAAACTGTGTAGGAACTAAGTTTAGAGTATTTTGTTAGTAGGGAATGAATCCCACATTGCCTAGGAAAAAAGATGCTTAATGAATTTTTTATTTGATTTTTTTTAGCTTCTCTTTTATTTTCTTATTTTTGAGTATTAAGAGGTGTAGTTAAATATTAAAATTGAAAATTTTTCCATTCGTTTAGGTTGTGGCTCTCCTTCAGTCGCTTCATAAACATTACGTGTTCGCTTAACAAGAGGACCATTTGCAGAGTCTTCGCTCATATCTTCAAATTTTGCAGAACCTTGACTGCTGTGCTGCTCTTTTTCAAATTGGATATCTTCCAAATCTTTCTCATACACTTTTCCAACCCCATATTGTTTCGAGTGTTTGGAGGTGTCGTTAAAAATTTACTGTGTCGTAAGTGTGAGCAAGACATATTTCTATCTCTTGGTATCTCTCTTTGGAAGGAAACAATGATTGGTTTCCTATAATATTATGTGTTTGGGTATTATTGAATGCTCGGTAAAACTGAGCACAATTCTGGTTTAAATGCGGCGTTGTACACGGATGGAACTACTTGCTCAGTCTAGCAGGCTCAGTCCATACTGACTAAATATTTGATGGTTTTTTTTAATCTAAATTTAAATTAAAGAATAATAAAAACAATATTTTATTAAAACTTAATTATAAAAATATATAAATATTGTATAAAATAATTTTATTAGGTTTTTAAACAGTAAAAATAAGTTGAGGGGCTGAGCTATATATGTAATACCCTTATCCCAAATCCGACTTCCGGATTAATGCTAAGAGGTATTATCGAACTAAACATTTAGTTAATTCATTCACAACGACAATAAAGATAAACCGAGCTCGAGCTGAAATACATACTGATATTTAAATTTATACGCCATTTTCGTATGGCCAAAATATTTACAATTTCATAACATCGTTATCATCAGCCTAACCTATACATGCCATATCGAGTCCAAAATATAACTGTACCAAAAAGATCGATAGTGTGATGAACTGCTGACAATCCCCGAGTCGGTGGCCAAAATCAACAATCTATAAAACAGAGAAATAAAGAACAGAGTAAGCTTTCAAAGCTTAGTAAGGTTTTTAAGCATTACAAACAATTAAAGTCTTATCGAAAATCAAAACATGCATTTAATAAGACTTATACTCAATTCAAATTTGTTTCATGGCCGAATACACATAAAAGTATACATAGATTTCTTAGCACATATTCTTCTTCTACTTAAAGTTTATATGATGCATTTAAATCAAATAATCTCATATACAAATATACCATGACTGATCAAATCATTTTCATTTTCACAAATATAACCATCAATCATAATCATATATATTCTTCTTTGATACTAAAGCTTCACTTCTAAATCAATTCACCGATGAGTAAGTAATACGTACCTGAACATCGTAAATGTATAATACCTACTTGATGATGGTTTACTGCGAACATTCAATTTGTAATCTTACTTAACTTATCGGCGTTAAGCCTATCAGGTCTTAGGATGTGAAATCAATACTAGCACAAGCCTGCGGGAATTTAAACCCGGTATAATGCCAGCTCAAAGCCTGCGGGACTTTAGCCCGGACATAATTCCAGCATATAGCCTACGGACCTTAAGTCCGGACATAATTCCAGCACATAGCCTGCGGACCTTAAGTCCGGATATAATTCACCACTGAGTTTCATGCATACTTATTTGCAAGAGAATTCAATTCACATAACATCTCACAATCATAGTTCATTTATTCCATTCAAATAATAACGTAACATGGGCACCATTCATAAAATCTTTGGTTCAATAACATACATGAGAATATATGTCCATTTTACTTTCCAAACTTATCTTCTAATGTCTATTCGGCTTTAAGCCTTAAACATAAGTTATTTGACACACAACTATATTCGAATAGCATCAATAGATCTCAGTACAGTTATCATACATATATCAAGATATTATCAATTACGTACTAAATATGACTATTCAAAACTTACCTCGGATATATTTGAACGGTTGTGGAAAGGCTACTCTATTACTTTCTCTTTTCCCTTATCTGATTTTGATCCTCTTTGCTCTTGAGCTTAATTAAAACAAATAGATTTGTTTAATTACTTACTCAACTTTATTTTTTAATAGTCACATCTGACAATCATATATAACTTCAATATGTATTATATTTTATAAAATATGCCATGACTCGATTTCATGCTTATTTAATCTATATCTAATTTGCATACACAAGCAAAGATTCACATAACTTATCATGCTTCCTTATACATGAATTTAACCATATTCCTGAATGTCTCTATAAGCACAAGGTACATACATAAGGCATATATATATACCCATATATGACTATCACAATTTAATCATTTACTCATATTTATGCACAACCGCGTATACACATGCATATATATAATGCATGCTTTAATATCATATACTTTTATTTATTTTTCAAATTACACTATAGCTCCAAGACATATAGCTAACTTCGAATGTCAACTTATTAAACATTTACCACATTCCCAACTGCCATTTATCATCAATGCCGCACATACAAATACATACATACTCATATGCATAAAATCCGTTTATGTTTAATCTATAACCCATTCGGCCTTAACTACTCAAACTTAGCCTTCATATTTAATTCCATTTTATGACCGAATGTAACAAATTCATATAGGTTTCACCTATGCCAAACAATGACCGAACCATTTAATCATGCTTATGGCCGATTATCATATTAACACGAGACACACAAACATCAATATCCAAGTATGCTAATATATCACACCATCAACTAAATCATACATATAGAAACATAAAATTCATTTGACCTATTATACTTTCATGTGCACATTTTTAACCATATAGCCAACACCTTAATAAACAATTTAAATACATATCACCTACCAATTCACATCTCTAAAATCCTCGATACAATCATTTTTTTATCATAGTCGAATGCCACAAAACAAGGCATCCAAAATCTCAAATCACTTTATATAATCCATTCGGCCATTTCAAATTAGATACACAAAATTTTATTTTTATTTTTCAAAAACTATCAAACCTAAATCAATATAACATTAAACTCCATATTAATCCACCCTTAGTACATTCGGCCATAACATAGGCACATATACATTTAACTTGATTTCTTCATGAAAAATAAAGGCTATAACCGAATAGTCTTTAACCATTTAAAACTACAAAGCACAAATTATAACTTCAATTTACAAGCTTATATCATAAGAATTTCCCCATTATAATTTTCAAAGTATATTCAGCTATAACACAAGCACACTTAATTTTTACATTTACAAATTCAAACTTTTTTTTTTAAACTTAACATACTTTTATAATTTCAACCGAATGGAGTACTGCTATTAATTCAAAACAAAACATCAAAGCATCATTTCTAAATGAAAAATCCTCTCATGACGGATTACTCCCATAGCTACCAAAATGGAAATTTGCACATGGGTTATGGAGGAACTAAGAAACTATCCCAAAATACACAAGTAATTTCTTTCAAAACACTTCAAACATACTAATGACATCAAAACATCTACTAAGAATTTCAAGCTCCTTGGCCGACTTTCAATCCTCCAAAATAACAAAAATTCGAACCATGAAATAGGTAGAATTCAAACTAACCATCCAAATTATGCATAAATTTCCAAGAGTGGCATTGTACATACCTTATTCTAGCAATCTCCTTAGCCCAAATTTTAACAAGAATTTTCTTCTTCCTCTCTTCTAGCTACGGCAATGGAGGAACAAAGATGAACCAACTTTGGTTTTTCCTCCAACTAACCCATTATTTTATTACCCTTTATTCTTTTATTCATTTTTTAATTCATTTAGTTGAAAATAATGTTAATAGAAAATACATATAATATATATATTAAACAATAACATGGCCGGCCACTATCAAAAATGGATAATTTGACATGCAAGTCCATTTTTTTTATAACATGCATTAATAGACCTTTTTAAATTAACCTATCACATTTCAAAAGTGTCTTACATAAATCCTATTTACTAAATTTCACATACATTTGACAAAATCAAAGCACAAAACTTTCACACATGCATTTACACATATAATAAGTATAAAATATAACAGTTAATTATTTAATGACTCGATTTTGTGGTCCCGAAACCACTTTCTGACTAGGGTCAAATTAGGGTTGTCACAATATAGAGCTGGATTCAGGCTTAGATATTAAAATATTTCACGAGCAGAATCGCAGCATAGCTCAATTTGACTCATAAGCGTTACCATGAAAAGAAATTTATGCAATTGAAGCAGTTTAATCTTACACAGAAAGGCTAAGTTGAGTGCTTTTGAGTTTAAATTTGACAGTAGTTTTCTAATTTCTGAGTTTTATTATTATTATTTTTTTAAAAACTTGTTTATTACATGAAGTATTGGGTTTACCATACTAACATCAACTAAAGCCTTAAGCTTCAGCTGGCATGAGATAATCCATCAAATTATTACTGTCCCATGGTAACAAATAATGTGCGAATACATTAGGTTATGTGAACTACAAATTATGGGGAATATCAGTTTCAAATAAAGCTTAATGGATAGATTATTGAACCTAGTAGATTTAGAAGAAAACTCAATGGTCCTAACTCCTAACTTTCAAATTTGAATCTTTATTTACTATCCATAATATTGGATATAATATTTGAATGGGTAAACTATATTGTAGGTCACCCTAAAATAGTGTTATTTTTATTTTGGTCATTCTATTTTTTTGTCAATTTAGTCACTCTAATTAAGAAAATTGCTCGAATTGGCTATTGCCTTTAAAAATTTTGTTAATCCACTGACAGATTGCTAACATGGTAATTTTTTTTACTTTTGACTAAAGCTAAGGACTTCTCTATAATTAGTCCAAAATATTTTTTTGGTTTATTCACAACATGAAAACTTCAATACTAGTGTCATTAACATTTGAATCCTTTTTAAGAAGAGGGAATCCAACTACGTCGATAATGAACCATGACCATAACCCCACCCTTTCCGATGAGCCTAGCTACCAGCATAACACCACCAACCGCCCTTTCTAATAAGAATAAATTTAGAACTCAAGATCTGAGTTTCATTTTTCCCTTAGTTTCTTGGCAAACAAACATAGAATAAAATGGAAAAAGAAATCTCAATACTCAAACCAGTTCAGGAATAAATTTAACGATAGTAAATAATTCCAGCATTACTATTTTAGGGTCACTTTGTATAGTTTATCCTATTGGAATATAGAATATCAAAATCTCCATTGCTAAGTCAAAGGTCAGGGTTCAAAGCTCCCCATATTTAAAATGATAAATATATAAACAATGTCGAAACTATCTGAACGCGACCCATGAATGAAAGTCATTCTGGTCAAAGTTAAACTACTTTTAACGGATCAATTAAACTGCTGCCCAAATTTAGAAATAAAACCCATTCTGGTCATGTTTTCAACATTTTTAATTTCAAAAACTAGTTCATATTACAGACTTCCATTGCTTTCATAAAGAATAGTCAACAATGTAATTGTAATCTAGTCTTTCTTCTTCTTGGATTCATTCTTCATTAAGAACATCATCGCTCATATATGACCCCAAATTTCCACCCCACGCGTTATCAATAAAAAGGGAAATGTATACTCAAATTGCTGAGAATCAATTGTTGTGACCAAACTTTCACCACTAGATGTTTTCATAGGTATTAATATGGAGATTCGTTTCGAAGAAAAAAAAGGTACGAAATGTATAGAGACATCTGTCGAAACCATTTTTTCAATTTAAAAACGATGGATCAACTTTTGGAAAGCGAAAATGGGGTCGCCACCAATCTTTTTTTTTTTTTTGTTTAGGTGTGATCGGATCACCTAGAAATTTGGTAGTTTTAATAAAATATTTTGATTTATTAAAATAATGATTTTGGTCTACGAAATTTTGAGAAAATGAGTTCAGGAGTCGATTACGTATGAGGAAGAATTAGCACCCTCATCACGCATGAAATTGGTACCAAAACGATTAAATAACTGTCCTTGTATCTAAGATTTAAAATATTTTTTGAAATGAGGCTTCTTTTGATATATTTGAATAACTCGAGTTGGTCGTCAAAATCTTCTTGTTTTAAAGGAATATAGCATCACATCCAGTACAGTAGGACACAATCCTTTATACCCTAAAAAACATAACAGATTTCGACTTCCAAAAGTTTATAATTTGTAAATTACGGAAGGATGCTCAACTATTTAGTCCAACGAAAAATCGAAACCCAGCACACTAGGGCACGATTCCTCGAATTTCCAAATATTTGAACATTGCCTTGTTTTAGAAAACACGAGTGAAATTGAAAAGGGATATTCGATTATTTGGAACAAATGGGAGATCGCAACCCAACACGATAGGGTACTATTCCCGAATTGCTAAACATCGAATATTTCCTTTGTTTTAAAAAGTTTTTAGAAAACATGAATGAAATTCTAAAGAGATATTCGATTATTTAGAGCAAACGAGAGATTGCAACCCAGCACGGTAGGGCATGATTCCTCGAATTGCTAAACATCAAACATCACCTTCGTTTTAAGAAATTTCAACAAATAAAATTTCAACAAATAATTATGAAAGCGGCTTGTAATATACTAATTCGATTTGAAATAAAATGGGATAATTAGTTTTAAAGGGTTATAAGTTATAAACAATATTTGAAAACCGGAAAGGAAATAAAAACACGGGATAATATGAATGTATAAGATGCTATGATGGATGAAAGGAGATAACATAATTTGTTTAATAAACTAACAAGATAGCAGCCAAATTTTAAAAATATTATCAATTTCCTAATCATGGATGAAGAATAATTAATATGATGGCAATACAAAATGAAAATAATATACCACAATAATATATATAACCTAATACCACATTCAAATGCAAAAAATACAAAAACAAAATAGAAATTAAAGAAGAATATGTATATGTGTATAAAATAAATTTTAAAGGATGAGCACATACTATAAATTATGTGAATTGTTAAACTAGAAACATTTTACAAAATTAAAATAGGAGTATGTATGTGATCATTAAAATATATTTTATAAAATGAATATTTAAATCGAATAATATACGAAGTATTACAGAATATTTTTTTAAAATTGATAATTTATATATAAAGGACAATACTAAAAAAAATACAAAGATAATACAAGCGTATAATAATTTTTAAGAACATATTAAATTTGCAAATCATAGAGATATATATTTATATAAATTTAAAATAAAAGGAATATACAGGTAAAATTAAGTTAGTTTTATCACAAGTTATATAAGGCTTAGAAACATACTTGTATATACAAAGAAAACTATAAGTATAAAATATATGACTCTATAAATTTAATATATATATATATATATGTTCTAATATTTTCTTGGTAATAACTTAAAATGACATACAATACGTATAATTTATTTTAGTCAACAAATGTATATATTTAAATTACATAGAACGAAAATAATTATATAGGAGATAAGCATAAAAGAATTAGCAAGCACGCGAACTAATAATAGATTAAGATAACAAAAAAAACAAAATAAAATAACATAAATAAATGACCTATATAAGGATAATTAATTAAAATAATAATACAAATAATGAAAAATATTAAAATATAATATTAGAATATTAGAATGATAATAGTAATATTTACAAATAAAAAATAATAAAATAACGTACTAATAATGTAATAGTAATAGTAGCGATAATAATAGTTAATATAACGTTAAAATAATACTAGATATAATATGATAATTATAATGCAACACAAAATTATATTAATAATATTAAAAGGGTAGCAAACAATAAGTATAATGATATGAGAAAACAATAATGATAATACCCACAATAAGAAACCTAATAATAAAAAAAAAAGGGTGATAAAATAATCATATTGACATTAAAATTAATCGATTGAACAATAAAGGCATGAAAAGGAACAAAAAAGGACTAAAAATCGCAACAAAAACAAAGTTTTGGGGCCAAGTCAAAAGGTAAAAGTAAGAGGAAGGACCTAATTAAAACGCAATTAAAACGAATGGGCCAATTTATAAATAAAATAATCAGGAGAGGATCAACATGTGATGCGCATCAACACATAAGGACTAGAACTGGAAATAAACCAAATTCTAAAACGCAGAGCAGAGACATGGACCAAAGCGCGAACACGCGCAAATTACAGGGCGAATTTTAGAAGAAAAATAAATGAACAACCGAGACGCGATTGATCGTGAGTGCAAAAGGGAGGGACCTAGGCGCAATTAGCCCTCAAAGGCCAAAAAACGCGGATCCCCTGGGTATCGGATCGGGTCGCACGGGCATGGCTCATACGGCACCGTTTTGGAGCCACTGGTACAGGCCCTAAATGGTGCCGTTTTATTTCAGGTTAAAAAGCCTAAGGCCCTTTCATTTGGCCACTTTAAACATATCAAAACAACCCTCCCCTTTTCCATTGATCACCGAAACGAGAGGACGCAACCTCGTCTCTCGATTGTCTCTCCTCGGTAGACTCGGTGGTTCTTCGCCCATCGATCTGCCTTGTCTCCATATTTCCGGTAGGTCGCGCTATAAGAGAGCACGATCTGCCTTGTTCGAAGACAAACCCGAAGGTTTCACTGCTCTCAGGCCATGGAATCCTCACTTCAACTTCGACTGCTACGAAGCGAGCAAGGGCCCGAAAATTACCCAGATGAGTCATTCTCTTTCTGTTATTATTATGTTTTATGTACATAAAAAAGGGCATGAAATCGAAAGAAACGCTTGGTCTGAGAATCACCTTTTAATCTGATTTCTTATCACTGTTTTGTATTTTTCCTCGTGTAATACAACCCTTCTCTTTTTGCATTCAAAAAAAGAAAAAAAAATGTTTTTACAATCTGATCTGTTTGGCTTTTATAAAGCCATTACATCTATTTTTTTTATCATTTTCCCTATTGTTTGCGTGTCCTTCTTGTAGGAGCAGTTAGAGGTGGAGCAGGTGGCCACTAGTGGCGGTGACAGAGTTTGGAGGCTAGGTTCGGCGCCGAATAGATAGTAGGGGTTAGATCTTTTCTTTTCTGATTTAGGCTAGGGTTTGCTTGTAATTGGGATTGGGTTTAGGGGTTAAACGGGATTGGGCTTTGGGAGTTATTTTGGGTTAGTGGGCCAGGTATTAATGGGCTAGCCCGGGTCAAAATGGGCTTGTACAACATCGCCTAGAAACCGTTGTTCTGTTTCCTTAGAAATTTGATCTGCTTTCCATTTCTTGATGATCCTATACTTGGACTGTTTCTAGTTTCTTTCTGCATACTGAGCCACCTTATCATACTTCCTCATGTCGTCGTTACCTTCAACTTCCTCGTCTATTCCTAGACAAAAAAAAAAAAAAGAAGATGTATTCTTGAGTTTTAGAGGTGAAGATACTCGTCATAACTTCACAGATCATCTCTATGATGCTCTGAGAAGGAGCAGAATCGTTACTTTCAGGGATGATCTAAAGTTGGAGGCCGGCGAAGAGAATGTACCTGAGCTCTTCAAAGCAATTCAACAATCATGGTGCTCAGTAATCGTTTCCTAGGAAAACTATGTCTTTTCAGGTTGGTGCTTGGAGGAACTTGCTGAGATTGTTAAACAGAAAAAGGAGAATGGTCATAAAGTATTTCCAATTTTCTATGGTGTGGATCCATCTGAATTTTTTTTTTTTTGGTGAATTGGATCCATCTGATTTAAGCAAACGAAAAGAGAAAGTTGAAGCAGCTTTTGCCAAACATGAAAAGAGATACAAGGAAGATGAAGCAAAGATCCAAAAGTGGAGAAATGCTTTAACTGAAGTGGCTAATATCAAGGGATGGCACTCAAATAGTAGGTATTTTTTATTCATTTTTAGTTTTAGATTTAATGATAACTGCCGAAACCATTTTTTTGAAAAACCGGGGTCGACTTTGGTTTTGAAAATGAAAACGAATATTGGAGTCGTCACCAATCCTTTTTGATGAGGTGTGATTAGGTCACCTCATAAAAGTGGTTGTTTTTAATAAATGGTTTGATTTATTTAAACAATGATTTTGGTCCACGAAATTCAAAAGATGGGTTAGAGAGTCGGTTACGCACAAGGAAGGATTAGCACCCTCATAACGCCCAAAAATTGGTACCTAGTTGATTAATTAGTGTCTTAGTGTCGTAAATTGAAAACTTGAAAGACTTTAAAATACGATCCCTCTTTTTGTAAAAAAAAACATTCGAATGTTAAAAACCTTCTCATCTCCAAGTAATAAAATGTCACATCCAGTAAGTTAGGACATGACATCTCGAACTTATGAGAGTGAGCTTGCCTTTTATTTAAAATCCGTGTATTTTAACCCTTTTTTTAAAAGGATATTATATTATTTAGGGTAAATGGGAAAGATCAAAACCCAGTGAGTTAGGACACGATCTCTCAAACTTTCAAATACCGAATATTGCCTTTATTTACAAAAAATCTTATCTCGAGGTAACAAGATGTCATATCCGGTAAGTTAGGGCACAACACATCGTATTTATGAAAATAAGCATTTTATTCAAAACTCGTATTGCGATTTAAAAGAATATTTTGTTATTTAGGTTAAATGAGAAAAATCGAAACCCAGTAAGTTAGGACACGATTTTCTCGAATTTCCAAATATGGAATATTGCTTTTACGAAAGAATTATTTTTGTCGGGTAAAAATATGACGTGATTTATAGTGACATATAAAAGAAAGTTATGGTACTAATACGTATAATAACGTAATAATAGGTGCGACAGTGTCAATAACAATAATATGAGCAATTGTAAAAAGATGAAATAAAAGGAAGGCTAGTAATAAAAATATAAAAAAAAAAGCATAAGGAAAATGAAATAATCAAACATATAAGTAAATAAAAAATATAAAACATGGCAAAATAATAATAATAATAATAATAATAATAGTAATAATAATAATGATAATAGTAATAGAAAAAAATAATAATTATATAGTAATAATAATAAAAGTAAAAGTAATAGTAATAATAATGGTAATAATAAATAGTAATAATAACAATAATACAAATAATAAATAATCTAAAGTTTGAAATTATTTACAAAGATATAAATAAAATAAATGATGAAATGATAATAATAAGAGTAATGATATATAAACAAAATAAGTGTGCTAAATATATATATATATATATATATATATCAAATTAGTTGGTATAAAAATAATAACGTATAAGTAAATACAAAAAAAGAGAAAATATAATAGTAATAATAATAACAATAATAACAATAATAATGTATTAAATGGTAAAAGAATAATAGTAACAATAAATTTAAAAAATGGTAATAGTAATAAAATAAGATTATAATAATAATATTAATAAAAATAAGAATAAAAAGGATATTAATAATAGTAATAATAATAGTAATAGTAAAAGGAATACTAATAGCAATAATAAGAGCATTAATAATAGTAATAATACAAATAATAATATATATTTATGAAAAATAATAATAGTAAAAAAATAATAACGATAATAGAAGTAGTAATAATAATGGTATTAGAATAAAATAAATATAAATACAAGTATAATAATAATAGTAATAATATAAAAAAATGACAAAAGTAATGAAAAGGACGAAATTGAATCTAAAAACAAAGTTTTGGGGCAAATCTGAAATAAATAAAAAGAAAAAAAGGACCGATTTGAACACGTGAATGACAAGGACGGACCCAAAGAGAAATAATCCCTGCCCTCCTAAATGACGCCGTTCAAATAAGGCCCAAATTGAATTCTAAACAAATTACGGGGTCAAAATTAAAAAGAATAAAAACTTAATTGCAAAGTCATAAAGAAGCGAAAGGGCTAAACGCGTAAATAACCCATTAATAAAAAATACGCGGATCCTACCTTTGGAGCGGGTCGGATCGGGTCGGCCTCCCCAAAACGACGTCTTTTTGACATATGGGGAAGCCAATGAAAATGGCGTCGTTTCTCAGGTATTATAAAAGAAAGTTTTTTAATAAAAATTTCATTTTTTCTTGTTTCAGAAAAAAAAAAGAGGGCTCCCTCTCTCATTTCTCTCTGGCTGAAGCCAAAGAAGGGTATTTTTTTATTTTTTTTCTAGTTTTATATTTAACTGGTTTTTAAAGAAAAAATAGAGAAAATATCAATGTATGCCTATGAATAGATTCGAAATAAAAAGAAAAATAAAAAAGAAACAGTAACCTTTTGCCCTTGTATAACTTGGTTTCTTCTCCAAATCTGTTTTGGAGATTTTTTGATATCTGAATCTCTTTTTTGATTGTATTCAATGTCCAAAAAAAAAAAAAAACCCCTTTTACATTGGTTTTCTTTCGGTTTTATAGCCTATTTACAAGTCCCTATTTTTCTATTATTTTCGCTATTGTTACCTACTGCCTTGCTCTACTCTGTTTCCTTTTCTTCTGTTTGTAGGTCTTTGGAAGCGATGGGACGGGGCCAGAGGGTGGTTGAAAGTTGTCAGACGTCACGTGGGTGAGCGGCGCGGCGCAAAGGGGGAACCCTAGGGTTCCTCCGAAAGTGTTAAATTTCTGGGCTAGGCTGGTGTTTTAGCTTGGGCCTGTGGATTGTTGTTTTGGGCTTTGGGCTTTGGGTTTAGGTATTTGGTCTTATTTATTTAGTTGTTGGGTTTTGAGGATGTAAAATGGGCCCAGGCAGTTTGGGCCTTCTACAGCTGCCCCTCTTTGCTCGTTGTCGTGTAACTAGAATAGAGCAAATACATAAAGAAGGGCCAATTTTGCCCAGTCTTGCTGAGTCTCGACTTCTCTGGGCTTCTCTTCTTTAGGTAGCCTCGTTCAGCCCACTGCGTCTTATTGTTTCGATCCACTCTACTGTAACTTCAAAGAAATAAGATCTGTTGTTTTCAGCCTGCTCCATTACAACTTCAGGGAGATAAGGTTTGTTTTGATCTGCTCTATTGCAACTTCAGAGAGATAAGATCTGTGATTTATAGCTTTAATCTGTTATACTGTAACTTCAAGGAAATAAGATTTGCTATCTTCAGTCTGCTCCACTACAACTTCAGGGAGATAAGACTTTAATTTTAACCCGGTCCACTACAACTTCAGGGAGATAAGGTTTGCTATGATCTTCTCTACAGCAACTTCAGAGAGATAAGATCTGTTTATTTGTAGCTTCAATCTGTTCCACTGCAACTTCAGGGAAATAAGATTCGCTATCTTTAGTCTGTTCCACTGCAACTTTAGGGAGATAAGACTTATAACTTCTATCTCCTCTGCTAAAACTTCAAGGAGATCTGTTGTGGCTTCGAGTCACTCCAACGCCATTTCAGGGAGAAGAGACTTGTAGCCTTAATCTACTCCATTGAAACTTCAAGGAGATCTGCTATGGCTTCGAGCTGCTCCAATGCCATTTCAAGGAGAAGAGATCTGCTGAAACTTCAAGGAGATCTGCAGTGGCTTCGAGCCGCTTTAATGCCATTTTAGGGAGAAGAGATTTGTAGCCTCGATCTACTTCGCTAAAACTTCAAGGAGATTTACTGTGGCTTCGAGCCGCTCCAACGCCATTTTAAGGAGAAGAGATCTACTAAAACTTCAAGAAGACCTGCTGTGGCTTTAAGTCGCTCCAACGCCATTTTAAGAAGAAGAGATATGTAGCTTCGATCTACTCCGCTAAAACTTCAAGGAGATATGAATTGATGATTTCAACCTGCTTCACTACTGCTTAGTAAGACAAGATCTGTAATTTTCAGCTTGTTAAGGCTCACCGTCTTTGATCTGCTCCACTACAGCTTAGGGAGATAAGATCTGTTATTTGGCCTGTTACCCTACTGTTTAGGGTTTAAGGCTCACCGTCTTTAATCTACTCTACTATTGCTTAGGGAGAAAAGATCTGTAATTCAGCCTATTACCCTACTGCTTAGGGGGTTAAGGCTTATCGTCTTCAATCTGCTCTACTACTGCTTAGGGAGACAAGATCTGTAATTCAGCCTGTTACCCTACTGCTTAGGGGGTTCAGGCTCACTGTCTTCGATCTACTCCACTACTGCTTAAGGTGACAAGATCTGTAATTTTCAGCCTATTTCCCTACTGCTTAGGGGGTTAAGGCTCACCGTTTTCGATTTGCTCCGCTACTACTTAGGGAGATAAGATCTGTAATTCAACCTCTTGCCCTACTACTTAGGGGGTTAAGGCTCACTGTCTTCGATCTGCTCTACTACTGCTTAGGGAGATAAGATCTGTAATTTAGCCTGTTACCCTACTGCTTAGGGGGTCAAGGCTCACCATCTTCGATCTACTCCACTACTGCTTAGGGAGATAGGATAGTGGCTTAAATTTTCTCCACTACTGCTTAGGTAGACAAGATTCGTCATCTTCAATCTATTCCACTGCAACTTCGGGGAGACAAGATCTTCAATCTTCAGTCTGCTTCCTTACTATCTCAGAAAGATAAGACTGAAATCTTCAACCTACTCTCTTGCTACCTCAGAGAGATAAGGCTGTGAATTCGTTGATGTTGCTACACCGTCCTCTAGAGACATAATCTGTAGAATCAGTTTCATGTATCTATGCTTATGCCAAATAATTAGGATACTATGATCGAAATGAATCAAATGCTCCTAACTAGATGTGATGCATATGTCAACTAATTAGGATGTTATGATAGAAATGAGTCAAATGCTCCTAACTAGATGTGTTATGAATGATATATAAATGCAGAAATGAGAATGATCCTTTTTTTTAAATACTTAAGGTATCATCGCTCATTGTTCATCAGGACATTATCACTGACGTATTACACTGTCATCTCAGCTAGTATTCTTGACAGAAAAATCAAAGAAACAATCATATTTTGCTCAGTAAGGTTGCCCCGCTATAATTTCAGAGTCCTTTCCAGTGTACCTTCTGGGACATAAAGTTTGTACCTCCCACTGCAACTTCAGGGGAATAATATCTGGTTCCTTTCATCCATCCTGCTGCAACTCAGAGGTATAGGATTTGTATCATCTTCAATCAATTTAATCTGTTACACCATTATTTGGGTTTAATGACCAGAAGTATATGTCTAATATTTGCATGAATGCCGAGTATTATTTTTCTTTTCCCAAGAATGATCCCCTTTTACATTTGGGTTGACATTGTTTGTTACTTGTCGAGGTTGTATCACCGACGAAATATCTTGCCTTTTCATTCAACTGATACCTTTGACAGAAAATCCGAAGAGATAGTTACAACTTAGACTCCTCTTTTTCAAACATTTCCAACCCTTAGGTTTGGTGAGTTCTAAACAACAGTCATGTTTTAGGTTCTTGTACTATTTAGAAGCCTCTAGAGTAATATGCATAACTTCTTTTGTGAAAGTTTTATTAGTCTATTAATCATTGTAGCAATGGACAAGAAGGAAATTGATTTGGAGCATAGCTCGAAATGAATAAATTAATCAATGATTGCAAATGCAATTAGAAGGTAATTAACTCAAAATGAATAAGTTAATCAAAGATAGCAAATTCAAAAATGGGTAAAATGGAAGTTAGGTACCCCAGATATCGCAGCTTGAGCTTCTCTGTACCAACTTCTTGAGGACCCTTCTGAACTCAATATGTGTTTAGGGGATCTGGAGTATTTGTCAATACCTCAAGATGTAGCATACTTCTTCATTGTTAATTCAGGCATAGCAAGACTGCTGTATGCCCCACTTTGATCCAAATTTGAGCCGCCCTTTTCAGATTTTCAACTCAAATCCCTTTTGGTCTCAAGGCGCCCTTTGCGGGTTTTCGCCTTGGCCTCTCATTTTCTTTTCTTTTCTTTTTTTTCTTCTTTTTTTAAGGTCTCAAAGCGTCCTTTGCGGGTTTTTTCCTTGGCCTCTCACTTTCTAGGTGAAACACTTCTTGACGAAATCTGAATCCACAAGATTGGGCAAGTTTTTACCATCCATTTCGGCTAGAATTGATGCTCTTCTAGAACTAGCCTTCTTCACTACATAAGGTCCTTCCCAATTTGGTATCCACTTTCCTCTGAAGTCCTTTTGTATAAAAAGTATATTTTTCAATGCCAGGTCCCCCTCATGGAATTCTCTATGATGAACCTTTCTGTCGTAAGCTCGCATCATTCATTTTTGGTACATTTGACCATGACGGGTAACTTTCAGCCTCTTTTCTTTAATTAAGTTCACTGGATCCATTCTGCTTCGAAACTTGGAGAGAAGGGGTCTTGATTTCAATGGGCAAACCACTTTCATTTCATAATGAGAAATGTGCTGCCCCGACGAAGGTCTTGGCTGACATTCGATAAACATAGAGGGTAAATGGTGACTTCTTATGCCAATCTTTACAAGCCTCGGTCATCTTCCCCAAGATCCTTAGTTTGTTTTTTTTTCTTTCTCTTTCTTTCTTTTTTTTTTTTTGAATTTGATGACTATTGATTAGTAACATTGGCATATGAAGCGACTTTTACCCTCTTGGCAAAGTAAGTGATACCTGCTAGAAGCTTTAGACGAGATCAGCCCCATAATATCCATACTTCACATATAGAAAATCTATGAAGAAATTAAGGAGGCATAAAAGTTTTGTCTTCCTCCATTTGACATTCACGGCTTGATTGATACAATCCTCTTTCATGGTGGATCAGCAGCACTCGAACTTTATGATTAGCCTGGCTAACGTAAAGCCATTAGCATGTATCCTTCTGACACTCGTATAGACCATTTTTAGCTTCCACAGGCCTTAGTAGCCCAGACATATCTTGAAACAATCATGTGGAAATATCTTTATATTCTTGACATCCCGCTTTGTCTCTGTGGTGGTATACACTCCAATCTCTACCTCTTTCTCTTCTCTTAAGTTCGTGATGTCCATTGCCCCTTTGTAAGGTAGGATTTATTTCTCATCTTGTTCTACCATCCTTGACAAATCAGGAGATAGGCTACAATCTCTATCATCTTTAAGGTCTTGAGATCCTTCTAGACACATATCTTGCTCAAAAAGAGACTCGGAGTCAGTGACAGCGTCGCTCACGTCATTGATATCTAGGGACGTGCTGAAGGAAGATTCCAAAGAATAAATGATTCTAAGGATGATTATTTGTATGGTATAATCATGAATGAAGAATAAATGAATTTTTGAAAAAAAAGTCCAAAAGATAAAGGAATCTAAGAACAAATATTTGTACAGTATGAAATGAAAAAAATAAAATAAAAGAATATTTGCTCAAGAAGATGCATTTTATTGAAATAAAGATTTTAGACACAAGCCTATTTCACAAAAGGATTCTTATTGCTTCTAGGCTTAAAGCAACAAGTGTGTTTTGAATATTACTCTAGATTGGCTCTAAAATACAGGGATCTCTTCCACAATTCCATTGTTCAAAACACTCCTAAGTATGCATAGGTTTGGAGACTTTTATTCCTCGATTCCCTCTTTGGATATGTCATTCAGATTCTCTGATATTCCTTCCAGGCTTTTGACTTGTTCGAGGCATTGCAACTCTTTTGCCCTTACTTTCAAATTGTATTTACTGCATTGTTGGAGCAATTTGGTTCTGAGGAATCGTTAAGCTTCACAACTCCCATTTCAATAAACCTTTCGACCAACTTTTTAAATGCAGTGTAGTTTCGATTGAATGTCCCGTTATTCCCTCGTGGTACTCGCTTTGAGTATTCTCATTATACCATTTTAGGAACAGAGGTTGCACGGGTTCCGAATAGAATGGAGACACCACATGTATATCAAAGAGATTCTGATACATCTCCTTATATAACATTGGTATGGGTGTAAATCGAAGCCTTTCTGTATTTGACCTCGAGTTAGAATTCTGCCTTGAAGAGCCTTGATAGCTAGTGGTTACAGCCCTCGGCTGGCCTACGTTAACCAATTTTGAAGACTTGCTTACGGTGTTCACTTTATTTTCCTTATTTCTCGGGGTTGACTTTTTAGCGCTTTCTCCCGCATCTATCTTCCCACTTCTTGCCGTATTTTCAATCATCTCACCAGATATTACTATATCTAAAAAGCTCAGAGTAGTGCTTCTCAACATATGGTTAATGAACGGGGCTTTTAGAGTATTGATGAAAATCATCGTGGTTTCTTTTTCCAGAAGAGGCGGCTGGACTTGTGTTGCCACCTCTCTCCATCTTTGGGCATACTGTCTGAAGCTGTCATTGGGTTTCTTTTCCATGTTTTGTAGTGTAATTCTATTAGGTGCTATGTCTGTCATGTGGCCATATTGTTTCATGAAAGCTTGAGCCAAGTCTTTCCATGAACCAATTTGGGCATGGCTCAGTTGGTTATACTATTTGGCAGCTGACCCGATCAGACTGTCTTGGAAGCAGTGAATCAATAGTTGGTCATTATTGACATAGCCCGCCATTTTTCTGCAGAACATGGTAATGTGAGCTTCAGGACAGCTAGTCTCGTTATACTTCTTAAATTCTGGAGTTTTGAACTTGGGGGGAAGCACCAAGTTCGGAACCAAGCTTAATTCCTTAGCATCGATTCCACTACAATAGTCGGTGTTTTCCATTTCTTAAAATTTTTCTTCTAACCATCTACACCGTTCTTCGAGTTCTTTCAGGAGCTTTACCCTTGTCTTTTCTGTTTCTATCACATCATCAAGATCGGGGATAATGGGGTTAGTTGGGTTATCCTCCGGATTAGAGCCTGAGCTGGCTTGGTAGTTCATCGACACCGAAACACCAGCCTAAAACTGTTGGGGCCAAATTGTGATAGATGTCCTTCGTGGGTACAGATCGGGTTGTGTCGGAACATTCGTTGGGGTAAAACCCGGAGGGTAGAGAGGATTTTCATTATCATCTCCCGTACTGGTCATGGGGCTTTTTCCTTTTTCTAATCCGCCAGCCAGTAGTTGTGTTAATTGATCCATCATACTTCTTTGGGACTCTAGCATCTGGTCCCTCATATCTTGTTGGATTTTGGCCAGCTGTTCTTGCATATGTGTTTGTAGTTGATCTTGCATTTCTTTTTGCATTTGTTCCAACCTCTTCAACCTTTGGTCCATTGCTTTGGTTTTCCCTCTTGTACCGTAAAGATGCTTAGTCATTTGACTTTTGTCGATTCCCAGGTTAACTGAAATTATTTTACCTAATCAGGGTCCTTTTTTTGTGAAAATGTGATGAAATGAAATGCAAATGCATGGAATGAATGCAAAAAGAAAGAGAGGCGTTGATTCTGAATTGAATTCCATTAGAATAACTTTTCTAGAAAACAAATTTCTTTACATAAAACGGATTACATATGCATCCTCGCATATTCCAAGCAAAGGCACCGATCTTTTTCTTCATATCTGGATGTTATGGTCAGATCTTGTGAATTTTCCAAAAAATGTCTCTATTATCTCCTTTCATCTCGATCCGGACTGCGGCCCATTGCTCACTTATCCCCGCGATTCTCATTAACTTCTTTAAGACATGACTGCTCTCGAATAATCTTTGTTAGCTTGAATCCTCAGGCAATAAAGCAAAGTCACGTATTCCTTCATGGACTATCAGCTTTCTCTTATTATTTACTCGGGCCCTATTCGAACAACCGTATTATAATCCATTTTATCAAGAAATCCATTTTCCATGACAAGCTATTCTATTTAGCAATCAAATATGAATCAACACTTCCTTTTTATGATGAAAATACAATGCAATCAAAACAAGAGAAAACATGTTAGCATAGAAGAAATAAACAAAATAGAGTACCTATCCGGACGACCACTAGGGGTTTAGAGTAGCTCTACCTAAAGTAAAGGTACCTAAACTAGCAGATTTCTTGATCCTCACCCATTATAGACTCATATAGACTGAGTTCAGTTCAAGGGAATACATTTCCCTATGGCTGAACGGAGATGAAAATCTCACGAAGACATAGGTACAAATGTATCCCAAAAGCGATCCACTATCCTGCACGGAGGTGAAAACCTCATGAAGGAATAGTTTCTCACTCCCACTTAAAAGGGTAAGATCAACCGATCATGCAATGCAATATGCAAAAAGATACCAAAATTTAAACCAATGCGGCAATTATAAACCATAATGATGAAGATCGCAGCACAAAACAGATGAAATGCAATGAAAGGATCGTATATCAAAATCAAATTTTTGATTTTCGACAAAAAGCCAAAAGTTAATCAACTTGTGGCTTAACTCTCTTACGTGACAGTCCCCAGTGGAGTCGCCAAGCTGTCGAAACCATTTTTTTGAAAAACGGGGGTCGACTTTGGTTTTGAAAATGAAAATGAATTTGGGAGTCACCACTAATCCTTTTTGATAAGGTGTGATTGGGTCACCTCGTAAAAATGGTTGTTTTTAATAAATAGTTTGATTTATTTAAACAATGATTTTGGTCCACGAAATTCAGAAAGATGGGTTCGGGAGTCAGTTACGCACGAGGAAGGATTAGCACCCTCGTAACACCCAAAAATTGGTACCTAGTTGATTAATTAGTGTCTTAGTGTCGAAAATTGAAAACTTGAAAGACTTTAAAATACAATCCCTCTTTTCGTAAAAAAAAATCGAATGTTAAAGACCTTCTCATCTCGAAGTAATAAAATGTCACATCCAGTAAGTTAGAACATGGCATCTCGAGCTTATGAGAGTGAGCTTGCCTTTTATTTAAAATCCATGTATTTTAACCCTTTTTTTAAAAGGATATTCGATTATTTAGGGTAAACGAGAAAGATCAAAACCTAGAGAGTTAGGGCACGATCTCTCGAACTTCCAAATACCGAATATTGCTTTATTTACAAAAAATCTTATCGAGGTAACAAGATGTCATATTCGGTAAGTTAGGGCACAACACCTTGTATTTCTGAGAATAAGCATTTTATTCAAAACTCGTATTGCGATTTAAAATAATATTCCGTTATTTAGGTTAAATGAGAAAAATCGAAACCCAATAAGTTAGGGCACGATTTTCTCGAATTTTCAAATATGGAATATTGCTTTTATGAAAGAATTGTTTTTTCAGGTAAAAATATGACGTGATTTATAGTGACATATAAAAGCAAATTATGGTACTAATATGTATAATAACGTAATAATAGGTGCGACAGTGTCAATAACAATAATATGAGCAATTATAAAAAGTTGAAATAAAAGCAAGGCTAGTAATAAAAATATAAAACAAAAGCATAAGGAAAATGAAATAATCTAACACATAAGTAAATAAAAAATATAAAACATGGCAAAATAAAAATGACAATGATAATGAAAATAATATAAATAATAATAATAATAATAATAGTTACTAATGATAATAATAGTAATAATAAGAATATTAATATTAGTAATAATAATGATAATAGTAATAGAAAATAATAATAATAATAATAATAATAATAATAATAATAATAATAATAATAATAATAATAATAATAATAATAATAATATAGTAATAGTAATAATAATGGTAATAATAAATAGTAATAATAACAATAATACAAATAATAAATAATCTCAAGTTTGAAATTATTTACATAGATATAAATAAAATAAATGATGAAATGATAATAATAAGAGTAATGATATATAAACAAAAAGAGTGCTAATATATATATATATATATATATATATATATATATTAAATTAGTTGGTATAAAAATAATAACGTATAAGTAAATACAAAAAAAGATAATATAATAATAATAATAATAATAATAACAAAAATAGCAATAATAATGTATTAAATGGTAAAAGAATAATAGTAACAATAATTTTAAAAAAAATGGTAATAGTAATAAAATAAGATTATAATAATAATATTAATAAAAATAAGAATAAAAAGGATAGTAATAATAGTAATAATAATAGTAATAGTAAAAGGAATAATAATAGCAATAATAAGAGCATTAATAATAGTAATAATATAAATAATAATATATATGTATGAAAAATAATAATAGTAAAAAAAAATAATAATAGAAGTAGTAATAATAATGGTATTAGAATAAAATAAATATAAATACAAGTATAGTAATAATAGTAATAATATAAAAAAATGACAAAAGTAAGGAAAATGACGAAATTGAATCTAAAAACAAAGTTTTGGGGCAAATCTGAAATAAATAAAAAGAAAATAAGGACCAATTCGAACACGCAAATGACAAGGAGGGACCCAAAGAGAAATAATCCCCGCCCTCCTAAACGACGTCGTTCAAATAGGGCCCAAATTGAATTCCAAACAAATTACGAGGTCAAAATTAAAAAGGATAAAAACTTAATTGCAAAGTCATAAAGAAGCAGAAGGGCTAAAAAACGCGCAAATAACCCATTAATAAAAAACACGTGGATCCTGCCCTTGGAGCGGGTCAGATCGGGTCGGCCTCCCCAAAACGACGTCATTTTGATGTCTTGGGAAGCCAATGAAAATGGCATCGTTTCTCAAGTATTATAAAAGCAAATTTTTTAATAAAAAAAATCACTTTTTCTTGTTTCAGAAAAAAAAAAAAGAGGGCTCCCTCTTTTGCCTATGAATAGATTCGAAATAAAAAGGAAAATAAAAAAGAAACAGTAACCTTTTGCCCTTGTATAACTTGGTTTCTTCTCAGAATCTGTTTTGGAGATTTTTTGATATCTGAATCTCTTTTTTGATTGTATTCAATGTCCAAAAAAAAAAAGCCCCTTTTTACATTGGTTTTCTTTCAGTTTTATAGTCGATTTACAAGTCCCTATTTTACTATTGTTTTCGCTACTGTTGCCTACTGCCTTGCTCTGCTCTATTTCCTTTTCTTCTGTTTGTAGGTCTTTGGAAGCAATGGGATGGGGCCAGAAGGTGGTTGAAAGTTGTCAGACGTCATGTGGGTGAGTGGCGCAGCGCAAAGGGGGAACCCTAGGGTTCCTCCGAAAGTGTTAAATTTCTGGGCTAGGCTGGTGTTTTAGTTTGGGCCGTGGGTTGTTGTTTTGGGCTTTGGGTTTAGGTATTTGGTCTTATTTATTTAGTTGTTGGGTTTTGAGGATGTAAAATGGGCCCAAGCAGTTTGGGCCTTCTACAATAACAACTTTATATTTATATATATATATCGACAAAATTGGAAAATTTTTATTTTCTAATGTTGTAAGGCAAATAAGGCAATAACACCAGAACAACTATAACCTCAAGTCCTCCAAGTGTATCCTAAAATTGTTTCATTAAGTACTATGTGTTTCACATCTTATTTTCTTTCCTAGATCATTTAACTTCATAGACGTATCAATAAGTTTCTTAATTAAAAAATAAATATTTATATCTTTGTAGGCATGAATCAGAATTTATCAGAGAAATGTCAACAAAATATCAGCAAAGTTATGTCAAACATATCCAATTTGTTAGATAACAAATTAACTTTCCTTTTGATTTTAGAATGGGTATAGAATAGAATGCTATGACTATTTAACATAGTAATGTAACTGTACTAGAAATAACAACAACAACTATATTAACGAGATAACTACTTTAAATAAGTGAATCAACAACAGTAAACATTGGAGTACTCATAACATTCCTCGTGCTTGGTGACTTCTTTCCTTCCTTGTAACTTCATGACTACTGGTATAAGAACTTTAAGTTTACTTCTGAACTTGGTGAACAATCCTGCTAATAACGATTTAGCAAAGATGTCTACAATCTGATCTTGACTTGGAACATGGCCAACCTGAAGTGAACCATCTGCAACTCTTTCTCTAACCAAAAAGAGATCCAACTCTACATGCTTAAATTTGGAATGTAAAACAGGATTCCCTGCAATTGCAATAGCTACTGAACTGTCACACCATACCAAGGCTTTATTCCTAATTGGTACATGTAATTCAAATAACAAACATTGGATCCAAATTATTTCTGTTGTGACATGTGCAAGGCTTCTGTATTCATCTTCAGCTGTGGACCTCGAGACTACTTGTTGTTTCCTTGAACTCCAAGAAATTGGGTTCCCTCCAAAGAATACACAATACCCTGAAGTGGACCTTCGATCATCAACATCTGGACCCCAACTCGCATTTGAGTAGCCTTCAAGTAAGAGCTTCGAAACTCGAGTGAAACATAACCCGTGATCCAATGTGTCCTGCAAATAACTTAAGATCCTCTTGATAGCTTTAAAATGAGAATCCAATAACTTGTGCATGAACTAACATACTTTATTCACCGAGAAGGCAATATCTGGCCTTGTGATCACAACGCATTGAAGAGCACCTACTATACTCCTATATAGAAATTCGTCTTCAATAGGACTTCCAACTTGAGCAGACAAACTGTATGTAGTCAACATTGGTGTGGGAGATCCAGTCGACTTGTCCGTCGATGCTCTGCGAAGTAGATCAAGAATATATTTTTTCTGATTGAAGAAAAGACCATTTGAAGTGTAAGTAACTTTAATGCCCAGAAAATAGCTTAGCTGTCCTAAGTCTTTCAAAGAAAATTGATCATCGAGTTCCTTAACAAATTGATTTATCACATGATAATCATTCCCAGTGACAATAATGTCATCCACATACACTATAAGATAAAGTAGCCGATACCCCTCACGATGAATAAAGAGAGAATTATCAGCCTTTGACACCTCAAACTTAGTAGCTACAAGGAACTTCTTTAGCTTGTGGAACCAAGCTCGAGGTGCTTGCTTGGGACCGTATAATGCCTTTTTTAGTTTGTATAACAGCTGTTGTCCATTACTCTCTTTTGGTGGTTGCAACATGTAAATTTCTTCATGTAGATCACCGTTTAAGAAAGCATTGTTTATGTCCACCTGTCTGAGAGACCACCCCATCAAGACAACTAGTGCAAGAACCACCCTTATTATTGTTGGTTTAACCACAGGACTAAAGGTCTCTTGCAAATCAACATCTGCTTCTTGAAAGTAACCCTTAACCACTAACCTACCTTTGGATCTACGCACCGAGCTATTAGCATTCGTTTTTACTTTAAAAATTCACTTAAAATCTACTGCCTTACGTCCTTCAGGTAAAGGCATTAGCTCCCAAGTCTGATTAGTGATCAAGGCATCATATTCTTTCTTTGTAGCCTCTGCCTAAGCAATACTTTTAAATGCTTCTGTAATAGATACGAGCTACTTTTTAGTGAGAACTGAAGAGAATACACGGGGCTTATAGATTCCATTCTTTGACTGAGTTTGCATGGGATACAAATTCAAATTACTGTGTAAAGATGAAACAGACTTGTCACAACCTACAAGCAATGGTTCAAGTGGAGGAGGGTCATTATCACTGATACAAGCAACTGCTGGTGGATCTTCAATTTGAATTTGTCCCTCAGTAGGAGATTCAGACACAACCCTTGTTGCTGAAGAAAGACTTGTTATAGAAGAAACCTATGGCAAAACTGATGAAGGAGTAGAGTCACGAGTACAATGCCGAGGTGCAGGAGTCACAATTACAAGAATAAGAGACTACTGATGCAAATGCACTTTGGATCTTAATTGAGACTGTGAAGAAAAATTCCACTGAAAGGGAAACTTATACTCATCAAAGAGAACATGCCGAGAAAGAAATACATGACCTACTTCATCAAGGCACTTGTAGCCTTTTTGATTCGTAGCAAAACCAAGAAAAACACACTATTTAGATCAAATTGAAATTTATGTTGATTGAACAACCATAAATAAGGGAAGCAAGTACATCCAAATACTCAAAGGTGTGAGTGAATAGCTTTGACTTTGTAAAGTTTCTTATTAGGGGTACATTCTTGTAGAACAGTGGTAGGTAACCTGTTTATCAGATGTACTGCATGAGAAAATGCATGTGACCAAAATTCTAGAGGCATGGATGCTTGAGCCGAAAGAGTTAGTCACATGTCAATAACATGTCTATGTTTCCTCTCAGCTACTCCATTCTACTTAAAAGTATGCGGACATGTGACCCTGTGTTGAATTCCTAATCGAGAGAGTTCCTTCGAGAGAGAACGATACTCCCTGCCCTAGTTACTTTGAAGCATTTTGATGGAACAACCAAACTAAACTTGAACAAACTTCTAAAACTAAAGAAAATAGCTTAAGATTTTAGATTTATTCTTTAGGAAATACAGCCAAGTATATCTGTTATACATGTCAACAAAAGAAACATAGTAGAGAAAGCCATCTAATCGGTTGTGTGTTGGTCCACAAACATCAACACGACTAATTCAAAAGGTAAAGTGTATATTATTTTGGAAGAGTCAAAAGGCAACTTGTGAGCTTTTCGTAGTTGACAAGTTGAACACACGTGATGCAATTCATTATTACTGAAAACAATATTACAATCATGCAAAACTCGACCAAGTGTGTTATTACACAGATGACCGAGTTGTTTATGCCACAGCTCAACAAGAGGTCCTTGTTAAACATTGTATGCTAGCTATAGTGCTGACCCTCGTATCTTAGCAGCCATATTAGTAATTGACCTGGAAGCTACTCGAGAAATATCAAACCTATAGAGTTCATCATGCATGTGGCCCACTAGTAATGTTCTCATTGTTTGAATATCATCCACAAAATAAAGAAAATGATGAAACTCAAAATAAACGCCATTGTCTTTTACAAATTGTCCTATTGATAGTAGATTCCTACAAACAGCTGGAACATGAAGAACATTCTTGAGTTGCAAAATCCTAGCACCAACTAATAAAGCAGAAGACTCTACATTAGCTATAGACACAGATTCACCATTTCCCATAAACACCTTACTTGTACCTGTATAGGTCGATGTATTGGTGAGATTGGCCATGTCAAGAGTAATGCAATTAGTTGCTCCTGAGTCAGGGTACCAAGTCTGGTCGATGTTGATAGAACAAGAGTCTCGAAGATTGTTTTGGGAAGACTGAAAATGAGGTTGTAGAAAAAAAAATAGACAAGCCAAAACAATTAGATAGAGTAGAGCACTGAGGTGCTTGCCCATTGAAATGATGACAATTGACTGACATATAGGAGCCTTGATCGGTCATCAAATTGATAATAACATATTTGAACCACATACCAACTTTGCTACATAATTGGCACGGTGGCTGAAAACGAGACCAGCTACGACTAGCACCACGAGATTTACCTCAAGACCAACCTCTTCCATACCCTCTATGTCCATGCTTGAGCTCGTGAGAATAGCTCTTGGAATCCGCAGCTTGTTTTGATCGATCATCTCATTTTTGGTGAGAAACCAAATTAGCCTGTAGAGGAACTTCAGTGAGTAAGGCCACTTGCCTTACCTCGCAATCAAAAAGCATCTCTGTCAGTAAATCAAGGGACACCGAAGTTGCTGATGCTAACACATGAATAGACTCATATTCCATCAAAAGCTTTGCTAAAATAATGGTCACTTGTTCTTGATCAATCACCATACAACCAGTCATAAACCATAATATATACATATTTTTACCCCATGCTTGGCATATTTATGGATGATTTTTCCTTGGTTTCATTGAATTTGATGCTCCTAATCCTTTAATTTCATGTTTTATATCCAGATGAGCATAGGACAGCGAAAAGTACAAGAAAAAGGCCAAAAACAGACAAAATGGGCCTAAATTAGTGTTTCAAACGGCCTAGGCACTCCCACACGGGTAATCCATACGCCCGTGTGTGACACACGGGCAGACTACACGCCAGTGTGTCATGGCCGTGTCGACATTAAATCAAGTTAGAATTGCACACGGCCTGAGCACTTGCACACGGGCGTGGCACACGGCCGTGTCCCTGTCGAGACCTATTTTAATTCTACTCAGAAAAGGCTAATTTTGGGCATTCCAAAGTCTATTTAAACATACGAGAAGAGGATTAAAAGGGGGACGCATAGTAGAAAGCAGAGAATACTCAAGGACAGCCATTGAAATCAGCTCGAAAGTAGGATCTACTTCAAGACTGAAGATCTCTATTCAATTTCTACCGAAGTTTTTGGGTTTCTTTATGTTTTGTTGTTTTCCCTATTTTAAGATGTTTTCCCCCATCGTTATGAACTAAACTCACTAAATACCTATGGGAGATGAAACCTAAGACATATATTATTACTATTTGAATTATATGATAAATACTTGTTTTTATTCTTAATTATGTGTTCTTAATTCTTGCTTTAATATTTCAGGATATTAATTCGAGTCTGATGTGCTTATTTAGTGGAGAAAAACTCCCTGTTTAAGAGTAGATCAAGCATAATTAAGCGGAGTTGAATGCAATCCTAGACATAAGAAGACGTAAATCTGCCGGATTAGAGTCAAATCTAATAAAGGGATCTATAGATCGAGTTAATGCGACAATAGGGGTTTTAATTAGAAAGATATTTCAATTAATCAACCTAGAGTCAGTTGTTTTTAGTCTCGAGAGAGATATTAACATAAATCAGGTATTTCTACGGATTAAGTCAAGTGAATAAATTGTTTAATTCAAAAGTAATAAGTGAAGTCTAGGTGGATTTTTCCTTAGGTATTGTCTTCTCCATCGGTTTTCCAAAAGTATTTTCTTCACTCTCTGTCGCGTTCATTAGTTAATTAGTTAGTTAATCTTAGTTTAAAAACATCTCATTAATTCTTAGGCTAGATAGTAAAAAGATAGTAATTACTACTACTTTTAGACCTTGTGGATATGATATTTCCGGTCTCACCACAACTATACTACTACTCAATAGGTGCGCTTGCCTTAGTCGAATTTTTAGTTAGTTTAGCGACCATCAACCAGCTGCAATCAAGCTATCACTCATACTTTTTTACTTTGAACAGGTATTCTTTGATAGTAAAATTTACTTTCTTTAAAGAATATAAAGCATGACGCATACTTGAAATTTTAACATTTGACTTAGCACCAAACTTTCTGTCAATAGTTGACTAGATTTCAAAGCTAGTCTTGGCTGTTGTGAGAAACACCAAGACCTCATCGTGACTATAGATAACAACCAAGAAGTGAAAAACTTGTCCTATTTCTGGTGGACAAGAAAAGCTGGATTAGTAACCAGCTGCCCCTCATTGCCAGTTAAAAATTGTGTAGGAACATTAACAGTGCCTAACACATATCCTTCAAGATCATATCCTTCAAGAATCAATAAAATTTGATGTTTCTATAAAAGAAAATTTTTCTCATCAAGTTTTATCGTGTCATGTTTGGAAATGTACTGAACCTGCTGTAAAATCAGACCACCAGTATCTTAGGAACGATCTGCCTCCCAGTGTTTGATGAACGACGAGGAGTATCAACTGTTGGAACTTTCTTCGTAGCCATTAAACCACAAAACACGATACTTGTTATACCATGAAAACACTAACTCTTAATACCATGTTAGATAGCAAAGTAACAAGAAGAAGAAACTTTCCTTTTGACTTCAGAATGTGTATAGAATAGAACACTATGACTATTTAACATAGCAACGTAAATGTACCAGAAATAACAGCAACAACTATATTAACAAGATAACTACTTTAACTAACTGAATCAACAGCAGTAAACATTGGAGTACTCACAACACAATTGTCCAAGATGATTTAGTTTGAAAAAGTCCAAGCTTGGATGAATTGCATTTGAAAATAAAAAATGGGAAAGATGATGTCCGTGTCATAGAAATTTATGGTATGGGTAGTGTAACACCCCAAACCCAGCCTAGGAGTTTAGGTCAAATTCAGAATGCTACATTGATCACCGAAGTGATCGTGAGAAAATCTTATAAAAACCAGTCAACCTTAATTCAATTTCCAAAATCATTAATATCAAAATGTTCAAAACCAGAAAAATAAGCAAATAAGTCTTAAAATAGAGTTGTACCATAGTATTAAAAACCTTACATTGCAAACTGAATATCAACATGAAAACTGAAATCACAGCTTATAACTTATTTTCCTCGAGACTGCCTGAGTCCTCCGTACATCGGGTCCAGCGTTAGAATCTAGAAGGGTATTTGAAAGGGGAAACAGAAGAGGGGGTGAGCTACTCAAGCTCAGTGTGAGATCAAAGCCAACTTCTACAGAATCAAAAACAAAAATCCAAAAAGCAGTTCAGAAGCGAAACACACTTACAGAACTATACGGAACTAGTTGGTACATTTTAAACGGACATACCGACAGATAACAATATTTAGCACATATTAAAACACACTTAGTTATACAGTCACGATAACTATTCAGTCAGACAGTCGCAATCAGAGTACACAGTGCCACAAACACTTTTCAGTCAAACAATTTAACAGAAAGTCACATTCACAAAACAGTCAATAAAATGCATATCAGTGCAGTTGAGTTAAGAAAAATCTACCCATCCAGCCAATACACCTCTCCGTCCCCCATCACACCTCAATAGAGCTATTAAGCTTATTCAACCAATTACACCGCATAGGACCTCGAAAAGCCCATCCAACCCTACACTCCAAATGATGTCATCTCGGGTTGCCCGGCTATGACAAACATTAACATTGTCCTCGACCCTCAGGGAATTGGGACTGCCTACGACCCTCTGGGTATTAGGGGCTATCGATGGTGCATGATTGCCATGCGAAAAGATCTGCGATGTAAAGATCTGCGATGCAGACATGTAGTATAAATTGCTAGATCAGATATATTACGCAGCAAAGTTAGCATATAAGCTGTATAGTGCTATACGGTAAACCGCGGTACAGTCATGCAATATAACTGCCAGATCAAATAGTGGTATGTAACGTAGCTAACGTACATGCGGTACAGTGCAAGGCGGTAATCCTCTCTACCAATATCAATAATGTCCACGACCCTCTGGGTATTGGGACTGCCCATGACCTTTTGGGTATTATTAGGGCTTTCAGTAATAACCAGCAGAACAACTGCCAGTTCAGATCAGACTCCCTTCTCTTCACAATCCCACCCAAAAATAATATATGCATATGTATGTATGCAGACAGATGTGCACAACTAGAATACCAATTCCAGACATTTAATCAGAAGCAAACATTCACATTTAATCAGTCAGTTACAGAATCAGACATAAGCATACTCATAACTCAAGTTTGGTATCATTGTACCAATAGTCACAATTAACACATATATCAAGCCCAAATCTGAGTCCTAAGTACCCTCTGTAAGGCACAGACGAGGTTTGGAATACAAAGAGTCGCAATTACACTTAAATTTAACTTAAAATCACTATTTGGCGAGATAACACTACACACCCGTGTGCTCTAGCCGTGTGGAGCAAGCCAAGCCTTGTGGAGATCCAAACACTCGTGTGAAGGGTAACACACAGCCGCATGACAGAGGCATATGCCCGTGTGGTGCAGGGGCACGACCGTGTGAAGGTCTCACATGCCTATGTGGCCACCAGACACAGCCGTGTATTCTGAAACACACACCCGTGTGGAATCCCTAATCCCCAAATCAATTACACGATCATGTGACCAGGCCGTGTGCCCCCAAATCTCAAAATCCCTAATTCCCAAACTCACACGCCCATATGCCCAAGGGACACGACCGTGTGAAAATTGACATTTCCCCAAATCGGCCACACGGCTATGTGGTACCAAAATTAGTCGAAACCCTAATTCACAAATCCACACCGCCATGTGCCACGACACACGCCCGTGTGGCCGTCGAGAAGGTCACGAAACCTTAAACATCCCGAAAACATTGTTTTAGCCACCAAAATCGACCCCCAACCTTAGCACATCAAAACTATACCCGAAAATAGAGTATCGCACTCCCTTTCAGTCATTAAAACTCTGAAACCAAGGAGTTAAAGCACTTCCTTGAAAAGCCGAAACAATACTTGCAAACTAAAAGAAAAGTAGTTATGGTTTGAATCCCACACCTGTTTTGATGATGGAGAAGCGACAGAGGAGCAAAAATCCCCGATGCCAAAACCAAAACCGAACTTGAGTAATTTTATCAAAACGAAAAGAAAAGTCAAAAGAGCAGACAACGGGGAGAGGAAAATACGTCCAGGAGGAAAAGAAATAAATAAAATAATTAAAAACAAATAAAAATAAGAAAAAATGATAATAAAATTAACAATGCTTAATTAATTAAAATATTAGCCTAAGGCAAAACAAAATAAATTGCCTCATCAAAACACCCACACAAAGGTTCGAACCCAGACCCTCAATGTGTACTAACACTCATACAACCACCAAACCTACAACCCTATTCTATCATTTAAACGCACAATTTAACTTATGTGTACAACCTTCTCACTGTCACTACACTCAAAACCCAGAACTTTTAGGCCCAAAATTTGGGACGTTACAGGTGGCATTGGCAAAATGACCCTCGCAAGAGCTTTTTACAGTCAAATGTTACCTCATTTTGAAAGTAAAAGCTTTCTTGCTAATGTTCGAAAAGTTTCAGAGAAATGTGGACTTGTTTCTTTAGAGAAACAACTATTTTTTCAAATCTTGTTTGATGAAAGCTTTAATTTTTTCAATGTTCATGAAGGGAAAGCCATATATAGCCATAGGTTGTCTCACAAAAAAGTTCTTGTTGTTCTTGACAATGTTGATAACCTAATATACTAGAAATGCTTGGTTGGAAGGCGTGATTGGTTCGATTTAGGGAGCAGAATCATTATAACAACAAGAGATAAGCATTTGCTCCGAGTTGATGGTGTGTATAAGCCTACAACATTGGAAGGCAATGATGCACTTAATTTTTTCAATTTCAAAGCTTTCGGTTGCGAGATAGTGCCAAAAGAGGATTTCATTGAGCTTCTTTAAAATCTTGTAAGTTATGCTAGTGGTCTCCCATTAGCTCTTGAAGTTTTGGGTTCTTTTTTGTGCAATAGAGATGTAAGCCAATGGAGAAGTACAATAGAAAGACTTAAAACAGATTCTAACAAAGAAATTTTGGACAGACTTCAAATAAGCTTTGATGGATTGGAAGATAGGGTGAGGAATATATTTCTAGATATAGCATGCTTCTTTAATGGGGAGGAGAAAGATTTTGTAATGAAAGTACTGGATGGTTGTGAGTTTTTTCCAGATATTGGAATTGATGTTCTTAATAAAAAATCTCTACTAACCAATAATGAATACAACCAATTGCGGATACATGACTTGCTACAAGAAATGAGAAGAAAATTTGTTAGAGAAAAATCTACTGAAGAGCTTGGAAAACGTTGCAGACTATGGGAGGAAAAAGATGTCTACCATGTACTAACAATAAAAACTGTAACTTATCCCATAGAAAATATATATATTTTTTACTTTAGCTTAATTGATTCAAACAATCAGTATTAGAGGTAGCATTGATTAAATTTGCGATTCAACACAAATCTATGACATTTTTGACAAAAACATATATAACCTATTATATTTATAAAGTGTTTATTTTTAAAAAATAATAAAGTGTTTATTTTAAATATTGATAAAATAAAATGAGTACATGTGTCCTGTCTATTTCTAAAATGTGTCAGTAAATTTTTTTATTATAAATATTAAAAATCCTACATGATATATGTATATAAGAATGTTTGATTGAATGACTTTAGTTGAAAAAATGTTTGATAATCATAAATATTTTCACGAGATTTTGTTTTATGTTTTAGATTTTATTTTTTATTTTTAGGCTACAGAAATGAATGAAGATATGATCATTGACAATAAAAGGTAAGAAAATATACACACTTGTATCTATGTATAATGTTGATGTTGTTGTTATTTTTTTATTTTTATAAAAAAAAGTGAAAAAAATCTTAAATGCTTATTATTTCAAAAAAAGAAAAAGAAAAAAAAAAGAGTGGCATGTGCTAATGAAAATGATATACATGTATACATTCATCATTATTGAGGTGCAAGCTTAATCATATATGCTATAGTTAAGAGTATGTTTATTGTAGTTGTGAAAGTGCATTGTATGTATTTTGGTGTAATTGTAATGTCGCAGCATCCAGTTGTATCTATTTTCTTGCATTTTCATTTTAGCAAACAATTTTCTTGTGTGTATAACATGGTTTCTAGCTGTGTGAGTTTGTGAATATCAGCTTAAATTCTTTCAAGCTATGTTATTAAAATATGGATGCAGTGCTATATATGCATATATGTTTGGTATGATAATATTCATTATTTATATATATTCATTGTTTTTGAGATTTCTTAAAAGATCATATCTTCATATCGGTATCTGAATATGCGTATGATAAAAGTGTTAGATATGAACATTTCAAAAAAGAAACGATGAAGCAGCATAACTTTTTAGATACTAAATGTTTTGTATATGTATAATCATATTCCTATCCTACCTAGGGAAATGAGCGAGACTCTCACTTTGAGCACGGATACCTTCTTGAAGATGAAAAGATTAAGACTACTCAGAATCCTTTGTCGGTTAAATTGTTGTGATCGCACATATCTTTCTAATTAGCTACGGCTTTTAGATTAGATGGAATTTCCTTTAAGATTATTGTCTTCAAGTTTTCAACCAGAAAACCTTGTTATACTTCTCCTATCTTATCGCAACATTGAACAACTACGGAAGGAAAACATAGTAAGAATTAACTCATTTTGTCTTTGTTTTCTAACTTATTTCGAGAAGAATGAATAATTTTTTGTTATCATAGAAAAATAACAAAGCACCTTCACCACATTTTTTTTCTTCTTTTATCTCTAATTTATTATTGTTTTCAACAGGCCCTGTATAGGTTGAAAGTGCTCAACCTCAAAGGGTCAGAAAACTTGATCAAGGCATCGGACTACACAACTTCCTCAAATCTTGAATTTTCGTTTTGGAAGGTTGTACTAGATTGGTATATGTTCATCCATCTGTTGGAGTTCTTACGAGGCTTAAGCTTTTGAATTTAAGAGGCTGCAAAAGTCTGAGAAGTTTTCCAACCAAAATTGGAATGGAATCTCTTGAAATGTTAATTCTTTCAGGTTGCTCAATACTTCAAAGCTTTCCAGAGATTTATGGGAAAATGGAATGTCTGTTGGAGCTTTGTTTTGATGGGACCAACATTAAAGAGCTATATACCTTCTTCAATTGGAAATCTGAGAAGACTTAAACTTTTGAATTTAAAGACTGCAAAAGTTTTAGGAGTCTTCCAATCAAAATTGGAATGGAATCCCTTGAAATATTTACTCTATCAGGTTGCTCAAATCTTAAAAGCTTTCCAGAGATTGATGGTAAGATGGAATGTCTGCTAAGGCTTTATTTAGATGGGACAAGCATTGAACAACTTCCCTCTTCAATTGGAAATTTGAGCAGTCTTGTTTTGTTAAATTTGAAAGATTGCAGAAACCTTGTGTCTCCCAAGGAGCATAAGTGGATGTAAAAGTTTAAAAACTCTTAATATTTCTGGTTGTTATGAAGTTGAATATTTGCCAGAGAATTTGCAGCAACAGGAGTTTTTGGAAGAGCTTAAGTAAAACAGCCATACGAAAACCACCATCCTTCATTTCTCAATTAAAAAATCTTAAAGTTTGGTCATTCAATGGGCGCAAGGGATCTTCATCTAAGTTACTACAAAATTTGCCTTCCCTTTTCAAGGTTATTCAAAGAGGAAGTATGAATTCCATGACTTCGATTTTACCTTCATTGTTAGGTTTGAGTTCATTAAAAGAGCTAAATCTGACTACAATCTCATTTGTTGTCTATATTCTTTGAAAGAACTTGATCTTAGTGGTAACAACTTCATCAGCATACCGTCGTCTCTTACTCGTTTTTCCAAGCTTCAATATCTTGGATTGTCGAATTGCAAGGAGCTTAAATCATTGCCTGAACTTCTAACAAGTATAGCAAATGTGTGGACAGATGGTTGTGCTTTTGAATTAGTTGCAAATCCATCAAAAGTATACAATTCAACCGGTTGGGCTTGGTTTTGTGCTGTTCACTGCTACAGATTGGCTGAGAACATCAATGCATTAACATTGTTGAAAAAGCATCTTAAGGTCAATGATTAATTTGATCCCTTTTGCACATACAAAATCTCATCCTTGAGAATTTATGTTTTTAGTTACCAATGATGGGCGTTCTATTTTGCAGGTATTTGCGAATTCAAGAAAAATATTTTATATTATTATACCAGGAAGTGAAATCCCAAAATCGTTTAGTCAACAGAGAGGTGGCGCTTCAATTAAGATACATCTACCTACGAATATTCGGAATGATAGTCAATGGATGGGAATTGCTTTTTGTTGCATTTTTGTCAGTGACGATACTTCAAGGGATGAGAATGTCATGTGTAAAGCTGTTATCCAGGGAAGAAATCCTCGAGTAGTTGATTGGTGTGGCTTGCTTGTAGGTAAAGAATCTGGCCAACCCATAATGAAGGACCACATTTTTCTTCGTTATTGGTCGCCTGACATATTGTATCCATTTTTCTTGGAGAATGAAGGCAGTGAACGTGAAACCAAGAATTTATCCACATCAGACTGCTATGACATCCTTCTGTGGTCCCTTGGTAAAGGTGAAGAAGTGCGGAGTTCGAATTGTGTATGAGAAAGATCTCAATGTTTTGCTACTTTTGAAGATATCCATCAACTCTCTGCTGATTATGGATCAATAGGTAGCAGTTCTCTTGTAAAGAGAAAACGTAATATCTATGAAGAGACGGAAGAAGGGCCGCTACCAAAACGGATGAAACAAATTTTCAATTTTATAAGGAGCCGACCACAGAAGAAGCATTAGCCTTGTCTTATTAATTCTTCTTATCCCGACATTTTTGTTTACATTATTTATACTTACTTTTATTTCATTCTGAACATGGTGTTTTTAAGAACAAGTACTTTTTAGGACAAAATAACAGAGAAAATGACTGAAAAATTCAATTTCTTAATGTTCAACCGAAGCTTACATCTTTAAACAAGCAGTCAGCTTGAGTGAAAAGAGAACAGTCACCTAATACTTACCTAACATCACTAAAATGACTTGAAATTCATAAAACAAGACTTGTACACAAAGACAAACTGATTTAATCAAGTCAATCATCACCTAACCATCCTACCAACTTAGTTCAAATCCAGCTAATTTATAATTATGTGACTATTTGTGTAATTTACCCAGAGACTATATTTTGTGTAAGCTATGAATATAATTCATATACTTTAATTTGGTCAATTTTTGTCTTTTTTAAATTAGTTAGATTTAGTTTTTATAATTTTTGAATTTTAAAATTTAAGTTCTAATTCAAACAATAGTAATTAAATATGTTTGATTAAATCCTGCTATTGGTCCTTTATAATATGCAAAGTTGTAGATTTAACTCATATTCTTTAATTGGATTATTCTTTTTTTTAAGGATCTAATTGGATCATTCTTAATCTTTATATTTTTTTAAATTTTAAAATTTCAAGATCTTACCATGTGTGATTATTCATCTAGATTTATTTCATGTAAAAATATAAAAACACATAAAATTTTAAAATAGTTTTCATATATATTAAATGCATATATTTATTCCATATTCACTCTAAAATCCAAATAACATACGAAGCTTTCTATTAAAAAAAGAAGATAAAGTTAGAACTATGTCTCTTTGATTCTCAACAATTTTTCCATGCGAACAAAACCATATGAATAGAAAATTAGGAAGAAAGAAATGACCATGTGAATGTATGAAAATATGTCTCAACAAGGGAGGAGATGAATGAATGCGTATAATGATAAATTTAACTTTCAATGTTTATACTTTTTATTAATTTAAATTTTATTTTTTAAATTAAATTTGATTATTAATTTTTCACATAGAGTCAAATAGTCTTTTTAATTAAAATAAAAAACCAAGTTTGGGCTAGGAGGATTAATTATGAAACGCATTTGTGTCAGGAAGATTAATTTCGGATAATGTTAATTAAAAAAATAAAATTAATATCTATTTTTCTACCATATTAATTAACAAATGCGTTTTGACTCTATTTTATTTTTCTACCATATTAATTAACAAAATAGTCTTTTATTTTTTAATTAACAAATGCGTTTTTAAAATTTTAAAAATAAAAGAAAATCTCCAAGCAAATATTCTACTTCCTAAGTTTCCTATAATCGCAAGTCTAAAAAGCAACAGCAAAGAACTTTCAGATCTTCCAACAAACTTTTACGTCAACGTAACCATGGTCACTTAAATACCAAATGGTTGTAAATACTCTTTTAAAATTCTTTAATAAACTTCAAAATTAAGTTATTTGATTCTCTAAAATAATTGTAAATGATCAAAATGATATTCAAAATATTTATTAAAAAATCTAAAACTTTATAAAAAGTATAATATATATATATATAAAAATGTTAAATTATAAATTTTTTAAAGTTTTTCGAAATGAAAATTTTGAGTCATTTTCCATTTAAATTATCAAATCAAGTTTACAGTATTAAATTATTTTGGTTTGAAAAAGTTTTTAAATTTATGAGTTCCAACTTGGAATTTAATCATATTATCAATAAGATTTTAATTTAATTTGTTTAAAATTTTAAATTTAACTCAAAATAAATTATTCGCTTGATTATATTTGAATTTCATTTCATTGACTTAATTTGAACATTTTTTAAAATCAATTAACATAATAAAATAGAATTTGTCAACTCAACTCGATTCAGTTGAACATACCCCTAGCCAAATGTGTGAGCACAATTTAATATTATATCTTTCTCAATCTTATATTTATAATTTAATATTTGATGCATGATAACGAATAATTTTATACACTACCAATAAAAGAAACTAAAATACATCATTTATTTTATTTTTTAAAAATAAATCACCTAAGTTCATTTGGGATGATTCATTATAATCTATTCCATTATTTATTGATTTCTCAAGGCATCCACTAAAACAAATTCAGTGATTAATCTTCCGTGCTATGTAAATTCATTTAAGAGAGTAGATGCTGGTAACGAGTTTTAAAGCTATTCCACTGAAAAATCTACTTCACTTACGTATAGACTTATAAAATATAAATGCTTAATTACATATTTGAAACACTCCCATGTAAATTATAGAATATATATAAAATATATTCTTTATCATATACTATTACTAATACAATCCATGCGTATATAATAAATTTATCAAGTTTCTTTAAAAAAAATTTTATCAAGTATTCCAATTCCACAACACCGTTGGTCCGTTTTTCCAGTGATAGTTCTCTTGGAGAGCTTAGGGGTAATCAATTCTTCCTCAGTGTTTGCTGCTGTTGCATATTATCCTTTGCTATTATTTCACTGAAAAGAGGAAGAGGAAAACATCTACTGTCAACCTTTGTTCTTAATATATGTATATATATATAATGTTTGAAGGATATGCAGAAGCAAATTAATCCAACCGCAGCAATTGAGTGAAGTGCGCAGCCTTAGCATAATCTCCTTCTTTTCGTACCGTCAATATATTTAACATGACAGCCAAACGAATTTGAGTGAGGGCACTTCGCTCTATCATCAACTTTGATTCTTCATGTAGTGCTTCACATTCAATTTCCATAGCCTCCAGTTTCTCTCCAACTTGGGATTGCCCTTCTCTGATGCTATTTTGCTCCTTCCTAATGTCTTCCAATTCTCCCTCCCATCTTCTACATTTCAATTTTGAATCATGTTTCCTCACTTTTTTCTTCTACCAATACAATAATTACAAACAGTTAGAAGCTTCATCCAACATTGACGTTTTCAATTACCAGCAAACAAAATAATTCCTAAGGAACAAAACATTACATATATACGCACCTTGTGCTTAGTTTGCATATTCATACCAATCTTCCTATGCAGGATTAGACCATAACAATGTGGTTTGGGGAACATCCTTTGCAAAAAATCAATGAATGAAAAGGGCAATCAATGGTAGAGTAGATGTGTTATATATACAACCATTTATGTTAAACTTGTTTATAGATGCGTCTGGGGTTTGGGTTTCTGTAACTGAAACGCAAGGTATTTAGTGGGACAAGAAAATGGACCTACTTGCGCGATCACCGGTTTTTTAACATTTATGTTAGTCCATGCTTTTTATACTTTATGACTCATATTGGTCCTTTTTTAAGCATCTTATTCACACTTTTTTGTTTCTTTTCCAAAAGAAAAAGCAACGTGAATAAAACAAATTAGGTTATGGCATCTTATGGGTGAAAAAATTAATATAAAAAATAAATAAAATTTTCGTTGGATTGATAAAATTAAATATAATAAAAACTATTAGCCTTTCTACTCAACTCTTCTCTAAATAAATAATGAAGTATGGATTACAAAAGCTGAAAAATGCTTGGAATATATAATAACACGACATAACAAGACGGGGAAATTTTGTGATAGTTGTTTAGGAAAAGCTGTTTCTTATATTTAACCCCCCAAAAAAAAGTGTTTGTCATACTTCAAAATAATTAAAAGAAAAAAAATCCCAACTTTGGCTAAGAAAATTTTGATCCTTAGCTTTAAATTTATTTGTATCAATAGGACATGGACAACATAAATTTTCAAAGAGAGGAAACAACTTAGCTACAAAGGAAGAATCAGACAGGACCAACTTCAAATAACAGCCTATGGAAAAAAAAAGATAAACTCAAAACATATCAATGTTTCGATTCGACCATCGGTTGAGCTAATCCCGCTATGGATTCACTAGTCTAACCGATTTAATTTAAAAATTATTAAAATTTCATATAAATAAAAATATTAAAAAATAAAAATTCAGTTCAACCATTGATTTAATTGGTTTTTAGCTAATTTAATTGGTATTACGATTCAACCTATCCAATACAATTTTTTAATCGATTTTCGGTCCAATTAACCTAACTAGTTGATCTGATCTCATTCAAACACTATTGATGTATTTAAAAAATAATTATCATGATTCACCAACAAGCCAAAAAAAAAAAAATGTCCAATCGGATACAATATGAAGCCATTTTTAGCTGCGAGATTAACACCATTTTTGGTTCAATCGCACCATTGCTATCCCATTTGATAGCAAACCATCGGTGCAATTAATCTACATGTCCATCACTGGAAAACCTAATTTTCACTCCTATAGAAAGGTCTAGTGAAACTCATTGGAGATCAGCTTCCACTTTTATCCTTTTTCTTCTGTCTTTAGTATTGTTAGTTTTATTAATTTTATGTTTATGAATCATAAATTATGATGCTTTAAAAATTGTAATTTCATTTATAATATTATTTAAAAATTAAAAACCATTTAAGTAATTACTTTAAATTTTTTTTATATGTTGATTGAATAGTTTGATTGGCATCAGTATTGTTATTAATGCAGAAAGACATGAGTTCGAGTGTGTTTCTATTCTCACTTTATTACTACAATTGCCAAATGCACATTTTAACTAATTTCACCGCTACCATCGTTTTTAACCTCAGCAAATGAAGATGAATATGAAAGATAAAGTGAACTTCGATGACAAGGTAAGAACATTCACAAAAGTTGGAGGGGTCATTGGATGGCAAACTCATGAGTCACGTTAGAATCCGGAATCTAAACCAGTGAGCCGTGCGATAATACATACAACAATCTAGCGAATTGGTGGCATCACCCCAAACTCATTTTCTCTTATGATTTTCTACGCAAATTCAATCCTTAGAAAGCTCACTCTATAAATTGGTTTTCAGGCCATCAAGTGTTCACAACAAACAATCTTAATTCTCTCATAAATTGTAGTATATTGAGTTGAAAATATAATCATGGCACCTAGCCGTCGTGGAATGGGCGATGAGCGGCTGAACCAGAAGATCCAATGCTTGAAGCGAAACATGGCGAAGATAAGCATGGATCAACTACGCATAAGAGAGGAACAAACAAGTGTGAGACAAAAGTTCGCCATCATTAAACAACAGTGTCAGCAATTGAGGAAGGAGATTAATCTGATTTCCAAGCAAGCATCAATGACCCAAATTCGTTTAGCTTTCATGTTCCAAATCATCAGAGCACGCAAAGATGGAAACTTTTCCCAAGCTGCTGAACTCACTCACTCCCTTCGATTTATTGTCTAACAGCCATTTACTATAGTATGATATGGCATATATAACATGGTATATGTTACAAATATAGCCCTACTCATTCTGTAGTTGAACCAATCTATTTATCATTAAGCTAACAAAAAGCTTTAATGTGTAACTCAACAAAATTACTTCAATTTGTATTCAATGTTAAAGATACTTTTATCCGAAAGTAATTTAAATGTTTGTTGCAAATGTTAATGCAATTCGATAGTAGATAAAATCATGTAGATTTTTCTCAATCCTGTTCAAATAATATTTTCTAATACAAATCTTAAAATACTCATAAGCTCTTGAACCTTAAAATGAGAGATATGTAGTACTTAAGCACATTCAAATTCATGACCTTCATCACGTTTTGAGCTGCGGATTGGAAGAAAACCTAGCCTAAAGCACTTACATGTTAAGGGTTGCCAAGCAAAAGTAAGAATACATAATTCACATGACATAGAATTATATTTAATATAATAAGTGATGCTTTATCGGTTATCTAGATAAATCTAAAGAATATATGTTTCACCTTCCAAATCATAGTCAAAGAATTGTAAAAATTTATAATTCTAGATTCCATGAGAGTGCTTCAAAATCAATTGTCTTAAGAATCAAATGAATATCTTAATAATGTTACACAAATTTAAGTGATGAAGCACCTCTAAAAAAATTAGCTCACAAAGGTTTGATAAAAATGAACCATAAATAAAGCCATTAAAATTTCGAAAAGAGAGAAAACAACCTTAATTCTTGATATTATGTGATTTTTCATGGACTTAAAGTCAACTGCCATGGCTTGACAATAGGAAAAAGAAATCTTCCTTGTAGCTTTCGGTGCCTAAAATGGTGCCAACAAATCTTTGACTATTCGAGCTCATCTTCAATTTCTTTTTTTTCTTTTTAGAGAATCTAACACTAATCTTGAACCATATGGTTTATGGATTTTGAATACAAGCCACGTTTAATAGAGATTTTCTCACTAGTTTCTAGAAAGCAATATTTAAGAATTGTTTTGTGTAACACCCCAAACCCGACTTAAATGTTATGGCCAAATCTGGGAGTGTTATGATAAATGGTTTTAAAACACATCCTTTATTTTAAAACTTTACATATTATTTGTTACCAAAAAGAGTCCACATTTTCGGAAAAGCTCGTTTTATATTCCTTATTACAACCATTATTGTTGTTCTTTAAAAAGAACAAAAACTTTGTAGTGGAAGTTTGAAAATTGTTTTAGTCGAAACCATGCTCCTATTTTCAAAAGAACATTTGCTCATAAACTAGAATTTTGTCAAACCATCGCAATTTACAAATCATAAATGCATCCAAACAAAAAATTCAAAACAAACAATCCAAAAGTCTGGAGAGTCCAAAAATTACAAAACTCTCTTAGAAAACCAGAAATTTAAGTAGAACCACTAGTTAATAAATAATAAAATAATAATTTTTTGACTAGTGGCCACCGCTGAGCCTCCATCGTACCGACCTACCTATGACTGAGGATTACTTGAATAAACAAACAAACAGATATGAGTTTTCGTAAACTCAGTGTCTAACCCAACAAAGATAGTCATGCAAATAAACACAGAATTCTCGTATGCATAACAGATACAAATTCAGACTTAAGTCCTTACAGAAATAAATGTCAAAACCAAATAATCAGAACAAATATACAGAATCCTACCCCCATCCTCTACACACCATCTCCGACCATTCCATCACACTATGTGGGGTATAAAATACCCGTCCATCCCTACACGCCATATAGTGTCTATGCACACATAACAGAGTAGTATACAGCCAAGCTACCAGAAAATAGGCGCAAGGTTGCCGTACAGAACAATCCCTCCACATATACAAATCCCATCCCATATGCAGATATAGAAATCAAATAACAGATAAACATAAATAACATGCCTCGCATGTTCGTGTATAGATATCTTACATGCTTATACAGTGCAATAAGACATAAATATTAGTTTTCCTACTCAAATAAGTCTATCAGAATTAACGATCTCATACAATAGGGTTTGGTTAGCCCTTATCGACCCTACAAAAGGCCCACAATTGATTAGAACGACTCATGCGACCCTAGGGAAAAATTTTAGAATTTTAGGCCCACATGATCGTGTAGCCCACACGCCCAAATTGGCATTGCCCGTGTGGCCCACACGGCCTGGCCCAAGAACCATACGCTCGTGTGGCATGCCAGTATGGCCCACACGCCCAATTTGGCCTAGCCTATGTGGCCCACATGGCCACACACTCGCCTGTCACGCGGCCATGTGGCATCGATAGGAACAATTTTTTACTTTCACCAAACCTCATTTTCTCGTGTTTTTAAACATCTGGTTTAGTTTTGATGCTACTGTAATCCCGAGAACACTAAAACCTATAAACAGTAACCCAAACACTATTTTAGCATCCAATTTACACTTCACAACAAAAATTCAACAACCCCCACAAACCTACTGTTGATGATAACCACCGATATCACGGATTAAGCTATCGGAGTGCAATTCTTTACTTCACAACCTACTCCTAAAAGCTACAAAACAACATTGCTAGCATCCCAAAACTACTAAACGTTTAAAGGCAAGCAAAGATATACTTACCAAGTCGATTAAAGAACCCGAAAACCAAGTTGTAACAATTGAACGAATGATCTGCCAACAAAATCAATAGAAGAACGAAGGAGGATTTTTCTAGAGAATGGAAAACTTCAAAAAAGGGAAAGAAAGAATAAACAGAGAAAAAAAGGTCAAAAAAAAGGAAGGAATATATTATTTTTATTTTTGGGAAAAGAAGATAAAATTAAAATAAAATAAAAAATCAAATCCATCATATCTCAACTTCCCCCTATTATCCCACTAACTAACCGACCCAATAACTCGCAACTAATATGAACATAAGCTAACTCCAACAAGCTAACTCCTTACCACTCAAACTAATAAGCTCATTCTAATATAAGTTTACCAAAAGCATAACATAATCCCACCTAAGAAGGATAAGGCTAAGACCAAAAATACCAGAATTTTCCAAAAGTGAGACTTGAACCCAAGACCTCAAACACACACCCAAAACACTTAGCCACTGAAGCATATAGATATTTGTGCCACATTTCACAAAAACAAAATTAAATAATCAGGGCGTTAAATTTTGGACTCCTACCGTTTCAAAGTTATATCAAATCAACATCAAAACAATTTTTTTAAATAAAAATTTTGGAAATTTTTTTATGGACCCAATTTGAAGGTTTCTCGAAGGAAAATGTTATATTTTTGTAAATTTAAAAAGTGAATGGATGTACATATCAAAAGATTGGTGAGAAGAAGTTTATTCTTTCTATACGTTGATGACATTTTACTAGCCACAAATGATTTAGGTGTATTATATGAATCACAATTTTTTCTCCCAAATAACTTTGCAAGATATGGAGAAGCTTTCCATGTCATAAGAATTGAAATATTATATGATCCATCACAAGAATTGTTAGGATTATCTAAAAAAGCTATATAAAAAAAAGTTTGAGAGATTTAATACGCATAGGGATACATATAGTCTTAAAAAAATCCAAAGAACAATGTGAAACGAAAATGAATGAAATTAATTTCTTAAAGTTGTGTTATGGGCAGTTTGATGTATGTTACCACACATGCATGACCCATTATTAACATTGCAATTAGGATGCTTAAAAGATATCAAAGTAATCCTGGAATTGATCATTGGAAGTGAAATTACATGCTCATAATAAAAGAGATCCAATTAGTTGGAAGTGAATGAATAGTTAGATTTATATTTTGTCGAATGTCTTAATAATAGAAAATTCACTTTTAGATATTTATTTTTGCTAGTTGAATCAGCTATATCATGAAAAAGTGTTAAACAATCATTTATTATATCATCTACGATGGATGCAAAGTTTGTGGTATATTTTGAGGCTATAATTCATGTTTTATGGCTGAGAATTTTTATTTTAAGACATTGGGTTATCAACAAAACTATCAATCTACTAAAAATTTATATGATAAATTTGCAGTAGTATTTTTCTCCAAAAACAACAAATTTTCCCAAGGGTGCAATGTTTAAGGGTGCAATGTTTAAAGGATGATGTAAGGCATAAAAGAATGAAACCAATCTTTTATGGTTTTGTTATGGCCAGTTTGATGTATGTTCAAACCTACACAAGACCTAATATTAGCTTTGCAGTTGGGATGCTTGACAGATATTAAAGTAATCCTGAAATTGATCACAAGACGATTACAAAATAAATTACAATACCTACAATTAACAAAAAATTACATACTCATGTATAAGAGATCTAATCAGTTGGAAGTGATTAGATGTTCGAATCTAGAATTTACTAAATGTCTTGGCATTAGAATATCCACTTTTGACTATTTATTTTTACTTATTATAGGAGCTATATTATAAAAAAGTGCTAAACAATATGTTATTGTATCATTTATAATTGAAATAAAGTTTGTGGTATGTTTAGATGTCACTATAAGTGCATTATGGCGGTAGAAATTTATTTCAGGATTTGGGATAGTCGACATCATTATCAAGCCACTAAAATTTTATTGTGTTAATATCACAACAATATTTTTATCTAAGAATGGTAAATATTTTAAAGATGTAAAAACATATGGAATTAAAATATTTTATTGTTAAAGAGGAAGTTTAAAAACAATGAGTGTTTATAGAATACAATAGAACTGGTCTTATGATTGCAGATCCATTAATTAAAGGCTTACAACCAAATATATTTAAAGAGCAAGTACATCAAATAAGGCTTGATTATATTCATGGATGATATTTTGTAATAATATGAAATTTTAAACTCAATTATTGTGTTTTTGACATAAAATTAACATATTTCTTGTTTATTATGTTTGTCATATAATTTATTTAAAATTATTTAAAACAGGATTATAGTATGTTGTTGAGACCATGATATAATATGTCTGTTACTCATGTACATATTATAATAAAGCTTTATAACAGCGGTACATATTTATTTTGTTATGCTTACTCAATACTTCTACTATTAAATTTTATATTTTATAGCATTGGGACAAGTGAGAGTGTAAGGTTTTGGCTTATATTATGGATCACAGTAAGATTAAAATTAAGTGGTTCAATTTAAGTGATTGATAGCCTAATTTGATGAATTAAATTAGTTACTTTAATAACAATTAGATCATATACACATATATATATATATATATATATATATTCATTTAGTTATTTGATGAATATACTGAATTAAAAGTTTATCATATATAAATTTATTCTCATTTTATCTATTAGGATTATATGTCACTGGTTGCGGATAAAAACCCGTAACCATTGTGTATAGAATGTCCCATGGAGGTAAACTTATTAAATGGGGCTGTTTTGACCCGCTTAAACTAACTTGATTCGTGGAACATATGGAGAGCTCCATCTACTTGAAGCCTTGGTAGCCTAAGCACTTTAACAAAACTAGAGTTACCAAGGAAATTAATGTAAATCTTAAGGATAAAAATGTATAGAGTTCAAATCTTTTAGGACTCTCATTTTGCAGATAGAAACAAATCTTGACCGTTGATGTAACTCAATCTGTATTGTTGGATTTGGAGGAACTCAACTATATATATAGGCCTTCCCCCTCATTTGTAACCACTTAATTCTAAACCTTCAAAGTAATAGAATATTTTTAGTGCACTATAACAAATCGAGGGATATGCTATCGACTTTGGAAAGTCAGGTGACCAATCTCGAGGAATCCATAGGTGGTATGAAGGACACACTCAAGGTAGTTGAGGACGTACCGATGAGTTAGACTCGATGAGAGTGCAAGTCAGGGACTATGTGGCAAAGGCTCTCAATTCTAGCTAGGATGTGGTGAGAGACACCTCAATGTCGCCATGGATGAGCAAACCGAGAAGATGACAAAGAAGAATGATACTTTCAAAGCCATGGTAACGACTTTGAAGGAATAGATTGCAAAGCTCAAAGTGGAGCTCACTATTTATAAAGTTGTTCTAGGTAATAGGATGTTGGCTTCGGGACTGAAGCAACACAAAATGAATGTCCCAAGCTGAAAGAGCTTAAGCGGACGAGGTCCGCAAGAGATGTGGACAACTTTCTCTAGGGAATGGAACAATACTTCTATGCGGTGGACACTGAGGATGATGCCACTAAGGTAAACATTGCTGCAACCTATTTTACTGATGTCGCTCTTTTGTGGTAGCGCCGTTGGTCCACAGATGAGAAAGAAGGTAGGACCGTAATCGAAACTTGGAAGGAGTTCCAAAAGAAGCTGAAAAAGATGTTTTACCTACAATGTGCCGAGAAAGATGCTTGGGTTAAGTTGTGCTAGCTTACACAACAAGGCATTGTTCGGAGTATGTTTGAGAGTTTAGTGAGTTGATGCTTCAAATCTCTGAGTTGAGTGAGAAAGAAGCATTCTAATAGTTTGAAGCCTTAGGCGAAGCAAGAGTTGCGTCGACAAGGTATCACAGAGCTTACTGTAGCCATGGTTGAGGCAGAGTCCTTTGTCTAGCTTAGTTCGAGGAAAGATAAGTTCGAGTCTTCCAAACCCAAAGAGACATGCAATGGTGGAGGAGAATATGAGGAAGATGGAAATGGAAACATTAAGAATGACGTAATGAGAGACCATATAATGGGAAGTAGAAGCCCAACAAAAAACCAAAAGGGCTAGTGAAATACTTCCTTTGTAATGATTCACATATGGTGAAAGACTGTCTGAAAAAATATGTGCTTTTTTCCATTAAAGGGGACGATGGACCAGATAGAGCATCAATGAGACTTGGTTAGATTGTGCGTGTGGTCGAAGCCAAAAGGGTCAGAGAAAAGGTAATGGAAAGGAACAAGAATTCAACCAAGAAGATCAAGATTGTAAATTCCGAGGTCCCAGTTGTGGGAGTAGCACAAGGAGTTGAGCTACAAATAGTTCAATGGAAAGGTTAGGAAGACTTCGAGATAATTCACGTAGATGATTTCGACTTTTTTCTTGGCTTGAATTGTCGGATCTGATGCCCCGAGTGTAGTATATTCTTTTGTACACTTGTAATTTTTCTGAACAAATTGACTAATAAAATTATTCATGAATTACATTAATACCCTTTGTATATTTTCCTCACATGATTTTTGCATACTAAGCAAAATAAAAAAAAAAACTTATGTTTGCTTTTACTTTAGAATTAATGTATCTTATATATATTATGCAATACCTTAGACTTTTATAATTTACTTTCAAATGCATAGTTTTATTATATAGGTGTCAAAATTGTATATCATGCATCATGTATATGTTTAAATATATGTTCAATTACATGTTTATGGGTTTTTACCTATTCTTCTTAGACATATATTGCGTTTTACGTATATCTTTCTTTTTTTTTTTTTAATCATGTTTTATTTCTTATATATATTGATTAGTATATAATATTTATGCTGTTGTGCTATTATTATAATATGTTATCTCGTATGTTATGTTAATATGCTCCTTCATGCATCAATTTTAAAAAACGAGACTTCAAAGTTTTCAAAAATAAAAGGCAATGCTTGGTGTTTGGAAGCTTCGAGAAAAGTAGTGCCCTAACTTATTGGGTTGTAATTTTTCTCGTTCAGTTCGAATAGTCAAGTACCCTTCTAAGTTTTTAAGATTTACAAAATACGAGCAACTGTCTTGGAATTTCAAAGCGTTGTGTCCTAACTTACTGGATGTGGCATTTTGTCGTTTCGAGATAGGGATTTCCAAAAAGGCTAACTTAGTATCAATATTTTGATACAAGCGAACCTCAATTTTCAAAAAAAATCAAAATATTTTAAAGAGGATTACATCTTAAAATTTTTAATTTCCGACCTTAAAGACATTTGATAATTAATTAGGTACCAATTTTTGGGCGTTACGAGGGTGCTAATCCTTCCTCATACGTAGCCGACTCCCGAACCCGTTCTTTTATTTCGTTGACCAAAACTAATGATTTTAAAACAAAAATGTTTTAAAGGTGATCCAATCACACCTAAAAAGATTGGTGGCGACTCCCATTTTCGTTTTTTTTAAAAGTCAATTCTCATTTTCCAAAACCCAATTTAAAAATGGTTTCGACAATCAAGATTGTAAATTCTGAGGTCCCAGTTGTGGGAGTAGCACAAGGAGTTGAGCTACAAATAGTTCAATGGAAAGGCAAGGAAGACTTCGAGATAATTCACGTAGATGATTTCGACTTTTTTCTTGGCTTGAATTGTTGGATCTGATGCCCCGAGTGTAGTATATTCGTTTGTACACTTGTAATTTTTTTGAACAAATTGACTAATAAAATTATTCATGAATTACATTAATACCTTTTGTATATTTTCATCACGTGATTTTTGCATACTAAGCAAAATAGAAACAAATATTGACTCACTGGTTGCCTAATGGTTAAACTAATACTAAGCAATATTATATAGTCAGACCGTAATACGGAAAGATAACTTATATTAGTAGACGAATCTAAATATGTCCTTAGTCTAATCGAAAATGAACAAACTGATTGAAATATAAACATTAAACATATAATAATGTTAAACTAATTAGGGGATGTGATTATTACATAAATTAGTATAATAATAGTAACATATAAAATTAAATATTATATAACTATATAATATTAATATTATAAAGTATTGCAATATCCATATACAAGTATATGCATATCATATAATATTAGTATATACTCAATAAATTATACAAATATTAATATTATATATTAATAATTTATAAAAATAAATGTTTTATATAAAATTATTTAAAAATTATTTTAAACTAATATTCATAATTATATTATTTATGATAATGATAAATAATTATTAATACACATATATTGATTTTAAAACGATATTAATATAAATACTAATAATATATATTATATTATAATCAATTATTATATTTGGGTCTAAAAAATATTATATCAAATATTTATTATTAAATATTTCCAATTAAGTCTAAAAAATTACTGAAATTTATTTAAATTTATTATATAATTTTGTAACCATATTATTAATAAAATGTTATAAATTTTATGAAAAATAAATTAAAAAAATAATTAAATGTAATTTAATTAATGCATACAACAACTTCGTGCATCTCACGAGTAAAGAAAACTAATTGTATCAGGCCAATTTGGGGCCTAATTTCAAAACCCATCAGGCCCACTAACCTAAACAGCCCAATACCCAAAATCCCTAACCAACCCTAACCCTAGCCCGAATACCTCAGCAGCCACCTACCCCCATCGACAAAGCCACCTCCACGCCGCAACACCCATACCGTCTGCCACATCCACCAACCTGCTCCACCTGCAAAACAACACAATAACACGCAAGAAAGGCAGAAAATAGAGGCAAAAAGAGAGGATAATTTCATATATATTACAAAAATGTAATGTTTTTAAAAGGGGGAACAAAAAAAAAGAAGAAAAAACAGATGAACATCGAAAGACAAAAAGCAGAAAGTTGAATATCAAAAGGTGATTTATAAAAGTTCTTATTTTTCTTCTCTCTGAATCTATCCCTTTTTCATATTTAGTGTGTAATATAGTATAACAAAAAGATAAAAAAAAAAAAAAGAAGAAGAAGTCATACCTTACGATTAGGCCGTCGATCCCCTTTTGCTTCGTTGAAATCGGAGTTCGAAAGGAAATCGAGGCCGACAAAGTAATATGTCGAAGCTTGTGAATGTCGGTCGCCGTTCCTAGCAAGCGGACGGTCATTTTGAAGGAGAAACACTGAATCGGTGAGGAGGAGATGAAATGGAGAGATGAAATTTGCATTCTGTTTCGGCCAAATGAATGGCAAAAAGGGCAACGTTTTTTTTTGATTTGTTAAATGGTCAAATGAAATGTTTTAAGGTTTCTTGATTCGGGGCATAAACGGTACCGTTCCACGATGCACGAGAGCCTTTTTTAAAGAAGGGTTAATTGCGTTTTAGACTCTTCGTCCTTTTTTTTGTTTCGCAATCAAGTGTCTTTTTCGTTTTTAAATTTAGCCCGAATTTGTGCTGAATTTCAATGGAGTCCTACCCGATCTTATGCGTTTTAGAGGAGGATTATTTTGGGTTTGGTCCTTCTTCATTGCTAGCTGTTCGATTTAATCGTTTTATTCCTCATTTATCTGTAAATTGGCCCTGAATTTTCATTGTGTGTTTAATTTACTCCTTTTGGGTGTTATTTTTCATATTACACGTTAAATTAACATATTATTACTTTTCATTGTTATTATTATCATTATATATTAGTATATACTCTTATTATATATGTATAGATATATATATAGATATAATATTATTCTTTATTTACTTTATTTTAATACTTCATTGATATTATATTTGCGTTTCATATTTTAATTATTATTATTCTTATTATTATTAGTATTATTATTACTACTATATGTTAATGCATACTCTTATTGTAGGAGTATATATATATGTATTTGTGTTAGTTTTATTTACTCTATTTTAATATTTTATTAACGCTTTTATATTTCAATGTTATTTTCATTATCATTATTAGTATCAATATTTGTATATGGTTTTAGTATATATGTATATATATATATATATTATTTTATTTTTTTTTACGTATAGGTTAATTTTTATTACTTTACTTCAATTTTTTTTTTTTTTTACTTTTTTCGTATTTGTCGGCGTACTTCAAACATTACCCTTATTTTTATTATTATTATATAATATGTATTTTGTTTATGTATATAGATTGGTATATGTATTATTCTTACTATATTATATTGTTTTTTTGTATTTCGACACTATTACTATTTTAATTATCATTGTAAATATAGTGAACTTTTTTTGTCATATGTATATATACTTTTTAGTATTATTGTCGTATTATTTATTATTATATCATATTCTTGTAGTATGTACTACTACGATATATATATATATATATATATATATTTTTCAATATTATCAGTTGTATTCTATTTATGTTTTTTTGTGTGTACATTGCTATATTATCTTTATTACTATCTTTGTTAATTTTAGTATATGTATGTGTATATTTATAGTATATATAAGTATATGTTATATAATATTATAATAGGTTTTTTTCCCATGTGTACACATCATCTAAATATTAAAGTTTTAGATTATTTTTATGTGTATATATATTTTTCAATATCGTATTTTTTACATATCATGTATATATTTCTAATACTATATTATATTTTTCATATTATATCATGTACATATACATATATATATTTTTGTTGTGTATATACTCTTACTATTTTTTGTGTTTTCATTGTTGGCTGGTTTTCGACATTATTATTATATTTAATCTTGCAAGTATAGCTAGTATTTTTATTGTCATGTATGTTCTTTGCTCCAACGTATTTTACCCTTTTATTTTTATTCCATATTAATTTTGTTTTACATTGCTTCAAAAATCACATTCTTGTTTTCTAATTAATTTCGATAATCAAGGCAATATATCGATTTAACATTAAGTCGTAAATCTCATCGCTATGTTGGATGGAATTTATCGGCTTGTGTTAAATGATATATCCTTTCAAGAACCAAAAATTAAAAGTTTTCGTTTTTTCTTCCATCGGATCACGATTGAATTTTACGTTGAATTCGTATTTTTAAAAAATCAAGACAACACTTGTTTATGAGATACCAATTTTTGGGCGTCGCGAGGGTGCTAATACCTTCCTCGTGCGTAATTGACTCCCGAACCCTAATTTTTCTCTGGCTTTTAACGTAGATCCTAAACTCAGCCTTCTTTTCGTTTTAAAAAGAAATCCAATAGGTGTCCGATCACACCCAGAAAAAGGATCGGTGGCGACTCCCCTGTTTATTTAAAAATCAAAATTTCAATTTCCAAATTTTTAATCGCCACAATTAGCGACCGAAACCAAATAAATTTTTACGTCGCTACACTAATTATATTATATATCTTAATCATATAATTGCGTGTTTTGAAGATGTAACTTATATTATGGAATCTTTAGAATATTTTAATTTTTCATAAAAATTATATTCTTTTGGATATGTAATTCTTTTTAAAAGAAAATTAGAAATTTTTTTATTTAACATTTGAAATACTTGTATAGTTTTTGTTTTTTGAATTTTTTATAAAATTTGAAGAGATTTTAAAAAAAAAATTGAAATTTTTATTTTTATTTTTTAAAATTTTTAATTATTTGCTAACATGATATGTATGATAAAATAGTGTCACATCAGCAATGAAAATTAGGGTCAATTTGCTTCAAATGAAAGAGTAAGAGACAAATTTGATAAAATTGTGACCGTAAAGGATCAAATTTGTTATTATACCTTATATATAAAAAACCAATATAAGTATTTAACAACACAATTTCAATGGAGGGACTATTTTACTCCTTCTATTGTAGATGGACCAATTTTTCATTTTCTTTCGGTAAAGAGACTAAAATGCAATCGGTAGCATGGTAAGAGGACTGATTTAAAAAATATATATTTTTACCATGTTTTGCTGATATCATTTTATAATCATATTGCTTCTAAAAGTATGGTGTGTAATTTGCACTATTAGAATAACTCAAAATTAGAGTAATTAAGATTCCAATAACTTGAGTGTTATGCGATCAAAACTTAAACTCAATTTAATTTAAATAAAAAATAATTGAAAATCAATCCAAGATTAATAGGAAAGATAAGGTGAAGTTCCAAGAACTGGAGTGGAAAAGTTAAACAAAGTCATTCCCCCAATCAAAACCCAGTCATTTGATTGACGAGGTCATCGAGTCACGTTACAATCCGGAATCTAAACCGGTGAGCCGCGTGATAATATTTAGCGAATTGTTCGCACCACTTTTATGTTCTTATGATTTTCTACGCAATATCAATCCTCTTTATAAATTGGTTTTCAAGCCATCAAGTGTTGATAGCAAACAATCTTAATTCTGTCATAAATTGTAGTATTTTGAGTTGAAAAGATTCATGCGCACCTAATCGTCGTGGAATGGGCGATGAGCAGCTGAACCAGAAGATCCTATGTTTGTAGCGAAACATGGCGAAGATAAGCATGGATCAACAGCGCATAAGAGAGGAACAAACAAGTGTGAGACTAAGATTCCCCATTATTAAACAACAATGTGAGGAATTGAGGGAGGAGATTAATCTGATTTCCAAGCAAGCAACAATGACCCAATTTCGGATTGTTTTAATGTTCCGAATCATAAGAGAACGCAAAGAAGGAAACATTTCCCAAGCTGCTAAACTCACTCACTTTCTTCGATTTATTGTCTACCACCCATATATAGCCCAACTCATCATGTAGTTCAACCAATCTATTTATCATTAACCTAATCAATGAAGTTTGAAATGTAGAACTCAACAAAACTACTTTAATTTGTATTCAATGTTCGAGAAAATTTTATCCCAAAGTAATTTAAAATACTTGTTGCAAATGTTAATGCAATTCGATCGTAGATGAAATCATATAGATGTTTTCTCAATCGTCACATAATGGGTTAATTACCCGATGGCTTCTCAAAATTTAACTTCAATAAAAAAATATGCTACTTGTATTTTAATTAATCACCGGTCTCAATGAAATCATGATACACCAATAAGTTTTAACTTAAATTATAATATTAATTTGAGACTTATTGTATTTTCAAGAGTAGATGCAAGTTTAAATCTTGAAAATAATATTGTTTGGAGAGAATATAGATAGTAGAACATACGTGAATAATAATAATAATAAAAAATATATCACGCTACATACTAGGGCAGAGTCAAAGGGGCTAGCATGGGCTCTGGCCCCATCTTAAAATAATTTTTTATTATTATTTAGGCTATTTAAAATTGATAAAATGAAAAAATCTAATTTTTATAATTCAAAAAATAAAAGATTTAAAATTATAATAATTTTACTCTAAATTAAGAAATTAAAAAAATTATAAAGTTATTAATTAATAATTTATCTAAGTTTGGAAATTTTAATTTTTATAAAAATTAAAATGTTTTATGAAATTATAAAAAAATTAAAAAATTCATATAATTAAAAATATATAAATAATTTATTATAAATTCAGAAAATTCAAAAAAAATTATATAATTTTTAACGTAAATTTGAGTTTTCAAAATTAAAAAATATTAAATTTAAATTCAGAAAAATGAAAAAAAAAAATAGACGGAATGAAAGAAATTTGGTGGTACAGGGTGGTCTCTCTCAGCCTTTCGCTTGGTGAAAAGTTGAGAAAGTTAGTTGTTATTTGCCCGTAAAATGCAATTGAAGAAAATAACACGAAATGTTAATCTCTCTCTATATATTTTAAAAAAATATTTGGAACAACCAATTTCTATATCACACAATACAAAATTGTAAATTACTTATTTTATTAAAAGGTTGAATAATTATTTTCATAATCATTATCTTGCTTGCATATTTATTACATTTCACCATGAGAAACCAGATTGTTTAATTGAATAATTGTTAAAAAATTTTGATTTAGGTTTTTCTTTACAAATAAAATTATAAAAAATAAAAATAAAACATTAGAAACTAAATAATTAATTACAAATTAGAAATTCTTATAAAAAATTATAAAATTCTTTATAAATTAGAAAATTATAAAAAAATAAATAGAAATTTATAAATACATAAAAATAAAATAAAATATTTAAAAAACAAAGTTAAAGTTCTAAAAAAAGATTTGAAGTTTGTGGAAATAATTTGTTGCAGAGTACAATTGAAGCACTAGAATTGAGTGAAACAAATAATTTATTTACTTTTGTCTTTTAAAACTATTATGTATCTAATAGCAAGAGAATTAGAATTACTATCATAAAAGTTAATGCATACATTTGTTTGAATTTCATTTAAATATGATAAGGATGAAGATACTAGATTTCTTCTTTTTCGTTTTTTTTCTTTGGTGTTAGCAGAAGAGTGATTGGGAGCAGACAGCGATTGTTTTTCAAATATATATATGTATATGTTTTTTTTTTCAGATTTTATTAAAAATAAATGTTTTTTCTTTGATGTTGGAAATTTTAGATTTTTTTTTTTTAGAAGTCACAAACTAATATATATACTTTTTGATATAATATTAAGGGTAAGAATAAAGTAATATAATTTAAATTTATGTTAAACGTATATTTGACAATAATTTTAATCACCATTTCATACAAATCAATATATATACATTAAAATTTTTAATTTTTTATTAATATTAATTAGGTTGAGTAGCAGGGGCGTAGTTAGGGTGCCTAGGAAGGGCCCCGGCCCCACCCAAAATGGTTTATTTCTATTTTAACCCTTTAAAATTTTAAATTAGTAAAGGTAAAATTATACTCTGATCTCCCTAAAAATGATAAAAATTAGATTTAATTCTTTAAAAATTATAAAGATATAGACTGTTAAAATGGTGAAATTATATTTTTACTATCGTAAAAATTACAATTTAATTTTTATTTCTCCAAAAAAATTTATAACTTCGCCCCTGTTGAGTAATAAGTTCATCAAGCTTAGTATCAAAATTTTAACTTAGCTTGAGCTTAAAATAATTGGAGGTCATTGCGATTACCAAATCCCAAAGATGTTAGACAAATGGTAACACTTGGTTAAAAAATAAATAAAATAGATTATTAAAGCTTTTCTTTCTTTTGTTTTATAAAAAATATATTTATTTACAAAATAATAAGGATTATTTTTGTTGTCACACGAGGTTTCTCAGAGGAAGGATAACTTGATCTTGTCTTTTTAAGCTAATTGCTTTTAATATATGGAAGAATATGAATATGTTTATATTCCAAGGCATTACCAGTAGTGCTCTTGAGATTGTTAAAGTTTCCTATAGTTGAGCACAATAATATGAGCTATCATAATGGAGCTAAGCTAAACAATCATGATTCTGGTACTCGATCACCTTTAACAGGTAATTGGGTACACTTATTCACTTATCATGGCTCCCGAAAATGAAATTATTTTTCTATTTAAGTCCTTTATAATTGATAAAATTTTAAAATATACTAATTATGAAAAAGTTAAAAAAATCTAATTTTTATAATTCAAAAAATAAAAGATTTAAAATTATAATAATTTTACTCTAAATTAAGAAATTCAAAAAAATATAAAATTATTAATTAAAAATTTATCTAAATTTAGAAATTTTAATTTTTATAAAAAAATTAAAATGTTTTATGGAATTATAAAATTTTACAAAATTCATATAATTAAAAATATATAAATAATCTATTATAAATTCAGAAAATTCAAAAAAATTATATAATTTTTAACGTAAATTTGAGTGAGAGAAATTTTGTGGTGAATTACAATAACAGGACAAAGCCTAAACAACAAATGTGATTAGCGCGACTCAAACCCATGCCACACCTGGGATAGTGAACACCTTTAACCATCAGGTCATCATATGGGGTTCAACCAAATTGTTTAATTGAATAAAATTTAAAAAAACATGATTTAGGTTTTTCGTTAATAGTCATTCAATTATAAATAAATTTTTATTTTGATCATTTAACTAAAAAAAATTATAAATTTAGTCATTAATATTTTCGGAATTGTTTTTTCACCTTTATGTAAGTAATGGTGGCATTTCTCTAATTGGTGTAATAACAAATTTAATCATCAATTTTTTATATTTTATGTCAATTTAACCCTAATTCTATGTCAAATTTATAAAAATAAAATAAAATTCTTCACAAATTAGAAGACTCTAAAAAATAAATAGAAATTTTAAAAAAACTTATAAATATATAAATACATAAAAATAAATTAAATTAAACTAAATTTCAATTTTAACATATATAGAGATTTTTTTAATATATAGAATTGAATTTACACCTTATTGTTATTTATTGTAAAATGTAAATTGTAAGTTGAAATTAATTGTTATTGTTAATTAAAACATACAAGAATATACAAGTAGAAGGGCCACCTATCATGATTAAATGTGAAAAATATTTTAACATATGCTTATAATATTACATGTGGGCGGTTAAAAAAAAAATCATGTTAATTTAAAATATGAATTAAGTTCAAGCCCTTTTTTTTTAAATGTATTATTATTTTACTTTTATATATAATATTATTAATATCATACAAAAAACATGAAAAAATTTAATAAATAAAAAATACGTTAAATTAAAATGATAGTTTTGTAGTAAAAAGTAATATAAGTAGTCTTAAAACAAGGTTAGATTAATCATACAAATATGAACGGGGTTATACAAAATTTGAAATTCATATTTTAAACGGAATTAGATTTGGACAAATATGAAGTGTACTAATATAACACAAATTTAACACTAATATTAGAACGATTGTTGCTCCAAAAAGAAATATGTACTTTCTCTTTGATGTCAGAAACTTTAGATTTTTTTTAAATTATATATTTTTTTAATTTTAAAACTTTTTTTATCTTTTGTAGTTTTTAAAATTAATCAATTTTTATGTATATTTTATTTTTACATATTTATATGTTATTTTTTCTATTTTTTTTGTAAATTTCTGTATAAAATCAAGCTAAATTAATAGAAAATATAAAAATTGAGGACTAAATTTATTATTTTGTCAATTAGAAAAGTGCCTTAGTTTCTTAACAATTGAGTGAAAAAGAAAATCACAAAATTGTTAGTGACCAAATTATAATTTTTTAAAGTTAAGTAACCAAAACAATAACTTATACATAGTTGAGTGATTATTGATGTAATTTACCGTTTCTTTTAACATAACTGTCAAAATAAATATTGAAAGTATGCTATTTTTTTTTATTCTTTTACTTATATAAATAAACATTAGTAAAATAAATAAAATTATTATAACTTAAAATTCGAATAATTTGAATTGAATAAATAAAATTAATTCATGCATTGCATAAGTCACACAAACTAATATATATATATATATATATACACTTTTTGATATAAGGTTAAATATAAGTTTAGTACCTGAATTTATCAACTTCTCCTAGATTGATACATATAATTTTTCTTTATCCCAAATTAGTATTTGAATTTTTTTCTGTCCAATATATTAATACCTGAAACTAACGACATTAATTTTTTTGCTGATGTGGTAACATTGGCCACTCGCACGCTACCACGTGTCACTCTCTTTTGACATGAAAAACTGTTCCCCTTTAATTATTTTTCATTTCATTTTATATTTTTTAAAATCCCTTTATTTATTTTTTCCTTTAATTTTTTCCTTTGAAATTTTCTTTCCCCATGTCTTCTTCTACCTCTTTGGCTGCTGCAACTATTTTTCTTTCTTTTTTTTCTCCTTTTTCCGTTCACCATATTTACCTGACCTCTTCGTCTTCTACTTCTCTTATGTCGGTTTCATTTTTTTTTCCTTCAAACCCCTCCCCAAATTTTTATGAACAACTTTAATATATTTGTGCGAGGGTAAATGTTTGAAATTCCCTCATTCTCATAGCTTGATACATACGATCCTAGTGGTAGAAAGTTTTTGATTATTGGTTATTATTTTGAGCCTATTTTGATATTGTATATTTTCTTTTTTACAAGTTATCATTTAGGGAAATTTAAGGTAAGATCATGGTGAATTTCTTTTTTCCTACGTGTCTACCCCTCCATTCAGTGTTCCTATAAATCATGGAATCCCAGACCAGATGCCATCATCCAACAACTATCGTATCTATGGAGTTTCTGCGGATGAATATGCTTGGGTATTTATTAATCCCTGCTGTAATGGCCAATTTTTGGCCCAAAATAACAAAACCCAAAACAATAAAAAAGAGTCCAAAATAAGTAGCCCATTTACAATATTAAACAGCCCAATTTACATCAAACCCTAAAGCCCATCTATCCAAAACATTTCAGCAGCTCTAGCCCCCAGTTTCAGCCACCGCACTCCTCACCAATGGCCACCACCGTCAGCCTCCTCGCACACGTCTGATCGCCCATGTCACCTGCAACAACGAAGTCCAACACACAAACGAGAGAAAACAACGAACAAAAGGACAAAAGATAGCAAGATAACAAAGCAAAAAAAAAACAAGGAAGAAACAGACAAAATAGAATGAGAACAAGCATATGTATTCGGCTATAAAAGCCACTTTCGTTTCCTTTGCCTTTTTTTACAAACTTTAGCAAACAAAATCACAATAATAAAAAATAGGAAGGTTGATTTTATTTCTAGTTTTGTTTTATGTAGAGGTGTGCATGGGCCGGGCGGCCCGGCCCGGCCCGAAGGCCGCCCGAAAAATGGGAGGGGTAAAAATATAGGCCCGAAAAATGGGCTTGGGCAAAAAAATAGGCCCGTTTAGAAAACGGGCGGACCTCGAGGCAAGATTTTTGGCGGGCCCATTTGATTTTAATATTAAATTATTTTTAAATTTTTTTATTTTAAATTTTAAGTAACTTTATTTTTTTTTTTTACTTTATTTTTTTATTGTTTTTAATGTTATTTTGATATTGTAAAATTTTTGTTATTAATATAATTTAGTTCTTAATTTAGTTCTAATTTGTTTCAATTTTTTAATTTTAATATAATTATTTTTTATTATATTTTTAATTTATATATTATTTTAAGAATTATTTTAGTCCCATTTTTTTTAATATTTGGTTTTATGTTTTAAATGCATTTGATTTATTATATTTTAAAGTTTTTTATTTAATAAAAAAGTAAAAAAAAATTTTAATATGGTCAGGCCGGGCCGGGCCGGGCTCGGGCCTATCATTTTTTTCTCAGGCCGGGCTTGGACAAAATTCTAGGCCCATATTTCGGGCCGGGCCGGGCCCGGGCCTTGAAAACGGGCTAAATTTTTTTTATGGGCCCGGCCCATGCACACCTCTAGTTCTATGTTCTGATTTCATTTATTTTTGTATTATTTGTTTTTTTTATTTTTATTTTTATACGAAAATAGACAAAGGAAAGAGGAGGGAAGAGAGTCTTACCGGATCTACACCGTGGCCGCGTCGTCGGAGCTCCCCTCTCCGTTTGGCACTGTGAGCCGCCGGCGATAATGGGTGTTGAAACCCTAGCTGCAAGAGAAAAAAGGGGTGGGGGAGTATTCTTTTTTTTTTCAAAACAGGGAGAAAGCAAAAAAAAAAAAAAAAAAAAAAAACAGATTTAAATACTGCATGAAACAGCGTCGTTTGGGCAAAGAAGAAGGGTCTGTGCGCCTAAATTGGGCTATTTGCGGTTATGGCCCCTCCTTCTTTCCTGCGTCATTCCATTTAGCCCCGTTTTCATTTTTCCTTTTTTAAATTTCGCCCATTTATTTTATTCCGTTTCCGATTTAATCCCTGGACTGAGCTAATAAAACGTCGCGCATCAAAGGGCCTGGGATATTTGCTCTTCGGGCCTTGGTCCTTCGCGCGCTTTCTAATGCAGTCCCTGGAAGCTTTTGGTATTTATGATTGTACCCCATTATTTTATTTGTGACTTACAAAGCAGTCCCCGACTCATTATTTACGCATTTATTTTTAATTTGCTTCTGTTTATTCATTAATTCATTTATTTTATTTTGTTTCTTTTCTGTTTTATTTTTATTTTACTCTTTAAACTTCTGTAAATCTTTTTGTTATTTTATATACATTAGCTCTCTTAAAACTATTTTATATATTGTTTTTTTAAAATTGGTTTAAAGCATACATTTCAAATTGTTTACTACATATTATCTTGGATTATGAACATATATATATATATTTCTTTAATTAGTTACTGCCTTATTATATATTATTTTAAATTATTTGGCATATTATTTATTTTATATTTTACGTATAGATTATTTCATTTTAAACCTTTACATATTTTATATTTTAAACTTTAATATATTATGTAGCTTAAACTTATTCTTTTTTATGTTTTTATATATGTTATTTATTCCAAATTATTTATCCTTATTCTCCATATATATTATTTATTCGAAATCCCTTTTACATTATTTTTGTTAAGACCGGATTTATAGATTATTTACTTTAAAGCTCTTTTTCCACATATTGTTTATTTTAAGTTTTCATATGTTATTTTAAATTTTTTTTTAAAAAACTATTCACTTAAGGTTAATATATATGTATATATTATTTTATTCTATTTTAAATTGAAATCATATATCAACTATCTTAACTTATTTTATATTATTTACTCTAAATTTACTTTATAAACTATTTTAAACTTGTTTTTGTGAATTGTTGTTTTATTACTTGCTTTAAATTGTTATATGTACCTCATTTTAAAACTCTATTTATATATTTTGGAATGTTTTATTATTATTTACCTTAAGATTTTTTATATTATTTGTTTCATACTTTCGCATACACATACATTATTGGTTTTAACCTTGTTATAATCTTTTAAAATTGTTTGTATATGGTTGATCTTTCTTTCAAAATTCTTTTTGCATATTTTCTATTTATTTATTTAGAACTCATTTATTATCCTTTTAATCTCGTTTCTTCTTACATCTTATTCATTTTAATTAACTTTATGCTATTCATTTTTTTTATTTGATTATTTAATTCATTTATCTTTGATTATTAATATTAGTATTTAAACGATGCATGTTGTACGATTATTGCCATTGCATGATTCGCTTATTTGTATTGTCATATTATTGTCATTCACTTGTGCAATATTTTTATCATTGTTCTATGTCGCACTACACCTCTATTTCATATCATTACCCCCATAAATCAAATCTCGTCACATTCATCCAATAAGTTGTTTTATGTGAATCCAAACGAATAACACGTTGTTTAAGTATCAAATTCGCTACTATTCAAAAATGAAAATTTCCAAATAAGGCAATGTTTTGCATTTTGAAACATCAAGGAGTCGTGCCCTAACTTACGGGGTTTCGATTTCCTTATTGTTTTTAAATAGCTAAATATCCTTTTCAAGTTTTAAAACACATGAAATTCTCATTTAAATTGAGAGACGACCTTGTGCTCGGGAATTCATGGCATTGTGTCCTAACTTACGAGATGTGATACTCTGATATCTCGAGATAAGGAAATCTTTAAACAATCGATTCAAGCTAATTCAAGAATTTTAAAGTCAATATTAATAGAAAAGATCGTATTTCAAATCCCTTCCCGATTTTCAATTTTTGACATTAGGACACTAACTAATCAATTCGGTACCAATTTTTAGGCGTGTCGAGGGTGCTAATCCTTCCTCGCACGTAACTGACTCCCGAACTCATTCTCTCAAGTTTCGTAGACCAAAGGCACTATTTTAGTAAACTAAAATTAATTTATTAAAACAAAGGTGATCCGATCACACCTAATAAAGATCGGTGGCGACTTCCGTTTTTAATTTTCGTTTTCAAAATCTAGTCGATCCCGTTTTCAAAAAAATGGTTTCGACACCTGCAATCAAATAGTGATCGTAAGGGTAGTCGCAGGTTCCTTCGTTGAAGCATTTGACGATCACCGCCTTACGGCCGGCACAGCGACCCTGAAGGAAAACCACCGCCTTGCTTGGCTTCAGGAACTTCACCATTGTTGCTGTTGTTGCTTAGTGTTCACTTTTCTTTGTTGGTTTCATCCTCCCAATCGCACTATGGTAGTGGTAATAGAGTGTAGGAGAGGGAAAAGAAAAGAAAATTATGGGTATATATTACATCAACCGAAATGAAACCCTAGCAGTAGTATAGCTTCTTCTTCTATAAATAGGCAAGCTCTATTGTTGAAACACTCTTCAGCCATAGTCAAGCGATCCAAACCAGGTTGAGAGCGTTGAAGCTTATCCACCTGAAGCGCTCACTTATACTCTGTCCTGCGTCAAAGCTTGGGTTTTTGGGTTTGTTGTTGTTAAATATGACTCCTATTTTCAGTCAAATTTGAGAAATAATCTTTCAGTTGAACTTTGTTTTCTTGTTTCAACCAAACACTGATTAGTTTAGATTCTTTTATTATTATTTGACCTATGAATTTAGCCTATAAATAGGCTCTTTTACAACCTTAGAAATAGACACCCATTAGAGATTAGAACTCATAACACATTTAGAGAATTTTGTGTTTACGTTTTGTGGGTTCTTTGTTTTCGGGTTTTCGGGGTTTAGTTTTTTATCTCCATCTTTTGTACTCTTCGTTCTTTTGCCATTATAGTAAAATTATCTTTGCCCGTGGTTGTTTATCCTCTTTGGAGGGGTTTTTCTACTTTAAATTTGTGTGTTCAATTTCTCAATTTATTCCGCTATTTTTCTTGTTCGTTGCTTAATCGAGTCGAAATCCTAACAAGTGGTATCAGAGCTAGTTCAATTTTCATAGATCAGCCCGTTCAGAGATGGCAACAACAAGGTTTGAAATTGAGAAGTTCGATGGTGAGACAAATTTCAATCTGTGGCAAGTTCGGATGATGACAATTCTAGTTCAATCAGGCTTGAAAAAGGTTGTTACCGGGAAAAAGCCTGAGAATCTAAATAAAATAGAATTGGAAGAGCTTAATAAAAAGGCTTTGTCTGCAATCCAGTTGTGCTTCACGAATGCGGTATTACAGGAGGTATTGATGGAGAAGACCTCATCTGCCTTGTGGAAAAGGTTAGAAACTCTTTATGCGACTAAGTCTCTGGCTAACCGTTTAGTGTTGAAACAACGTCTATTTACGTTTCGCATGAACGAAAGTGAGCTTCTTAGAGATCACATCAGTCAATTCATTACTCTTTTAAATGACTTAAAAAACGTTAAGGTTCATATTGATGATGAAGATCAAGCTATGCTATTATTGTGCTCTTTACCCCCTTCATACAAGTCTTTTAGGGAGACCTTGATTTATGGCAGAGACAAACTCTTGTTTGAAGATGTGAAAGGTCATTTGTTGAGTAGAGACAAACTCGACAATGAGCTTCATTTGGATAGTAAAGCAGATAGACAAGCTTCCGTTTTGGTAGCATCAAAGAAACGAGACAAAATGTGTCGCTATTGTAAAAGGTTAGGTCACGTCAAAGCAGATTGTTATAAAATGCGAAATAAAAGAGCTGCTAAGGGTAACGAGGAAGATGTAGCTGGTGCTAATTTAGCCGATGAAAATGGTGATGATTTCTTGTTAGTGTCAACGAGCGATAACTCCAAGCTCACGTCTGAGTGGATCCTAGATTCAGGATGTTCTTTCCACATGTGTCCCAATAGAGAATGGTTCTCCACATACAGTTCAGTTGAAGGTGGAGTTGTGCACATAGGAAATGATTCATCTAGTAAGGTAATTGGTATTGGTACTGTTAAAATTAGGATACACGATAGGACGATTAAGACACTCTCAGATGTCAGGTATGTACCTGATTTACGAAAGAATCTCATCTCCTTAAGTATTTTAGACTTGAAAGGATGTAAAATCAACATCGAGTCGAACGGCATTAAAGTATCTCGTAGAGCTCTCGTTTTGTTAAAAGGTAAAAGAACTGGCCGTCTTTATATTCTGGAAGGTTCTACAGTGACCAGTGAAATCGGACGTCCTTCGTTCGTTACGGAGTCGAAGTCAACTCGTTTGGAGCGAAGGCAACTTGGTCATAGGAGGGAAAAAGGTATGACTGTTTCGTTGAATAGAGGTTCTCTTTTGGATGCAGGTTTTGAAAAGTGAAGGCACTGTGTTCGTGAAAATCAGACCCGAGTTAGTTTTGATTTGGCAGTGTACCAGTCGAAGGCTAGAAGTCTTTAGTTTCTAAGCACAAATTCGACTCAGTTAATTCTCTGAATAGTTCAAGATAGGCTCGTGGCAGGTTTTAGCAAACATGGCGTTGTGGAAATATGAGTCAAGGTGGAGATTTGTTAAATATGACTCTTATTTTCAGTCAAATTTGAGAAATAATCTTTCAGTTGAACTTTGTTTTCTTGTTTCAATCAAACGCTGATTAGTTTAGATTATTTTATTATTATTTGACCTATGAATTTAGCCTATAAATAGGCTCTTTTACAACCTTAGAAATAGACACCCATTAGAGATTAGAACTCATAACACATTTAGAGAATTTTGTGTTTACATTTTGTGGGTTCTTTGTTTTCGAGTTTTCGGGGTTTAGTTTTTTATCTCCATCTTTTGTACTCTTCGTTCTTTTGCCATTATAGTAAAATTATCTTTGCCCGTGGTTGTTTATCCTCTTTGGAGGGGTTTTTCCACTTTAAATTTGTGTGTTCAATTTCTCAATTTATTCCGCTATTTTTCTTGTTCGTTGCTTAATCGGGTCGAAATCCTAACAGTTGTGTTGGGATTTTTGTAGGTTTCAGATTAAGGAGAAATGAAACAATGAAATGGATTAGAGAAATTAGGATTCATTCATCTTCTTCTTCAATGATGGAGAAAGAAAATGGGTTTTTCTATAGAAGAAAAAAAAACACTCCTCAACCATAGTCAAACAAGCAAATGGTTTTTTTTACGGAAAAAAGAAAAGAAGAGTAGAAGCAGACCAAATAAAAAATAAAAAAAGAAAAGGGCAGAGGAGGGAAAATAAAAAAGGAAATAAAAAGAAAAAGGAGGTATAAGAGGATGCCACATGGCGACATGTGACTGGCCAATGCTGCCAAGTTAGTCAAAAATTAACGTCGTTAGTTTCAGGTAGTAATATAGTGGACGGAAAAAAGTTCGGGCACTAATCTGGAAAAAAAAATCATAAGTACCAATCTAGAAGAAGTGGTCAAGTTTAGGTACTAATATTATATTTAACCCTTTGATATATTAGGAATGAACTAATATAATTTAAATTTATGTCAAACATATGCATGATAATAATTTTAATCACCGTTCTATACAAATCAATATATATATTAAATTTTTTAACTTTTCACTAATATTAATTAGGTTGAGTAGTAGGGGCGCAGCTAGGGGTTGGTAGGAGGGCCTTTAAAAAATATATAACTTTTCACTAATATTACTAACAATGTGTAAAAATCTTCATTTTGGCCTTTTAAAATTTTTAAAATTTTAAATTAATAAAAGTAAAATTATACTTTGCCCCCTAAAAATGATAAAAATTATAAAAACATTAGGAGTTTTACATCAAGAGAAAGCTATCAATTATTTCAGTAGTTATGTACGTAAAATATCTTTTAAAAATAGTATAAATTAAGTACTATATATTTATATTGAACCTTAATATTTAAACCTAGCAGAAGAGCAAACAAACTTTTTAATAAAAAAAGATTTAAACCTTAGTTTCAAAAAAAGAAGAAGAAGAAAATCAATGCTATGGTGTATTATTAAAGCAAGGTTTAGTATTCTTAAAGGAAAAGTAAGCAAATTCAGTAACAGGTAACGTAAACTATATATCAAAGGAAAAGGACTGTGAAAAACAAACACATTGGTGTGGGACCACTTAGAAATAATAAATGGTATTAAAGCCAACCAATAACCAGTCTCTGATATCGTCCGATACTAGTCGAAAATCGAGCGATTTCAATATTTTTGTCCCCATAACAACCGATACTTCTTCCTCCTTTCGCCTCTGTTTCTCTTCATGTTCGTCAACTCTTTCCTCCAAATTGCAGACGCGGTTTTGCTAATATTAACTTGTTATATAAATCCCTTAATGTTCATGGCATTTCACTCACTACAATCCAACTTTATATCTCAATCTCTTCTGTTTCAGTTTACAACTTTGAGGTTCAAGTTTTTGTTCCAAGTAGAGCATGACCAAGAAGAAGGAGACTTGGAAACCAAAAACGAAGAGTTTTAAAGCAAGGGTCCATCGGATTAAACAAGATATGGGAAAGATAAAGGAAGATCAAAGATGCATAAGAGATGAACAAAGGGATATACGAGAAAGGTTTGACGATGTTAATCGGCAATGCGATGAGCTCAGACTGGAAACTGAAGCGATTGTGAAGCAATCAGCTTTCAATCGGATTCGACTTGTTATTATGTTGAATATCTTAGAAGCTCGCCAAGTGGGTAACTTTGATAAAGCTGCTCTTCTCACTCGCTTCCTTAATTCCGTTTCTAATAGAAGAAATAAATAGTTTTGTTATTTCAGTCAGTGTCGGCTTCTACCCAACAAACTTTGGGTGTAATGGTGTTGGGAGTTCCTCCCTAAGTGTGAATGTAATCTTACAATATGTTTTTGGTTATAAAGTCGTCTTTTCTTCCATTTTTTCCTCTTTTCACATACATACATAGTGAGATTTGAAATTTCAGTTTTATAATTATGAGACATCGATAAACAACAATTATCCTAAAATTCATGGTAATTTTTTATTGTTTGCATCGTTTATAACAATCCTGTACCCTTGTTTGACAATGCTGTGAGCCCATCTCTTCACACGTACTGCTATCTGTAACACATTCAAAGGTTTTAACATGTTTTAGTACAAGTGTCAAAACTTTCATCAAAGTTGGGTTTTAGCAAGTTCGATGGAGATTGGAGAGGTCTTCCAAGCAGTGCTGACCATGATGCTTCTGAGTCTAGTTCTTTTGATATTTATCCTACATTATTTTCACCTCTAAGATGAGTGTGTTCTCTTGTTTCAGTCATGAATCGCCAATACTTTTTGTTTTTTGGGTATTAGTCATGTGCTTAATGATGTTCAGGATTCATAGTTATCTCTCTAACAATATTATTTTTAAGATTCTGACCTGAATCTCCTCTTGAAAATGCAATGAAAAAATACCATGGCTTCTTTCATCCAATTATAGAAAAGAATAAATTATATATTGATCACCAAAATTATGATTATGTTTTTCTTTTCTCCACCCAAAAATGAAATAGTAACATTAGCCACCACGAACATAGACACCAATCACGACGTCCACTGCATCTGGGTAACCACTATCGGGTAAGTTGAAGTAAATGTGTAACTGTTGCTCTCTAAATATCTTTCATAAAAAAAGATTTTATGAATTTTGCTTGTTTTCTATATCCTAAAGCTTTTGAAAATAAGATTTAAGTTTTTATGGAGTCCGCAGGGAAAGCTGGTAAACTAAGAAGCGTAGGTGTTGTAGGAGGAGAGTCCAATGATGATTGGCACTAAAGATGCATAAAGTTTGGTCAAATACGAGGAAAAACAAAAAAAGGTGATTGGTTAATGCTAGAATTGATAATGAGCGAGTTGGATACAAAAGTTTAGATCCGTTTTTTAGATTTTGATCCGAAAAATATGTTTAAAATTTTATTTAAATTTATCCCAAATAAAAATTGTTAAATTTCAGTTTGACTTGGTTCGCTTATATTAAAAATTTTTATATTATTTTTTATATACAAATAAATTTAAAAAATATAATACATCAAATATACTAAAAACATTAAAATAAATGTTCTCAACAAATTGAAAATACATTTAAAAAGTAAATATTTCTAAAATAGTAACAAAATTAATAATAAAATTAGAGTTACATAATATACAAGAAATAATAACAAAATAGTAGCAAGATAATAACAAAATGACAGCAAAATTTTTTTATGCAGATTCGAGCCGGGCCAGAAAATCTTACTTGAGACCCAACATGTTTAGAAAACGAGACTTATTTTCTATTCAAGCTCATTTTTTGAGCCTATATTTTGCCCAAATCTTTTTATTTTTCGAGCAGACTTTCAGACTTAAACGGATAACCTAGCCATCATATACCTAATTCATACTGTGAGAACCTACTTTGTTTCTATTTCTTTTCTTGACTCTAGTAATTTTTTCATGTTTAACTTAGTGAAGTAGTGTTTTAATTATGTTTTTTTAGTGCATGTTTTAATGTGGTAACTAGATGTTTTTTTTAAATAAAATTCCAGGATTTAAAACAACAAAAAATTTTGGAATTAAAATTATAGATGTTAACTTTTTGTTTTGAAAATTTATTCATTTACGAAATTTTTATTTAGTGAATTAATAGGAAATTATAAGTGACGAGGATTGTAGGTGTATAATGAAATTTTTTTGAATTCAAACCCTAATCTGAATGTTTACACATATCTCTATATATTTGCTTATACATCAACAATCATGCTCTGAGAAGGAGTGGAATAATCACCTTCAGGGATGATCCAAAGCTGGAGTCCGGCGAAGAGATAGCGCCAGAACTGTTTAAAGCCATTCAGCAATCATGGTACTCCGTAATCGTATTTTCAGAATCTTATGCTTCTTCGGGTTGGTGCTTGGACGAACTTATATAGTGAAATTGTTAAGCAGAAAAACGACAGGGGTTATAAAGTGTTTCCAGTTTTCTATGACGTGGATCCATCTGATTTAAGAAAACAGAAAGGAAAAGTTGAAGAAGCCTTTACGGAACATGAAAAGAGATATGATGAAGATAAGCTCCAAAGGTGGCGAAATGCTTTGACTGAAGTCGCAAACATTAAGGGATTTCATATCTTCTCTCTTTCTATTTTTAATGCTTACATGATGTTCTTCTCAATTTTAGAATACATATTATATCCATGTCCATTAGCTGTTGATTTCTTGTTTGGAAACCAAATTTCGTTTGTGTTCATAGGCATGAAACCGAATTTATTGGAGACATTGTTAAAAAAAATATCAGCAAAATTATGTTAAACATATCCAACTGTCTATGATGAGTTGGTTGGAATTCACGCTTAGAGGAGTTGTATGCAAAATAGACATTGGTAAAGATGATGTCCGCATTATCGGAATTTGTGAAATGGGTGGTCTCGGTAAAACGACTCTTGCAAAAGTTGCTTACACTCAAATGTCATCTCATTTTGAAGGTAAAAGCTTTCTTGCTGATGTTCGAGACGTTTCAAACAAATGTGGACTTGTTTCATTACAGAAACAACTTCTTTCCCAAATCTTGCCTGATGAATGCTTTAGTTTCTTCAATGTTTATGGAGGAAATGTCATCATTAACCACAGGTTATCTAAAAAAAGGGTTCTTATTGTTCTTGATGATGATAACCTACAACACTTAAAATGTTTGGTTGGAAGGCGTGATTGGTTCAGTTTAGGGAGCAGAATCATTGTAACAACAAGAGACAAACATTTGCTACGATCTTACCGAGTTGATGATGTGTATAAGCCTACAACACTGAATGACAATTCTGCACTTCGACTTTTCAATTTGAAAGCTTTCGGTTGTGAGAAAGTGCCAAAAGAGGATTTCATTGAGCTTGTCGAACATGTTGTAGGTTATGCTGGTGGACTCCCTTTAGCTCTTGAAGTTTTGGGTTCTTTTCTATGTGATAAAGATGCAAGCCAATGGAGAAGAGCAATAGAAAGGCTCAAAAGAGACTCTAACAAAGAAATTTTGGACAGACTTCAAATAAGCTTTGATGGATTGGAAGAAAGGGAGAAGAATATATTTCTAGATATAGCATATGCTTCTTCAATGGGGAGCAGAAAGATTTTGTAATGACAGTACTAGATTGTTGTGAGTTTTTTCCCGATATTGGAATTGATGTTCACATTAAAAAATCTCTAATAACCGTTTATAAATACAACCAATTGGGGATGCATGACTTGCTACAAGAAATGAGAAGAGAAATTGTTAAAGAAAAATCTATTGATGAACTTGGAAAACGTTACAGATTGTGGGACGAAAGAGATGTCTACCATGTGCTAACAACAAAAACAGTAAGCTATTCCATAAAAATTATATATTTTGACTTTAGCTTAATTAAATTTAGGATTCAACGCAAAACTACGATGTTTTTGGTACAAAAACATATATAACTTATTCTAGTTATAAAATTTTTATTCTTTTAAAAATAATAAAGTATTCATTTTAAATATTGATATAGTAAAATGAGTACATTTGTCTTGTATATTTCTAAACTGTGCTATTTAAAGTCTTTTATTATAAATATTAAAAAAGACCTCCACAATATGAATAAAAAGATTGTTATTTCATTGAATTCCTTTAGTTGAAAATTGTTTTATTTAGATTGTTTTTGTTTATTAATTTCAACCAAATAATAATAATGCTCTATTAAATTTCACCAATTTTTGTCTTATATTTTATTTTTTTATTTTTAGGATACAGAAATGATTGAAGGTATAATCATTGACAATAAAAGATAGAAAAACTTACACACAAGTATCTATGTATAATATCGATGTTGTTGTTACTTTTTTATTTTGTAAAAATAACAAAAAAAGAAGTGGCAAAAATCTTCAATAGTTAATATTTCCAAAAAAAAAAAAAAAAAAGGAAAAAAAGAAGTGGTATGTGCAAGTGAAAATGATATACATGCATGCATTCATCATCATTGAGCTGTAAGCTTAGTCATCTATACAGTAGTTAAGAGTATGTTTATTGTAGTTGTGAAAGTTTGTTGCATGTATTTTGGTGTAATTGTAATGTCGTTGCATTCGGTTGTATCTATTTTCTTTCACTTTCTCTTTAGCTGTTGTATATCATGGTTTCTACCGGTGTGAGTTTGTGAATATTAGCCCCAATTCTTTTAAGCTATATTATTCAAATTTGGATGTTGGTCTTATATATGCGTATGTGTTTGGTATGTGCATATTCAATTTTTTTTTCTTTTTCATTATTTTTAAGACTCTTTAAATGACCATATCTTCGTATATGTGTTCGAATATGTGTTGGATATAAGAGTTAGACATGAACATTCCAAAAAAGAAGCAATGAAGCAACATAACTTTTAGATACTAAATGTCTTGTATATCTGTAATCATATTGTTATTCTGCCTAGGGAAATGAACAAGACTCTTAGTTTGAGTACGAATGCCTTCTTAAATATAAAAAGATTACTACTACTTAGAGTCATTTGTCACTCAAATTGTCGTGATCTCGTATATCTTTCTAATGAGCTACGGCTTTTAGATTGGACGGGATATCCTTTAAAATCCCTACCTTCAAGCTTCCAACTAGAAAACCTTGTTGCAATTCTCCTATCTTATAGCAACATTGAACAACCATGGAACGAAAACAAAGTAAGAATCAACTCATTTGGTCTTTGCTTTCTAACTTATTTTGAGAAGGATTAAAATGTCATTAACATAGAAGAATAACAATAAAAATGAGCTTTAAGTTTTTTTCTTTATTATGGTTTTTAACAGCCCATGCATAAGTTGAAAGTGATCAACCTTCAAGGGCCTGAAAACTTGATCAAGACACCAGACTTCAAAATGGCCCCAAATATTGAAAGTTTGGTTTTAGAAGGTTGTACTAGATTAGCGTATGTTGATCCATCCGTTGGAGTTCTTAAGAAGCTTAAGCTTTTGAATTTAAGAGGCTGCAAAAGTCTTAGGAGTCTTCCAACTAAAATTGGAATGGAATCTCTTGAAGAATTAATTCTTTCAGGTTGCTTAAATCTTAAAAGCTTTCCGGAGATTGATGGTAAGATGAAAGTCTACTAAGACTTTATTTAGATGGGACAAACATTGAACAACTTCCCTCTTCAATTGGACATCTGAGCAGTCTTGTTTTATTAAATTTGAAAGATTGCAAGAACCTTGTGAGTCTCCCAAGGAGCATAGGTGGGTGTACAAGTTTAAAAACTCTTAAGTGAAACATGATTGGAGGAGAATTTGCCAGCGAATTTGCAGTAAGTAGAATTATTGGAAGAGCTTGACTTAAGTGAAACATCCATGACAAAACCACCACCCTTCATTTTTCAATTTAAAAATCTTAAAGTTCTTTCTTTTAATAGAGAAAAGGACATTCTTCCAAGTTACAAAAATACTTGCCTTCTCTATTAAAGGTATTCCAAAGAGGAAAGACAAATTCCATGGCTCTAATGTTGCCTTTGTTGTTAGGTTTAAGTTCATTAACAAGGCTGAATCTAAGCGGCTGCAATCTTTTGTCAAGGAGATATTCCTAGTGATATTTCTCGTCTATTCTCTTTGCAATGCCTTAATCTTAGTGGTAACAATTTCATCAGCATACCTTCGTGTCTTGCTCAATTTTTCAAGCTTGGATTGCTTCTATTATCAAACTGCAGGGCACTTAAATCGGTGCGTGAGCTTTCATCAAGTATACAAACTTATTCAAAGGTGGCAACTACATCAGCAACATGCATGCTACCATGCAATCATGCACGAGCATACAAGTGACCAAGCAGTCCAGCTGAGGTATTGAAATGTCCATGGTGTAATTCGGTTGAAGAACCACTTTTGTAATGGTTGACTTTTATTAGTTTGTTTGTTATCCTTTTATGTAATGTTCAGCTAAGATTAATCATGTTCTTAGCTGATTTAGTAGTCATCAGGATGTCATTACGCTGATTTTACAACTTAGATACTTGCACAAGCAAGCCTTGTTTTCTTTCTATGTAATCCATCTACTTATGTATCATGTAATTTTTACTTTTCAAGTAACAAGTATAGCCGTTCTTGTTCTCTCAATTAATCATCCTTTTGCTTCTATTTTGCTTTAGTTGTTTTTCTAGCAACTCTCATCTTCTTTGAATCTTAAGCTTAATACATATTTTATCCGGAAATATTACTTTGTTGCTCCAGTTTCAACAAGAGGTTCATATTTTACCCGGATAAATTAAGATCTATTTTTCTATGTGAAAAACTCAACAAATAGTATCAAGAGCCTATTGTCTTTGAGGGCCCGGGTTGTGCACAGTTTGTGGCTGACTCGTGTTTGAAAGAAAGAAGCAGGAGCTGTCATTGTTGGCCTATTTTTTAGTTGCTGCAAGTATGAGCTTCTCACCACCACCACCACATGTTTTTGCTGGTGAAAATTACAATATTTGGGCTGTGAAAATGAGGACATACCTGCAGACACATGACCTGTGGAATGTGGTCCAAAATGACACTGAGCCACCTCCCATAAGAGCAAACCCAACCACTGCTCAGATTAGGCAGTATAATGAAGACTGTGCAAAGAAGTACAAGGCCATGTCATGCCTTCAAAGTGGAGTTTCAGATGTGATCTTCACAAGGATAATGGCCTGTGACAGTCCAAAGCAGGTATGGGACAAACTCAAGGAGGAGTTTCAAGGATCTGAGAAGACTAGGCAACAACAACTAATAAACTTGAGAAGGGACTTTGAGAATCTGAAGATGAAGGAGTCAGAGACTGTCAAGCAGTATGCTGACAGGATAATGGCCACTGTCAACAACATAAGATTGCTTGGGGATGATTTTAGTGACCAAAGGGTAGTTGAAAAAGTCATAATAACCTGCCAAAGAAGTATGAATCAAAGATCTTTTCCTTGGAGGACTCGAAGGACCTATCAACTATTCCATTGATAGATTTGATAAATGCTATCTATGTAGAAGAGCAAAGAAGAGCAAACAGAATGGAGGAGTATTCTGAGGGAGCCTTTCAGGCTAGAGGCAGAGAAGGCTCAAACTCGAGCTCCAGCTTCAAAGGCAAGAAGCCTTGGACAGAAAAGAAGGACAAAGGTAAGAAAGAAGCCACCAAAAGAAAGTTTCCACCTTGTGCTCATTGCAATAATACCAATCACCTTGAAAAATACTGCTGGTACAAGCTTGACATTCAGTGTAGAGGGTGCAAACAACTTGGACACATTGAAAAGGTGTGTAAAAATAAACCAAAACCACAGCTACATCATCAGAATCAAGCTCAGACTGCTGAAGATGTTGAAGCACAGGAAGAGCATGTCTTCATAGCTTTTTGTTTTGCAAGCTCGAGCAAGGTTAGCAAGATGTGGTTGATTGATAGTGGGTGTACTCATCACATGGCTTCAAACAGAAGCATGTTCAAGGAGCTAGACACCACCTTTGTGACCAAAGTCAGAATAGGGAATGGTAAGCTCATAGAGGCCAAAGGCAAAGGCAAGGCTGTGATTGGCACAAAGTCAGGAAACAAAACTATCTCTGAGGTTCTCTATGTACCTGACATTGACCAAAATCTGCTAAGTGTTGGTCAGTTACTGGAGAAGGGCTACTCTCTCATTTTTTAAGACAAGGTATGTGTGATCAAAGATGCTGTTGACTAAGTGTTAGCAACAGTAGCCATGAGTGATCAAAGTTTCACTTTGGATGTAAATCAGCTAAAGCGAAAGACACATGTGGCTCAGGTTGATGAGTCAAGTTTGTAGCATAGAAGGCTAGGCCGTGTGAACTATAAGTCACTTGGCCTACTGCACAAAATGAGCCTGGTTGAAGACATGTCCTGCATTGAGCCAAAGAAGGATGTATGTGAAGTCTGTCAGCTTGGCAAGTAGACCAGACTGCCCTTTCCTGCCAACAAAGCATGGAGAGCTCAAGAGAGGCTCCAATTGGTTCATACAGACATCTGTGGACCCATGAAGACTACTACCCTAAATGGGAATAGGTACTTTACACTCTTTATTGGTGATTGCACTAGGTTCTGTTGGGTAACTTTTTTGAAGAAAAAGTCAGATGTTTCTGACTTCTTTTGCAAATTCAAGGCTTTGGCTGAAAACCAAGCTGACTGTAAGCTAAAATGCTTAAGGTCAGGTAATGGGACTGAGTATGTGTCTCAAAGGTTCCAAAAGATATGTGATGATGCTGGAATTCTTCATCAGCTAACAACCATCTACATACCACAGCAAAATGGTGTCTGTGAGAGGAAGAACAGAACAGTTCTTGATATGGCCAGGTGCCTTTTGTTTGAGGCTAAAATGCCTAACAATTTTTAGGCTGAGGCAGTAAACACTTCAGTTTCCTTGCTGAACAGACTTCCAACTAATGCAGTAAAAGGAAAAACACCCTTTGAAGCTTAGTTTGGACAAAAACCAATAATGTCACACTTGAGGGTATTTGGTTGTTTGTGCTATGCACTGGTTCCAGGAGAGAAAAGGACTAAGCTTGAAAAAATGTCCATGCCAGGGGTATTTGTAGGCTATAGCAGTATGAAGAAAGGTTATAGGATCTTTGATCCATTGACCAAGAAGATCATTGTGAGTAGAGATGTAAAGTTTAATGAAGAAGGGTATTGGAAATGGGATGGAACTAATGCAAGCCTACTTGAAGAAGATCAGAATAGTTCTGACCTGCAGCCTACTGAAATTGAAGCTGAAGCTGAAGATGACTATGATGATACACCTATTCGAGGTACTAGAACTCTGGAAGATATCTATGAAAGATGTGCCATGACCATAGCTGAGCCATCTTGCTATGCTGAAGCTGTAAAAGAGAAATGCTGGCAAAAGGCTATGGAGGCTGAACTGAAGATGATTCAAAAGAATGACACTTGGGAGCTGGTCAATAGGCCAGAAAATAGAAAAGTCATTGGTGTTAAATGGGTGTTCAGGACCAAGACAAATTCAGATGGGTCTCTGAACAAACACAAGGCCAGGTTGGTTGTAAAGGGCTACTGTCAGCAGCAAGGGGTCGATTTCTTTGAAACCTTTGCACCTGTTGCAAGGTTGGATACCATAAGGCTACTATTTGCCTTGGCAGCTCAGAAACACTAGAAAGTGCACCAATTAAATGTGAAATCAGCATTTCTAAATGGACTTCTCAAGGAAGAAATCTTCATTAAGCAACCTGAAGGATTTGAGGTCCTAGGTGAAGAACACAAGGTATTCAAGCTCAAAAAGGCCCTATATGGCCTGAAACAGGCTCCAAGAGCCTGGTATGATAGGATTGGTGCCTACTTGTCAAGGCTCGAGTTCACAAAAAGTATAAATAAGTCCACTCTTTATGTCAAGAAAGATGAAAAGGAGACCCTACTGATTGTGTCATTATATATTGATGACCTGCTAGTCACTAGCAGCAAAGATAAACTGATTGAAAATTTTAAGAAGCAAATGTAAGACATTTTTGAGATGACTGATCTTAGTTTGATGACATACTTCCTTGGTGTGGAGGTAAATCAGGGAGAACAAGGGATTTTTATAAGCCAGCAAGCCTTTGCACTAAAAGTTCCAAGCAAATTCTGCATGTCAAAGTGCAAACCTGCTAGCACATCAGTTGCACTAGGAGAGAAGCTATCAAGCACAAGTGAGCATGATCGAGTTGATGAAAGGGGGTACAGAAGTTTGATTGGTTGCTTGCTTTACCTAACAGCAACAAGGCCAGACATCCTATATGCTGTTGGCTTACTCTCAAGGTTCATGCACTGCTACAATGTTGCACATTTTAAAGCAGCAAAGAGGGTCCTAAGATATGTCAAAGGGACTTTAAATTTTGGTGTGAAGTTTGGAAGGTCAAAGGAGCTGAAACTTGTTGGTTATTCAGATATTGACTGGGCTGGTTCAGTTGATGACATGAAGAGCATATCAGGCTACTTCTTTAGTCTAGGTTCAAGTGTTTTCAGTTGAGTTTAAAGAAGCAACAAACAGTAGCTCAATCCACCGTAGAGGCTGAGTATATTGCAGCTGCTACCGCTGTTAACCAAGCCATTTGGCTTAGAAAGTTATTGGATGACTTAAATGTTAGACAGATGGAAGCAAATGAAATCAAGGTTGACAACCAGTCTGCTATTGCTATTGCCAAGAACCCTGTGTTCCATGGCAAAACAAAACATTTCAATATCAAGTATCACTTTGTGAGAGAAGTTGAACTTGCTAAGGAAATCTACTTGGTACATTGTTGTTCGAGGGATCAGCTTGCTGATGTTCTGACCAAGCCATTGGCTGCTGGAAGGTTCGAGTGTTTAAGGAAAGAGATTGGAGTTTGCTGCCTTGTAGCCAAGAAGGAGTGTTCAAAGGTGGCAACTACAGCAGCAACATGCATGCTACCATGCAATCATGCACGAGCATACAAGTGACCAAGCAGTCCAGCTGAGGCATTGAAATGTCCATGGTGTAATTCGGTTGAAGAACCACTTTTGTAATAGTTGACTTTTATTAGTTTGCTTGTTATCCTTTTATGTAATGTTCAGCTAAGATTAATCATGTTCTTAGCTGATTTAGTAGTCATTTTAGGATGTCATTATGCTGATTTTATAGCTTAGATACTTACACAAGTAAGCCTTGTTTTCTTTCTATGTAATCCATCTACTTATGTATCATGTAATTTTTACTTTTCAAGTAACAAGTATAGCCGTTCTTGTTCTCTCAATTAATCATCCTTTTGCTTCTATTTTGCTTTGGTTGTTTTTCTGGCAACTTTCATCTTCTTTGAATCTTAAGCTTAATTCATATTTTATCCAGAAATATTACTTTGTTGCTCCAGTTTCAACAAGAGGTTCATATTTTACCCGGATAAATTAAGATCTATTTTTCTGTGTGAAAAACTCAACAAAACTGTACGTATAAATGGTTGTACTTCTCTTGAAATAGTTACATATCCATCAGAAGTTTTCATTTTGAGGTTATCTGCAAATATAGTAGGTTTTAATTGCTTCAGATTGGCTGAGAACATCAATGCCTTAATATTGCTGAAAAAACATTTAAAGGTTCGTTAATATCTTTATTTCTCTCGGTCTTATAATTATTCATGGTGTTAGTTACCAAACAACCAGAGGTTTATTTTGTTGGTATTTGGAAATTCAAGAGAAAAGCTTGACATTATACTACCTGCAAGTGAAATCCCCGAATGGTTTAGTCAACAAAGAGGTGACTCTTCGATTAAGATAGATTTGCCTTTGGAAGTTCGGAATGATAGTCAATGGAAGGGAGTTGCTTTCTGCTACATTTTTGTCAGTGCTGGTACTTCAAGGGATAAGACTATCATGTGTAGAGCTGTTATCCAGGATAGATATTCTAGCCAAGATGTCGACTGGAGTGGCTAGGGTCTCTCATGTAATGAACATCCCGTGAAGGACCACATTTTCATTCGTTATTTCTTGCGTGACTACTTGTATCCAATTTCCTTGGAAGAAAAATGTGGTGAACATGATGAAACTAAAAATTTATGGACAACAGATTGCTTAGATCAGGAATGCTATCAACTTGAGCTATCTTTGATATCTGTCCATTGTCACTTGGTTAAGGTGAAGAAGTGTGGAGTTCAAATTGTGTATGAGAAAGATTTGGAAGAGATGGAACAAATACAGGAGCTGCATAGCAGTCAGTGTTGTGCTAATGATGGATCAATAGGTAACTGTTCCCTTATGAAGCGAAAACCTAATATCTATGAGGAGATGAATGAAGGGCCGCCACCAAAACGGATAAAAAAATTTTCAATTCTATAATGCGCAGACTGGGGAAGAATCACTAATTGTGGTAGACTATTTCATTCGCCTTGTCCTATTAATTCTTTCTTTTAAGACTAATTTAATCTATGGTATTATTTATAGTTTTTTATTTCATTTAAAGTATTCAATATCTTTACTCCTCAACAAATGAGATATAATCTAACAAAATTTTTTTTAGCATATACATGTTGAACAAGAACTTCTATCCTACGAAGATCCCAAATTTGGATAACGTTAGTTTTTTTATAACATTCAAAATATTATTCATTTAATTTATACATTTTTATATAATTAAATTTTATGATGGCAGATTGAAGAAATGCAGTCAACTGGAGATAAAATGTGGAGGAAGTTTGATTGCTTCATGTTGTCATTGCCTTCAACTTCATCGTCCATTTCTAAAAGGAAATATGATGTTTTCTTAAGTTTTACAGGTGAAGATATCTGCAAAAACTTGACTGGTCATCTTTATGATGCTCTGAGAATTAGTGGAAGAAATTCTTGATAGACTTCAAATAAACTTTGATGGATTGGATGAAAGGGAGAAGAATATATTTCTAGATATAGCATGGCTCTTTAACGGGGAGGAGAAAGATTTTGTAATGAAAGTTGATGCATCATAAATTAACTAAAAATTTGACTAAGGCAAGTGCACCTATCAATTAATAGTATAGTTACGTTGAGCAAAGATATCATTCCCACGAGAACTACAAGTACTAGTAATTATTGTCTTTCTATTATTTAATCAAATAAATCAAGTGATTGATTAAAACTAAAATTAACTACGAATGCGACAAATAATAAAACACGAAAATAATCGAATAATAACCAAGAAGTAAAACAATACTCAAGAAAGAATCCACGTAGATTTCATCTATCATTATCAATATAAAATATCTAAGTTCTTTACTTAGTAACTTGATCCATAGAAACCCTAAATTATGCTAATATATCTTTCGAGAGTAAGAGCAATTGACTCTAAGTTGATTAATTGAAATTTATTTCTAATTAAAACCCCTATTATCGCATTAACTCGATATATGGATTCCCCTATTAGATTTGACTCTAATTCGGTAGATTTATGTTGCCCTATTTCTAGGATTACATAAACTCCACTCAACTATGCAAGATATACTCTTAAACAGGGTCTATTCCTTCTCTGATTTTTGGACATCAAATATGAATTAATATTAGTCACCAAGAACACATAATTGAGAACAAGAAACTAATATATTGCATAAAATAAAAATCAAATGACAGAATTCATTACAGAATTCATCTCCCCTAGGTATTTAGAAAATTACTTCATGCTTCAAATCGAAACATCTAAAAGACAGTATAACCAAAAGAAAAAAAAAATCATAATAATCTCTTAAGAAATCAACTTCGAGTCTTCAATCTTGATAGAAATCTACTTCAAAATCAAATTCAATGGTGTTTTTCGAGTTGTTTTCTTTAATATTCTATGATAACTCTCTCCTATCTTCTTCTTTTTGTCATATATACATCTTAGAATGCATGAAAAACCTAAAAAACACGATTTACCATGGTTTAGGGTGCAAATACACGAAATCGACATGGCTTAACACATGGCCATGTGCTCAAGCCGTATGAAAGGGGTTAGCTTGTGTGACTACTTTAACTTACTCCGATTTTCTGATTTTCACTCATTTTTCTAAAAAGGAGTGAAAGAAATTCTTTACAGACTTCAAATAAGCTTTGATGGATTGGAAGAAAGGGAGAAAAATATATTTCTAGATATAGCATGCTTCTTCAATGAGGAGGATAAAAATTTTGTAATGAAAGTACTGGATGGTTGTGAGTTTTTTTCCAGATATTGGAATTGATGTTCTCCTTAAAAAAAATCTCTACTAACAATTAATGAATACAACCAATTGTGGATGCATGACTTACTACAAGAAATGAGAAGAAAAATTGTTAGAGAAAAATTTATTGATGAACATGGAAAATGTTACAGACTGTGAGCAGAAAGAGATATTTATTATGTGCTAACAAAAAGCACTATAAGTCATTCTATAGAAATTATATATTCTGGCTTTAACTTAATTGATTCAAGTAGTCAATATTAAGAGGTGGCTTTAATTAAGTTTGGGATTCAACTCAAAACCATGACATTTATGGTATAAAAACATATAAAACCTATTATATTTATAAAGTTTTTATTTGTTTTGTATATTTCTAAAATGTATCATTTAAATTCTTTTTTTATTATAAATATTAAAAAAGACCTGCACCATATGTATAAAAAAGAATGTTATTTCATTGAATTACTTTAGTTGAAAATGTTTTATTTAGTTTGTTTTTATTTATTAATTTCAATAAAAATAAAAATAATGCTAAACATACCTTGGTAATCATAAATGTAAATTTCACTAGTTTTTGTGTTATGTTTTATTTATTTATATTTTTTTTTAGGCTTCAAAAATTATTGAAGACATCAATAATAAGAACCTTCAATACTTAATATTTAGAAAAGAAAAAAGGAAAAAGAGTGGTATGTGTTAATGAAAATGATAAACATGTATGCATTCAATATCATTGTTGAGCGTTAAGTTTAGTCATCTATACATTAATTAAGAGTATGTTTATTGTAGTTGTGAAAGTTCGTTGTAGGTATTTTGGTTTAATAGTAATGTCGTTACTTTTGGTTGCATCTATTTTCTTGCATTTTCTCTTTGGCCAAACACTTCTCTTGTGTGTATATCATGGTTTCTAGCTGTGTGAGTTTATGAATATTGTTAGAATTAAGTGACCCTAATTCTTATTTAAATAAAATACGATGGAAAATAAAATAAAAGTAAAATCCATATAGAACTAGACTTCTTTTATTTTATTTTAGAATAAGGTTTTTTAAACCTTATTAAACTCCATCTATTTTATATTTACTAGGATAAGGTGTTTCAATCCTACTAGAATATGGCTTTACAAGCCTATAAATAGACATAGTCTATTCCTTTTGTATAGATTCAAATTTTCGACATAGTGAATTTTCTTCTCCTCCGCTAGTGGTTTTTCCGAAAGGGTTTCACGTAAAATTTTATGTTCTTTATTTTTTATTTTATTTTATTTTTTCACAATTGGTATCGTGAGCTTGGGTTGTTCATCTCGATCACGGTAATGGCGTCTTTGAAATATGAAATTCATTTGTTGGATCGCAACACGCATTTGCGTTGTGGCGATTAAGATGCAAGCGGTTCTTGCAGATGGATCTGGAGGATGCCCCTGCTAGGGATAGATAAGATGCCTTCGACATTAACGGATGAAGAGAAGAAGCGTAAGGATCGAAGGCATTAACACAATTGCATCTGCATTTGTCCAATGAAATTTTGCAGGATGTGATGAAAGAGAAGACCGCCGCATTGCATTATGGAAGAGGCTAGAACAAATATGTATGTCGAAAACTCTAACAAGCAAGTTGCATATGAAGCGGCGTCTTTATGCTCATCGTTTGGAGGAAGTGTGCGTGCGTACCACGAGCACTTAATGGTGTTTAAAGAAATTCTCTCAAACTTGGAGGCCATGGAGGTTGGTATGATAAGGAAGATCTAGGGTTGATTCTACTTTGTTCGTTGCCTCGTCTTATTCAACCTTTAGAGACACGATTTTATATAGCGCGAATCTCTCACGGTTGATGAGGTTTATGATTCTTTAACCTCGTATGATAAGATGAAACATCTTGTGGTTAAAACGACTCTCAAGGAGAGGGTCTCATTGTTCGTGGGAGACAAGATCGGAATCACGATGATGATCGTGGTAGGACACAGAAAGAAATCATCGTGGTAAATCTAAGGGTAGATCAAGTCTTCAAATAGAGGTAAAACTTGTAACTTCTGTAAGAAGAAAGGGCACATTAAATCTGAGTGCTATAAGCTACAAAATAAGATTAAAAGAGATTTGCGAATCAAAGGGAACACAAACGAAAATTCTCGGTGAAGGCGATGTTGTAGAAGACTACGGCGATGGTGAACTTCTAGTCGCTCATCAATGATTCTAAAGTAAGTGAGGAGTGGATACTTGATTCAGTTTGCACCTTCCATATGAGTCCCAATCGGGATTGGTTTACAACTTACGAAACGATTATGCGAAGGTGTTGTTTTAATGGGAAATAATGCTTCGTGTAAGATCGCAGTGTTGGAACAATTAAAGTTAAGATGTTTGATGGAGTTGTCGAACACTTAGTGACGCACGGTATGTTCCGAATTGAAAAGAAATTTAATTTCGTTGAGTACTCTTGATTCAAAAGTGCACAGATACACAATTTGAAAGTGGGGTTTTAAAGATTTCCAAAGGGTCCTTGTTGTGATGAAAGGGCAAAGAAAAGCGCCAAGTTATATATTTTGCGGTGGTTCTACTATTATCTTGGTGATGCGGTGTCGCTTCTTCTTCCTTGTCGGATGATGATATTACTAAACTTTGGCATATGCGCCTAGGGCATATGAGTGAGAATGGCATGGTAGAATTGAGCAAAAGAGGACTTCTTGATGGGCAAGGAATTTGCAAACTGAATTTCTGTGAGCTGTGTGTTTTGGGAAGCAAAGAGAGTTCGATTCACTAGAGGAATCCATAACACGAAGGAAACGTTGGAGTATATTCATTACGATGCGTGGGGACCATCCAGAGTGCCTTCGAGAGGTGGAGCTAATTATATGCTAACCTTTATTGATGATTTTTCTAGAAAAGTTTGGGCGTTCTTTCTGAAGCGAAAAAGCGATGTGTTTTTCGCATTTAAGTCTTGGAAAATTATGATTGAAAAAGCAGACGGGAAAGCAGATAAAATACCTCCGCACGCACAATGGCTTAGAGTTACGTTCGATGAGTTTAATAGATTGTGCAAGTCGGAAGGATCGTGTGAGACACTTGTGATTCGTCATACTCCACGAAAAGCGGCGTTGCGAGCGAATGAACAAAAGCGATCATGGAGAAGGTTCGATGTATGTTGTCAAATGCCAACTTACGAAGTCATTTTGGGCGAAGCGGCCTCTCATTGCATGTTTTTGATCAACCGATCTCCATCCGTTGCCATTGAGAAAAAGACTCCACAAGAGGTATGGTGCAGTAATCCACGCTAATTATTACGATTTAAAGATCTTTGGGTGTCCTGCGTATGCTCATGTTAATAATGGAAAATTGGAACCGAGATCCATTAAATGTGTCTTTCTTGGTTATAAAGTGGTGTAAAAGGGTATAAGTTATGGTGTCCGAAAATAGGAAAGTTGTGATTAGCGAGAGATGTTGTTTTTGATGAAGGCGCTATGCTTCCTAACTTATCTCTTAAAGACTCTTCCAATAAAGAAAATCAAAAGCGGTGGAGCATCAGTTAATACAGAGTCGACTCCTCAAATCAGTACAAAAATTGAGAATAGAGTTGCTTCTTTCGCCTCAATACTCTATCGCCAAAAAGCAGAACTAAAGAGAAATTAAACCTCCAAAGAAGTATCTTTGAGGGTGATCTAGTTGCTTATGCTTTAAATGTGGTGAAGATATAGATGCGAATCAAGAGCCATCAAATTATTCTCGAGGCGATTAGTTGTGAAGACTCAGAAAAATGGATGTTTGCTATGCAAGAGGAGATGGAATCACTCCACAAAAACAAAACATGGGATCTTGTGAAACTTCCTAAAGGTAAGAAGACTGCGTTGTAAATGGGTGTTTAAAAAGAAAGAAGGGACTCAGGAGTTGAAGAACCAAAATATAAAGCAAGGCTTGTTGCAAAGGGTTACTGATCAAGTTCCAGGAGTGGACTTCACAGATGTGTTCTCCCGGTTGTGAAGCATAGTTCGATTCGAGCTTTGCTTGGTATTGTGGCCATGCATGATTTAGAGCTTGAGCAGATTAGATGTAAAAGCGCATTTTTGCATGGAGAACTTGAGGAAGATATTTACATGCAACAACGAGAGGGTTTCTGATCTTTAAAAGAGGATTATGTTTGCTTCTTTGAAAAAGTCCCTTTACGGTTTGAAAGCTTGATCACCAAGGCAAAGTGGTACAAGAGGTTTGATTCCTTTATGACTTCTCACGATTTCAAAAGAAGTAGTTTTGTGATTGTGTTTACTTTAAGAAAAACAATGATGGTTCTTTTGTGTATCTACTTCTTTACGTTGATGACATGTTGATAGCAAAGAAAAGACAAAGGAGAGATAAGAAAGGTCAAAGCCCAACTAAGTGAAGAATTTGAGATGAAAGATTTGGGACCAACAAAGAAAATACTTGGTATGGAGATTCTTAGAGATAGAAAAACAAGTAAATTGTACCTAAGTCGGAAGGGTACATTGAGAAACTTCTTTGCAGTTCAATATGCGGAGTGCTAAGCCTGTTAGTACTCCTTTAGCAACCATTTTAGACTTTCATCGACTTTGTCTCCACAATCGATGATGAGATTGAGTACATGTCACATGTTCCATACTCTAGTGCGATGGGATCTCTCATGTATGCTATGGTTTGTTCACGTCCGATTTATCATATGCGATCGGTCTGATTAGCGAGATATATGGCGAATCCGGTAAAGAACACTTTGGAAAGCGATTCGATGGATTTTAAGATACTTACGAGGTACTATCGATGTTTGCTTACGTTTGGAAGAATCAAGATGGAGTTATTGGGTATGTTGATGCTGATTTTCTTTGGAGACCTTGATAGAAGAAGATCTCTCACGAGTTATGTCTTTACAATCGGAGGTTGTGCAATAAGTTGGAAAGCCACTTTGCAAACTACTGATCGCTTTGTCTACCATCAAGCCGAGTACATGGCGATTCACGAGGCTTGTAAAGAAGCTATTTGGTTGAAGGGACTCTTTAGTGAACTAAATGAAGACCTTCAAATCAAGCATGATATTTTTGTGACGATCATGAGTGCCATCTTTCTTACAAAGGATCAAATGTTTCATGAGAGAACAAAACACATTGATGTTCGGTATCATTTTGTTCGTGATATTATTGCTCGTGGTGATATTGTTGTGAGCAAAATCGGTACTCATGAAAATCCTGCAGATATGATGACCAAGTCACTTCCTATAACCAAGTTTGAGCATTGCTTAGACTTGGTTGGTGTTCATTGTTGAAGTTAAACCCTTAAGGGGTTTTATGGAAGAGGTGGAGAACTTGTTCGCGATTAAGAACTTGTTCATTGAGAATTTGTGTCAAGGTGGAGATTGTTAGAATTAAGTGACCTAATTCTTATTTAAATAAAATACGATGGAAAATAAAATAAAAGTAAAATCCACATAGAACTAGACTTCTTTTATTTTATTTTAGAATAATAGGATTTTAAACCTTATTAAACTCCATCTATTTTATATTTACTAGGATAAGGTGTTTCAATCCTACTAGAATATGGCTTTACAAGCCTATAAATAGACATAGTCTATTCCTTTTGTATAGATTCAAATTTTCGACATAGTGAATTTTCTTCTCCTCTGCCCGTGGTTTTTTCCCGAAAGGGTTTCCACGTAAAATTTTATGTTCTTTATTTTTTATTTTATTTTATTTTTTTCACAAATATCAGCTCCAATTCTTTGAAGCTATTCTATTCAAATTTGGATATAGGTGTTGTATATGTATATGTGTTTGGTATGAGCTTTTTTTTTTTTTTTTTACATTTTCATTGTTTTTCAGATTTCTCGAAGGATAATATCTTCTTATCTATGTCCAAAAATGTGCCGGATATAAATGTTAGACATGAACATTTCAAAGAAAAAAAGTGATGAAGCAACATAACTTTTAGATATTAAATGTTTTGTATATCTATAATCATATTCCTATTCTAGCTAGGGTAATGAGCGAGACTCTCACTTTGAGCGTGGATGTCTTCTTGAAGATGAAAAGATTAAGACTACCCAAAATCCTTTGTCGATTAAATTGTTGTGAGATCTAACATATCTTTCTAGTGAACTATAGTTTTTAGATTGGATGTGATGTCCTTTAAGATCATTATGTTCAAGTTTTAAATTTAAAAATGTTGTTGTACTCCTCCTATCTTATAGCAACATTGAACAAAAAAACATAGTAAAAATTAACTTATTTGTTCATTGTTTTCTATCTTATTTTGAGAAGAAAGATGAAATTTTTTTTAACATTCGAGAATAACAATAAAAATGAGTTTTCCTATGTTATTCTTTTTTTATCTCTAATAACAATAAAAATGAGTTTTCCTATGTTATTCTCTTTTTATCTCTAATTTATTATTGTTTTCAACAGCTCCTATATAAGTTGAAAGTGCTCAACTTCAAAGGGTCTGAAAACCTGATCAAGGCACTAGACTTCACAACTGCCCCAAATCTTGAAATTTTGGTTTTGAAAGGTTGTACTAGATTAATATATGTTCATCCATCTGTTGGAAATCTGAGCAATCTTGTTTTCTTAAATTTGAAAGATTGCAGGAACCTTAGTCTCCCAGGGAGCCTAGATGCGTGTAAAAGTTCAAAAGCTCTTAATCTTTCTGGTTGTTATAAAGTTGAATTTTTGCCCGAGAATTTGCAGCAACTAGAGTTTTTGGAAGGGCTTAAGTAAAATAGCCATACGACAACCACCATCCTTCATTTCTCAATTAAAAATTCTTAAAGTTTTTGTTATTCAATCGGCGCAAGGTAATTCAAAGAGGAAGGATAAATTCCATGACTTCGATGTTACCTTCATTGTTAGGTTTGAGCTCATTAAAAGAGCTAAACCTAAGGGACTTCAATCTTTTCGATATTCCTAGTGATATTTGCTATCTATATTCTTTGAAAGAACTTGATCTTAGTGGTAACAACTTCATCAGCATACCTTCGTCTCTTACTAATCTTTCCAAGCTTCAATTCCTTGAATTGTCGAATTGCAAGGAGTTTAAATCGTTGCCTCATGAAGTTCTAACAAGTATAGAATGTGTGCGGACAGATGGTTGTGCTTCACTTGAATTTGTTGCAAATCCAGCAAAAGTATACAATTCAATCGGTTGGGTTGTGTTTAGTGGTATTCACTGCTACAGATTGGTTGAGAACGTCGATGCCTTAACATTGCTGAAAAAACATCTGAAGGTTCGTTAATATCTTTGTTTCTTTCACAGTATCATAATTATTCATGGTGTTAGTTACCAAACAACCGAAGTTTCATTTTGCAGGTATCTGCAAATTCAAGATATTTGGTTGATTTTTTTATACCTGGAAGTGAAATCCCACAATGGTTTAGTCAACAAAGAGGTGACTCTTCGATTAGGATAGATTTGCCTCTGGAAGTTCGGAATGATAGTCAATGGATGGGAGCTAGTTGCTTTGTGCTGCATTTTTTTTTTACCGGTGATGCTTCTTCAAGGGTTGAGGAACTCTCCACGAGAGCTGTTATCCAAGGTAGAAATCCTCGAGAGGTCTTTCGGAGTGGCTGGACTTTTGCGCGTAATGAATAGTCCGTAATGAAGGACCACATTTTCATTCGTTATTTCTCGCGTGGCATGTTGTATCCAATTTCCTTGGAAGACAAATGTGGTGAACATGATGAAACCAACAATTTATGGACAATATATAGACTGCTTAGATCAGGAATGCCATCAACTTGAGTTGTCTTTCACAGATCCCTTCAGTGTTACGGTGAAGAAGTGTGGTATCAGAATAGTGTATGAGAGAGATTTGGAAGAAACACAAGAGCTGCATAGTAGTCAGAGTTGAGCAAATTTTGAAGATATCCAACAACACTCTGCTGATGATTGATCAATAGGTAACGATCCCTTAAAAAGCGAAAAAGTAATATCTATGAGGAAATGGATGAAGGGCCGCTACCAAAACGGATGCAAAAAAATTTCAATTCTATAATGGGCAAGCTGGGGAAGAAGCACTAATTGTGGTAAACCACTTCATTGGTCTTGTACTATTTAAGTGTTTTTAGACTTTTTTTATCTATATATTATTTATAGTTTTTTTATTTCATTTAAAGTATATATTTTTGATATCTTTACTCCACATAATCTTTAATTAATTTAAAATTTTTTAGCATACACATATTAAATACGAAGTCGTATTTTACGCATATCCCAAATTTGGATAACATTATTTTTTTATATGATATTTAAAATATTATTCATTTAATTTATTCATTTATATATAAATCAGATATTATGATCGCAGATCAAAAAAATATAATCAGCGGGAGATAAGATGCGGAGGAAGTTGGATTGCTCCATGAAGAAGCAGCTAATAAGTAAGGTGCAAATCCTTTAACGATGTTTAGATTATAATCATCCTTTTATCTTTGTTGTTTCATTTTTGTTTGTAATTGTTAAAGACCAAAGTATGTGTTAAATGTGATATGTGTCTAGTTTAATTTTTTAAAATTGTTTTTATATATTTAAAGGATTAATTATATCCAGTTTAATCATGTTTTAAATGTTTGATATTATTATACCTGAAAGTGAAATGCCAAAATGATTTAGCCAGCAACAGAGTGGTGACTTGTCAATTAAGATGCCTCTAACTCTTAATATTCGAAAGGACAGTCAATGGATGGGAGTTGCTTATTGCTGCATTTTTGTCAATGATGATATCGGTTGTGATGCTAGTATCCATGGTAGAAATTCTGGAATAGTAGATATGAGTAACTTTATTTTAGGGGAACAATATAAGCAACCTACCATGAAGGACCACCTGAGCAATATAACAATCAAAGTTGTGCAGAATTTGAAGATGTTGATGTGTGTTCACTGAATTAACTAAAAATACGACTAAGGTAAGTACACTTATCAATAAATAGTATAGCTATAGTAAATAGAGATATTGTATCCACGATGACTAAAAGTATTAGTAATTACTGTTTTCCTATTATTTATCGACAAATTGGAGTGATTGTTTTAAAACTAAGATTTCTAAACTAATCTAACTAAAGAACGCAATAGAAAATAATTCAAGAAAGTAACTAAATAATAACCAATGAGAGAGACAATAACCGGGAAAGAATCCACTTAGACTTCATCTATTATTATAAATTAATTTAAATGATTTACTCACTTGGTATCTTGATCTATAGAAATTCCTAAATTATGCTAGTATCTCTTTTGAGAGTAAGAGCAACTGATTCTAGGTTGATTAATTGAAATTTCTTTCTAATTAAAACCCCATATTATTGCATTAACTTAACCTATGGATTTCCCTATTAGATTTGACTCTAATATGTTAGATTTATGTCGTCCTATTTCTAGAATTGCATGCAATTCCACTCAATTATGCTAGATCTACTATTAAACATGGACTTTTGCTCCACTGATTAGGCACATTAAACATGAATTAATATCCCGAAAATATTAAAACAAGAGATAAGCTCACATAATTGAGAACAAGAATCAAGTATTTATCGCGTAAAATAGAAATTAAATAATAGAATCTATCATAGGTTTCATCCTCCCTAAGTATCTAGGGAATTAGTTCATAATCGTGAATAAAAACATCTCAAAAGTCAGAATAACCACAAGAAACAAAGAAACTCATGAAAACTTCAAAAGAAATTAAAATGAGGTCTTCAATCTTAATGGAGATCTGATTCAGAGTTGGCTCCAATAGTGTTCTTCGAGTTGTTTCTTCGATATTCTCTGATGGCTCCCTATTCTTTTCTTCTAATTGGTATTTTAGACTTGAGAATACTTAGAAAGCCTAAAAATTGTATTTTTCCCGATGTTTGAGATACGAATCGTAAAATTGACACGACCTGGCACATGGGCATGTGTCGAACCCATGTGGCTCACACGAGCGTATGTCCAACCCGTGTGGAAAGGCCCAGCCTGTATGACTCTGAAATCTACTCTTTTTGTCCAATTTTAGCTCGTTTTTCACTCCTTTCGCTCCCAAATGCTCTCCTAAGTATGGAAACATGAATTCAAAGGATTAGGAGCATAAATTTCACCAATTTGCATAAGTAATCATCCAAAAACGCATTAAAAATGGGATTAAAATATGTTATTTTTATCGCTTATCAAATATCCCTACACTTAAGCATTTACTTGTGCTCAAGCAAAGTTCTCAACTCACAGTAAGGTAAATCTTTCTCAACTTGCAATTCTCATCAATAATGTCTCAAAAGAATTCACAAAAAATTATGCATTGGAATTCAATTAAAAGGGCACTAAAGATTCAAACAAATCAAGCTGAAATTTTTAATGTACGAAAACATAGGTGTATCCCCTTATTTATATAATTACCTTTAATTCACAACCAACAAGAATTGACATCCTCACTAAAGATTCACTCAAGCACTCAAAGTGTTTAAGGTTCAATATGCACTCGACAGTCGAACAAGAAATGTCATTACCATAGGCTTGCTTGAAAATCCTCATGCTCATCCTGAGAGTCAGAATGAGATAACCGGTATCGAGGAGGATCCACTCCATGCAGTCGCTCAATCATCCTCATGTAACTCATGTTCGATAATCCTTACAGGGACATATGTCCAACTAGTGTCAAAAAGGAGGACTACTCTGGAGTGTCAAGGACGAGGACTACTCCGGAGTGTCGAGGAGGCCAAAATGTCATGCGATGCGAGTCATGGAAGGGCATAAGCAAATAGGGCCCTTCCTACTACGTTCTGTTTGATGACGTCAAGCTAGGGCGATGAAATAGGTAAGATCGAGAATGTACCTCGTGGCCATGCTCCACAAGAAATAAGCGTTAGATGTACTGACGACTCTGGTGTCTCCCTTCGACCGGTCAATGTGTGAGCCAAGATGGTATGAGTATAGTGCAAGGCCGGAGGAAGAGAAGTCGCCTTCGACTGACTCGGGTCATATGGCATTATAATCACAGTAAAGTCTACCCAGCATAGTGATGGCAAGTAGTGGATATGCCGGTATAAAGTGAGGAGCCCCTCGACACTTATGAACTCCTCAGTATAAAGTCCTAAAGCAGCTCTAAACTTAGGGATGCTCAAATGGCGTGTCGTACCTCCAAGCCTAAATAAAATAGTACGCGGCTTATCGTGGTCAGACATCAGGTGCTGAAGAATGAATGTCCAACAAAACTCGAGGGTCAGCTCCGAGTAGGTAGGCTCGATGATGGAGAAGAATAGGTCCCAAAGAGTTGTAGCAATCAATGCCCGAACTCAATCAGCTAACTAGACGTGCTCCAAGGCTGCCTAATCAATACAACGGCCTAATCCGAATGGCCTTTGTCAAAGATGCTGATGTAGGTCCTCTTGAGGACCCTGTAGAAATTGTAAAAATGTATGGCGAGCATCAGCAGAACCGCTCGACAAAGAGGTCGCGCCCGAAGTCTTTCACTTTTTCGAAGCGAGGACGGCGACCGTAGACTTGCTTCTAGTGTTTGTCATAGTGAATTTGCAATAAAATAAAATAACCAAATATTAAGATCACAAGAAGCAAATGGACGAATCAACATAGTAAGGAAAATCCAATAACCTATTCAATAAAAACCAAATTCAACCTAAACAAATTGACAAATAAAGAAATCGACATTGAACATAATATAAATAAAAATCGGAAAAACAATACCAAAAGAAACAAAACTTAATAATGAAAAGAATCAATAAAGAATAGTATTAAAAAATAATCCTAAAATTGGAATAATAATAATAACAGTTATAATACTAAGTAATAAAATAATAAAATAATAAAATAATAAATGAAAATAATAATAATAATAATAATAATAATAATAATAATAATAATAATAATAATAATAATAATAATAATAATAATAAGAAGAAGAAGAATACTAACTAAAAAAATGAGTAAACAAGTTATTATTCCACTAGAACTAAAAATAATAACAATGAAAATAAAAATAAATAAATACATAAATACATAAATACCTAAGAAATATATGAATCATAAGATAAAAAATAATAAGTTTAATAAAAATAAATGATAATGTGAAACTAATAATAATAAATAAAATGATATTAAAAAAAGGTAAACGGGGAGGATTGACCGTGGGGCGGTGAAGGTGATCGGAGATACGGCGGTTAGCACAAGGAGGGGGTTGTGCACGGTGGTTGGTTGGCGACGAGAACACTTCACGGAGGGGAAGAAGAGGTGAAGGTTGTGGGGGTGTTTGTGTGGTGGGGGTGCGATGAGGGGGAAGGGGAAAATCGGGGTTAGGGGTGGTGTTGTCAAAGGGAGGAGGGGGGAAGGGAATAGGGGTAGCGGCGGTGAAATGAAATAGGGAATGACAAGGGAGGCGAAGGATGATGGGGAGGGGCTAGTCATGGTGGTTTGGCGAGGGGGAAGGGTTGTTTGGTCGTGCGAAGGTGGTGGATGGTGGATGGTGGAAAGGGAGAACGGAAAGGGAAAGGGAAAGGGAAAGGGGAGGGAAAAGTGTGTGTTGGTTGACGGTGAAGGGGCAAGAGATCTGTGGCAACTAGGGTGGAAGAGAAAGGATACGAAGTAAAAAAAATTAGAGTTTTTGGGTTGAAAGGGTGACACAGTCGTGTAAAGGCCCGTGTTGGGCCACACAACCGTGTCACACGCCTGTGTGCGAACTTCCTTAGCCCGTGTGTAATTCAAAAATCAAAGCCCAGTGATCACACGGCCAGTGTACTAACTGATCCTCCAGGACTCCTTTTTATTTTTGCACAAAATTCTATTATGGTTTGAATATCGAAATTAGTAAAGAAATCATTCGCATATTTCTCACTTTTGTTAATCGATGATTACAAATCTCTCCTCCATTGGCATTTTCTCAAGTTTCTAACAATCATTTTCGACCAAAGTGTACTCTCAACTCTCCAAGAGTCTTTCACTTTTTTTTATTTTTATTTTATGGACGCTTATCCTCTCAACTATTCTATGAGTTGGCTCATCACTATTTTCTCCATTAATTTTAGGTCATTATATCTATTTTCATTCTCCAAAGGTACGATTATCACCTTATTGATTACATTAGCCGTTAGAGAATATGGGCATGTAAATTGAAAAAACACTTATGAATTATCATGATCCAATGTTAAGTTTTTGTATATTTTTATGAATTTTTATATTTTTTATATTTTTATGAGAAAAATATAAGAGTAAATTATAATTTGTCATTTGATTGACCCGTCAATTGATTTTAATAGTTAATATGGTAAAAACGGAAATTGTTGATGAAGAAAATTAATTTTTTTATTAGCGGTAAAAACTCAATTAAGTACAAATTTAACATAGGAATTCAATTGATTTTTCTTTTTCATTTTTCTTTTACACCTATAAGCTCATTTTAAATTACACTATAATATTATAAAAATCATAGTTTGCAATCAATCATTTACTCCTATGTTAGTAATCAAATTTTTTTTCTCAGCCAAAATAAAATTTATTATTTACCTTCTATTATCAATTATTTTAGGTATGTTATATATCATTAATTATTACTATTTCAATGAAAACGATTAAACTATAATGACATTATAATATTATAAAAATTATAATTCGTAATAAATCATTTACTCCTATGCTACCAATCAATTTTTTCTTTTTTTCTTTTTGGGATTTCAAACAATTATTAAGATAGCATTTTTTTTTTTTAACTACGAAATCGTTAACCCTTTTTATGCTATTTATTATTTATCAATCCTCTTTTAATTATAAAAATTGGTCAGAATAAATTATATAAATTATTGATTTAGGCTTAGTTTGGATGGACTATACATTTACTTGTAATTAGTATAAAAATAGTTGTAACGATGAGATTAAATAATGTAACGTGAGACAAAAAATAAACTAAACTATCGCACTGCACCGCACCGCACCTAATTACCCATCCAAACTCCACCTTAGACATCAACATTAAGGATATAAAATTTTTAGTCACACAGTTGTTAGAGACTAAAAATTGGATGAGTGGAAGGCTAAGCACATGCATGATGACACATGGTATTACAATATCATCATAGATACTGAGTAACATTATTTGCACGTTAATACATTATAATTTTTATCACTTGGCTTTTCAAGAAGATATATTTTATTAGTTACCAAAATTTGAAAATTCAAATTTGATCACCAAATTTATACCTTTGTCAAAGCTTATTCCGTTAATATTTAGTTTCCATTAACAACAATATTTTATAGTCGAGAGGACTTTATAGCGATTTAATTGAAAATTTTAAATTCTTGCATTAGTAATGATTAAATCTTGGTAAAATTTTTAATAAAAGATAAAGTTTAAGTGTGTAAACAGTTCTCGAACTTAAAAAAAAAAAAAAGTAATTAAGTCACTCTTTTTCTTTTTCACTCAATTAAGCACTTCAACTTTCAAAATACATGAAAAATGCCCTAAAAACTTAAAAAAAAAAAAAAAAACAATTAGACTCCTCCTTTTTTTTTTGCCAATAGAGTACTTGAAATGTATCAAAAGGACCGTCAAACTTTAAAAAAAACTTAAGCCCATACTTTTATTAAAAATTAAAAAAATATTATAAAAAATTAAAATCAATAAAAGCTATAAATGTTATTAAATTTTAATAAAAAATCAAATATTAAAAATTTATAAAAATATTAAAATTGTAAAACATTATAAAATATATAGAAATATAAAAAAATGTATAAAATTTTATAAATTCATAAGAAAATTATACAAAATGTAAAGAAATATAAATTTCGTAAAAAAAAATTATAAAATTATCGTACCAAAAGAAGCATTTTATAATTTTTCTATAACTTTTATTGATTTTTATTTTTTTATCATCTTTCGTCAAATGTCACACTGTGTTGTGACAAGTAATGACTTTAATTGAAAAAAATAGGGGTCGTTAACTTTAACGATCAACAATTAAAGTTAGTTGTTAAAGGGACTTTTTGATGCATTTTATAATTTTTTTCTAATTTTTAATAAATTTTAAATATTTTATATTTGTACTAAAATTTAATAAGTTTTCTAAAATTTATTATTTTTTACAATTTTTTTTTCTAATTTTTAATAAGAGCACGGGCTTAATTAATTTTTTTAAAATTTTGAGGGTCTTTTTGATGCATTTTTAAAGTTCAAGTACCCAATTGAGTGAAAAAAATTAGGGACTTAATTTTTTTTTGAAGAAGTTTGAGAGCTTTTTTGATGCATTTTGAAAGTCCAAATGCTCAATTAAGCGAAAAAAAGTGCTTAATTACTTTCTTTTTTTTTTTAAGTTTAAGGGTTTTTATACAACTTGAGTACATGAGTAATTTTTAATAGATAATGGAACAGAAATACTTTTTATGGATGATGAAATGAAAATATAAATTTTAATTTAATAGTTATTTGAATTCCCTCCACCAATATCATTTAAGAAGATAGAGTTTTGAAAAAGTTTTAAAAAAAAACACAAGATATAATAATTGAGCCTTACATGTAATAGGAAATAAATTATAGAAAGAGTTTGATAATTAAAATTTAATAGAGAAATTTTCTATAAATTAAAATATTTTTTATCTAAAAGGATATTTTTGTCAATCACTTTTATTAGTTTTAAAGTTGAGGAAAAGATATAATGAAATTGAAAAATAGCTTGCTCGAAAAATATTTTAAAAGGGGCTGAATGTTTTTATTTAAGTCTAATTTTCGAACTTAATATTTTAAATTTTCTAAAATATTTAGGATTAAGCTGGGAATTCTACCATTAGATAGGTCTAACCGAATTGGATGAAAATGTATTAAACCGGTTGACCAATTATCCGGAAAGATGAAGGTGATAGGAAAAGAACCAAGTTTATATTCAAGTTTCTTCCCTACAGGACAGAGAATTCATAGTATTTGCAACAACATTGCCCATCTCTGTAGCCCAATGTTGTTCTGTCTTGTTAGAAAATTTCCTTCATTGTTATTACTTTTCAGTCCTTATGTGTTTGAAAAACAATGCTTCACCGTTCTTAATTTATCCATATACCTAATCAATTACAAAGCTAAATCCAACTGTAAAGTAAGTTAATTTTCAAAGTTACATTAATTGTTTAATTGCAAACAATAAAAAGGTTTCCGCACATAGTAAAACATATACGCAATGTAGATTATTGCCTTCTCGTCAACCATTTCTTGATCACCACTCTCAATATGATTCCGATAACCTTTATGATCCACGGAAATATCAGAATTAGAAAACAAAAGCCAAGATAACAATGACAATGACAATGGCAACTTTTACATTCACAAATAAACTGATCCATTGAGACTCTCAAATAGCTGCTACCAAACTACAGATAGGAACTAAGGCTGGAAAACTGCCAAATTGTTTGGGGTTAGAGGTTTTTTTTTAGAAAAAAAACCTCTGAGAGGGAAGGGATATATTGGGTAATAAGGAAGAGATGTCCCTTTCATATATATATATATATATATATGGAGCAAAAGGGGGTAAAGGTTTTGTGTGAATAGGGGAAAACCAAAATTGGAATTTCATGATTTATGTTGTGATGTGTACTTCCCGGAATTTGCCTAAGAAACTGCAGTCTTTTTCAATTTCTTAATTCACAAGTATAATTACGATTTGAATGAGAAGGGCATATCTGACTTGGGAGGCAAAGAAGAATTTAATATAAATATTTATTATAAGAATTTCACATTGATAAGAACTTTGATGAAATAACGTAACAAAAAAAATTAATTTATATTTTATTTAATTTTGTAAAAATAAAAATAATAAAAATTGAATTTAAAAATTGTAAACATGAAATTAAAAATCAAAGGATTTCATTAAGAAATTAAGTTGACGTTGAAAACGAAAGCAGTAAGAAACTGTGTAGGATCTCATTAAGTTTCAAGCAATTTACTGAATATATATATATATATATATATATAAAAGTTTCACCCATCAATCAAGTTTTATTTTAATATATTCCTTTTATAAAGTTATATTATCCCAATTATACTTTTATATTTTTCATATTTTATAGATCAATAAAAAAATATTAATTATGAAGATTTGATTTTTTATTATTACAATCAAAGGATCATTTTGTTTTTATCATGGTTTCTAAAACCAGGCTGGTGGTTCAATAGTTTAGACCATCGGTCTAGATTTAATTAAATATTTTTTAAATCATAAAAATTTAAAAATATATATAATAACCATAAACAATAGAAAAAAAACTTGTTTAATTAATTTTGAGCAGTTTACTCAACATTGAGTTCAACACCTTTGTTCGAATCAATTTACTAGCTTGTTTTGGGTCCAACTGATCCAATTTGATCCCAACAATAATGGTTCTTATATGAATTTTTAATAAATATATTTGTTACATAATTTTTCAGCCACATTTAAGTGTGCCACAAATCTAATATAAAAAAACCTCTACCATAATATAAACACATTAATTATAGGATTCAAATTTTGCAAGGTAGAAATGGATTGAGCGAGTTAGGTTGTGCCGAAATTATGTATGATATTAATACATCTTATATTTATTTAATCTTAATTTAATTCGAAATATGAACTTGAAAATTTTCAAATGTTATTTTCTTTTATTAAAATTTTATATATTTTTAATGTTTTTATAGTATTATATTATTATACAATTAATTTTATACAATATAAATTATATAATACATACAAAATATAAATATAAATATATTACAAAAATATAAAACAAATGAAGCCAATTTCATCCTTGAATATTAAAATTCTAAGTTTAATTTATATTTTAAACCAATCTAATTATTTTACCTAAGTTTATTTTTTGAACAGAGTTTTAGGCCGAACTAAACAGTACTAGTTAGGCCTAATTTGGATTTGATTTCTAGTAAGCAACTAGAAACCCATGTTGTATTTCCTCCTACACAACCAAAACCAGTATTCTACTTTTACATCACTATATTAATTTCTAAATATTCTCAACCCCTATGGTTCAACCGATTAGCACTCTATCTTTAATATTCTTAATAATTTATTTTATTTAATCAGATAAATTAATCAAACCAAAAATTGATAATTTGATTGGTTTAACCACTAATCTGATTTTGAATATGTAAAATTTTAAAATAATTTTCACACATATATATACACACTATATTTAAGCTCTTGATTAAATTAGCATCATAATTAATAGAAAGTCAATACAATTGACTCATCATACCAATTCAGTTGAAAAATGACTAAAAAATTCATTCATTTAACAACCGGAACTTTAGAGAGTCTAAGTTCTAGTGATGAGGTGCACTACTTTGTACCCATTTCTGTAGTCATGTTTCCTTTGTTGAATTATGAGTACACATTTGACTTGAGAGAGTTTGCAGATGAGTTTTCAGGTGAAAGAGATGGCCCGAAGAAATTGGCATTCAAGGAACTTCCAAGTAGAGGATTTTGCTCAGTGATAATGGGCCATGTGAATGAATTTAAGCTGCAGTACACAAGGGACTGTAGTTCTGGAAAGCAAACCTTTTTGTTTATTACATTATATATATATAAGCAAAGTTTATTTCGATTTACAGTGGCTACAGTGGCTGAATTACTTTTTTATACATATAGAATAACTATTGTTTAATATTTATAATTAGAAAATGAATTTATATGAAACGTTTTAGAAATATAATCAACAAAGATATTATTCTCATATCATTCATATAACATTATGCTTATATTATTCTTATTTAATATTTGTTATATATAAAAATATGAATATAATTAATTTTATATATATATATATAAAAACAATTTTAAAAGTTTCAACTAAATACATATCACATTCAACACATACTTCTGTTTTTAACAATTTCGAACAAAAATGAAACAATGTTATAAAAAACAACAATGTTATCCAAATTTAGGATGTGCATAGAATATGAGCTCGTGTTGTTTTTAACAATTTCGAACAAAAATGAAATAATGTTATAAAAAACAACAATGTTATCCAAATTTAGGATATGCATAGAAGATGAGTTCGTGTTGTAATGTGTATATGTTCAAAAATTTAAAATTAATTACATGAAAGATTATATCTCATTTATTGTGGAATAAAGTTAAATGAAATAAAAAAACTATAAATACTACCGTAGATTAAAAAATCTAAAAGAAGAATTAATAGTAATGAAGTTTACCAGAATTAGTTCTTCTTCCCCAGTCTGCCCATTATGGAATTGAAAATGTTTTGCATCCGTTTTGGTCGTGGCCCTTCATCCATCTCCTCATAGATATTATGTTTGCGCTTTATAAGGGAACCGTTACCTACTGATCCATCATTAGGAGAGTGTTGCTGGATATCTTCAAAATTTGCACGACACTGATTGCCATGCAGCTCTTGTGTATCTTCCAAATCTCTCTTAAACACTTTTCTAACACCACGCCTCTTCACCTTATCACTGCTATGTATTCTATAAAACTATCGAATCAAAATTGTAATAATAAATCTCTTGTGTTACCTAAGTTATTTTTTCTCTCCCCATAATGTCGGGAAAACTATCGAATTAAAATTGTAATCACAAATCATGTCATAATTAAATCTCGAATACATTCAAAACATCTAATAATATGTACAACAAAAATTCAAACATATACGCACATACAAAAATTCAAAGATGAGAAATATGTAGCTCTTGATCAAAAACCAATTGTAATGGGAAGTATTTATAATTTATTGGCTTGATGTGTACAACACGTAAATCAACATAATCTCATGTTGAAATAGAAAGATGGTTTAGACATTAATTAGATGTGTTTATGTTGCGTGGAAGCGTGTGAAAGAGTAAAATTATTGTACTGAAAAATCACACTAAGTTCAATTCCCAGGAAAGAGAGGTGGATCACGAAGATCACTTAAATACCAGGTCTTTCCTAGCCAGAATATCCCTCTATCGTAATTTAATAGCACAATAAATTACTACAATCACATTCACAAAATATGCAAAATAAATAATAAATAACACCAGAATTTTAATGAGGTTCAGCAAATTTTGCCTACGTCCTCGGGCACTACTAAATATATTTCACTCCAAAAATTACAAGTGAAAATACAAATAGGGAAAGAGAACAATGCCTTAAGTAGAGAATGGCAAGTGTGGGATGAAGAAAATAAGAAATGGTTTGGCCTATTTATGGTTGAGGTTCAAGGATCAACTTGCAAATGGCCTAAAAAATTAGGGACCAAAATTACAATTATCCCATTCAACTTTATTCAAGATGTGCCTTTTCATCATTTCACCCATATGACCACCCATTGCCAACTTTCATTTTGAAAAAGGAAGGTATGGGTGGCTGACATAATTATCAACAATCTCCACCTTGAAGATTTGATTAGGATAATCACATCTTCACACAATTCTTTCTGCCTTTGACAACAATACTTGATAGTGCCTTCTTCAATTGTTAAACTTGCAGAATATTAATCAAGTTCAAACAATGTTCAAACTTGGTTACTGTTACCACCTTGGTCACCATATCTGCAGGATTATCTGCAATCTTGATCTTCTGAAGACAAATTTTCCCCTCATCAATAATTCCCGCACAAAGTGGAATCGTACGTCAATATGCTTTGTACGTGCATGATAGACTTGATTCTTTGCTAAATGAATAGCACTTTGACTATCACAATACACGTTAATATGCTCCTGGACCAATCCCAAGGTTTTAACCATACCTTGTAACCAAATAGCCTCCTTTACTGACCTCTGTTCTGAGCCATGTACTCTGGGCACGTGGTTGACAACGCAACTGTAGACTGTAGTGTAGACTTCCAACTTATTGGTCCTCCAGTAAGTGTAAACACATAACTGGTGGTTGATCTTCGCTTGTCCAAATCACCGGCATAGTCAGAACCAATAACACATTTACTAAGTGTATTATCCTGCTTGAATAGTAATCCAACATCCACGGTCTTCTGAATATACCGTAAAACCCATTTCACAGCTTGCCAATGTCCTTTTCTAGGATTATGCATATACCTGCTCACTATACTAACTGCCTGTGAAATGTCGGGTCTTGTACACACCATTGCATACATCAAGCTACCAACTGCATTAGAATATGGAACTTGTAACATGTATTCTTGTTCTGTATTCGTCGAAGGAGATAGTTGTGCAGAAAGCTTGAAATGAGAAGCCAGCAGGGTACTTACAGATTTTGTCTGCTCGTTCATGCCAAACTGTTGTAGTACCTTATTCAAATACTACTTCTGAGACAAGCTAACTCTATCATGAGCTCTATCTCTTCATATTTCCATTGCGAGAATCTTTTTAGCTTCTCCTAGATCTTTCATCTCAAACTCAAGATTGAGTTGAGTCTTCAATATTTCAATTTCAACTTTGCTCTTAGATGCTATTAGCATATCATCAACATATAAGAGCAAGTAAATGAAAGTTCCTTCTTGAAGCTTCTGAAAATACACGCAATGATCAAATTTACTTCTTGTGTACCTTTGCCCTTTCATGAACTGATCAAATCGTTTGTACCACTGTCTCGGAGATTGCTTCAATCCATAAAGCAACTTTGTCAGTTTGTAAACCCAATTTTCTTTACCAGCAACATTGAATCCATCTGGCTGAGTCATATAGATTTCCTCTTCCAAATTACCGTGTAAAAACGCGGTCTTCACATTAAGCTGAACTAGTTCAAGATCATATTGCGCAACCAAGGTTAGCAAAATTTGAATAGATGAATGCTTCACAACTGGAGAAAACACTTCATTATAGTCTATTCCTTCTTTCTAAGCGTAACCCTTTGCTACCAATCTAGCCTTGTATCAAATTTCATTTTTACCAGGAAATCCTTCCTTCTTTGCATATACCCATTTGCATCCAATTGCCTTCTTTCCCTTGGGCAGTGTCACCAACTCCCAAGTCTTATTTTTATGAAGAGACTGCATTTCTTCATTTATGGCTTGCTTCCACTTTACACCATCAGGGTTACTTATTGCTTCTGTGTAAGTAGAAGGAACATCATTATCTTCAATTGGAAGTGCATAGGCCACTATATCATCAAAGCGAGCAGGCTTACAAATCTCTCTTCTTGGCCTCCTATATGCAATTGAATCTTGTTGCTGTAGAGGTTCTTCGGTCGAAACTTCTTCATCATTTGTTCCTCCAATATTAGCTGGATCATCGTAACCTTTTCAAGCTCCACCTGCTGCAAAGTACTACTGGTTTTGTCATCCTTTTGTGAATCCTTGTACTTTAACATGGTTGATTCATCAAAAGTCACATCTCTACTGAAGACAATCTTCCTTGTATCAGGACACCAGAGACGGTATCCTTTTACTCCATCAGTTATACCCAAGAATAATGATTTTTTTGCTTTTGGGTCTAACTTAGATTCTTTTACATGATAATATACAGTGGAACCAAATACATGTAAAGAATCATAATCAGTAGCAGATTTACCAGTCCACATCTCTATAGGAATTTTTCCATTTATTGCAGCTGATAGCAAACGGTTAATTAGATGGCACGCATATGTAACTGCCTCAGCCCAAAATTTCTTGCCCAATCCAGCATTGGACAACATACACCGAACTTTCTCCAGTATAGTCTGATTCATGCATTCTACCACCCCATTCTGCTGTGGTGTATCCCGAACAGTGAAGTGTCGCACAATGCCCTCATATTGACATACTTGTAGAAATGGATCATTTTTGTACTTAGTACCATTATCTGATCGAAGTCATTTGACCTTTCGACCAGTCTGAGTCTCTACCATCTTCTTCTATTTCAGAAATACATTCAAAACTTCACTTTTTCCTATCAATAGATACACCCATACTTTTCTTAAATAATCATCAACAAAAGTAACAAAATAGTGCATACCTCCCAAAGAAGCCACTTTGGTAGGTCCCCATACATTACCGTGAACGTAGTCCAGAATTCCTTTCGTATTATGAATTGATGGACCAAATTTTACCCTCATATGCTTGCTCAGAACACAATGTTCACAGAATTCCAATTTGCAAGAATTTGCACCTTTCAACAAGCCTTGCTTCGCCAAAGTCTGCAAAACTTTTTCACCAGCATGTCCCAATCGTATATGCCATAATCTGGTAGCCTCTGAATCTACATCTTTCGTAGAAACTGTTGATGTTGATCCAATAACTGTACTTCCATTTAAAAAGTACAAGTTATTTCCTCTTGTGCCTTTCATCACCATTAATTGCCCAGTTACTACCTTTAGTAATCCATCTCTCAAAGTGATTGTGAGCCCTTTAGATTCTAGGGCCCCTAATGAGATGAGATTTTTCTTTAGGCTAGGTACGTAGCGAATATCTGTCAAGACCTTGATTGAGCCTTCGTGATTCTTTAATTGGACTGTACCCACTCCTATTGTCTTAGAAGTACTATCATTGCCCATAAGAACAACTCCACTTCTAGCTCTTTAAGACTAGAAAACCAGTCCTTATTTGGACACATATGGTAAGTACATCCTGAATCCAAAATCCACTCATCCGTTTGACATGCCATTGCCATGCCAACCAAGCTAAAGTCTAACTCCTCATCATGCTCCGCTACACATGCATTAGAAATAGCATTGCCCTTTTGTAGCTTAGGACAATTCTTTTTCCAATGCCCTTTCTCATGACAAAAGGCACATTCATCTTTAGCGAGTCACCCTTTGGACTTTCCCCTTCTACCAAATTTGCTGCTGTGCGAACGACCTCTTATTGTTAAGACTTCTGCAGTTGTATCTCTGTGATCTCTTTTATCTTTCTTTCGAGTCTCAGATCTATACAATGCACTACAGACTGCATCAAATGTGATCATGTCCTTCCCATGAAGCAATGTGGTGGTAACATGATCATATTCATCAGGAAGGGAATTCAACAACAATAATGCCTTGTCTTTATCTTCGAATTTCTCATCCAAATTTAGCAAGTCTGCTAAAATTTTATTGAATGAGTTCACATGGTCATTCATCGACATACCGGGTGCATACGTGAATCGAAAAAGTTTCTTTTTCATATAAAACCTATTTTCAAGACTTTTCATTAGAAACTTTTCTTCTAGTGTATCCCATAATTTCTTTGCTGATGTCTCCCTCATGACAGAGTACTTCTGCTCTTTGGCCAAACATAGGCGGATTGTACCACACGCCTGTCTGTTGATCTTGGCCCACTCCTTGTCATCTATCTTGTCAGGTTTTTCTTCAAGGGCTATATCCAGCTCTTGCTGACATAAGACATCCAAGATCTCACATTGCCACATACCAAAATTATTGGTACCGTCAAATTTCTCTACTTCAAATTTTGCATTGGTCACAGTAGTCCTTGCTGATCACGATGCTACTGCCATTTTTCTCCTCAATCCCAACTACTGTATACGTGAACAGTACGTATTCGTAAACAGTATCGTATACGTGAATAGTATCATACGTGAATAGTACTATATATGTGAACAGTACCGTATTTCCCAAGTACGAATCTAGCTCTGATGCCAATTGTTGCACAGAAGCATGTGAAAGAGTAAAATTATTGTACTGAAAAATCATACTAAGTTCAATTCCCAAGAAAGAGAGGTGGATCACGAAGATCACTTAAATACCAGGTCTTTCCTAGCTAGAAGATCCCTTTATCGTAATTTAATAGCACAATAAATTACTACAATCACATTCACAAAATATGCAAAATAAATAATAAATAAGACCAAAATTTTAACGAGGTTCAGCAAATTTTGCCTACGTCCTCGGGCACTACCAAATATATTTCACTCCAAAAATTACAAGTGAAAATACAAATAGGGAGAGAGAACAATGCCTTAAGTAGAGAATGGCAAGTGTGGGATGAAGAAAATAAGAAATGGTTAGGCCTATTTATAGTTGAGGTTCAAGGATCAACTTGCAAATGGCCTAAAAAATTAGGGACCAAAATTACAATTATCCCATTCAACTTTATTCAGGATGTGCCTTTTCATCATTTCACCCATATGGCCACCCATTGCCAACTTTCATTTTGAAAAAGGAAGGTATGGGTGGCTGACATAATTATCAACAGTTTAGTCAATAATTTCTTTAAACCATTATATGCAAACTTTTACAAAAAAATTTTAAACTCAATCAATAAAAGACTGAGATATAAACTCATCATTATTAGCAAGATGAATTGTCTTTCTTGCATGATTTGAAATTAATTATTTAAATAAGTAATCTTGCAAATGACAGGTTGCAAGTTGATAATACATACATGATTATTTTGTAGATGCATTTACCAAAATCATATAAACATATCCACATGGTGGATGAATGGAACCATATTCATTTTAGAAATGCAAGACATTAAATCTCAACTTTAGCTAGTGAATTTCTAAAAATCAATTTTCATTGAGAACAAACAACAAACGAGAATTATTTAAATTAAAAAATCTTCTGGTTCTTTAATTGAATGTCCATATAAATTCTCCATTAATTTTTGCATCATATATGATCTAGGATAGTCTAACTGGTCATGCCAAGTAGTAAATGCATTTATATCAATAAACTTCTAGTTTACTTTAACATGCATTTCAATTGTACTAATTGTAAGGCCCAAATGCTGCCCGGGCCCATAAACAAATAAAATACAACAGTCCATTGCAAAGTAATTTTACAAGCCCAAACCTAAGAGGTCCAAACCTAAACCCAACTAAGCCCAAACCTTAACCTAGTTTCAGTAAAAAATTGAAACCCTAATCCCTAACAGCCTCTAGCGCCGCTTCCCCCCCACGTGCCTCGAGTGCACCGCCCGCGCCTGGCCCCGAGGCCTGACCCCTCTACTCGTCCTTGCACCAGAATGGCCCTGTCCCATCGCTTCCATCTAGGCCTGCAAAACAAAAAAAAGGAAAGCAAGGCAAAGAGCAGAAACACGCAAAATAGAGATAGCGAGAATAGAAAAAAAGATAAATAGTTGTAATATGATCCGGCTATAAAGCCGTGAAAATCTTCATTGAGACGGGGGGCATACAACGCATATTGGAATACAAAAAGGACTAGCAAAAATAGAAGGGTGATTTTCCGATTTAAAAACTCTGGGATTTTTTTCTTTTTCTTCGACTTCATTCTTTAGTTCTTTTTTTTATCATTATTTTTATTTGAAGGCACGAATATAAAAAAAAGCAAAGGGCTTACCTTTACAAACGCCATCGGGGTCCTCGTCTCCTCTGTCGAAATCGGAGTTTGAGACGGGTTTGTCGGGTGAAAGTGAGCCTTAAATCTCTACTTTGATGGAGATTAAGAGGGCCTTCACATCATTCTCCGGTTGTGATGGTGAAATGGTGTTTGAAGAGCGAAGGAAAATAGAGCCTCTAGGGCTGCTGAACTGTGTCAAAACCCTAAGCAAATGGGGATTTAATTTGCTGCTTGCGAAAATGGCAACTTGCCATTCTTTTTTTAATTTTGATAATAGAATGAAACGGCGTCGCTATATAGAAGAGGGATCCGTGCCTTTTTACCTTGAAAGGGTTAATTCGCGCTAAGCCCTTCCTCTTTTGCGCTACCTTTCAAGCAGTTTACATTTGTATTTCTTTGTCCTTTTAAACTATCCTTGTAACTTGCCCATATTTGCAATCAGGTCTCTGCCTAAGCGCTGCGCTTTGGCGTCTGGTATATTGCCAGTTTAGATCCTTGAGTATTGGAGCGCATTGCGCTTTAGTCCTTCCTTTAATTTCAGCAGTGTATTTTATTTATTAAATATCCTTTTAGTTTATTTTTTATTTTAATTTAGTCTTTTTAATTTGTATAGTTCATTTTTTTAATTCGTTTAGCATTTTTTTTGATAATTTACCTTTATTTAAATTATAAAACTATTATTTTGAAATTACCTTGTATATCATATTGTTTTTAAAATTTTGTATAATATTTAATTTATATTTAATTTATATTAATACATATATGATTTATGACAAAATTAGTTTTATTATATACATATTATTAGTTCCATGTTATTTTACACATATAATTTCTTTTAAATCTATTTATTTGTATTTCCTTTCAAATTTTTTACGTATATAGATTATTCTTTAAAAAGTATGTTTTATTATTTCCTTGTTATTCAAGATTATTTCATTTATATATTGTTATATTCTATATTGATTTGTTATTCTGTCATGTATATTGTTTATTCTTTATTTTTACTATATCTTCATTATACATTGTTTACATTATTTTTTTTTTTATTGTATGTATATCATCACCTTTAAATAGATATGTTTTTTTTTTAAAATATTTTTGCATGTTATTTGCTCCATAATTCTTTTTTTGCAATATTTATTTTAACCTTCATTTATATGCTCTTAGTTTTATTCCATATATATGTAAATCATTTCAAACCCTAACACGTATAGTTCATTTTTTAAAATTTTTATTATTAGTGGCTTTTGAATTGTTGCACATTATATTGACTCCTGTTATCCGTATTGTTTTGTATATTATGTATTGTTTTCTTAGTTTCCATTTCATTTCATACATAACTGCTGCATATTGTTTACTCTTCATTTGTATTCTCATTTTAATTGTTATTCATTTATATTTAAAAATTTGTTGTATTTCCTTCTAATATGTTTCTTTGGTGAGTTATATTTTGGTTTCTTATTAATGTCTTAAATAAGATATGAACTCATTGCCATGATGTGTTGATTAGTTCATTTTTTATGTTTATACTATTTTTCTTCGCCGAATATAGCATTTCATTTGTGCGCATTGTCTCATGTTTATAATTTTACTTTTTTGCTTATAAATGCTACTTTGTGATTTGTGACCTGTTGTTTTAAAACAATTATTCTATCTTATTTCAAGTAAAATTAATGCATTTTAAACCATTTTTATGATTATTCACTTAAAAATTCTTTAAAACGAAGGCAATGTTCGATGTTTGGCAATTCGGGGAATCGTGCCCTATCGTGCTGGGTTGCACTTTCTCGTTTGTTCAAAATAATCGAATATCCCTTTAGAATTTCACTCATGTTCTTTAAATTCAAAATAAGGCAATGTCCGATGTCTAGAAATTCGAGGAGTCGTGCCCTACTGTGCTGGGTTTTGATTTTCTCGTTGGACTAAATAATTGGGTATCCTTTTGCGGTTTTCAACATATAAACCTTTGGAAGTCAAAATTTATCTTGTTTTCGAGGGTATAAAGGATCGTGTCCTATCGTGCTGGATGTGATGCTGTATTCCTCCGAAATAAGAGAATTTTGGCAACCAACTTGAGCCATTCAAATATTTCAAAAGGAATCACCTTTCAAAAACTCTTTTTTCAAATCTTAGACATAAGGACAGTATTTAATCGATTTGGTACCAATTTTAAGCGTAGTGAGGGTGCTAATCCTTCCTCACACGTAACCGACTCCCGAGCCTGTTTTCTCATATTTTCGTAAGACCAAAATCGTTGTTTTAGTAAAAAGAAATATTTTATTAAAATAACCGAATTACTAGGTAATCCGATCACACCTAAACAAGAAGGATTTGTGGCAACTCTACATTTCCGTTTTCAAGGTCGATCCCTATTTTTCAAAAACCTGAAAAAAATGGTTTCGACACTAATTATGTCTATAAATTGTGACAAATTGATACTTTTATTGTCACTCCTTTTACTTTGTATCCACATATAAATACTATTGTGACATTTACTACTAGAAATGTCTAAATCAATGTGAAGTCTATAATGTCACTAAGTCAACAAAATAAATATAATTTTCAAAAAATTATATATAATATTCGCTTCTGGGAATATGTCAAAATCTTCAAATATCTAAAAAAAAATTGCAACTTCAAGTGCATCCAACCATAACAAATTTTAGATAGAATTATCATATTTTATAAATAAATATTTCACAGTCAAATATTTTATTTTCAACCCCTTAATGAGGATGATGACAAAAGAATATAACAAAGATAATCACAATTAGAGGTGATCATGGGCCGGGCCGGGCCCAGACAAAATTTTAGGCCAGTCTACTAGGCTCGGGCCCGACCCGGCTCGAAATAAAATTGCTAAGCCCGAGCCCGGCCCGGCCCAGCCCATATTAATTTTTTTTGCTTATTTCATTAAATAAAAAATTAAAAATATAATAAATCAAATATATTTAAAAACATAAAAACAAATATTAAAACAAATAAAAATTATACTAAAATAATTCTTAGAACAATACACAAATTTATAATATAATAAAAAATGATTATATTAAAAATTTAAAATAATTAAAAATAAAATAAAAATATATTAATATATAATTTGGGCCGGGCCAGGCTGGGCCCGGGCCAAAAAACTCATACTCGAGGCTCGGCCCATTTTCTAAACGGGCCTTATTTTTTTGCCCAAACCCATTTTTTGGGCCTATATTTTTACCCAAACCCTCCCATTTTTCACACGGGCCTTCGGGCCAGGCCGGGCCGTCCAGCTCTAATCACAATCAATTCAATTTAATAATAATAAGAGTAATCAATAACTCAATCCTCCCTTTTTCTCATCATTTCAAAATAGATATTTACCTTCATTCACAATCTCAATATAATATCCATTATAAATATCTTTTAAAATTAATGGATTAACCATCACAAGATATTAATATATTAGCTCTTCTACATTTGAAGAGTTTTCTTGAGAACTTTCATTGTTATCTTATTTATTACTATGCTCTCACTTTTAGTGGCCCATGAGTATACCTTTTATTTCTTTTATGTATACATTCACTTCCGGGAATACAACAAATCTAGTAGGACAGACTTATAGACATCCCAATAGATTTTTTATTTCATAATCATCATAGCAAACATGCGTGAGATTTTAAATCAAAATCTATCTATTCATGTTGTCATGATTAGTCTCCAATTAAAATAAACATGATATAATAAATAAAATATAGTAAAATATACCCAAAGATTTTTAATATCATAATAACATTTATAATTTAATAGTAAAATCATTTAATAAATAATCAAAATTTTCATGTACTATGCTTGAAAATTATCCTATACACATTGTACCAAATTTTAATACCACATATATATTATAAAATCTTATATTGTTCTAATAAAATATTTATAAGTTCAATTTAAAAGATATCATACAATCATTCAACATTAGCAAGTTAATAATACTGAATAGATCCTATCAAATTTCGCTTTAATCAACAATGGTAGGTTAATATCACTTTCCACCGCAATTTTAATAAAATATCAAGAATATTTAATATCAAGAATTTAATAATAAAAATTTTTAAACATCTAAATATCATGCATAATATAACTTAATTTAAAAAAATTCAAAAACAATGATTTACCAAAAAAATAGAGAAAACATATCATATTAATAGCAAACATATCTAATCAACAATTATGTCTATTACATAAAAAAATTTAACATAGAAAGGCAAAAATCTAATACCATCATAATATGAAATCTATGTCAAATATAAATTAATAGTAGTCATACCTTAATTGAAAAAGAAAATATGGTTGAAATATAAGAGTTTCTTACCAAATCTATACTTTATTCATGCTTGTACAATTAATAAATCAAAGATCAAGAATAATAACCATAATCCATTCTGAGATTGAATCTTTCAACATCCAGAAGATGAAATTGTAAAGGTAAAAATTTAAGGTGAAAAAAGATTTAATCTGTGGGACGACTTCAAAAGATTTTGAAAAAAATAGAGAATCATCATGTTGATAACGTGTTATAAAATAAAAAGAGATGGAGATAATAAATAACAAAGAAAATATGAAAGTAATAGAGAATGTACTTTATTTATCAAAGGGGAAGATCACAATAATTCATTAGAGTCTTTATTTATAGGCATAAAAAGTATAAAAGAAATAGAGATCTAATTCTAATAACTATTAGAATTTAAAGTACATTAAAACTTTATTTTGATCATGATGGACATCCACTTAACAATATATTCATAACAAAAAGTTATTTTTTTATTTACAATAAAATTTTTCAAAAATTCAAGAAAAAATAGTGTTTTTAACCTAGATCAATTGGGTCATTGCTTGGGTCCAAACAAATTTCAAACCTAGGCTCGTTTTCAATTTAACTAGCCCAAAAAACCTATTTAACAATTCAAAATTTAATAAAATTTTAAAAATACTTTTAAATTAATATTTTATAATTAAAATCAATTTTAAAAATAATTTGTATTATTTAAAATGAATTCGATTTGACCCGTGGCATAAAAATCATTGTCTGAGCTCGATCTAAGTTAGGTAGATTCAGAGTTTATATCATTAATTATAAATTATTTTATACTAATATTTTATATACTTTATAAATAAATATACAGAAAAATATTTTTGATGTATAATATTAATCTGATTGAAAATAAAATTGTTCAAATTTAATTTAATATGGATTGAACAAATAACTTAAAGTTTGGAGGAACCTTATTACTATTTATGGAGTAAATTAATAAACCTATCAATGGATCAGAAACCTGCCTGGACCAATAAACCTGGTTAGGCGAGGCTTAGACAAAGTTTTTTTATGTCTCAGGGTGGTTACCTGAATTCAATTTAAATAATAAAAATATTTTTAAAATTAAATTATAAAACATATAAATATTAATGTAAAAAAACATTTTTAATACTTTAATAATTTTTTAATATAGAAATGAGTTTTTTTTGGTGAGTTAGGCTGAGCCACAAAATAGATTTGGGCTTGAATTTTTTTTGGGCTCGTGTCAATGTCCAACTTATGGGTTGGTCAAAATAAGTAATTTTATTTTTGAATTTTTGAAAATTTTATATTTTAAAATTATTTAATTTTTAATTTATTAATTGTGCTTGTTGACCTTTCATTTTGTTTTCAACGTTATAATGCTTTTAATTGTTACAAAATTTTGTAACCTTTATATACCTTTTAATTTATCTCTTTTTTAATATCAAAATGTGAATGTTGCTATTTTTTTAATAAATTGATAAAATTTTTAAAAATATTAATTTTTTAATCTAGATAAAATGTTATATTTTAATTTAATTAATTCATTTTAAATGTTAATTTTAGTATTTTTATTGAATTTTTTAAAATGCTTATATTGAATTATGTAGACATATGATCTTTTAAAATAGGGATAAAATATAAAAAAATAATTAATCCTTTTTAAATTTTATTTTTTACTTATTAACTATGTTAATTTTTTTATAATAAAGAAATTTTAGTACAAGTCTAAAATATCAGAGAAATCATTATTCTTCTGCACCTAATAATATTGCTCGCTGTCTCATAAAGAATGGAGGCTCCTAGAGAATAATTAATCGACTAATATCACTACCAGCCTCTTTTACAATATAGTCAAAACCATGTTGCTCTCTCTTAATATGCATCAAAATCTCACTTGTCAATCCTTTTTGTACTAGGTATCTCTTATATATTAAATATCAAAATTTGAATGGTGTTATTCTTTTGAAATAACTTGGGAATTTTTTTTTAAAGAGCCCAATTTTTTCAATCTAGATAAAATATTGTATTTTAAATTTTATTTATTGTATTTTTATTGAATTTTGAGATAAATCTCAAAATTATATATGAACTTTAATTTAATGTACAATTGTATACATGAACTTTAATTTTGATTTAATCATACACATTTAAAGAAATAAATGCATCAATTTATTTTTATATTGAATAAATATAGTTATTTATATATACAATATATAAACATAAAATGATATTATATTTATAATTGTATTAGCAATTTACAAGAATTGTATCAAATTAAAATTTTATGTATACAATTACACATTAAACTATAGTTTATATATATTTAATATGTTATTCACCTTTTTCTTTAATTTTTTTTCATGCTTCCTTCTTCATTATAGGAGATTTAGATTGATTTTAAAAACTATTATTGCTATATATTATATATTAGAGAATACCGTCAATGTCATTTTCTTTTCTTGTTATTGCCTTGTTACACTTCCACCACTACTCGCTTTTATAAATTATTCTGGAGATTTGTTTCGAAGAAATAAAGGTAGGAAATGTACAGAGAAATTGCCTAGAAACCTAAGGCTGATGTGTGTTGTAAGCAGACTTAGGGAACGGCTGTGGCAAGTTAGATTTTATCATGGACTGCGTGAAGTCAACAGTGTAATTGATAGTTTAGCAAAGAAAGGACTCGACTTCATCGATGATTCGAATACTAGAAGATTTACAAGACGAGCTAAGAGACAGTCTTGAACGGGATCACATTGGACTTCCCTTTCATCGATTTAGATTTTGTTTGTTGTTTTCCTCTCTATAAAAAAAAAAAAAAAAAAAAAAAAAAGGGACTGTTGGCTGGGGTTCAAAGCAGGGGGATTTTCTTTGTCTTTTACTTTGGGCTGAATACTGTAAAAAGGGAAGGGTTTTTATATTGTTGGGCCGATGTTTCTAGCTTAATCTGGCTGCAATGAGCCCAAAATTTCCAGAAGTAATTACTCTGTCATCTTTATGTTGGTTTGATGATTGAGTTTGAAAATTGTTTGGATCCAAATGTCTTTAGTTGACACTCTCCACACGGACACGAAAAAGGTGTTTGAACCAAAAGAAAGGAAAAACGAAAAAGGGTAATTAATTCTAATTAAAGTAGCCTCCACTCTGTGGACAAAGCAACAAATTCTGCCCTCACCGTCAACGATTCTTCCTGGAAAACACCATCATTTTCATTTGTCACCAAACTTCCACCACTACATCTTTTAATAGCTATTACTATGGAGATTCGTTTTGAAGAAAAAAAAGGTAGGACATGTATAGAGAAATTGCTTAGAAACCTGTGTCCGCTTTCCCTTTCTTGATGCTCCTATACTTGGTCTGTTTCTAGTTTCTTTCTGCATATTGAGCCACCTTATTTTCTGGTTTTCCCAAACTAGATTGTCATATCTTTTTTCCTTGTCAGACTTCCTCATGTCCTCGTTACTCTCAACTTCCTCGTCTATTCCTAGACAAAAAGAATATGAAGTATTCTTGAGTTTTAGAGGTGAAGATACTCGTCATAACTTCACAGACCATCTCTATGATGCTTTGAGAAGGAGCGGAATCGTCATTTTCAGGGATGATACAAAGCTGGAGGCCGGTGAAGAGATTGCACCTGAGCTCTTCAAAGCAATTCAACAATCATGGTGCTCAGTAATCGTTATCTCGGAAAACTATGTCTTTTCAAGTTGGTGCTTGGAGGAACTTGCTGAGATTGTTAAACAAAAAAAGGAGAATGGTCATAAAGTATTTCCAATTTTCTATGGTGTGGATCCATCTGATTTAAGACAACAAAAAGGGAAAGTCGAAGCAGCTTTTGCCAAACATGAAGAGAGATACAAGGAAAATGAAGCAAAGATCCAAAGGTGGAGAAATGCTTTAAATGAAATGGCTAATATCAAGGGATGGCACTCAAATAATAGGTATTTTTTTCTTCAATTTACTTGTAAATTTAATGATTACATTTTTTTTTTTTGAATTAGCTGTTTTTTATATATATGGACAAAATTGGAAAATTGTTATTTCCTAGTGTTGTAAGGCAAATAAGGCAATAACACCAGAAAAACTATAAACTCAAGTCCTCCAAGTGTATCCTAAATTTGTTCCATAGAGTACTATGCGTTTCACATCTTAATTTTTTCCTAGATCATTTAACTTCATTTCCATATCAATAATTTTCTTAATTAAAAATTAAATCTTTATATCTTTGTAGGCATGAATCAGAATTTATTGGAGACATTATTAAAAAAATATCAGCAAAGTTATGTCAAACATATCCATTTGACCATGATGAGTTAGTTGGTATCAGTCCAAGCTTGGACAAGTTGCATTCGAAAATAGAAATTGGGGAAGATGATATCCGTATCATAGGAATTTGTGGTATGGGTGGCATTGGCAAAACGACCCTCGCAAGAGTTGTTTATAGTCAAATGTCACCTCATTTTGAAGGGAAAAGCTTTCTTGCTGATGTTCGAGAAGTTTCGGAGAAATGTGGACTTGTTTCTTTACAGAAACAACTACTTTCCCATATCTTGTTTGATGAAAGCTTCAGTTTCTCCAATGTTCATGATGGGAAAACCATAATTAGTCGTAGGTTGTCTCATAAAAAAGTTCTTGTTGTTCTTGATGATGTCGATAACCTACAACACTTGAAATGGTTGGTTGGAAAGCGTGATTGGTTCGGTTTAGGGAGTAGAATCATTGTAACAACAAGAGATGAACATTTGCTCCGATCTTATCGAGTTGATGGTGTGTATAAGCCTACAACATTGAAAGCCAATGATGCACTCCATCTTTTCAATTTGAAAGCTTTCGGTTGCGAGACTGTGCCAAAAGAGGATTTCATTGAGCTAGCTAAACGTGTTGTAGGTTATGCTGGTGGACTCCCCTTAGCTCTTGAAGTTTTGGGTTCTTTTCTGTGTGATAGAGACGCAAGGCAATGGACAAGCGCAATAGAAAGACTTGGAAGAGATTCTAACAAAGAAATTCTTGATAGACTTCAAATAAGTTTTGATGGATTGGAAGAAAGGGAGAAGAATATATTTCTAGATATAGCATGCTTCTTTAGTGGGGAGGAGAAAGATTTTGTAATGAAAGTACTGGATGGTTGTGAGTTTTTTCCAGATATTGGAATCGATGTTCTCATTAAAAAATCTCTACTAACCATTAATGAATATAACGAATTGCGGATGCATGACTTGCTACAAGAAATGGGAAGAAAAATTGTTAGGGAAAAATCTATTGATGAACCTGGGAAACGTTGCAGATTGTGGGAGGAAAAGATGTGAATCATGTGCTAACAAAAGCAACTGTAAGTCATTCCATAAAAATTATATATATTCTTACTTTAGCTTAAGTGATTCAAACAAGTAGTATTAAGAGCTGACATTAATTAAATTTGAGATTCAATGCAAAATTAGAACTTTTTTGTAAACAAAAAAATGTAGTCTATTATATCTATAAAGTGTTTATTTTTAAAAAAATAATAAAATGTTTAATTTAAATATTATAAAATAAAAACAGTACATTTATCCTGTATATTTCTAAAATGTCATTTAATTTTTTTTAATTATAAATATTTAAAAACACCTCCACCATATGTATAAAAAAAAGTTATTTCATTGAACTACTTTAGTTGGAAAAATGTTTTATTTAGTTTGTTTTTGTTTATTAATTTCAACCAATAATAATAATGCTAAATCATCATAATGTAAAATTTACAAATTTTTGTTTTGTGTTTTATTTTTTATTTTTAGGCTACAAAAATGATTGAAGGCATAATCATCGACAATAAAAGGTGCGTGGAAAAACATACACATATGTATCTATGTAAAATATTGATGTTGATGTTGATGTTGTTGTTCTTTTTTTTTTTTTTTTTTTTTTTTTTTTGTGTGTAAAAATAATATAAAAGATTCAATGCTTAACATTTAAAAAAAAAAAAAAAGGGAAAAAGAGTGGCATGTGTTATGAAAAATAAATAGTAGTTAGAGTATGTTTATTGCAATTGCGAAAGTTTGTTGTATATATTTTGGTGTAATCTTAGTGTCATTGCATTCGTATGTATCTGTTTTCTTGCATTTTCTCTTTAGTCAAGCGCTTTTTTTGTGTGTATATCATGGTTTCTGGCTGTGTGAGTTTGTGAATATCAACTCCAGTTTTTTCAAATCACTTTATTCAAATTTGGATGTAGGTGTTATATATACATGTGTTTGGTATGAGCATATTCATTTTCTTTTACTTTTTCATTCTTTTTGAGATTCCTTGAAGGATCATACATTTATATCTATGTTCGAATATTCGTCCTAACTTTTAGATACTAAATGTTTTGTACATGTATAATCATATTTTTATTCTACTCAGGGAAATGGGCAAGACTCTCACTTTGAGTGCGGATGCCTTCTTGAGGATGAAAAGATTAAGATGACTCAAAATCCTTTGTCAGACAAATTGTTATGATCTGACATATCTTTCTAATGAGTTACGACTTTTAGATTGGATGGGATGCCCTTTACGATCATTTCCTTCAAGTTTCAAACCGGAAAACCTTGTTATACTTCTCCTACCTTATAGCAACATTGAACAAATATGGAAGGAAAACATAGTAAGAATTAACTCATTTGGTCATTGTTTTTTATCTTATTTTGACAAGAAAGATGAAATTTTTATTAACATTGAAGAAAAACAATAAAAATGAGCTTTCCTATGTTATTCTCTTTTTCATCTCTAATTTATTATTGTTTTCAACAGCTGCTGTATAAGTTGAAAGTGCTCAACCTCAAAGGGTCTGAAAACCTGATCAAGGCACCAGACTTCACAACTACCCCAAATCTTGAAATTTTGGTTTTAGAAGGATGTACTAGATTAGTATATGTTCATCCATTTGTTGGAGTTCTTACGAGGCTTAAGCTTTTGAATTTAAGAGGCTGCAAAAGTCTGAGGAGTTTTCCAACCAAAATTGGTATGGAATCTCTTGAAAAGTTAATTCTTCCAGGTTGCTCAAAACTTCAAAGCTTTCCAGAGATTGATGGAAAAATGGAATGTTTGTTGGAGCTTTGTTTTGATGGGACAAACATTAAAGATCTACCTTCTTCAATCGGAAATCTCAGAAGACTTAAAGTTTTGAATTTAAAAGACTGCAAAAGTCTTAAGAGTCTTCCAATCAAAATTGGAATGGAATCTCTTGAAAAGTTAATTCTTTCAGGTTGCTCAAATCTTAAAAGCTTTCCAGAGATTGATGGCAAAATGGAATGCCTACGAAAGCTTTATTTAGATGGGACGGGCATTAAAGAGCTACCTATTTCAATTGGAAATCTTAGCAGTCTTGTTTTGTTAAATTTGAAAGATTGCAGGAACCTTGTGAGTCTCCCAGGTAGCATAGGTGGTTGTACAAGTTTAAAAACTCTTAATCTTTCTGGCTGTTATAAAGTTAAAAATTTACCAGAGAATTTGCAGCAAGTAGAATTTTTGGAGGAGCTTGACTTAAGTGAAACATCCCTGACAAAACCACCCCCCTTCATTTTTCAATTTAAAAATCTTAAAGTTCTGTCTTTTAATGGGAGAAAGGGACCTCCTTCCAAGTTACAAAAATATCTACCTTCTCTGTTAAAGGTAATCCAAAAAGGAAGGACAAATTTCATGGCTCCGATGTTGCCTTCGTTGTTAGGTTTGAGTTCACTAATGGAGCTGAATCTAAGGGACTGCAATCTTTGTGAAGGAGATATTCCTAGAGATATTTCTCGCCTATCCTCTTTGATACACCTTGATCTTGGTGGTAACAACTTCATCAGTATACCTTCGTGTGTTACTCAATTTTCCAAGCTTGTATTTCTTAGACTGTCAGATTGCAGGGCACTTAAATCGTTGCCTGAGCTTCCATCAAGTATAAAAGCTGTAAGAGTAAATGGTTGTACTTCTCTGGAAATAGTTGCAAATCTATCAAAAGTTTTCAATTCAAAGGATTGGGCAGTTATAGTAGGTGTTAATTGCTTCAGATTAGCTGCGAACATCGATGCCTTAACATTGCTGAAAAAACATCTAAAGGTTCGTTAATATCTCTGTTTCTCTTGTGTCTTATTGTTATTCATGTTGCCTCTTACCAAACAACCAGAGGTTTATTTTGCAGGTAGTTGGAAATTCAAGAGCAAAGTTTGATATTATTATACCTGGAAGTGAAATGCCAGAATGGTTTAGTCAACAAAGAGGTGGCTCTTCGATTAATATAGATTTGCCTTTGGAAGTTCGGAATGATAGTCAATGGATAGGAATTGCTTTGTGCTGCATTTTTGTCAGTGATGACACTTCAAGGAATGAGGAACTCATGTGTAGAGCTGTTATCCATGGTAGCACTCAATTTAATTTCGAGGGTAGAAATTCTCGACCAGTAGATTGTAGTGGCTGGGATGTAAATCTGTATTTTGATCAGCTTGTAATGAAGGACCACATTTTAATTCGTTATTTCTCGCGTGACAAGTTGTATCCTATTTCCTTGGAAGGAAAAAGTGGTGAACGCGAAACCAATAATTTATGGACAACAGGTTGCTTTGATCAGGAATGCCATCAACTTGAGTTGTCTTTTGAAAGACCTGACAGTGTTAAGGTGAAGAAGTGTGGCGTTAGAATAGTGTATGAGAGAGACTTGAAAGAAACACAAGAGCTGCATGGTAGTCAGTGTTGTGCAAATTTTGATGATATCCAGCAACATTCTGCTGATAATGGATCAACAGGTAACGGTCCCTTAATAAAGCGAGAATTTAAAATGTATGAGGAGATGGATGAAGGGCTACAACCAAAACGAATGCCAAAAAATTTCAGTTCTATAATGGGCAGACTTGGGAAGAAGCACTAATTGCGGTAAACTACTTCATTGGCCTTGTCCTATTAATTCTTTTTCTTTTTTTTTGTCTATCATATTATTTACAGTTTTTTTATTTCATTTAAAGTATTCATTTTCGTTATATGTACTTTACGATATAATCTTTTAAATATATGTAATTAATTTAAAAATTCTGAATATATGCATGTTGAACACAAACTCATATTCTATTTTTTTCCCAAAGTTGGATAACATTGTTTTATATATAACATTCAAAATATTATTATTTTATATAATTAAATTTTATGATTGCAGATTAAAGAAATGTAATCGGCTGGAGATAAAATGTGGAGGAAGTTTTGATTGTTCCATGAAGAAGAAACTCTTAAGTAAGGTGTGAATCCTTTGACAATGTTTTGATTGTTCCAAGTTAATGTATTAAGTGTGATATGTGTCTAGTTTAATCTTTTAAATTTTCTTTTATATATTTGAAAGATTAATCATATATCTATATGAAAAATATTAAATAAGAATAATATAGGAAAAATATTAATTTAGTCCGTAACATTTACATTTTTTATCACTTTGCCTCTTATTCTTTGTTTGAGTTAAATTTGATTTTCAATTTTTTTAAAAAAAAAATCAAATTTAACCATCAACTTTTTTTTTAAAAAAAGTCGAAATATATTTTTTTAACAAGAATACTAATGATAAATGCCAAAAGTAACATGTTTTAATCTCATTCTTAATACATTTTTTGATGATTAATTGATGTAAAATGGTGAATTTTATACTCTTAGTTATTTAAATTCAAGTTTTTATATTTAGTAGAGTATTTGGGAGCAAGTTTTTAAATTCAAATTACTTTATTCAAATTTGGATGTAGGTGTTATATATACATGTGTTTGGTATGAGCATATTCATTTTCTTTTACATTTTCATTCTTTTTGAGATTCCTTGAAGGATCATACATTTATATCTATGTTCGAATATTCGTCCTAACTTTTAGATACTAAATGTTTTGTACATGTATAATCATATTTTTATTTTACCTAGGGAAATGAGCGAGACTCTCACTTTGAGCGCGGATGCCTTCTTGAAGATGAAAAGATTAAGACTACTCAAAATCCTTTGTTAGACAAATTGTTATGATCTGACATGTCTTTCTAATGAGTTACGACTTTTAGATTGGATGGGATGTCCTTTACGATCATTACCTTCAAGTTTCAAACCGGAAAACCTTGTTATACTTCTCCTACCTTATAGCAACATTGAACAACTATGGAAGGAAAACATAGTAAGAATTAACTCATTTGGTCATTGTTTTCTGTCTTATTTTGAGAAGAAAGATGAAATTTTTATTAACATTGAAGAAAAACAATGAAAATGAGCTTTCCTATGTTTTTCTCTTTTTTATCTTTAATTTATTATTGTTTTCAATAGCCCCTCTATAAATTGAAAGTGCTTAACCTCAAAGGGTCTGAAAACCTGATCAAGGCACCAAACTTCAAACTACCCCAAATCTTGAAATTTTGGTTTTGGAAGGATGTACTAGATTAGTGTATGTTCATCCATCTGTTGGAGTTCTTACAAGGCTTAAGCTTTTGAATTTAAGAGGCTGCAAAAGTCTGAGGAGTTCTCCAACCAAAATTGGTATAGAATCTCTTGAAAAGTTAATTCTTTCAGGTTGCTCAAAACTTCAAAGCTTTCAAGAGATTGATGGGAAAATGGAATGTTTGTTGGAGCTTTGTTTTGATGGGACAAACATTAAAGAGCTACCTTCTTCAATCGTAAATCTCAGCAGACATAAAGTTTTGAATTTAGAAGACTGCAAAAGTCTTAGGAGTCTTCCAATCAAAATTGGAATGAAATCTCTTGAAAATTTAATTCTTTCAGCTTGCTCCAATCTTAAAAGCTTTCCAGAGATTGATGGCCAAATGGAATGCCTGCTAGAGCTTTATTTAGATGGGGCAAACATTAAAGAGTTATCTTCTTCAATCGAAAGTCTCAAAAGACTTAAAGTTTTGAATTTAAAAGACTGCAAAAGTCTTAGACGTCTTTCAATCAAAATTGGAATGGAATCTCTTGAAAAGTTAATTCTTTCAGGTTGCTCAATTCTTAAAAGCTTTCCAGAGATTGATGGCAAAATGGAATGCCTACAAGAGCTTTATTTAGATGGGACGGGCATTAAAGAGCTACCTATTTCAATTGGAAATCTGAGCAGTCTTGTTTTGTTAAATTTGAAAGACTGCAGGAACCTTGTGGATCTCCCAGGGAGCATAGGTGGGTGTAAAAGTTTAAAATCTCTTAATCTTTCTGGTTGTTATAAAGTTGAATATTTGCCAGAGAATTTGCAGCAAATAGAATTCTTGGAGGAGTTTAAGTGAAACATCCATGACAAAACCACCACCTTTTATTTTTCAATTTAAAAATCTTAAAGTTCTGTCTTTTAATGGGTGCAAGGGATATTCTTCCAAGTTACAAAAATATCTGCCTTCTCTGTTAAAGGTAATCCAAAGAGAAAGGACAAATTCCATGGCTCTGATGTTGCCTTCGTTGTTAGGTTTGAGTTCATTAACAATGCTCAATCTAAGGGACTGCAGTCTTTGTGAAGGAGATATTCCTAGTGATATTTCTCGCCTATCATTTTTGGAAGAACTTATTCTTGGTGGTAACAATTTCATCAGTGTACCTTCGTGTCTTACTCAATTTTCCAAGCTTAAATTTCTTGGATTGTCAAATTGCAGAGCGCTTAAATCGTTGCCTGAGCTTCTAACAAGTATAGAGGGTGTAATAATAGATGGTTGTGCTTCTCTGGAAATAGTTGCAAATCCATCAAAAGTTTGCAATTCAAGTTTTCGGTCAAGTTATTGGTCACCTAGGTGTTAATTGCTTCAGATTGGCTGAGAACATCGATGCCTTAACATTGCTGAAAAAACATCTAAAGGTTAGTTAATATCTCTGTTTCTCTGTGTCTTGTAATTATTCATGGTGTTAGTTACCAAACAAGCGAAGTTTTATTTTGCAGGTTTTTGGAAATTCAAGAGAAAAGTTTGATATTATTCTACCTGGAAGTGAAATACCAGAATGGTTTAGTCAACAAAGAGGTGAGTCTTGGATTAAGATAGATTTGCCTCCGGAAGTTCGGAATGATAGTCAATGGATGAGAGTTGCTTTGTGCTGCATTTTTGTCAGTGATGATGCTTCAAGGGATGAGGACCTCTCTTTTAGAGCTGTTATCCATGGTAGATATTCTAGACAAGCCAATTGCACTCAATCTAATATCCAGGGTAGAGATTCTCGAGACGTCGATTGGAGTGGCTGGATTGTAAATGAAGGTTTTGAACAGCCCATAACGAAGCACCACATTTTCATTCGTTATTTCTCTTGTGACAAGTTGTATCCAATTTCCTTGAAAGACAAATGTGGTGAACGTGAAACCAATAATTTATGGACAACAGATTGCTTAGATCAGGAATGCCATCAACTTGAGTTTTCATTCACAGATTCCCGCAGTGTTAAGGTGAAGAAGTGTGGTGTTAGAATAGTGTATGAGAGAGATCTGGAAGAGATGGAACAAATACAAGAGTTGCATAGTAGTCAGTGTCGTAACCTTTTTTTTTGGTAAAACGGTAGTCGACTTGAATTTTGAAAATGAAAATAAACAGAGGCGTCGCCACCAATCTTTTTTGAAGAGGTGTGATCGGATCACCTTAAATTAATCATTTTAATAAAAGTTAAGATTTACTAAAACGATAATTTTTGGTCTACGGAAATCAGAAAATGGGTTCGGGAGTCGGTTACGCACGAGGAAGGGTTAGCACCCTCGATACGCCCAAAAATTGGTACCTAGTTGATTAATTAGTATCTTAGTGTCGAAAATGGAAAATTTAAAATATTTTGAAATATGATCCTCTTTTATAAAAATGCTAATTTTAAAAAATGATTGAATAAGTTAAAATGGATGTTTAAAGACTTCCTCATCTCGAAGTAATAAAATTTCATGCCCAGTAAGTTAGGACACGACATCTCGAACTTTGAGACCGAGCTTGCCTTTTATTTAAAATTAATGTATTTTAACCTCTTTTAAAAGGATATTCGGTTAGTTAGGGTGAACAAGGAAAATCGAAACCCAGTAAGTTAGAGCACGTTTCCTCGTATTAACGAACACCGAATATTGCCTTTATTTGCAAAAAATCTCATTTCGGAGTAACAAAATGTCATACCCGGTAAGTTAAGGCACAACGCTTCGTATCTCCGAGAATAAGCGTTTTTAAAACTCGTATAACGATTCAAAAGAGTATTCCGTTATTTAGGTCAGACGAGAAAAACCGAAACCTAGTAAGTTAGGGCACGATCGTCTAGAATTACCAAGTACGGAATATTATTTTTATGAAGGAATTATTTTAATGTATCGAGTGAAAAATATCGTGTGATTTATCGTAAAACATAAAACCAAGTCATGGTGCTGACACGCAATAATAAACGCAACAGGATTAATGACGATGATATAAGCAATTATAAGCAAGGCTAGTAACATGAGAACATAAAACATAAGCATAAGGTAAATGAGATGATCGAATACATGAATGAATAAGTAAATAAATAGATAAAAATAAAAATAAAGTATGGCAAAATAAAATGACAATGATGATTAAAGCAATAATAATAATAATGTAAATAATAATAATATAACGAAGTAATTCGTAAGGTATTAAAATATATACGTAATAATAGAAATAAAAGTATACATAAGATTTAAAGATATATGTTAGGGATACATATGTGAAATAAGTACATAATAAAAATATACATAATAGAATATAGAATAACATGATATTTACAATATATATGTATATAATAATATATAAAATAATAACATGCATGATATAATATTAACATACATGTGCATAATATGGAGTATTACATATATATATATATATATATAGATATATATATATATATATATACGTATATATATTAAAGGATGCGTATGTTACGTACAAATGCATTAACAACACCATAATGCCAAATTAGTAATAATATATAAATGTATACGTATATATATGGGCTAAAGATATATCCACATGTAAATATATATACATTTATATTAATATCAAATGTAATGGGGGGCAAAAATAGATATAACATATACGTGTATAGTATGGAACTTGAATGTGTATACAAGAAATACACATTGGGAATGATAATAATGTATAAAAACTATAAACATGCACATAAAATATTTATACAAGTGTTAAATGGCAAATAAAAGATTACTAAATTGTAGTATAAACATGCTAATGATAATAATGAGAATAATAAATAAAACAATAAATAATATTGAAAATAGAATAAAAGAAAAGGCAAAAGAAATACAAAAATCGTATTAAATATAAAAGGACTAAATTCGAACAAGAATAGAGTTCTTGGGCCAATTTTAAAATGAAAACCAGAGAATGGACCCATTCGAAAGGCGCAGCAGTCGTAGGGGATTAAAAAGGAAAATTTCCCATTCTTCAAAACGCTGTGCTTCGTACGGGATTAAAATGAAACAAAAGCGAAACTTTATGGGTGAAATTAAAAGGCAAGGAAAGGGGATAAGACCAGATTGGAACCAACCCCGAAAGCGGAGGGACTGAGCGCGCAAATAGACCCTCAGTCCAAAAACGCGCGGATCCTTAGCTGAGCGGGTGGGGTCCTCGGGTCAGCACCTAAACGGCATCGTTTTGGTGCTGGGAACTAATGCTCCAAAACGGCGCCGTATTGTATGCCTATATAAGCCTAATTTTTTTTTAAAATTTCAGTTTTCTCTCTTCTCAAAAAAAAAAAAACAAAGGCCGGTTCTCTCAATTCTCTCTCAGCCCCAGATCCCCGTCGCCGGACCGATCACCGGCCACCGCGTCGGCAGCCGCCCCGGCCACCGTACACGGTGGCTGAAAATCGCCCGAGGTAAATTTTTTCCTCTTTTTTTTATATATAATTTATAGATCAATATGTGTTTCTTGCTTATATTATATTTTTGTGTATATAAAGAGATTCGAAAAAAAATGAAAAAAGAAAGGGTAAATCACCTTAGATTTGAGTTTTGATTTCTTTGTTTGGACTGTTTTTTGCTTTTGATATTGCTGGGAAGGCCCTTTTTTTTTTCCCCACCTTACAATCGTTTCTGTTTGGCTCTTTTATAGCCATTTACATGCTTCTATTCTTACCTTCTGTCTAATTTTGTTTAATGCCTTGCAGGTATAGCTCGGGCGGCGGTACAGTGGTGGTGGTGCTGGATGGGACAAGGGCAGAGGAGTCAGAGAGTTGGTCAATAGTGCAGAGGCGGCTAGGGGCTGATTAGGTGATTTAGGGTTTCAGATTTTAAAACCCTAAATTTAGGCTAATTGGGTCAGGGATTTGGTCCTGTGTAATTGGGTTTTTTTATTGGGTTTTTGGGCTTCTGTTTTTGGTTTTGGGCTGGGGTTAGAAAATAGGTTCTGGGCTAGGGGGTCAAACGGGCTTATACAGCTGCCCCTCTTTGCTTGTTGTCGTGTAACGAGAATAAAGCAAAGACTCTCGAGAAAGACCCGTTTGGCCCAGCCACGTCGAGTCTTGACTTCGCTGGGCGCTTCTTTTCTTCAAGTATCTTCAATGTGCTCCACTGCAACTTCAGATAAGATCTGTTTGTTTAGCTTCAATCTATTGCGCTGAAACTTCAAGGAGATCTGCTGTGGCATCGGGCCTCTCCAACACCATTTCAGGGGGAAGAGAATTGTAGTTTCTGGCCTGTTACCCTACTGTATAGGGGTTTAAGGTTCTTCGCCTTTGACCTGTTTCCCTACTGTTTAGGGTGATAAGACCTGTAAATTCAGCCTGTTACCCTACTGCTTAGGGGCTTAAGGTTCTTCGTCCTCGATCATCTCCACTAATGTTTAGGGAGATAAGATCTGGAATTTTAGTCTGTTACCCTACTGCTTAGGGGTTTAAGACACTTCGTCTTTGATCTATTTTCCTACTACTTAGGGGGTCAAGATCCATGAATTCAACCTGTTACCCTACTGCTTAGGGGTTTAAGGTTTGCAAATTCAGTCTGCTCCACTGCGACTTCAGGGAGATGGGACTAATGGCTTTACTTTACTCTGCTAAAACTTCAAGGAGATTTGTTATGGCTTCGAGCCGCTCTAACGCCATTTTAGAGAGAAGGGATTTGTAATTTCTGGCCCGTTACCCCACCGCTTAGGAGGTTAAGGCCCATCATCTTCAATCCACTTCCCCACTGCTTAGGGGGTTAAGAGCTGTACATTCAACCTGTTACCCTACTGCCTAGGGGTTTAAGGTCTGTAAATTTGGCTTGTTACCCTACTGCTTAGGGGGTTAAAGCTTGCTATCTTCGATCTGTTTCCCTACTACTTAGGGGGTTAAGATCTGTACATTCAACCTGCTACCCTACTGCTTAGGGGTTTAAGGTCTATAAATTTGGCTTGTTACCCTACTGCTTAGGGGGTTAAAGCTTGATGGCTTGAATCTACTTCACCGCAACTTCCGAAAGGTAAGATTCACCGTCTTTGATCTGCTCCACTGCAACTTCGGGGAGGCAAGATCTGTGATTTTCATCCTATTACCCTACTGCTTAGGGGTTTAAGGTTTGTAAATTCAGTCTGCTCCACTGTGACTTCAGGGAGATGAGACTTGTAACTTCAATCTGCTTCACTGCAATTTCAGGAAGACATGATTCGCTGGATTCGATCTGTTCCACTGCAACTTCAGGGAAACATGATCTGTAATTTTTAGCCTATTACCCTACTGTTTAGGGAGTTAAGGCTTGGTGAATTCACTGATTCTAGGGACATGACCTGTAGAATCAGTTGCATATATCTATGCTTACGCCAAAGAATTAGGATGCTATGATCGAAATGAATCAAATGTTTCTAATTGGATGCATTATGAATGATCTATAAATACATGAGTGTGGCATGTTGTGAGCATGAATCCCTTTTTAATGTTTAGGCTGTCATTGCTCTTTGTTTATCAATGTTCTTTTGCTGAAATGATACCCTATCTTCTTGTTCAGCTTAGATCTTTGAATAGAAAATCCGAAGAGATAGTCCCAATTTAAACTCTTTCTTCTCATGTGCTTCCAATCTTTGAGTTTGGTTAGTTCTAAATAATAGTCCTGTTTTAGGTTCCTGTACTATTTAGAAACTTTCAGAGTAATATGTAGAACTCTTTTTGCGAAAATGGCTTTCAGTCCATTAATCATCATTTCAATGTAAAATGCTTGAAAAAGATTATAACCATGATAAGATCGAAATTCATCAGAAACAAAATTTGAAGGGAATAGATTATTCCCGGCCAATAAACATTGCTGGAATACAAAAATGAATGAAATGAAAACAGGTGCCCCAGATATCGCAGCGTGAGCTTCTCTGTACGAACTTATTGAGGACTCCCCTTTTTGCCCAACATGTGCTTAGGGGACCTAGAGTACCCATGTAGATGCCCCAAGGTGTAACATCTCTCTTTTTTGTTAATTTAGGTATCGTAAGACTGTCGTATACCCCACCTTTGATCAAAATTTGAATTGCCCTTTATGGGTTTTCAATTCAAAATCCCTTGGTCTCAAGGTGCCCTTTGCGAGTTTTCACCTTGGCCTCTCCCTCTTTTTTTTTTTTTTAGGCGAAGTATTTCTTAACCGAATCTGAATTCACCGGATTAGGTACAGTCTTGCCATCCATTTTGGCTAATATCAATGCTCCTCTAGAAAAGGTCTTCTTTACCACATAAGATCCTTCCCAATTCGGCATCCATTTTCCTTTGAAGTCCTTTTGTATAGGCAGGATCTTTTTCAATACTAGGTCTCCCTCATGGAACACTCTAGGACGAACCTTTTTGTTGTAAGCTCGCATCATTCGCTTTTGGTACATCTGACCATGACGGATAGCCCTTAGCCTCTTTTCTTCAATCAAATTCAGCTGATCGTATCGGGACTGGATCCACTCTGCTTCATCTAATTTTACCTCTGACAAAATCTTAAGGGAAGGAATCTCGACCTCGATAGGTAAAATTGCCTCCATTCCATAGACCAATGAAAAAGGCGTTACCCTGGTGGAAGTCCTGACAGATGTCCGATAAGCATAGAGGGCGAATGACAGCTTTTCATGCCAGTCTTTGTAAGTCTCTGTCATTTTTCCCACAATCTTTTTAATGTTCTTATTAGCTGCCTCAACTGCACCGTTCATCTTCGGACGATATGGTGATGAGTTGTGGTGTCTGATCTTGAACTGACTGTAGACATCTACTATCGTACTGTTGTTCAAATTCAATGCATTGTCAGATATGATCCTTTCCGGCATTCCATATCGACAAATGATTTTCTTTTTTAGGAATTTGCTAACAGCTGATTTAGTAACATTGGCATATGAAGCGGCTTCCACCCACTTAGTGAAATAGTCGATGACCACAAAGATGAATCGATGCCCATTTGAAGCTTTTGGCGAAATTGGCCCAATCACATCCATGCCCCACATTGAGAAAGGCCATGGTAAAGTCATGACATGCAGAGGTGAAGGAGGCACATTAATCCTATCTCCATAGATTTGACACTTATGACATCTTTTGGCGTAGTTAATACAGTCTCCTTCCATGGTGGACCAATAATAACCGAACCTCATAATTTGCCTAGCCATTGTAAAGCCATTAGCGTGTGTCCCACAGACGCCCTCGTGGACTTCTTTCAAGATTTTCTTAGCCTCAATAGCGTCCACGCATCTTAACAGTACTTGATCCTTCCTTTTTTTGTATAGGATCTCTCCGTCCAAAACATAATTATTGGCCAGCCTTCTCAATGTTCTCTTGTCATTTTCCGTAGCTTGGGCGGGGTACTCACGATTCTTCACATACTGCAGGATATCGTGGTACCAAGGATGGTCACCATTTTCAACTTCTTCTTCGAGGTTGCAACAATAAGCTGGAGCCTCGTAAATGCTCATTTGGATCGGTTTCACATCCTCTTGTTTGTTCACCTTGATCATGGAAGCTAAAGTTGCTAGGGCGTCTGCCATCTAATTTTCTTCCCGAGGGAGGTAGCAGAAAACGATATCATCGAATTCTTCAATTAGTTCAAGGACCAGATTTTGATAATTGATCAACTTGGGATCTCTCGTCTCCCATTCACCTTTAAGTTGATAAATTACTAGCACAGAATCTCCATATACTTCTAGTGTTTTAATCTTGTGTTCAATGGCTGCACGGATGCCCATGATGCATGCTTCATATTCTACCATATTGTTCGTGCAGTCGAAATCCAGCTTACTGGTGAAAGGATAATGATCACCGTTTGGGGATACCAAGACTGCCCCAATTCCGTTACCCACAGCATTTGATGCTCCGTCAAAGTTGAGCTTCCAAGGACGACCTTCTCGAGGGTCTTCTTCGGTGGTTGCCACGTACATCAGATCTTCATTCGGGAAATCAAAGTTCAGAGGCTCATAGTCTTCTAAAGCTCTGCTGGCTAGAAAGTCTGCTATTGCACTCCCTTTTACAGCTCTCTGGTTTACATAGACAATATCAAATTCGGAGAGTAGAATTTGCCATCGGGCCATTCTTCCGTTTAAAGCAACTGACTCCATCAAGTGCTTCAGAGGATCCTGTTTAGAGATCAACCAAGTTGTATGATACAACATTTATTGTCTCAGTCTTCGGGTTGCCCAGATTAAGGCACAACACAACTTTTCAATTGGCGAGTACCTCGTTTCACACTCAGTGAACTTCTTACTGAGGTAATATACTGCTCTTTCTTTCTTTCCTGATTCATCGTGTTGGCCCAGCACACACCCCATAGAATTTTCAAACACTGTTAGATACAGTATCAATGGCTTATCTGGACTAGGTGGTGTCAACACTGGGGCATTAGACAAATATTGCTTAACCTTGTCGAAAGTCCTCTGGAATTCCTCGTCCCAAACACCAGGGTTGTGTTTATTAAGGAAACGAAATATGGGATCACACTTCTCGGTCAGTTGTGAGATGAACCGAGCAATGTAATTTAATCTTCCTAAGAATCCCCGAACTTCTTTTTGAGTACGCGGAGGAGGTAACTCTTGTATGGCTTTGACTTTGTCTGGGTCAATCTCAATCCCTTTCTCGCTGACTATGAATCCTAGCAGTTTTCCTGACCTGGCCCCGAAGGTGCATTTCGCTGGATTGAGTTTCAGCTGAAATTTTATCAACCTCAAAAATAATTTCCTCAAGACTTGCACATGCTCTTCTTCTGTCCGAGATTTGGCGATCATGTCGTCGATATAGACTTCAATTTCTTTATGCATCATATCATGGAACAGGGTTACCATGGCTCTCTGATATGTTGCGCTCGCATTTTTTAATCCGAACGGCATCACCTTATAGCAAAAGGTTCCCCACATGGTTACAAATGTAGTTTTATTCATGTCTTCCGGATGCATCTTGATCTGATTGTACCCTGAGAAACCATCTATGAAGGAGAAGAGTGAGTAACCTGCCGTGTTGTCCACTAAGGTGTCAATATGAGGCAATGAGAAATTATCCTTCGGGCTAGCTTTGTTTAAGTCTCTGTAGTCTACACACATTCGTACTTTTCCATCTTTTTTAGGGACGGGGACGATGTTGGCTACCCATTCCGAGTACTTAACTACTTGTAAGAAACCAGCGTCAAATTGCTTCTTAACCTCCTCTTTTATCTTTAACAAAACATCCGGCCTCATTCTTCGGAGCTTCTGTTGAACTGGCTTGCAATCTTCTTTAATGGGGAGCCTGTGTACCACAATGTCAGTACTTAGCCCAGGCATATCTTAATACGACCATGCAAAAACATCCTTGAACTCTTGGAGTAACTCGATAAGGTCCTACTTGGTTTCTGCGGCTATACAAGCTCCGATCTTCACTTCTTTCTTTTCTAGTTCATCTCCCAAGTTCACGACTTCTACTGGCTCTTTGTGAGATAGAATTTGTTTCTCCTATTGCTCTACCATCCTTAACAAATCGAGGGATAAGTTACAGTCTTTGTCATCTTCAAAGTCCTGAGATCTCTCTAGACACATATCCCGCTCGAAAGGAGACTCTGAGCTAGTAGCAATGTCGCTCACATCGTTGATATATAGAGACCTGTTGTAGGCATGAAAGAAGATATAAAGAATAAAAGAATCTAAGAACAATGATATGTATGGTATGATTATGAATGAAAGAATAAGGAATACTTGCACGGAATAAGACAAAAGGATGCATTTTATTGAAATAATGATTTTAAACATAAGCCTATTTCACAAAAGGACACTTATTACTCCTAGGCCTAGAGTAATAAATGTGTTTTGGACATTACTCTGTGTTAGTTCTAAAGACTACAGGAATCTCTTCCGCGGTCCAGTTATCTAGAACACTTTCTGGTTCATAAGGGCAAATGCCTGATAGATCTTCTACTCCAGTTCCTTCTTCGTAGGTGGCGTTGATGTCTAAATTTTCCATCATTCCTTCCACAATTTTCTTTCCCGATGTCCTCTGCTCGGGGTGAATGACTCCTCCAGACACAAAGGTCTTCGATATGTGGGGAAAGATCATTGGTTCCCATTCGATTTCTCCCCCGCTTAATCGTGCTCTCCTTCTTTCTTGTTTCTTCTCCAGTTCTTTTCTCCTTTGATTTGTGTCTGGCCTGAATCCTACCCCAAAACGGTCTTGTTTTCCCCTCATCATTGGCGCATCAATCCTTCCCTGGAGGTATCTCCCAAGTCCTCTTCCGGGTATGGCTCATTTTCCAACAGTTAGCCGTAATTCTATTCTTGTTGTCTCAGATAACTTGGGCATTGGGATCCTATTTCCTTCGATGATGAATGTCGCATTCACAAACTCTAAAGACCGAAAAGAACACTTAATTGCTTCGTCATCTGCCCCTACATATGGTGCGTTACTGGTAACGGACGAAATGATATCCTCTTCAGCATTAATCGTTACTAATCGGCCCTCGGTTACCAATTTCAACTTCTGGTGTAGCGATGAAGGGACTGCCCCTGCTGAGTGTATCCATGGTCTTCCCAATAGGCAGTTATACGAAGGCTTAATGTCCATAACTAGGAAATCTACTTCGTACATACTCGGTTCGATCAAGAGAGGTATTTCAATTCTCCCCATTACCTTCCTTTCCGTGCCATCAAATGCTCTCACTATATTTTGGCATGTCTTCATATGGGAACTATCTACTGGCAGCCTATTTAGTGTAGATAAGGGTAGGACATTTAGTGCGGACCCGTTGTCAACCAATACCCCCGGTAATGTATATTCTTTACAGTGAGTTGCGATGTGTAAAGCTTTAGTCGATCCCCTGCCTCCTGAAGGTACTTCATCATCATTAAAGAAAATAAAATTGTCGGTGCTGATATTGTTGACCAGACGGTCCAGTTTGTTGACAGAAATATCATTCGCGACATAAGTCTCATTCAACACTTTCATTAACGCGCTCCGATGCGTTTCTGAGCTCAAAAGTAGGGCTAGCACTGAGATACGAGCTGGTTACTTATGTAGCTGTTCAATAACACTGTACTCACTATGCTTTAAAAACTTTAAGAATTCGCTAGCTTCATTCTTCGTCACTGATTCATTAACCGTCTGTTCAAGCTCTGCTGGCTTCTTTTTCTTTTGCTCAGTCGCCAATGATTTTCCTTTAGCATGCTCGACTTTTGTATTTGGGGTATAACGCTTTCCGCTGCGCATATAAAAACCCTCGTCTTGACTTTCCTCTGATGTATTAATCGGGATCTCCTCTCCCAGGATCGTCACGTTACAGCTATAGTTCCATGGTACCCTTTTGCTATCTTTATAAGGGAAAGCAATGGGCTTCTGGATCACAATTTTTGGCGTAACTTGTACCCTAGCTTCGTTAATTTTCGGACGTGATATGATAACCACTGGGTGGCTGGCTTAGTGAACATCCTTCATCGACCCTTCTTCTGAGGTACACACTTCTATTTCTTTTAGGCTTTTGACATATTCGAAGAATTCTATCTCCTTATTATCTATTAGTCCTTGCACTAAAGCCCTGAATTCGCTACATTTCTGAATCTCATGATCTTCTAGATTGTGGAACTCGCAATAAGTCATCCCTTCTTGGGGTCCGACCCTTGAATTCTGTGATATCAACCCTATTCCCACCATTTTCTTCCATACTTCTTTCAATGGAGTATTCACTTCTGCAATATTCGTCTTAATTTCTTTCCCCGAACTCTCGATTATCGCATTTATTCCCTTGTCTCTATGGTTAGGTAACGGATTCTCTGCACTATGTATATCATCAAATTTCACGATGCCTATGTTGATGAGTCTCTCAACCAATTTCTTAAAAGTGGTGCAGTTCTCTATCGAGTGTCTTGTGGCCCCCGCATGATACTCGCGTTGGGCATTCGCGTCATACCACTTGGGGTATGGAGGCTGCATTGGTTTTAAATAGAAGGGAGATACGACGTGCGCGTCAAAAAAACTTTGGTATAACTCCTTGTATGTCATCGGAATGTGCGTGAATTTGAGTTTCTCTTTATTTGGCTTTGTATTGGGCTCTTGTCTGGAAGGGCCCTGCTGACCAGTAGTTGTCGCCCTTGGTTGGCTTACGGTGACCGATTTCGAATATGCACTTACATTATTTACCTTGTACTCTTTCTTTCTCGGTACTGACCTTTTCGTACTTTCTCCAGACTCTATTTTCCCACACCTTATCACGTTTTCTATCATTTCTCCAGACATTACTATGTCTGAGAAACTCTTGGTCGCGCTACCCAGCATGTGGTTAATGAAAGGTGCCTTTAGAGTATTAATGAAGAGCATAGTAGTTTCTTTTTCCAACAGGGGGGTTGGACTTGTGTGGCCACCTCTCTCCATCGTTGGGCATATTGCCTGAAGCTTTCATTGTGCTTCTTCTCCATATTCTGTAAAGTGATCCTATCAAGGGCTATGTCTGACACATGACCGTACTGCTTCATGAAAGCTTGTGCGAGATCTTTCCATGAACTGATTTGGGTGCGACTCAGTTGGTTGTACTATCTAGAAGCAGCCCCAACCAGACTTTCTTGAAAGCAGTGAATCAAGAGTTGATCATTATTGACATGGCCTACCATTCGCCTACAGAACATAGTGATGTGAGCTTCGGGACAGCTGGTCCCATTATACTTTTCAAATTCTGGAGTTTTGAACTTGGGAGGGAGTACCAAATCTGGAACCAAGCTTAATTCCTTAGCATCGATTCCAGCACGATAGTCAGTGCTTTCCATTTCCTTAAATTTTTCTTTTAACCATCTATACTTTTCTTCAAACTCTTTCGGGAGTTCTACCCTCGTCTTTTCTGTTTCTATCATTTCATCGAGATTGAGGACAACAGGGTTAGTCGAGTTATCTCTCGGATGGGAGCCCGAGCCCGCCTGATAATTCGTCGGTGTCGAAACACCAACCTGAAATGGCTGGGGCCTAATTGTGATCGATGGCCTTCTTGGGTACATTTCGGGTTGTACCTGAACGTCTGCTGGGGCAAATCCCGGAGGGTAGACAGGATCTTCATTATCATCTTCTGTATTGACTACGGGACTTTTCCCTTTTTCTAATCCGCCAGCCAATAGACGCGTTATTTGATCCATCATGCTCTTTTGAGACTCCAGCATCTAGTCCCTCATATCTTGCTGGACTTTGGCTAACTGTTTTTGCATACGTGCTTATAGTTGATCCTGCATCTCTTTTTGCATTTGCTTTAATCTCTCTAACCTTTGGTCCATGGCTTTTGTTTTTCCTCGTGTACCGTAACGATGTTCCAGGGTAACTGCCACGATTTTTAGGGTTTTTTGTGAGTTTTAGTGCACATGATGCAATGCTGATGCATGAATGCAATAGATGTAATGAACGCAAATGAATGCAATCAAAAGACGTTGATTCTAATTCAATTTCATTAAGATAACTTTCTAGAAAGCAAGTTTCTTTACATAAAATAGATTACATAAAAGGTTTGGCCCTGATACTTAAGGCCTTGACCTGCCTAAGAAGCCATGCTAATTCTCGTCCTCTATCCGATTCTGATTCGTACTTTAAACTCAACACATCAGCCTGCACTGCTAACGTTTGTAAGTGATCTGCTACTTCTCGTACTTGAATCAAAGCTTCACCCATGATGTAATCCCTGTTCCTGACTTGATCTTAGGATTGATGAAGTTGTTCATTCAATCGATCGTTATTTATCTCAAGAAATTCAAGCTGAAGTTCACGATCTTGCAATGCCACCTTAAGTTCTTCTATCTTTCCCTTTAATTCTTCAATTTTGCTGTGACTGTCTTTCAACTCGATTACAGAGTTACGGGCACGCTGCTGATACAAGGACTTTTCTAGTTCTGTCACCCGCATTTTAATCCTTCTTTCTCGTTCTGGCTTTCTACCAAACTCTCTTTTAGAGCACCCTCTCGAGCTTGAGCCTCTCGAAATATTTCTTCCCATTGGCTAGCTTTACTTTTCTCTTCTTTAACTTCTTGCCGCTATTGTTCAGGTGTTTTCCCTAACCCAGCAGTTCTCATGGATCTTCGCAGCTTCTTGTAGTCTGTTTTCAAACTGTCCAGATCTTCTTCAGCTTTGTTCTTTCCTTTTCTGAGTCTTTCAGCTTCTATCTTCTGGACATCGACATCTAACCCCAGTTGCATTTTTTCTTCTTCCAACTGCTTGATCCTCTTTTCTAGTTCCCGGCTCTTTCTCTCGAAATCTTGTCTGATGATTTCTAGCTCAGACGGGATTACTATCAAATATTCTTCTATTCATCTAGAGTCTTCTTGATCTGACATGGGGATATTATCATTAATCCTCTGGATCCATCACTGGTCGTACTCAGGGGTAGCCATGGGATTAGCAGCAAACTTTTTCATTCTACGAGTCTGATTCCAGGCATTCAATATTTCACGGACTCTCCTTTTGTAGTTATTCCCCGTGAATACGAATTCGCACTGAGCTAACCCGTGTGTTGGTGGTGTAAACTGCCTGGACCTGTACTGTCTTAACACCATCAGAGGAGCATACCCGACGGCCCCCTATATTCCTAACAAGGGAACCCCATCGAAGTCTCCACATCTGTATAGTATCTCATCAGACACCATCCGCGGAGCTCTCCATTCGATGTTCTCCTCCTGTAAATTCTGGAGGATCGTCATCCAATTTTCATCTGTAATATCATCTCTTCTTGGCGTAGCCACTAACTCTTTCAGTAGAGAGTAGTTTTCAGAGAAGACGTGATACGAGATTTTTTTAACTTTCCAAAAATGACTGTGGAACCATGATAGTAGAAGCTGCGCGCATCCAATAAATCTTTCTTCACCCACTCTTCGATAAGCATTCAATGATCTGAAAGTTTCAGCCAATATTGCGGGTACAGGTGTGGTCCCTTTACTAAGCCTATCAAAGAGATCAAAAACCGCTTCGTCTACGTGCCCCAAAGCTTTGGGAAAGATAACCAATCCATAAATGCTCAAGGCGAAAACATCTACCCTTTTCTTCACGTCAGGATGTGCTAAGATTAAATCTCTCAAATTTCTCCAAGGAATGCACCTACAACCTCCCTTTTGTTTGATTCGAGCTGTAACCCACTGCTCGCTCATTCCTGTGATGTTTATCAACCTTTTCGAGAATGCTGGGCCATTGGCAGCTTTGGAATAAATTCTATCAACCTGAATCTTCGGGCATCAGATCAAGGCGGTGTACTCCTCTATCGTGGGTACCAAATCTACCTTCCCGAAAGTGAAGCAACTGTAAGTAGAATTCTAATATTGAACGAGGGCTCGGAACAAGCGTTCGTCTATCTTGACGTCGAGCAAATAAGGTAAATCGCCATAATGACAGTAGAATAGCCATTTGATCTCGTCATCCCACTGAGCCCAAATTTCTTTCATCTCTTGGAGATTGTTCTGAGTTATGCTAACCCGAGTAAAATCCCATAACTCTGACACGTACCCCTCGGTTAGGCTATCACCTTTCTCTTGCTGTGTTGTCTCAGCCCATATCCGGACAGCAGCATTATCCTCTACTTTATCAAAAAACCCGTTTTCCATGATAAGCTATCTCCTTAGCAACCGAATGCAAATCAACACCTTTTATGATGAAAATGACATGCAAATACAATCGAAATAAAACAGAACAAGTTAGTATTTCATATTTAAAGCAAACAAGGAATAACAAACATAACACCTGCTTAGGTAACCACTAGGGTTTCAGAGTAGCTCTACCTAGGGTGGGTTCCTTAAAGCTCACTATATGGGGTTCGGTTCTAGAGTAAGAGGTACCTGAACCAGCAGATTCCTCGATCTTCACCCATTATAGGCTCATACTGCACTCGAGTTGGGCAGGGGAATACGTTTCCCTATGGTCGCACTGAGATGAAAATCTCACGAAGACATAGGTACGGACGTACTCCGAAAGCGATCCACTATCCTGCACGGAGATGAAAACCTCACGAAGGAGTAGTTTCTCGCTCCCACTTAGAGGAGTGTGACCATAACGGTCATGCAATGCAATATGCAAAACTATTTAAAGGCTCGAATTAACACAGCAAGTATTACATCATAAATAACAGATGAAACGTAATGAAAGGATTGTTTTTCAAAACCAAATTTTTAATTTTCGATAAAAAGACAAAAGTTAATCAACTTGTGGCTTGACTCTCTTATTTGGATCCCCAGCGGAGTCGCCAAGCTGTCGTAACCATTTTTTTTGGTAAAACGGTAGTCGACTTGAATTTTGAAAATGAAAATGAATAGAGGAGTCGCCACCAATCTTTTTTGAAGAGGTGTGATCGGATCACCTTAAATTAATCATTTTAATAAAAGTTAAGATTTACTAAAATGATAATTTTTGGTCTACGGAAATCAGAAAATGGGTTCGGGAGTCGGTTACCCACGAGGAAGGATTAGCACCCTCGATACGCCCAAAAATTGGTACCTAGTTGATTAATTAGTATCTTAGTGTCGAAAATGGAAATTTTAAAATATTTTGAAATATGATCCTCTTTTATAAAAATGCTAATTTTTAAAAATGATTGAATAAGTTAAAATGGATGTTTAAAGACTTTCTCATCTCGAAGTAATAAAACTTCAAGCCCAGTAAGTTAGGACACGACATCTCGAACTTTGAGACCGAGCTTGCCTTTTATTTAAAATTAATGTATTTTAACCTCTTTTAAAAGAATATTCGGTTAGTTAGGGTGAACAAGGAAAATGGAAACCCAGTAAGTTAGGGCACGTTTCCTCGAATTAACGAACACCGAATATTGCCTTTATTTACAAAAAATCTCATTTCGGAGTAACAAAATGTCATACCCGGTAAGTTAGGGCACAACGCTTCGTATCTCCGAGAATAAGCATTTTTAAAACTCGTATAACGATTTAAAAGAGTATTCCGTTATTTAGGTCAGACGAGAAAAATTGAAACCCAGTACGGAATATTATTTTTATGAAGGAATATTTTAAGGTATCGAGTGAAAAATATCGTGTGATTTATCGTAAAACATAAAACCAAGTCATGGTCTTCGACACGCAATAATAAAGCATAATGAGATTAATGGCGATGATATAAGCAATTATAAGCAAGGCTAGTAACATGAGAACATAAAACATAAGCATAAGGTAAATGAGATGATCGAATACATGAATGAATAAGTAAATAAATAGATAAAAATAAAAATAAAGTATGGCAAAATAAAATGACAATGATGATTAAAGCAATAATAATAATAATGTAAATAATAATAGTATAACGAAGTAATACGTAAGGTATTAAAATATATACGTAATAATAGAAATAAAAGTATACATAACATTTAAAGATATATGTTAGGGATACATATGTGAAATAAGTACATAATAAAAATATACATAATAGAATATAGAATAACATGATATTTACAATATATATGTATATAATAATATATAAAATAATAACATGCATGATATAATATTAACATACATGTGTATAATATGGAGTATTACATATATATATATATACGTATATATATTAAAGGATGCGTATGTTACGTACAAATGCATTAACAATACCATAATGCCAAATTAGTAATAATATATAAATGTATACGTATATATATGGGCTAAAGATATATCCACATGTAAATATATATACACTTATATTAATATCAAATGTAATGGGGGGCAAAAATAGATATAACATATACGTGTATAGTATGGAACTTGAATGTGTATACAAGAAATACACATTGGGAATGATAATAATGTATAAAAACTATAAACATGCACATAAAATATTTATACAAGTGTTAAATGGCAAATAAAAGATTACTAAATTGTAGTATAAACATGCTAATGATAATAATGAGAATAATAAATAAAACAATAAATAATATTGAAAATAGAATAAAAGAAAAGGCAAAGAAATACAAAAATCGTATTAAATATAAAAAGGACTAAATTCGAACAAGAATAGAGTTCTTGGGCCAATTTTAAAATAAAAACCAGAGAATGGACCCATTCGAAAGGTGCAGCAGTCGTAGGGGATTAAAAAGGAAAATTTCCCATTCTTCAAAACGCTGTGCTTCGTACGGGATTAAAATGAAACAAAAGCAAAACTTTATGGGTGAAATTAAAAGGCAAGGAAAGGGGATAAGACCAGATTGGAACCAGCCCCGAAAGCGGAGGGACTGAGGGCGCAAATAGACCCTCAGTCCAAAAACGCACGGATCCTTAGCTGAGCGGGTCGGGTCCTCGGGTCAGCACCTAAATGGCGTCGTTTTGGTGCTGGGAACTAATGCTCCAAAACGGTGCCGTATTGTATGCCTATATAAGCCTAATTTTTTTTTAAAAATTTCAGTTTTCTCTCTTCTCAAAAAAAAAGCAAAGGCCGATTCTCTCAATTCTCTCACCCCAGATCCCATCGTCATTTGGAGCGTCATCACAAGCCACCACATCGCCGCGCGCTGGCCATCGTACCGTACTGGTGGCCGGAAATCGCCCGAGATAAATTTTTTCCTCTTTTTTTATATATAATTTATAGATCAATATTTAAGGTGTGTTTCTTGCTTATATTATATTTTTTTGTATATAAAGAGATTCGAAAAAAAAATGAAAAAAGAAAGGGTAAATCACCTTAGATTTGAGTTTTGATTTCTTTATTTGGACTGTTTTTTGCTTTTGATATTGCTGCGATTTCTTTTCTTAAAAAATGGAAGGCCCTTTTTTTTTTTCCCCACCTTACAATCGTTTCTGTTTGGCTCTTTTATAGCCATTTACATGCTTCTATTCTTACCTTCTGTCTAATCTTGTTTAATGCCTTGCAGGTATAGCTCGGGCGGCGGCACAGTGGTGGTGGTGCTAGATGGGACAAGGGCAGAGGAGTCAGAGAGTTGGTCAATAGGGCAAAGTCGGCTAGGGGTTGATTAGGTGATTTAGGGTTTCAAATTCTGAAACCCTAAATTTAGGCTAATTGGGTCAGGGATTTGGGCCTGTGTAATTGGGTTTTTTTTTAATTAGGTTTTTGGGCTTCTGTTTTTGGTTTTGGGCTGGGGTTAGAAAATAGGTTCTGGGCTAGAGGGGTCAAACAGGCTTGTAGAGTCAGTGTTGTGCAAATTTTGAATATATCCAGCAACACTCTGCTGATGATGGATCAATAGGTTCCGGTTCCCCAATAAAGCGAAAACTTGATATGTATGAGGAGATGGATGAAGGGCCGCAACCAAAGCGAATGCAAAAAATTTTCAGTTCTATAATGAGCAGACTTGGGAAGAAGCACTAATTGTGGTAAACTACTTCATTGGCTTGTCCTATTAATTCTTTTTTATTGACTTTTTTTATCTATCATATTATTTACGGTTTTTTTTTTTATTTCATTTAAAGTATTCATTTTCGATATACTTTTTATATATGTAATTAATTTAAAAATTCTAAGCATATATATATTGAACACAAACTCATATTTTATGCTTGTCCCAAAGTTGAATAACATTGTTATATATATATATATATATATAACATTCAAAATATTATTATTTTTATATAATTAAATTTTATGATCTCAGATTAAGGAAATGTAATCGGCTGGAGATAAAATGCGAAGGAAGTTTTGATTGTTCCATGAAGAAGCAACTATTAAATAAGGTGTGAATCCTTTAACCATGTTTAGAGGTTATAATCATCCTTTTATTTCGTTATTAGACTAATTTCGTCAAGTAAAATTGTCCTTTAATTCATTTTTGTTCAAAATTGTTTGAGACCAAGTTATGTATTAAGTGTGATATGTGTCTTAAATTTGTTTTTATATATTTCAAAGATTAATCATATATCTATATAGCAAATATTAAATAAGAATAATATAGGCAAAATATTAATTTAGTCCTTAACATTTATATTTTTTATCACTTTGCCTTTTATTCTTTGTTTGAGCTAAATTTGATTCTCAATTTTTTTTTAAAAAAATCAAATTTGAACATCAACTTTTTTTAAAAATAAAAGTCGACATGATATTTTTTTTAACAAGAATACTTATGATAAATGCCAAAAGTAACATGTTCTAATCTCGTTCTTAATGCGTTTTTGGATAATTAATCGATACAAAATGGTGAATTTTATACTCCTAATCATTTAAGTTCATGTTTTTATATTTAGAAGACCATTTGAGAGCAAAACGAGCGAAAATCAAACAATTGGAGCAGATTTTAGAAGCCATACAGGCATATGCCAGACTGTGTCGATTTTACAAACTATACCTCGAAAATGCTACAAAATGTAATTTTAAGATTTTTTGAGCATTCTAAGACCTATAAATACCAAATATAAGAAGATGAGAGAAGACTATCATAGAAGATTGAAGAAAGCAACTCGGATTGAAGCTGACTCTGAAGTAGATTTCCATCAAGATTGAAGATCTCCTTTTGATTTCTTTGAAGTCTATTATAAGTTTATTTATTTCTTGTGGTTATACTGTCTTTGAAATGTTTTATTTGAGATTATGAACTAATTTTCTAAATATAGGGGAGATGAATCTTATGTTGAATTTTGTTTTTTTATTTCTATTTTTTGCAATAAATACTTGGATCTTTTTCTTAATTATGTGTTCTTAATTTTTTGTTTAATATTTTTAGATTATTTATCCATCTGTGATGTGCTTAAATCAAAGGAGGAATATACTCTATTTAAGAATAAATCTAGCATAATTTAGTGGAGTTGCACGCAATCCTAGAGATAAGATGACATAAATCTATCAGATTAGAGTCAAATCTAATAGGGAGATCTATAGATCAAGTTAATGTGATAATAAGAGTTTTAGTTAGAAAGAAATTTCAATTAATCAATCTAAAGTCAATTTCTATTATTCTCAAAAGAGATATTAGTATAATTTAGGGATTTCTGTAGATCAAGATACTAAGTGAATAAATTGTTTAATTCAAATTGATAATGACAGATGAAATCAAGGTGGACTCTTTCCTAAGTATTGTTTCGCTTCTTGGTGGTTAATCGTTTTTTTTTCTTAATTGGTTCTTTGTTGTGTTATTTGGTTAATTAATTTAGTTATTTTTAGTTTCAACTAATCACTCCAATTTGTCAATTAAATAATAGAAAGACAGTAATTATTAGTACTTTTACTCCTCGTGAAAACGATATCTTTGCTCACCGTAACTATACTATTAATTGATAGCTGCACTTACCTTTATCATATTTTTAGTTGGTTTTGAGGACATCAACTAACTAAAATATTAAAATTTTCAACATGATAACTGTCGAAACCATTTTTTGAGAAACGGGGATCGACTTTTTTTGAAAATGATAAATGAAAATTAGGAGTCGCCACCGATCTTTATCAGATGTGATCGGATCACCCTTGTTTTAATAAAACATTTTAATTTACCAAAACGACATGTTTGGTCTACGAAACTTTAAGAGAATGGGTTCAGGAGTCGGTTACGTGCGAGGAAGGGTTAGCACCCTTGTCACGCCCAAAATTGGTACCTAATCGACTAATTAACATCTTAATGTCGAAATTTGAAAAGATTTTAAAATAAATTTTAAAATACGATCCCTTTTTATGAATGTTCTTTTTACAAAAATGTTTGAATAAATCGAAACGAATGCTAAAGACCTTCTTTTCCCGAAGTAATAAAATGTCACATCCAGTATGTTAGGACACTACAGTTAAAACTCCGAAAATAAGCTTGCCTTTTGATTTAAAAAAACATATTTAAATTTTGAAAGGATATTTGGTTATTTAGATTAGACGAGAAAAATCGAAACCCAGTAAGTTAGGGTACGTTTTTTCGAATTTCTAAAAGAACAAAATATTACCTTATTTTAAATAAAAACGAATGCGACATTTAGCGATGTGCGCTTATTTTGTTTGGAATAAAACGGTCTATATTAAAAACATGCATTTGAGCTTTGATACACGACATAATTTAAAAGGAACGAGAAAGAATGATAATATCGAACATGGTATAATGATTTGCGAATAAATATTACAATAATGAATTATAAAAGCATGAAAATACGAATAAAGAACTGTAAAATACAATGACAATAATCATACAACACATATTGTTTGGCATCCATATTAACGAAAAAAATGAAACAAAATAGTATATATAAAACCACTTGAAGTAACTAGTATAAAACAAATTAAAATGAATAATGTATGAAACAATTTAAAACAAATAATATACAAAGCAAATTGAAATAAATAATGTAAGATAATTTAAAATAAATGAAAGATAATCTTAGACGAATAATATATATAGAAAAACATGTTTAAAGTAGACACTACTAAAAGGAATTTAAAATAAATTGCATAAAACAATTTAAAATTATTAATGTACAAAACAATAAAATAATGCATAGAACAACTAAAATAAATAATTTATAAAGTAATTTGACATAACATATAAAGAGTTTACGACAAATATTATGTGAAAAATAAATTTGAAACAAATAATATATGAAACAATATATAAGAAGTTTAATATAAGCAATATAAGAAATCTCAAAATAAATAATAAAAGATCTACAATATACAATAAAAGAAACTTAAAATAGTTAACCTATAAAACAATATCACTAAATATCATATAAAATTTAAAATAGACAATATATATATGTAATAGTTTTTAAAATATAATTATGCATATAAATGGACCTCAAAGAAACTACATATATAAAATAACATAGATTTAATAATGTATGTAGGTCAAATGTATGTACCAAGTATAATAATAATTTAAAAAAATACATAAAATATACGAACACATATATTAAAATACGTGAATAGAGTCAAAAGCAGTTATATGCATGAAACAACATAATATTAATAATATACATATAGATTAATCTTTATTACAAATTATATATACATAGCAATGTGTAAAAAAAACATTTATAATATATATATATATATATATATATATATATATGTATATATATAACGTGAAAATGATATGACAAAAAACAAATTTTCAATAATAAAAAAAAACAATTATCAAGGTAGTTCAATATATACAAATAAGTAATCAAGAATAAAGAATGACAATGAAATAAAAATGAAATAAAAACTTAATTAAAATTAAATTAAAACAAAAGGGATAATCTACAAATAAAATAAATGAAAAAGGGCCAATATGCAATGCGCACAAATGTATAAGGACTAAAACTAGAAATAATCCAAGTCCTAAAGCATAGCGCTGAGTAGCGGACCGAATTGAAATAACGCACAAATTTCAGGGATAATTAATTAAAAAAGAAAATGCAAATAAGACTCAATCGAATAACCATGCGAAAGGGAGGGATCAATCTTGCAAAGATCCCTTTCAACGCAGGAGTACGCGGATCCTAAGGGCATCCGGTCGAGTCCAAGCGGGTCGGCCTATACGGCACCGTTTTGGAGCCACTGAAATAGGCCCTAAACGGTGCCATTTTGTGCTCCTTACAAAACAAGGTTGAGGAACCCTAAAACCAAACATTCCGCCATCAAAATAGAAAAGAAACCAAAGGTCTCTTCTCCTGTTCATTCAACCGAAACCGAAGACACCCCTCCATCGCCGTTTCGCCTCCATGTACGGCAGACGGTCATCACATGAAGGCCTAATCTGGCCTCGTTCGACCACGAATCCGAGGGTTGTGCTCCTGAGCCTCCGAATCTTCATCTAAGCTTCGATTACGACAAAGCAAGTAAGGACTCGAAGGAGTCAATACTAAGATAAGTCCTTTCCCCCTTATTCGGTCTCTATCTCCTTTTTTAAAACCAAAAATCAGAATAAAAAGGAAGAAAAAAGGGTTATTTCAGATCCTATCTTCCCTCTTTTAAATCCTCGTTGGAAACCCAACGGGTTTGAGGCGTCTAAACGCCGGCGATGGCCTTTAACCGTGGCGAGAAAACAAGACAACAGGTATGTTTTACTTATTTATTTCTTTTAAAAAATAAAAAAAATAAAAAGGATAAAAAAACCTTTCGAAACTCTTGGTCTCTTTTTGATTAATTTCTCCGTTTTTGAATATTGAAAAAAAATCCCCACCTCTTTTACATTGGTTTTCCCTTTGGCTATATAGCCGATTATAGATATTTAAAAAAAATGTTTGCATCTATCTCTGTTTTTCTGCTCTGCGTTGCCTGCTGCTGTTTCTGTATTTGTTTTTCTTTTGCAGGTTTGGAGAGTCAACGGGGCAGTGTTTTGCCGTTTCGGTGCTAGCGTGCCAAAGGGGTCGACCTCCAAGCGGAGTGCATGCTGAGGGCGCACATGAAGGGGGCTAAGGAGACCTAGGTGCGGCACCTAGAGTTTTTTTTTTTTGTTTAGTTTTGTGGGCTAGGGTTAATTTTTGGGCCACTGGGCCTTGTTTGGTTTGGGTCTGATGAGTTTGGCTTAGTGGTTAGGTGGGTTAAGGTTTGTTTAGGCCCGGGCCAAAACTGGGCTGTACAATAACATGCATGTAATTCACATATACCCCATGCTAAAAATTTTTAATTCTTATGAAATTTTTATATTTTTTAATTTTAATTTTAATTTTGATTTCTTATTTTTATAATTTTTAACTTATTTATTGATTTGAAATATAAGACAAATCATGTTATGTTAGCATGATATACTCATGAATTGACATGCAAATTGTTTAAAAAATAATATTTTAATCATTATTCCCTTAAAAAAAACAATTCCTTTTTTTCAAAAGTTAGAAGGTTAAATTTAGCTGAGGAAAATAATAAAAATCAAATTACCAGAAAATATAAATGTAAAATGTTATACTTCTCCTGCCTTATAGCAACATTGAACAACTATGGAAGGAAAACATAGTAAGAATTAACTCATTTGGTCATTGTTTTCTATCTTATTTTGAGAATAAATATGAATATTTTATTAACATTGAAGAATAACAATAAAAATGAGCTTTCCTATGTTAATCTCTTTTTATCTCTAATTTATTATTATTTTCAACAGCTCCTGTACAAGTTGAAAGTGCTCAACCTAAAAGGGTCTGAAAACTTGATCAAGGCACCAGACTTCACAACTGCCCCAAATCTTGAAATTTTGGTTTTGGAAGGATGTACTAGATTAGCATATGTTCATCCATCTGTTGGAGTTCTTACGAGGCTTAAGCTTTTGAATTTAGGAGACTGCAAAAGTCTGAGGAGTTTTCCAACAAAAATTGAAATGAAATCTCTTGAAATGTTAATTCTTTCAGGTTGCTCAAAACTTCAAAGCTTTCCAGAGATTGATGGAAAAAATGGAATGTTTGTTGGAGCTTTGGTTTGATGGGACAAACATTAAAGAGCTACCTTCTTCAATCGGAAATTTGAGCAGTCTTGTTTTGTTATATTTGAAAAATTGCAGGAACCTTGTGGATCTCCCTGGGAGCATAGGTGGGCGGGTGTAAAAGTTTTAAATCACTTAATCTTTCTGGTTGTTATAAAGTTGAATATTTGCCAGAGAACTTGCAGCAAATAGAATTCTTGGAGGAGCTTGACTTAAGTGAAACATTCGTGACAAAACCACCACCCTTCATTTTTCAATTTAAAAATCTTAAAGTTATGTCTTTTAATGGGATCAAGAGACCTTCTTCCAAGTTAAATGTAATCCAAACAGGAAGGACAAATTCTATGGCTCTGACGTTGCATTCGTTGTTAGGTTTGAGTTCATTAACAAGGCTGAATCTAAGGGACTGCAATCTTTGTGAAGGAGATATTCCTGGTGATATTTCTCGCCTATCCTCTTTGAAACAACTTGATCTTGGTGGTAACAACTTCATCAGCATACCTTCGTGTGTTACTCGAATTTCCAAGCTTGAATTTCTTAGATTGTCAGATTGCAGGGCCCTTAAATCGTTGCCTGAGCTTCCAACAAGTATACGTGGTGTAAGAATAAATGGTTGTACTTCTCTCGAAATAGTGGCAAATCCTGCAAATCCATCAAAAGTTTGCAATTTGAAGGATTGGGCAACTATATTAGGTGTTAATTGCTTCAGATTGGCTGAGAACATCGATGCCTTAACATTGCTGAAAAAATATCTAAAGGTTCGTTAATATCTCTATTTCTATGTGTCTTGTAGTTATTCATGTTGTCTCTTACCAAACAACCAGAGGTTTATTTTGCAGGTATTTGGAAATTCAAGAAAAAAGTTTGTTATTATTATACCTGGAAGTGAACTGCCAGAATGATTTAGTCAACAAAGAGGTGGCTCTTCGATTAAGCTAGATTTGCCTCTGGAAGTTCGGAATGATAGTCAATGGATGGGAGTTGCTTTGTGCTGCATTTTTGTGAGTGATAATGCTTCAAGGGATGAGAATCTCATGTGTAGAACTGTTATCCACGGTAGATATTCTAGACAGGCCAATTGCACTCGATCTAATTTCCAGGGTAGAAATCCTCCAATAGTCGATTGAAATGGCTGCTCTCTAAATTATGGTTTAGAACAGCCCGTAACGAAGGACCACATGTTAATTCGTTATTTCTCGAGTGACAAGTTTTATCCAATTTCTTAGGAAGACAAATGTGGTGAACGTGAAACCAATAATTTATGGACAACAGATTGCTTAGATCAGGAATGCCATCAACTTGACTTGTCGTTCACAGATCCCTTCCATAACAGTGTTAAGGTGAAGAAGTGTGGTTTTAGAATAGTGTATGAGAGAGATCTGGAAGAGATGAACAAATAAAAGAGCTGCATAGTAGTCAGTGTTGTGCAAATTTTGAAGATATCCAGCAACACTCTGTTGATGATGGATCAATAGGTAACGGTTCCCTATAAAGCAGAAACGTAAATATATGAGGAGAAGGATGAAGGACCGCAATCAAAACAGATGCAAAAAAAAAAAAAAGAAAAAAAAATCAATTCTACAATGAGTAGATTGAGGAAGAAGCACTAGTTGTGGTAAACTACTTCATTAGCCTTGTCCTATTAATTTTTTTTATAACCTTTTTTTTATCTATAATAGTATTTATAGTATTTTATTTTATTTTAAGTATTTAGTTTTGATATCTTACTCTACAATAAATGAGATATAATCTTTCAAATATATATAATTAACCTAAAAATTCTAGCATATACATGTTGAACAGAAACTCGTATTCTATGCCTATCCCAAACTTAAATAATAACATTCAAAATATTATTTATTTTTATATAATTAGATTTTATGATCGCAGATTGAAGAAATGTAATCGACTAGAGATAAATGTGGAGGAAGTTTTGATTGCTCCATGAAGAAGCAACTAATAAGTAAGGTGCAAATTCTTTATTAATGTTATAATCATCCTTTTATTTTTGTTATTAGACTATTTTCGTAAAATAAAATTGTCCTTTCATTTTTGTTCGAAATTGTTAGACACCAAGTTATGTATTAAATATGATATGTGTCTAGTTAAACTTTTAAAATTGTTTTAATATATTTAAAATATCAAATAAAAATAATATAGGCAAAATATTAATTTAGTTCTTAATGTTTACATTTTTTATCACTTTGCATCTTATTCTTTGTTTGGGCTAAATTTGACTCACAACTTTTAAAAAAAAAAAGGTCAAATTTGACCATTAACTTTTTAATAAAGAAACAAAATGATATTTTGGTTTACTAAAACGAAAATTTTGGTCTACGAACTTTTGAGAAAACAGGTTCGGGAGTCGGTTACGCATGAGGAAGGATTAGCACGCTTACTACGCCCAAAATTGGTACCAAATCGATTAAATACTATCTTTATGTCTAAAATTTAAAGATGTTTTTGAAATGTGGTTCTTCTTTTGAGTAACCTGAATTGGTTGCCAAAAATCTTCTTGTTTCGGCTTCCGAAAGTTTATAAATCGAAAATTACAAAAGGATGTCCAACTATTTGGCCCAACGAAAAACCGGAACCCAGCACAGTAGGGCACGATTCCTCGAATTTCCAAACAGTGAACGTTGCCTCGCCTTAGAAAATACGAGTGAAATTCTGAAAGGATCTTCGATTGTTTTGAACAAATGAAAAAGCGCAACCCAGCACGATAGGGCACGATTCTCAAATCGCCAAACATCGAACCTCGCCTTCATTTTGAAAGGTTTTTAATAAACATGAGTGAAAACTTAAAGGAATATTCGATTGTTTTGAAAAAACGAGAAATCACAACCCAGCACGATAGGGCATGATTCACGAATTGTCAAACACCGAGTATTGCCTTCGTTTTAAAGGATTTTTAGAAGATACGAGTGAAATTTTGAAGGGATATTTGATTATTTTGAACAAACGAGAAATTGCAACCCAACACGTTAGGGCACGATTCCGCGAATTGCCAAATATCAAATCTCGCCTTCGTTTTGAAGAATTCTTAATAGTTGTGAAACTAGTTTAAAACACATTAACTCGATTTGAAATAAGACGAAATTAATCATGGAATTTGGATTTTATAAAACCACATTTCATGAACCAAGTGGAAAACAATGATATGAGACAATACACACATGAGATACATACTTGATGAATGGAGATAATGTGTCTTATTTAATCAACTAGCAGAATAAAATTAACTAAAATACGGTCTAATTTTAATCATGCACAAATGATAATTGATACAACTATTCCAAAACAAAAAATATAACATAACAGTACAAAAAAAAAAGGGGATAGAATAATACATACGATAGCATGCCACAACAATATACAAAGCCTATTATAGCGTGATCAATACATGGTGTGTGAAGTAAAATAAAATAGAGAAAATGTGGTATATAACTAGTTTGAAATAATAATAAACACGTAATGCATAATACATGAATGGATGGATTTTTTTTTAAAAAAAGGTAGAGATATATGTAATCTTTTAAGTAGGTGTCATGGAAACGAATATTCTAAATCAAATAATATACGAAATGTAAAACACATTTAAAAATACATATAGTAAAGGAGAATTTGATAATATATAAACATATGAAAATGGTATTAAAATGTGAGATTCTAAATTAAAACAATATGTAGCGAAATATGTTCTAAGAATAACTTATATTCATAGGGATATATATAGAGAGAGAGAAAAATCTAAGAGAACTCATAAAATATTTTCATATGGGACTAAATATGTATGTAGAGCTAAATTAGTTTTATCATAAATTATATATACAATGGATTAAAAAACTCACATGTACAAAGTATATTTTCTTTAAAAAAAAATGGGATATCTAGTTAAAAATGATCATATACATACAAAGAGAAAAATAATTTGAATAACACATACATAAGAAGGATCAAATATGAGGATGAAATATAAATATGTATAAATATAAAATATATAAAAAAATTTAAAGGAATGATAAAGCGGTTTTAAGGATACATCAAGTTTTAAAAATAAAAAAAATGTATATACGTAACAGCACAAAACAAATCACATATATCTAAAATAAATAATATATGAGAACCTTAGATTAATAATAAAATAATTGAAATATAAAAGATATTACAAAAAAATTATTCGTGGTAAGAAGAAATGGTTAAAACCTAAGTAAATATATGTATACATTATATAATACACGACAAATAAAATAATATATGATAAAACCTTTTGACATAACTAATGAAAAGGAACAATGATTTAAGACAAACACTATGTAGAATATTAAAATAAATGAAATAAAATCCAAATAATTAAGGGCAGATTAGATCAGAAAACAAAAGTAGGGGCGTAAAAGTGTAAGAGAATAAACGCATAAGGACCAAATGGTGATACATGACTTTGCAAAAAGAGGACTAATAGGAAATTATAACCTATCATCAAAATGGTGTCATTCCCCTGTCCTACCTTCAAAAGGTCAAAGGACCAAATTGAACCAAATAAGACAACAGAATCCAAATTAAAAAAATAAAATAAAACAGGAATTGGATGAGATTGAATCGGGGGAGGAATGAGGAGGGACTAATAGCACAAATTTCCCATTAATAGGAAGCACGCGGATCCTCCCCGGGTCGGGTCACACCTGCGAGGGTTGTGCTAAATAGGTCTACACGGCGTCGTTTCAAAGGCTATTAAATTCAGCCTGAAACGGCGTCACTTCATGCCTTTAATAAAAGGGGAAAATCGGCCTAATAACCAAAATATTTTGGCAAAGCAGAAGGGGGGAATCGAAACCCTAGGTGCTTGCCCTTGTTCAGTCCGTCGTTCGACCCTTATTCCACCATCAGGATTGATGGGTAATGGCCTGCGGTGGAGCCTTCTTTCTACTCGATTCCAAGGTTTTATGACTCTAGCCACGAAGCCCTCTCTTCGCCTTTGATATCGACGAAGGGGATGGAGATCTCTAAGGCGCATTCACGAAGGTAAAGCTTCTGTTTCTTTTCTCTTTGATTTTTCTTTGTTCAAAATACGCAATGTGTAAATCTGAAGAAACAAAAAATAGGGGGAAACGAATCAAAAAGGAACCTAGAATCTGAATCTCACCTTTCAATTTCTTTTGCGTTTTGTATTTCAAAATGTATTGATTGTGTGCGTAACCTTATAACTGGTGAAATCCCCTGGCTTTACAGCCGAATGGGGTAAAAATGATAAAAAAAATAAATAAAAAAATACAATATTCTTCGTTGTTTTGTTTGTTTTGCTGTGCGTTTGTCCCTTCTTTGCAGGTACAGGGTGCGTGGCGCTCGGATGCAGGGATTTGTCTTTGGCGTGAGCGTGGTCTTTGGGACGAAGACGGAGGCGGGGCTAAGGCTTGGCTACGGCGCGAGTGTAGGAAAGAAACCCTAGGGTTTCTGTTCTAAAATTTCTGGGCCATTTGGGCCGATGTAATTTCGGGTCTTGGGTTAATTTAAGGATTGGGTATTGGTTTAGGGTATTAGTTTGGGTCAAAGCCTGTAAATGAACTGTTATGATATTTAAGTTTTGGTCTTGTATTAATTTTGGGTTTTGGACTGTAAAAAGGATATTTAATGGATTGTGATTTATTTATTTATTTTATTTTTATATATATGTTTGGGGTTTTTAGCGGGCCCGGGCCAAAATTGGTCACTACAATATGCGTCTAGTTAAACTTTTAAAATTGTTTTAATATATTTAAAACATTAAATAAAAATAATATAGGCAAAATATTAATTTAGTTCTTAATGTTTACATTTTTTTTTTTATCACTTTGCATCTTATTCTTTGTTTGGGCTAAATTTGACTCACAACATTTTAAAAAAAAAAAATTCAAATTTGACCATTAACTTTTTAATGAAGAAACAAAATGATATTTTTTAAAATTGAAAATATTAACTAAAAAATTTTAAACACAACAACCTACATGACTGACATGTACTCCATGTTAAAATTTTTTAATTCTTATGAAAAATTTATATTTTTAAATTTAAATTTAAATTTTGATTTATTTTTATTTTTTATTTTTATAGTTTTTGACTTATTTGTTAGTGTGACGTATAAGAATAATATATAACAAATATTAAATACCATCTCATAGAATAAGAATAATATATAAAAATTCATTGCCTATTTATGAAGGTTTTCAATTTTGTTTATTGTATTTAGTTTTTTTTAGTAGTTATACATCTTCATATGAATAAATATTTTCATTGCGTGATACAAATTATCATCTCTTTTCTTTCAATTTAGTTGTTTTGTTTATTCATATGTTTTCATTAAGCTTTAGTCATTTCATTTTCAACTTCCATTCTCATTTTTTTTTTCCTTTTTCAATTTTATTGAATTGATTACAATGTGATATTTTTGTTAGAGGATGATTATATACTCGTAAAAATAAGCTAAACATATATTTTTTTTTGTTTTAATTCAAAATTAAAAAAAATTGAATTTGAGTGGTATTTTATTTAAGATGATTTTAGAATTATTATAGATAATTTTCTTTTATTAATTTAAATACTACAAACTATTATTGCTATATATTATATATTATATTAGAGAATACCATCAATAAAACGTATCATCGTTTTCTTTTCTTGTAATTGACTTGTTAGACTTCCACCACTACTCGCTTTCATATATTATTGTGGAGATCCGTTCTGAAGAAATAAAGGTAGGAAATTTATAGAGAAATTGCCTAGAAACCTGTGTCTGCTTTGCCTTTCTTGACTGTTTCTAGTTTCTTTCTGCATACTGAGCCACCTTATTTTCTGATTTTCAAAAACTAGATTGTCATATCTTTTTCCTTCTCATACTTCCTCATGTCGTTTACCATTTTCAAAAACATAGATGAGATTGTGGCTGCTGCAAATGGGTTGGGAGCAGTAGGAGGAGTATTTCAGGATGCTCAAAGCGAATGGATTGCCGAGTACTTTAGAGGCACTCTGCAAGTCGAGTTATGGGCAGTCGTGGATGGACTTGGTGTTGCATGGGAAAAGGGATTTCGGCAACTTCTTGTTGAGTTAGATAGTGATGATGCTATTCATCTCATTAATTCAACTCAAGCAAAGGAAAGTAACCTAAGGTTGGTGCATGTTATAAGCAGACTTAGGGAACAACTGTGGTAAGTTGAGCTCATCATAGATTACGTGAGTCAACAGTGTAGTTGATAGTTTAGCAAAGAAAGAACTCAACTTCATCGATAATTCGTATACTAGAAAATTTACTAGACGAGCTAAGAGACAGTCTTGAATGGGATCACATTGGACCTACCTTTCATCGATTTAGATTTTGTTTGTTGTTTTTCTCTCTATTTTTTTTTTTTAAAAAAAGGACTGTTGGCTGGGGTTCAAAGCAGAGGGATTTTTTTTTTCTTTTACTTTGGGCTGAATACTGTAAAAAGGAAAGGGTTTTTGTATTGTTGGGCCGATGTTTCCAGCTTAACCCGGCTGCAATGAGCCCAAAATTTCCAGATGTAATTACTCTGTCATCTTGGTTTGATGATTGAGTTTGAAAATTGTTTGGATCCAATTGCCGTTACTTGACACTTTCCACACCGAAAAGCAAAATGTGTTTGAACCAAAAAAATTAAGGAAAAGAAAAAGGTGATTAAGGGGCGTGCTTCTTCACTTTGCTTTTCTAATTAAAGTAGCCTCTACTCTGTGGACGAAGCAACCAATTCTGCCCTCACCGTCAACGATTCTTCCTGGAAAGCACCATCATTTTCATTTGTCACCAAACTTCCACCACTACACCTTTTCATAGCTATTATGATGGAGATTCGTTTTGAAGAAAAAAAAGGTAGGACATGTACAGAGAAATTGCTTAGAAACCTGTGTCCGCTTTCCCTTTCTTGATACTCCTATACTTGGTCTGTTTCTAGTTTCTTTCTGCATATTGAGCCACCTTATTTTCTGGTTTTCCCAAACTAGATTGTCATATCTTTTTCCTTCTCAGACTTCCTCATGTCCTCGTTACTGTCAACTTCCTCGTCTATTCCTAGACAAAAAGAATATGACGTATTCTTGAGTTTTAGAGGTGAAGATACTCGTCATAACTTCACAGACCATCTCTATGATGCTTTGAGAAGGAGCGGAATCGTCACTTTCAGGGATGATCCAAAGCTGGAGGCCGGCCAAGAGATCGCGCCTGAGCTCTTCAAAGCAATTCAACAATCATGGTGCTCAGTAATCGTTTTCTCGGAAAACTATGTCTTTTCAGCTTGGTGCTTGGAGGAACTTGCTGAGATTATTAAACAGAAAAAGGAGAATGGACATAAAGTATTTCCAATTTTCTATGGTGTGGATCCATCTGATTTAATAAAACAAAAAGAGAAAGTTGAAGCAGCTTTTGCCAAACATGAAGAGAGATACAAGGAAGATGAAGCAAAGATCCAAAGGTGGAGAAGTGCTTTAACTGAAGTGGCTAATATCAAGGGATGGCACTCAAATAATAGGTTTTTTTTTTTTTTCCTTCAATTTTGTTTTGAAATAGCTGTTTTTTATATATATTGACAAAATTCGAAAATTGTTATTTTCTAGTGTTATAAGGCAAATAAGGCAATAACACCAGAAAAACTATAAACTCAAGTCCTCCAAGTGTATCCTAAATTTGTTCGATAGGGTACTATGCGTTTCACATCTTAATTTTTTCCTAGATCATTTAACTTCATTTCCATATCAATAATTTTCTTAATTAAAAATTACATCTTTGTATCTTTGTAGGCATGAATCAGAATTTATTGGAGACATTGTTAAAAAAATATCAGCAAAGTTATGTCAAACATATCCAATTGTCCATGATGATGAGTTAGTTGGAATTAGTCCAAGCTTGGACGATTTGCATTCGGAAATAGAAATTGGGAAGATGATATCCGTATCATAGGAATTTGTGGTATGGGTGGCATTGGCAAAACGACCCTCGCAAGAGTTGTTTATAGTCAAATGTCCCCTCATTTTGAAGGTAAAAGCTTTCTTGCTAATGTTCGAGAAGTTTCAGAGAAATATGGACTTGTTTCTTTACAAAAACAACTACTTTCTCAGATCTTGTTTGATGAAAGCTTCAATTTTTTTAATGCTCATGAAGGGAAAGCCATAATTAGCCACAGGTTGTCTCACAAAAAAGTTCTTGTTGTTCTTGATGATGTTGATAACCTACAACACTTGAAATTCTTGGTTGGAAGGCGTGATTGGTTCGGTGTAGGGAGCAGAATCATTGTAACAACAAGAGATGAACATTTGCTCCGATCTTATCGAGTTGATGGTGTGTATAAGCCTACAACATTGAATGGCAATGATGCACTTCATCTTTTCAATTTGAAAGCTTTCGGTTGCAAGACTGTGCCAAAAGAGGATTTCATTGAGCTAGCTGAACATGTTGTAGGTTATGCTGGTGGACTCCCCTTAGCTCTTGAAGTTTTGGGTTCTTTTCTATGTGATAGAGATGCAAGGCAATGGACAAGTGCAATAGAAAGACTTGAAAGAGATTCTAACAAAGAAATTCTTGTCAGACTTCAAATAAGTTTTGATGGATTGGAAGAAAAGGAGAAGAATATATTTCTTGATATAGCATGCTTCTTTAATGGGGAAGAGAAAGATTTTGTAATGAAAGTACTGGATGGTTGTGAGTTTTGTCCAGATATTGGAATCGATGTTCTCATAAAAAAATCTCTACTAACTGTTAATAAATGCAACCGTTTGCAAATGCATGACTTGATACAAGAAATGGGAAGAAAAATTGTTAGAGAAAAATCTGTTGATGAACCTGGAAAACGTTGCAGATTGTGGGCGGAAAGAGATGTCTACCATGTGCTAACAACAAAAACTGTAAGTCATTCATACAAATTATATATATTCTTACTTTAGCTTAATTAATTCAAACAATCAATATTAAGAGGTCACATTAATTAAATTTAGATTCAACCCTTTTTTTGTTAAAAAAACATATATAATCTATTATATCTATAAAGTTTTTATTTTTAATATTGATAAAATAAAAAGAATACATTAATCCTGTATATTTCTAAAATGTATCATTTAATTTTTTTAATTATAAATATTTAAAAACACCTCCACAATATGTATAAACAAAATGTTATTTCATTGAACTACTTTAGTTGAAAAAATGTTTTATTTAGTTTGATTTTGTTGATTAATTTCAACCGATAATAATAATGCTAAATCATCGTAATGTAAATTTCACGAATTTTTGTTTTGTGTTTTATTTTTTATTTTTAGGCTACAAAAACGATTGAAGGCATAATCATCGACAATAAAAGGTACATGAGAAAACATACACATATGTATCTATGTAAAATGTTGATGTTGTTGTTGTTGTTTTTTCTTGTGAAAATAATAAAATCTTCAATGCTTAACATTTCAAAAAAAAAAAAATTAGTGGCATGTGTTATGAAAAATAATATAGTAGTTAAAAGAGTATGTTTAATGTAATTGTGAAAGTTCGTTATATATATTTTGGTGTAATCGCAATGTCATTGCATTAGCATGTATTTATTTTCTTGCATTTTCTCTTTAGTCAAACACTTTATTTGTCTGTATATCATGGTTTCTAGCGGTGTGAGTTTGTGAATATCAACTCCAATATTTCAACTACGTTATTCAAATTTGGATGTAGGTGTTATATATACATGTGTTTGGTATGAGCATATTCATTTTCTTTTACATTTTCATTGTTTTTGAGATTCCTTGAAGGCTCTCTCATGTATATGTATAATCATATTCTTATTCTACCTAGGGAAATGAGTGAGACTCTCACTTTGAGTGCGGATGTCTTCTTGAAGATGAAAAGATTAAGACTACTCAAAATTCTTTGCCGGACAAATTGTTATGATCTGACGTATCTTTCTAACGAGTTACGACTTTTAGTTTGGACGGGATGTCCTTTAAGGTCATTACCTTCCAGTTTCAAACCAGAAAACCTTGTTATACTTCTCCTACCTTATAGCAACATTGAACAACTATGGAATGAAAACATGGTAAGAATTAACTTTCTATCTTATTTTGAGAATAAAGATGAATTTTTTATTAACATTGAAGAATAACAATAAAAATGAGCTTTCCTATGTTAATCTCTTTTTATCTCTAATTTATTATTGTTTTCAACAGCCCCTGTATAAGTTGAAAGTGCTCAACCTAAAAGGGTCTGAAAAACTGATCAAGGCACCAGACTTCACAACTGCCCCAAATCTTGAAATTTTGGTTTTGGAAGGATGTACTAGATTAGTATATGTTCATCCATCTGTTGGAGTTCTTACGAGGCTTAAGCTTTTGAATTTAAGAGGCTGCAAAAGTCTGAGGAGTTTTCCAACCAAAATTAGAATGGAATCTCTTGAAATGTTAAATCTTTCAGGTTGCTCAAAACTTCAAAGCTTTCCAGAGATTGATGGGAAAATGGAATGTTTGTTGGAGCTTTGTTTTGATGGGACAAACATTAAAGAGCTACCTTCTTCAATCGGAAATCTCAGAAGACTTGAAGTTTTGAATTTAAAAGACTGTAAAAGTCTTAGGAGTCTTCCAACCAAATTTGGAATGGAATCTCTTGAAAAGTTATTTCTTTCAGGTTGCTCAAATCTTCAAAGCTTGCCAGAGATTGATGGGAAAATGGAATGTTTATTGGAGCTTTGTTTTGATGGGACAAACATTAAAGAGCTACCTTCTTCAATCGGAAATCTTAGAAGACTTCAAGTTTTGAATCTAAAAGACTGCAAAAGTCTTAGGAGTCTTCCAATCAAAATTGGAATGGAATCTCTTAAAAAGTTAATTCTTTCAGGTTGCTCCAATCTTAAAAGGTTTCCAGAGATTGATGGCAAAATGGAATGCCTGCTAGAGCTCTATTTAGATGGGTCGGGCATTAAAGAGCTACCTATTTCAATTGGAAATCTGAGCAGTCTTGTTTCGTTAAATTTGAAAGATTGCAGGAACCTTGTGGATCTCCCAGGGACCATAGGTGGGTGTAAAAGTTTAAAATCTCTTAATCTTTCTGGCTGTTATAAAGTCGAATATTTGCCAGAGAATTTGCAGCAAATAGAATTCTTGGAGGAGCTTGACTTGAGTGAAACATCCATTACAAAACCACCATCCTTGATTTTTCAATTTAAAAATCTTAAAGTTCTGTCTTTTAATGGGAGCAAGGGATCTTCTTCCAAGTTACAAAAATATCTGCCTTCTCTGTTAAAGGTAATCCAAAGAGAAAGGACAAATTCCATGGCTCTGATGTTGCCTTCGTTGTTAGGTTTGAGTTCATTAACAAGGCTGAATCTAAGGTACTGCAATCTTTGTGAAGGAGATATTCCTGGTGATATTTCTCGCTTATCCTCTTTGAAAAAACTTGATCTTGGTGGTAACAATTTCGTCAGCATACCTTCGTGTCTTACTCAATTTTCCAAGCTTCAATTTCTTTTTTTGTCAAATTGCAAGGCGCTTAAATCGTTGCCTGAGCTTCCAACATGTATAGAGGATGTAAGCGTAAGTGGTTGTACTTCTCTGGAAATAATTGCAAATCCATCAAAAGTTTGCAATTCAAAGGACTGGGTAGATATAGTAGGTGCTAATTGCTTCAGATTGGCTGAGAACATCGATGCCTTAACATTGCTGAAAAAGCATCTAAAGGTTCGTTAATATCTCTGTTTCTCTGTCTTATAATTATTCATCTTGTCTCTTACCAAACAACCAGAGTTTTATTTTGCAGGTAGTTGGAAATTCAAGAAAGAAGTTTGATATTATTATGCCTGGAAGTGAAATGCCAGAATGGTTTAGTCAACAAAGAGGTGAGTCTTCGATTAAGATAGATCTGCCTCTGGAAGTTCGGAATGATAGTCAATGGATGGGAGTTGCTTTATGCCGCATTTTTGTCAGTGATGATGCTTCAAGGAAGGCGCATGTCTCGTGTAGAGCTGTTATCCATGGTAGATATTCTAGACAAGCCAGTTGCACTCAATCTAATTTCCAGGGTAGATATCCTCGAGTAGTCGATTGTAGTGGCTTGATTGCAAATTTTGGTTTAGAACAGCCCATAATGAAGGACCAGATTTTCATTCGTTATTTCTCTCGTGACAAGTTGTATCCAATTTCCTTGGAAGACAAATGTGGTGAACGTGAAACCAATAATTTATGGACAACAGATTGCTTAGATCAGGAATGCCATCAACAGGCTGTCCTTGAAAGAGATGACAGTGTTAAGGTGAAGAAGTGTGGTGTTAGAATAGTGTATGAGAGAGACTTGGAAGAAACACAAGTGCTGCATGGTAGTCAGTGTTGTGCAAATTTTGAAGATATCCAGCAACACTTTGATGATGATGGATCAATAGGTAACGGTTCCCTAATAAAGCGAAAGCGTAATATGTATGAGGAGATGGATGAAGGGCGCAACGAAGCGAATGCAAAAATTTTCAATTCTATAATGGGCAGACTTGGGAAGAAGCACTAATTGTGGTGAACTACTTCATTGGCCTTCTCCTATTAAATATTTTTTCTATGACTTTTTTTAATCTATCATATTATTTACAGTTTTTTTATTATTTCATTTAAAGTATTCACTTTCCATATATTTACTCTACAACGAATGAAATACAATCTTTCAAATATATATAATTAACTTAAAAAATCTAAGCATATACATGTTGAACACAAACTCGTATTCTATGCCTATTCTAAATTCAGATAACATTATTTTTTTTTTAAACTTTTAATATATTATTCATTTTGCGGATTGAACAAAAGTAATGGGTTGGAGATAAAATGTGGAGGAAGTTTTGATTGCTCCATGAAGAAGCAACTAATAAGGTGCGAAGACCTTATACATAAAATGAGAATAATATATAACAAATATTAAATACCGTCTCATTGCAAAATCATCACGATTGGGCAGCCGATTTCTCAATGGGAAATTATTTGGCTTTGTTCCTTCTCCAAGCTAAGCAGTAGGTCTATCCTATTGAAAAATAAAAAATACAATAGCATGTATTACATATACTCTTTCTCACATTTAGAGTCTTCCTCCATGCTATCCCTTAAACAATTTTTTTCTTCCCTTTTTTTTATTAAAAACTTATTTAAAGCTTAATTAAATTAATGAATATGTAAACTTTTTAGTCATTTCTCAAGTAAGTTAGTATCTAATTAACTTATGATATTAATTCAGTTACAAAATTTTTTTTTGAATACAAATGTCTAGAATTACCTATAGTCACTCATCAACCTTTAAATAAGAGGATAAATGTGTTTCAATGCACTCAAACCCATACCCTCCTTTATAGGTAACAATGTCGATACCAACTGAGCTAGAATTCAGTCACAAATTATTATTTTTAATACAAATGCTTAGAACAACCTATAGTCTCTTCCCAACCCTTAAATAGGAGGATAAATGTATTTCAACGCATTCGAACCCATATTCTACTACATAGGTGAACTAGTGTCACGGGCCAAAGTGCAAAGCCCGTGACCAATACACCATATGCATCCAATGGAGGTCTATTGTTTAGATAGGGGTCATTCAACCTACACGAACTGGCCCAGTTCAATAAGTTGTTGGAGAAGCATGTCAGATTGAAGCCTAAGTGGCCTAATGATGAAGATATGACAACATAGGCTATCTTGGTAACTAATCTTAAATGATTGAAATGAATCATATCTTGTAAAGATTAGATTAGATTTGATAAGGTATATCTTGTAAATCTCATAATTTAATGTATAGGATTAATCTCATCCGTCGATGTAACTTGATCTTAACCGTCAGTTTTGAGGGAGCTCAGCTATAAATAGAGAGCCTACCCCTCACTTATAAATCACTCCATTCTTTATTGTTTCATTATTCTTTGTGAATAATAGAATATTAAGAGCATTTACTCAAGCTTAAGCGAGTTTGAAACAAACAGATTGCCTAAGGCCGTACGAATTGCGAGACGAAAGATCTAACCTCATGACACTAAGACTCAGTTACAAATTTAAATAATAGTATAGATGATAACTAAAATATAATATAAAGTATGTTTGGTTATGATAAAATCATGTGAAAATAATATATATTTATATATGAATATATAAAATTTTGTAAAATGTAAATTATTAATATAGTAAAATTGGAAATTCGTTAAAGATAATTATTATCTTAGAAAATATAGGAAAGGACACATGGTATGCTCAAAAGTAAAGTAGGCATTTTAAGAAGAATTCTACAAACGTGTTCCTTAATATCACTGCGCATGATTAGCACTGCTGGAACAGTTAGTCCCCGCTTTAACTTCACACCACCCCAAAAAAAAATCATTTCCATAGTTCCCACTAGAAGTGTGCATGGGCCGGGCTACCCGGCTCGGCCCGAAATGTGGGAGGGTTTGGAATATAGGCCCAAAAAATAGACTTTGACAAAAAAATAAGGCCCGATTAAAAAATAGGTCGGGCCTCGGGTAAGTTATTTTTAGCCCGGGCCCGGCCCGGCCCGAATTCACTAAAGGACAAAAAAAATCTGCATATTTTTTTTTATTTTTGAATGTTATTTTCTTGTTGTTTTCCCGTTATTTTGCTACTATTTTACTATTATGTTGCTATTATTTTGTTGTTATTGTTTGGATATTGTATAAAATTTATTTTATTGTTAATTTTCTTATTATTTTAAAGGCATTTGTTAAATTTTTTATTATTTTAGAAGCATTTGCTTGTTAAGTTGCATTCATCTTAGTGTTATTTAAGTCTACATATTTTTCAAATTTTATTTTCAATTTGTTGGGAAATATTTATTTTGATATTTTTAGTATTTTTTATGTATTATATGTATTTAAAAATAATATAAAATAATATAAAAAATTAATCTGGTAGTAGCGGGCAGGGCCAGGTTTTAGTATTTTTTATCCGGGTTAGGCTTGGGCAAACTTTTAGGCCCATTTTTTGGACCCGGCCAGGCCCGAGCCCAATAAATGGGTATAATTTTTTAGTTGAGCCCGACCCAAACCCGGCCCGGCCCAGCCCATGAACACCTCTAGTTCCCACAATGCCACTGTTGAAAACAAAGGCATTTCTATTTTTCCAAAGTTTCCAGTAGGCCATGGTAGAAAGAGTACCTCCAATCAGTTCCTTCCACACAAAAAAGTTCTTTGAGTTCCAGAGAAAATCATTGTTCTTCCAATTCCTAGTGCCCAATTGACACCATTTGGTACATCTTCCAGATATTGGACAAAGCCCTCCAGAGAAACAAGCAATTAGAAGGATGTATAGAAGACGATCATTTACTTATTACCCCATACTTGTTTCGAAGGACTTTTAACCCGTAGCACATCCATGTTAGAAATGACAATATTAAAAGTTACTTTAAGCATGAGGGCTTTATTGTGGTCTCGTACTTCCCTCAACCCAAGTCCACCATTCTTCAAAGGCATACAACATTTCTCCCAACTCACTAAAGTTGGTTTACGTTTACCAGATGTTGACCCCCAAATGAATCCTTGAACCAGCTTCTCAATTTTGTTGCAATTGTCTTGGTGATCACCTTAAACAAGACCATATGGTGATTGATCAATTTATAATGAGATAGCAATTCGATCCTCGCCACCTTAGGCACCAACGCATAATAAGAGTTTAATCCAAATCCAAAGGAATTGGGTCACTTTCAATGATTTTGAAGAAGCACTAATTATGGTAAACTACTTCATTGGTCTTGTCCTATTAATTCTTTTTTTTTTTATGACTTTTTTTATCTATCATATTACTTACAGTTTTTATTATTTTTCGTTCAAAGTATTCATTTTCGATATATTTACTCTACAATAAATGAGATATAATCTTTCAAATATATATAATTAACTTAAGAATTCTAAGCATATACATGTTGAACACAAACTCGTATTCTATGCCTATCCCAAATTTGGATAACATTATTTTTTTTTTATAAACAATCAATATATTATTCATTTTTATATAATTACATTTTATGATCACAAATTGAAGAAATGTAATCGGCTAGAGATAAAATGTGGAGGAAGTTTTGATTGCCAATAAGGTGTGAATCCTTTGTCAATATTTAGTTTACCCAAATTTATTGCCAAAGATACATGTATTCTTTTAAATTTAAAATTTAATCAATATACTTTAAATTTGAGATATTGAGTCTCTATACTTTTTCTACTTAAAAATTTTGGTCCCTTAGTTAGTTTTGCTGTTAAAATGGTTGATTTGATTGTAATAAAAAGGTAAAATAATATTTTATCCCTCATTATTTACAATTTTGTGTCAATTTGGTCCATACTCTTTAAAAGTACATAAATAATTTTAAAAAATGTTGTAAAATTATTTTTTTGTATTTACAATATAATGTTTTAAAAGTTATTTTTTGTATTTACAATAAATTTTTTCAAAAATAAAAAAAATAGTGTTATTAACCTAGACACATGGGTCGTTGCTCGGGTCCAAATAAATTTCAAGTCCAGGCTCGTTTCAATTTGATTAGCCCAAAAAATCTATTTAACAGTTCAAAATTTAATAAAATATCAAAAATAAATTTATTATATTAATATTTTATAATTAAATTAAAATTTAAAAATAATTTGTATTATTTAAAATGAATTTGGTTTGACTCGTGGCATAAAAATCCTTTTCCAAGCTCGATCTAAGTTAGGCCGATTTAGAGTTTATATCATTAATTAAAAAATATTTTATACTAATATTTTATATACTTTATAATTAAATGTACATAAAAATATTTTTAATGTATAATTAATCTTATTGAAAATAAAATTGTTTAAATTTAATTTAATATGAACTGAATAAATAACTCAAAATTTAGAGGGACCTTATTATTATTTATAGAGTAAATTAATAAACCTCTGCCCGGCCCAATAAACCCAATCAGGCTAGGTTTACACAAGATTTTTCATGTCTCAAGTGGCCGCAAGAATATAATTTAAATAATAAAAATGTTTTTAAAATTAAATTATAAAACATATAAATATTAATGTAAAAAAACATTTTTAACAATTTAATAATTTTTTAATAGAGAAATGAGTTTTTTTGTTGAGTTGGGTTGAGCCACGAAATAGATTCGGCCTTGAAATTTTTTTGGGCCTCGAGTCACAATCAAACTCATGGATGGATCAAAATAAATAATTTTATTTTTGAATTTTTTTTAAAAATTATATTTTAAAATTATTTAATTTTTAATTTATTAATTGTGCTTGTTAACTTTTAATTTTTTTTCAACGTTATAATGCTTTTAATTGTCACAAAATTTTGTAACCGTCAAATACCTTTTAATTTATCTCTTTTTTGAATATCAAAATGTGAATGTTGCTAGTTTCTTTTTAAAATAATTTGATAAATTTTTAAAAATATTAATTTTTTAATCTAGATAAAATTTTATATTTTAATTTAATTAATTCATTTTAAATGTTAATTTTAGTATTTTTATTGATTTTTTTAATGCTTATATTGAATTACGTAGACATATGATGTTTTAAAATAGGGATAAAATATAAAAAAAAATTAATTAATTCTTTTTAAATTTTATTTTTACTTATTAACTATGTTAATTTTTTTGAAGTCATAAAAATTTGTAATCTCTTCTAATTTATCTCTTATACTTTTTTTTATATAATAAAGAAATTTTTAGTACAAGTTTAAAATATCATAGAAATCATTATTCTCTTGCACCTAATAATATTGATATTTGCTTGTCTCCCATCTCGATGTGTCTCACAAAAAGTGGAGGCTCCTCGAGAATAATTAATCGACCAGTATCACTACCAGCCTCTTTTGCAATATAGTCAGAAACCATGTTGCTCTCTCTCAATATGCATCGAAATCTCACTTGTCAATCCCTTTTGCACTAGGTATTTCTTATATTTTGAATATCAAAATTTGAATGGTGTTATTCTTTTGAAATAACTTGGGAATTTTTTTTTTAAAGAGCCCAATTTACTTAATCTAGATAAAATATTATATTTTGAATTTTATTTATAGTATTTCTATTGAATTTTGAGACGAATCTCAAAATTATATATGAACTTTAATTTAATGTGCAATTGTATACGTGAACTTTAATTTTGATTTAATCATACACATTTAAAGAAATAAATGTATCAATTTATTTTTGTATTGAATAAATATAATTATTTATATATGCAACATATAAACATAAAATAATATTATATCTATAATTGTATTAGTAATTTACAAGAATTGAATCAAATCAAAACTTTATGTATACAATTTCCCATTAAATTATAGTTCATATATTATTCACCTTTCTATTTAATTTTTTTTCATGCTCCCCTCATCATTTTCCTTTTTTTTTTTTTTCATTTTTTCTTTTATACAATAAGTGATAACTCTCTCTCTCACCTTGATGGCAAAATAATTCATTGCATATTTATGAAGGCTTTCAATTTTTTTCATTGTCTTTATGAAGACCATATGGTGATTGATCGATTTATAATGAGATAGCAATTCCGATCCTGCAACCTTGGGCACCAACGCAATAAGAGTTTAATCCAAATCCAAAGGAATTGTGTAACACCCCCTTACCCGAGACCATCATCTGAGTCAAGCACGAGGCGTTAACAGACACAAATTATCATTTAAACAACTTCAAACAATTTATTTCACCTTTTGTAATAAACTATCTATCTAGGTCACAGTCTCTAAAAAATTCATATCTCGAGTTACAAAACTCGAAATTAAAATCCATAAATTTTCCCTAAAACTAGACTCACATATCTATTTAAAAAAAAATTCCAAAATTTTTGGTCAAGCCAATTAGTATAGTTTATTAGTTAAAGTTTCTCCTATTTCAGTGTTCGACTGCTCTGACCTCTGTTCACTACTAATTACTTTTCTCTCTATACTGGATTCAGATGGCTATGACGTTTGTTTATCTTAAAATTAGACTCAAAAATAAATCTATACATATAAATTATGACTCCTAATTACTTTTGTACAATTTTTAGTGAATTTTTAAAGTCAGAATAGGGGATTCAGAAATTGCTCTGACCTTGTTCCACAAAACTCAAATTTCTCATAAAATACAACTCATTTACCTATTTTGTTTTTCCAAATAAAAATAGACTCAATAAGCTTCAATTTCATATTTTATTCATCATAAAATTCTGTCTCTACTATTTTTAGTGATTTTTTCAAACTTACATTATTGCTGCTATATGATGACTATTTTATAGCAAATTTCACCTTTTACAATTTCCATTGATTAGATAACACATTAAGCATACATAACACCAAATATGCTCTTGATTAGCCATTCAATGACTAATCATTACCAAACATTTCCTTACCACCCAATAGCCATATCATGAGGTCATATCCACAAAATGATTATAATGCTATACATGCCATATTCAAAATATACAAGCCACTATACCAAAATGGTCTTGGATAGTGTGAGTGAGCCTTCGACCGTTCGATTTCTAATTTGGCTTGTCAAAACTACAAAGAATGGAAAGGAGGAGTAAGCATAAATCCTTAGTAAGTTCACATGCAAATAACAAGTAACATAATCATGCAATCCAACATAAAACATCATTTGCATAAATATCACCAAGGCATTCATGTTACATTTGCACTTACTATCTTACCACGATTTCATCATACCAAGTTCTCAACTTTGAGGTTTAAGCGCATATCTATCAATTCATTCATCAATTAAACTAATTCCTTTCAAATATCATTTTATCTAAACACTCAGACTACTTCACAGCCTTTGACATTCCAAACTTCAACACAAACCCTAATTCCAACAACTTTCACAATTAGGTCCTAAAATAAATTTCTATACAAATCTCTTCATAAAATCATCATATAATAAAATTAGAACTTCAATTCCATGATAAATCATCACATAATTTCAGTACTTATTCATGCCATCTTTCAAAATTACCCATGAAATCAAAAACTAATAAATTAAACAAGTGCACCTAGTTGTAAAAGTCTCAAAAACACAAAAATTTCAAGAAATAATCAAGAATTGAACTTACATGTTGTAGAATATAAAAGCCAGCTTCTTAAAAGCTCTCTAATGGTGTTTTTAGTGATGAAGATGAAGAAAAATGAAGAAAACTCTAGATTTTACCTAATATATCATATTTTACAATTTAATTTTTACCCTATTTTTAATTTTGCCCCTTGTTCACACTTGATTTTTATTTTTCCTGCACACACCTGCCGTCCAGCCCAATAATAGGTGTTTAATTGCCTATTTAGTCCTCCTTTAATTATTACTAGAGCTATTTAATCACATTTCATAATTTTGTACTTAATTCAATTTAGTCCTTTTTACCCAATTGACTACCGAAACCTTAAAATTTCTTGTCGAAACTTTAATACTAACTTACTAACACTCCATCAATATTTATAATAATATTTATGGCTTGATTTATGAATTCGAGGTCTCAATACCTCGTTTTTATCCCATTTTATCTATAACTTCCTTTAATTCAAAATTATTTCTAAAACCACACTTAGCATTTACTTACTAATATCTAAACTCACATGCCGGATTTAGTAATCTCAAATCACTGTTCCGGTATCACTAAAATTTGGGCCGTTACAAATTGAGTCACGTTCAAAGCACTTTTGAAGAAGCACTTTTGAAGAAGCACTAATTGTGGTAAACTACTTCATTGGTCTCGTCCTATTAATTCTTTTTTTTAATGACTTTTTTTTATCTATCATATTATTTACAGTTTTTTTATTATTTCATTTAAAGTATTCATTTTCGATATATTTACTTTACAATAAATAAGATATAATCTTTCGAATATATATAATTAACTTAAAAATTCTAGATAAAATGTTATATTTTACTTTAATTAATTCATTTTAAATGTTAATTTTAGTATTTTTATTGATTTTTTTAAATGCTTATATTGAATTATGTAGACATATGATGTTTTAAAATAGGGATAAAATATAAAAAAAATTTAATTAATTCTTTTTAAATTTTATTTTTTTACTTATTAACTATGTTAACTTTTTTTTTTTGAAGTCATAAAAATTTGTAATCTCTTCCAATTTATCTCTTATACTTTTTTTTATATAATAAAGAAATTTTAGTACAAGTCTAAAATATCATAAAAATCATTATTCTCCTGCACCTAATAATATTGATCGCTGCTTGTCTCCTATCTCGATGTGTCTCACAAAGAGTGGAGGCTCATCGAGAATAATTAATCGACCAGTATCACTACCAACCTTTTTTGCAATATAGTCAGAAACCATGTTGCTCTCTCTCAGTATGCATCGAAATCTCACTTGTCAATCCCTTTTGCACTAGGTATTTCTTATTTTTTGAATATCAAAATTTGAATGGTGTTATTCTTTTGAAATAACTTGGGACATTTTTTTTAAAGAGCCCAATTTACTTAATCTAGATAAAATATTATATTTTGAATTTTATTTATAGTATTTCTATTGAATTTTGAGACGAATCTCAAAAATATATATGAACTTTAATTTAATGTGCAATTGTATACGTGAATTTTAATTTTGATTTAATCATACACATTTAAAGAAATAAATGCATCAATTTATTTTTGTATTGAATAAATATAATTATTTATATATGCAACATATAAACATAAAATGATATTATATCTATAATTGTATTAGTAATTTACAAGAATTGAATCAAATCAAAACTTCATGTATACAATTTCACATTAAATTATAGTTCATATATTATTCACCTTTTTATCTAATTTTTTTGTCATGCTTCCCTCATCATTTTCCTTTTTTTTTTCATTTTTTCTTTTATGCAATAAGTGATAACTCTCTCTCTCACCTTGATGGCAAAATAATTCATTGCATATTTATGAAGGCTTTCAATTTTGTTCATTGTCTTTAGTTTTTTTAGTAGTTATGAATAAATCTTTTCTTAGTGGGATACAAATTATCATCTCTTTTCTTTCAATTAATTTTATTGTTTTGTTTATTCATATGTTTTCATTCAAGCTTTATTCATTTCATTTTTATTGATACGTCGTTGAGAGTATCAAAAATAAAATAAAAACATAATTAAAAGTTTGAAATGAAATTGCGAAAATTGAAATTGAAATTAAAATAGTAGAGATAAATAGAGTTGAGGAAAAGAATTTCTTATGGAGAGATTCTAGCCTCCGGTTGTCTCGATCCGCCTTGACTCAATCCTTAGCTTTTAGATGACCCTTATAGTGGAAGAGGACGCCTACGACCACCAGCTCTAAGATTTTAGACTTAAGATTTGGCGGAACCTAACTTTAGCTAACAATCGCTTTTGTGAGACTATATTATGCTAGATCATCACTTCTCAATGGCAAATACCATGCCATTTTGTCTCTTGGGCTCGCCAACCTCTGTGATGATAAACTAACGAACTAACTATGCAACCTTCCCAAAACGTAAAAAGCGGTCGTTCCTTGCACAAGTTGAAAAGATCACCTATTAAGGACATGGATGGAAGCGTCAGCCCTGTAATGAACCATTTTTGGGGAATTTCGGCGACATTCGGCTAGATAAATTTAGTAGCTCATGCTTTTTGGGAAAGGAATAAAAGTGAGTTTTTGGAGAGGAGTGTTCTGAGAAAGATGAATAAATTTATGTCACTCCATCCCCATTTATAGTACTAGAAAACCTAGTCTATTCCTAATTAAATTCTAAAAAATAAATACAAATAAATGAAGATAAATAAAGATATATGCTAAAATTAAATCTAAATAATAATCATTAATAATTATCCTAATATAATTGGGATTAAAATAGAGTCTTGTGCTATAAAATCTCTTCTTTTGCATTTTGCCCCCAAAGTCTTCCACACTTTGCATTTTAAGACACCACTTCTCTCCTACTTAGCATGTTGGCCCAATTTATCTTCAAATTCACGCTTTTTGCCCCCAAATTTTCTCTTATCTTCAATTTTGTCCTTACAAGATAAAGAACCATAAATAACTCAAATTAGTAGGATCATACTCAAAATAAATATTTAATTAATACATAAAAATATGTCATTCTAGAGTATTATCAATTATTCATTTCATTTTTATCTTTCACTATCATTTTTTTTCTTTTTCAATTTATTGGATTGATTACAATGTGGTATTTTCGTTAGATAGTTGATTGTATACTCTTTACAATTCTATGATTTAAAGTGTAATTTGACAAGTTTATTTTTTTTTCTTTTTGGCATGTAGCAATCAACAAACAACAATTGTCTTTAGCTGTAATGTCATTCTTCTGCAAATTATTTAAGGATATTAAGAAGTAATATCTTTTAAAAACTTTGGTATCAATCTTAGTTTCATTGTCCAAGACTGGGTAAGTTTGTAAGTTAATAACAATTATGAAACCAGTAATGTGCATGAAAGTTTCAATGAAATTTTTTTTAGAGATAATTTAAATCTTCACATGCAATTATAGTTGTTAAGCTCATCAAAACAAGCTTAAACATATCTTTTTCAGTTTTAATTCAAAATTTAAAAAATGAATTTAAGTGGCATTTTATTTAAGATGATTTTAGAATTATTATAGATAATTTCCTTTTATTCATTTAAATACTACATTATTATTTGGATGACATATATTAGAAATTACGTTTGATTTTAAAAACTATTATTGCTATGTATTATATATTAGAGTATACCATCAATAAAACTTATCATCATTTTCCTGTAATTGACTAGTTACACTTCTACCACTACTCACTTTCATAGATTATTCTGGAGATTCGTTTCGAAGAAATAAAGGTGGGAAATGTATAAAGAATTGTCTAGAAACCTAAGGCTGGTGCGTATGACAAGTTGAGTTTCATCATGGATTGCGTGAAGTCAACAGTGTGGTTGATAGTTTAGCAAAGAAAGGACTCAACTTCGTTGATGATTCGGATACGAGAAGATTTACCAGACAAGCTAAGAGACAGTCTTGAACGGGATCACATTGGACCTCCTTCGTAGATTTAGATTTTGTTTGTTGTTTTCCACTCTATTAAAAAAAAAAAAAAAAAAAAGAGGACTGTTGGCTGGGGTCTAAAGGAGAGGATTTTATTTTTCTTTTACTTTGGGCTGAATACTGTAAAAAGGAAAGGGTTTTTATATTATTGGGCCGATGTTTCCAGCTTAACCCGGCTGCAATGAGCCCAAAATTTCCAGATGTAATTACTCTGTCATCCTTATGTTGGTTTGATATTGAGTTTGAAAATTGTTTGGATCCAATTGTGTTTGAACCAAAAAGAAAGGAAAAAGAAAAAGGTAATTAAGGGGCGTGCTTCTTCACTTGACTTCCACTCTGTGGACAAAGCAACATATTCTGCCCTCACCGTCAACGATTCTTCCTGGAAAACACCATCATTTTCATTTGTCACCAAACTTCTACCACCACACCTTTTCATAGCTATTATTATGGAGATTCGTTTTGAAGAAAAAAAAGGTAGGACATGTATAGAGAAATTGCTTAGAAACCTGTGTCCGCTTTCCCTTTCTTGATGCTCCTATACTTGGTCTGTTTCTAGTTTCTTTCTGCATATTGAGCCACCTTATTTTCTGGTTTTCCCAAACTAGATTGTCATATCTTTTTACTTCTCAGACTTCCTCATGTCCTCGTTACCCTCAACTTCCTCGTCTATTCCTAGACAAAAAGAATATGACGTATTCTTGAGTTTTAGAGGTGAAGATACTCGTCATAACTTCACAGACCATCTCTATGATGCTTTGAGAAGGAGCGGAATCGTCACTTTCAGGGATGATCCAAAGCTGGAGGCCGGTGAAGGGATTGCACCTGAGCTCTTCAAAGCAATTCAACAATCATGGTGCTCAGTAATCGTTTTCTCGAGAAAACTATGTCTTTTCAGGTTGGTGCTTGGAGGAACTTGCTGAGATTGTTAAACAGAAAAAGGAGAATGGTCATAAAGTATTTCCAATTTTCTATGGTGTGGTTCCATCTGATTTAAGAAAACAAAAAGAAAGTTGAAGCAGCTTTTGCAAAACATGAAGAGAGATACAAGGAAGATGAAGCAAAGATCAAAGGTGGAGAAATGCTTTAACTGAAGTGGCTAATATCAAGGGATGGCACTCAAATAATAGGTATTTTTTCTTCATTTTACTTGTAAATTTAATAATTACAATTTTTTTGAATTAGCTATTTTTATATATATCGACAAAATCGGAAAATTGTTATTTTCTAGTGTTATAAGGCAAATAAGGCAATAACACCAGAAAACTATAAACTCAAGTCCTCCAAGTGTATCCTAAATTTGTCCCATGGAGTACTATGCGTTTCACATCTTAATTTTTCCTAGATCATTTAACTTCATTTCCATACCAATAATTTTCTTAATTAAAAATTAAATATTTATATCTTTGTAGGCATGAATCAGAATTTATTGGAGATATTGTCAAAAAATATCAGCAAAGTTATGTCAAACATATCAATTGACCATGATGAGTTAGTCGGAATCAGTCCAAGCTTGGACGAGTTGCATTCGGAAATAGAAATTGGGAAGATGATATCCGTATCATAGGAATTTGTGGTATGGGTGGCATTGGCAAAACGACTCTTGCAAGAGTTTTTATGATCAAATGTCACCTCATTTTGAAGGAAAAGCTTTCTTGCTGATGTTCGAGAAGTTTCAGAGAAATGTGGACTTGTTTCTTTACAGAAACAACTACTTTCCCATATCTTGTTTGATGAAAGCTTCAATTTTCCAATGTTCATGATGGCAAAACCATAATTAGTCGTAGGTTCTCTCACAAAAAAGTTCTTGTTGTTCTTGATGATGTCGATAACCTACAACACTTGAAATGGTTGGTTGGAAAGCGTGATTGGTTCGGTTTAGGGAGTAGAATCATTTTAACAACAAGAGATGAACATTTGCTCCGATCTTATCGAGTTGATGGTGTGTATAAGCCTAGAACACTGAAAGCCAATGATGCGCATCATCTTTTCAATTTGAAAGCTTTCGGTTGCGAGACTGTGCCAAAAGAGGATTTCATTGAGCTAGCTAAACATGTTGTAGGTTATGCTGGTGGACTCCCCTTAGCTCTTGAAGTTTTGGGTTCTTTTCTGTGTGATAGAGATGCAAGGCAATGGACAAGCGCAATAGAAAGACTTGGAAGAGATTCTAACAAAGAAATTCTTGATAGACTTCAAATAAGTTTTGATGGATTGGAAGCAAGGGAGAAGAATATATTTCTAGATATAGCATGCTTCTTTAATGGGGAGGAGAAAGATTTTGTAGAAAGTATTGGATGGTTGTGAGTTTTTTCCAGATATTGGAATTGATGTTCTCATTAAAAATCTCTACTAACCATTATGAATACAATGAATTGCGGATGCATGACTTGCTACAAGAAATGGGAAGAAAAATTGTTAGGGAAAAATCTATCGATGAACCTGGAAAACGTTGCAGATTGTGGGAGGAACGAGATGTATATCATTTGCTAACAAAAGCAACTGTAAGTAATTTCATAAAAATAATATATATGTAGCTTAATTTATTCAAACAATTAATTTTAAGATGTGGCATTAATTAGATTTGAGGTTGAATTTGAAACGATGACATCTTTGGTACAAAAACATATATATAATCTATTATGTTTAGGAAGTATTTATTATTAATATCGATAAAGTAAAATGAGTAGATTTGTTGTTTAAATTTGTAAAATGTGTCATTTAGAAATTATCTGTTGATTATAAATATTAATAAGACATGCACGATATGTATAAACAAAAATGTAATTTCATTGAATTACTTTAGTTGAAAATGTTTTTTTAGCTTGTTTTTACTATACATGCAATGATAATCATAAATGTAAACTTTATGAGCTTTTGTAATATTTTACTTTTCATTTTTTCTAGGCTACTGAAATTATTGAAGGCTTAATCATCGACAATAAAAGGTAAGATGACATATATATCTATATATAATTTTAATGTTGTTGTTTTTTTTTAAAAATAATTAAAAAGAAGTGGCAACTCTTTAATGCTTAATATTTAAAAAAGAAAGTGGTATGAATTATTGAAAAAAAGAATGTTGCATTTAATTGTATCTATTTTCTTGCATTCTCTCTTTAGCCAAACACCTTTCTTGCGTTTGTATCATGGTTTCTAGCCTTCTGTGTCTGTGAATATCAGCTCCAATTCTTTAAAGCTATGTTATTCAAATTAGATATAAGTGTTATATGTGAGATGTATTTGACATGTGTATATTAATTTTCTTAACTTTTCATATATTTCAAAAGCCCTTGAAGGATTATATTTTTATATCCACATCTGAACATACTTTAGATGTAAGTGTTAGACATGAGTATTTCAAAAAAGAAGCAATGAAGTGATTAACGTTTCAGAGATTATGTTTTATATAGCTTTATTCTTATACTTGTTCGCTCAGGGAATTGAACAAGACTCTCACTTTGAATGGGGATATTTTCTTGAAGATGAAAAGATTAAGATTGCTCAAAGTCCATTGTCTTCCAAATTGTTGTGATCTCACCTACCTTTCTAATGAGCTACGACTTTTAGAATGGTCAGGATATTCTTTAAGATCTCTGCCTTTAGGCTTCCAACCGGAAAATCTTGTTGTACTTCTCTTGCCTTATAGCAATATTGAACAACTGTGGAAGGAAAATACAGTAAGAATTAACTCATTTTGTCTTTGTTTTCTAATTCGAGAAGAAGGTATTAACATAGAAGAATAAAAATGAAAATAAGCTTCACCATATTTTATCTCTAATTTATTATTGTTTTCAACAGCCCCTGTATAAGTTGAAAGTGCTCAACCTCAAAGGGTCGGAAAACCTGATCAAGGCACCAGACGTCACAACTGCCCCAAATCTTGAAATTTTGGTTTTGGAAGGTTGTACTAGATTAGCATATGTCCATCCATCTGTTGGAGTTCTTACAAGGCTTAAGCTTTTGAATTTAGGAGGCTGCAAAAGTCTGAGGAGTTTTCCAACCAGGGTGGAATGGAATCCCTTGAAATGTTAACTCTTTCAGGTTGCTCAAAACTTCAAAGCTTTCCAGAGATTGATGGGAAAATGGAATGTTTGTTGGAGGTTTGTTTTGATGGGACAAACATTAAAGGGCTACCTTCTTCAATCAAATCTCAGAAGACTTGAAGTTTTGAATTTAAAAGACTGTAAAAGTCTGAGGAGTTTTCCAACCAAAATTGGAATGGAATCTCTTGAAAAGTTAATTCTTTCAGGTTGTTCCAATCTTAAAAGGTTTCAGAGATTGATGGAAAAATGGAATGCCTGCAAGAGCTTTATTTAGATGGGACGGGCATTAAAAGAGCTACCTATTTCAATTGGAAATCTGAGCAGTCTTGTTTTGTTAAATTTGAAAGATTGCAGGAACCTTGTGGATCTGCCCAGTAGCATAGGTGGGTGTAAAAGTTTAAAATCTCTTAATCTTTCTGGTTGTTATAAAGTTGAATATTTGCCAGAGAATTTGCAGCAAATAGAATTCTTGGAGGAGCTTGACTTAAGTGAAACATCCATGACAAAACCACCACTCTTCATTTTCAATTTAAAAATCTTAAAGTTCTTTCTTTTAATGGGAGAAAGGACCTCCTTCCAAGTTACAAAAATATCTACCTTCTCTGTTAAAGGTAATCCAAAAGGAAGGACAAATTTCATGGCTCCGATGTTGCCTTCGTTGTTAGGTTTGAGTTCATTAACAGAGCTGCATCTAAGGGACTGCAATCTTTGTGAAGGAGATTTTCCTAGTGATATTTGTCGCCTATCCTCTTTGATATACCTTGATCTTGGTGGTAACAACTTCATCAGCATACCTTCGTGTCTTACTCAATTTTCCGAGCTTGCGTCTCTTAGATTGTCAGATTGCAAGGCGCTTAAATCGTTGCCTGAGCTTGTAACTAGAATAAATTTTGTACACATAAGTGGTTGTGCTTCTCTGGAAATAGTTGCAAATCCATCAAAGTTTGCAACTCAAATTGTCAGTCAAGTTATTGGTCAGATATAGTAGGTGTTAATTGCTTCAGATTGGCTGAGAACATCGATGCCTTAACATTGCTGAAAAAACGTCTAAAGGTTCGTTAATATCTCTGTTTCTTTGTGTCTTATAATTATTCATGGTGTTAGTTACCAAACAAGCGAAGTTTTATTTTGCAGGTATTTGGAAATTCAAGAGAAATATTTGATATTATTCTACCTGGAAGTGAAATCCCAGAATGGTTTAGTCAACAAAGAGGTGAGTCTTGGATTAAGATAGATTTGCCTCTGGAAGTTCGGAATGATAGTCAATGGATGGGAGTTGTTTTGTGCTGCATTTTTGTCAGTGATGATGCTTCAAGGGATGAGTATCTCATGTGTAGAGCTGTTATCCATGGTAGATATTCTAGACAAGCCAATTGCACTCAATCTAATTTCCAGGGGAGAAATCCTCGAGAAGTCAATTGGAGTGGCTGGCGTGTAAATGATGATTTTGACTCGCCCGTACTGGAGGACCACATTTTAATTCGTTATTTGCCGCGTGACGAGTTGTATCCAATTTCCTTGGAAGACAAATGTGGTGAACGAGAAACCAATAATTTACTGACAACAAATTGCTTAGATCAGGAATGCCATCAAGCAGGCTGTCCTTCGATAGAGATGACAGTGTTATGGTGAAGAAGTGTGGTGTTAGAATAGTGTATGAGAGAGACTTGGAAGAAACACAAGTGCTGCATAGTAGTCAGTGTTGTGCAAATTTTGAAGATATCCAGCAACACTCTGATGATGATGGATCAATAGGTAAGGGTTCCCTAATAAAGCGAAAAGCGTAATATGTATGAGGAGATGGATGAAGGGGCAACCAAAGCGAATGCAAAAATTTTCAGTTCTATAATGGGCAGACTTGGGAAGAAGCACTAATTGTAGTAAACTATTTCTTTGGCCTTGTCCTATTAATTCTTTTTTTTTTTATGACTTTTTTTATTTACAGTTTTTTTATTTCATTTAAAGTATTCCTTTTCCATTTATTTCATTTAAAGTATTCATTTTCCATATATTTACTCTGCAATAAATGAGATATAATCTTTCAAATATATATAATTAAGTTAAAAATTTTAAGCATATACATATTAAACACGAACTTGTATTCTATACCTATCCCAAATTTGGATAACATTTTCTTTTTTAAACATTCAATATTTTATTCATTTTATATAATTTGATTATATGATCGCAGATTGAAGAAATATAATCGGCTGGAAATAAAATGTGGAGGAAGTTTTGATTGCTTCATGAAGCAACTAATAAATAAGTGCAATCCTTTGTCAATGTTTAGGTTATAATCATCCTAAATTGTTGTTTCATTTTTGTTCAGAAATTGTTAGACTCCAAGTTATGTGTTAAATGTGATATGTGTCTAGTTTAATCTTTTAAAATTGTTTTTATATATTTGAGTAAAAAATTATATCTTTTACTTCTAAAAACCCTATTTTTTTTCTAAATCATTTGTTTCTTTTTGTTTTTGCCTAGCGGTGGTTTTAGCCTCCGGGCTAACTACAGCCTGCCTTTTTCTCTTACCCATCAACTATTTTATCTTTCTTCTTCTGATTCATTCCATCGTTCTCTCTTTTAAGTGTCTGATTTAGTTTGTAGGATCTTTGTTGTCTTCACAAGATGTGATGGATGAATACTTGGTGCCTATCATTATTAAAACACCTTTGACCACCGATAGTTTCTTTTAGAAAGCGGGTAGCTTGTCATTGGCTTCTTAATCTGTTTCTGTTTTGAGAGTTTCAGAATAATAAATGATTTTATGAGTCAGCTTGGACTCGTGTTATCTTAAGTTTTGTATATTTTTTTTTTGTTTTTCTATTGTTTAATAAGTCTTTCACTTTTAGAAGTTTCTATCTACTCTTATGTCGCTTTTTAGTCTTGCTTATACATGTAGTCTTGCTTTTGTGAGTAATTTTAGGGTTGGTTTTGTCGTCGTTTCCTCTCTAGTTTGGTGGATGCTCGGTTCTTTTGTCGATTTATGTCCGCCGCTTTGGACCATCCGGGGTTGATTTCCTTATTGTATTAAGTGTTTGAATCAATTCTAATATATTGTGCTTAAGTTATTACGAGCCGATTGCCAGCGTGCCATAATGTTATATTGATGTTGAAGTTGAAGCTTTTGTTATGTTGATAGAGCTTATCCTTGGTCGCGTACAACGGATTTTTTTCTTGAATTGTATGGTATTATCTATTGAATGAATTAGTTAATTTCTCTTCAAAAAAATTATTTTTATATATTTAAAATATTAAATAAAAATAATATAGACAAAATATCAATTTAGTCTGAGCGTTTACATTTTTATCACTTTACCTCTTAAATTTGACTCTCAACTTTAAAAAAAAGGTCAAATTTGACCATCAATTTTTAATATAGGTGAAATGATTTTTGTAATGAGAATATTAACTAAAATATTAAATTTTTAAACATAATAACTTTGCATCGATTCACATGTACTCCAAGTTAGATAAAATAATTAAAATAAATAATTAAGATAATTTAAATAGAATAATAAATCTACAATTAGAACAATAAGGAATAAATTAAAGAAGATAGATAGAAAAATAGAGCGTGGTATGTAGAAGTCTTAAGAAGTCTTAAAAACACAGAAGAATTCACAATCCCCTTCAAGCGATTTCAATTTAATCTTAGTAAAACTCTTAAGTATGCTAGAACCCAATATGATTTAAACTCGAATTAAAAGCTTGAAACTTCGTAATTTACATCACAATCTCGTTCAAAAATTTTACTCATGCAGTCTTCACTAAAACAATCATAAATTGAGCTCTTGAGCTCAAAATGAAAGTGATTCAAAATGCGTTTGAAGCTAAAGATAGATCTTCAAGCGCCATAAGACATCTCAACTAAAAAATGCTAAGATCTCATTCAAAAAAGTTGTACATAAGTCTCTTTGATTTCCCAAGCTTAAAATTGACAACCGGTGAATTTCACTCCATCAGTGCATATATCATACATCTTCCCGGATATTGAACAAAGCCTTTCGGAGAAGCGAGCAATTAGAAGGATGTATAGAAGAAGACCATTTACTTATTACCCCATACTTGTTTCAAAGACTTTTAACCCGTAGCACATCCATGTTAGAAATGACATTAAAAGTTACTTTAAGCATGAAGGCTTTATTGTGGTCTCATACTTCCCTTAACCCAAGTCCACCATTCTTTAAAGGCATGCAACATTTATCACAACTCACTAAAGTTGGTTTTGGTTACCAAATGTTAACTCAGAAATGAATCTTGAACCTACTTCTCAATTTTTGTTGCAATTGTCTTGGTGATCACCTTAAACAATACCATATGGAGATTGATCGATTTATAATGAGATAGCAATTCCGATCCAACCACCTTAGGCACCAACGCAATAAGAGTTTGATTCAAATCCAAAGGAATTGCGTCACCTTCAAAGCATTTTAGAATCAAGCAACAAATTTGATCCTTAAACAAAACTCCATTGAGATTGACAAAAGCGAGAATTGGGTCACCTTCAAACCACTTTTGAAAAGCAACTAATTTGATCCTTAAACAAAACTCCATTGAGATTGACAAAAGCGAGCATGGAGATCATCAACATCAGGAGCCTTCAACGGCGCCATATTAAACAAAGCTTTCCTTACCTCTTTCTTCAAAACTCTATCTTCTAAAGCCACAAGTTCCTCAACTCTCAAGCGAGGAAAGCAATTGGGTAATGAAAGGTACGTTGCATTGACAATGTATAATGTGCTCCTATTGATATCGGAATAAAGGATTGCAATCTATTGTCACATGTTGTAGTCTAGTGACAAAATTTTGTATCTATAGATAGATTTTTAACTCATTAAACATCTTATATGCGAGCATGTAATATTTTAGTTTTCAAGATAATGTATGAATCATTTAACTACTTTCCCATGATCCATACTCAAAAATTTCCAAATATCTATCGAACATCTTAACAATATATGTAATATTTTTACACATAAACCTGAACATACATTCGATCCCCATTGATGAAGCATAGCGATATTTTCCATTTCCTTAATCATAAAATTAATCTTGAGACATTGATTAAGATTAAACTTGTCTCATTTAATGATATAATTATCACCTAATCGACAATCTTGTCAAATCTCTTTAATATATTTTAGTATAGAATATGAGCATGAAGGATAAAAATAGATCAAATTTCTAGGGAACAGCAAAGAGTTTTCTAAGCAATTTCTCTATACATTTCCAACCATTTCCTTTATTTCCAAATGAAAGTGGGTAGGTGTGGAAATTGGGGATGATAGATGTTCTCTCCAGGAAGAATCTAAGAAAGAGTTGACAATATGGGGCCTACAATAATTTTAAGTAATAATTGAAGTGTTGGACGGCTTGTGTCTTACATACTTTTTTTTTTTGTTTACATTATAATATTTACTTTATAAATTATTAAGTATTAACTAATTGTGTTTTACATGCTTAACTTGTTATGTAACGTACATCTAATTATTTTTATTTCATTAATTATATTTATTTTATTAATTACTGTAATTTATTTTTATTTAAAGATATATGATTCTTTATTTTATGTAATGTAAAATAATTAAAATATTTTATTAGACTTAACACATAATTTGGTATATAAGTTTAATTTTTTTTCTAATGTGGTATCTAAGTTATTTTTGGTCAATCCAATACATGTATTTGACAAAAAATTATATATTTTAAGTACCCAAAATTAATGAAGTTAATTTTTTTTTTTTTTGGTGACAATGAAGTTAACTTTTTAGTGTTTAATTCGAGTTTTGGAGTTGATTTACTTGAAAATATATAATTTAGTTAGTTATATATTTTTATCAAACCAACTCTAAAACTTGAATTAAATCACATCATTGAATGTATTTGACAAATTAAATGTAAAAATAAATAAATCCATAATCAACACTAAATTTATTCTATTAACAAAATTATGAAAAATTCAAACCTAATAATAGCAAATAACTTTCATCAAATCAATCCTATAACTCAACTAAAAAGTTAATATCCTTACTAGTTAGTACCAAGATATATAACTTTTGTCAAATCTGAGTAACAATTTGGACCACAAAAAATAACATGAGATACCATATTAGAAAAAGTGTCAAACTCGATGCGAATTATATATTAAGCCATTTTATTTCAAGATATTGTTTAATTATAAATATCAATATATTAAAATTACAAAAAAAGTGTAATTCAAAGATGAATATAAAGTGCAATTCAATATTTATCGAACTTTATCTACTCAAATTATTTATTTGGGCCCCCTACTCATAATTGGTTGAAAAAATCAACTAAAAGAATTAATGTTTCAATAATTTTATTTTTTAAAATATGTCTGATAATCGTTAATAAAAATCACTTTGTAGAATTTTTTTTATAAAATATGTAAAACATAATAAGTAAATAGGACATAGAGGAAGAAGTAGCGATGCAAACTCTGAAGGTAGGATCAATGAGACTCATCTTTGTTGATTAATTGGAGGAGCTACCACCTAAGGGAGGTCGGTTGTACATTAAACTTTGCAAAAGTGGTGATGTAAATTGGACAGATTGACAAGAGTAAATACTATGAGTAAGGTACATTTCAAACACTTTGGTATTGTTTTGCATTCTAACTTGTTGGCTTGGTAAGAGCGTAATGGCCCTTTCAAAATTCTTATGAGAGGAGGCCAAAGGTCTATGGGCATATCAAATTCTAGTTATGAGAATCAAGAGGATTCCAATCGAAGTGAGTCGAATGTGGACAAGTGAGAGTGTGGCTTCTTGCGATAAGATGTACCATCGAGTGGGATGGTTCGAGCTAAAAAGCGAAAAAGCCGAGGCAAAAGTTCCAAAGGAAGGACAACTTTGATATGAGACTAGTCGAGAAAAAGCCAAAGTGATAAGAAAGATTCAAGGCAAATCAAATAAAGTATAGGTCCTAAGGCACAATAAAGGCATTGCAAGAATGGATGGGGAGAATGTCACGGGCCACAATTAAAAGCCGGTGAAAATTGCACATAATGCATCCTAAGGAGAGTCTATCGACTAGATGGGGCTCATTTGACCTATAAGAGTTAGTCAGATTCAAACAACTATTGGTGAAGCCTATCTATTTGAAGCTTGGGTGTGGCCCAATGATGTAGATATGGAAAGTTAAACTAATCTTAAGATTAGTTATGATTTGATTATGTAAATCTTATAAATCCCTTCATTGTAAGGATAGACTAATCTCATCCGTCGATGTAACCAGTCTAAACCATCGATTTTAGGGAAGCTCAACTATAAATAGAGAGTCCCTCACTTGTAGATCGTTCATTGTTTCTTTTATTCTTTTGAGAAAATGAATACAATTGAGAGCATTCATTGTTTCTTTTATTCTTTTGAGAAAATGAATACAATTGAGAGCATTACTCAAACACCTCTCGTGCATAGTTTTACATTCTTTTGAAGATTCTTTTGGCTTTGTATTTTTATAATATAAATTGGTACATTGGAGTAATTCTATGTGAATCTTCAATTGTTAGGAGTTAGGTTGGCTTAGGCGTTTTGGAATGAAAAAACTACGTAAAGCAAATGCAGTTATAAGACAAAAATCAAAGTCCATAACAATAGAACTTGCAAAGTCGAAACTAAGATTACAACAAAATAAAGGTTTTTATAAAGCGAGTTTGAGTTTTAAGCATTCTGAACTACATCCAAACTATGCGAAAAGCTTTCATCCTTACTCTTTGCTGTGACTCATGTGAACTTGATGCATTTGAAACTTGCATAAAAATTCAACATCAAGCAAACAAATTACAAATTAGAAAATGAAAACTCAATAAGCAATCAACACCCATACATTACGCACCAAGGATGAACATGAAACACACAGACAGATTTAAATCCAGAAATCAAAATCGTAGAGTGAAATAACATTTGAACATGAACGTAAATCACTTTGTGCTATAGGTGATCCTAGGATCCAACAAAGCCATTCTCAAGTCTATACAAGTAAACAGTAAAGCATTTACTACACTGTACACAAGTAAAATGGAAATGATGTGTTTTATAAGCAAGTAACAAGAACACCTTTCAAACAAGAACATTGTATCCATTTTTTTATCAAAGGTATTGCTTAGCTTTTGAAGCTACACATTAAGATTAGAATCAACATATGCATATCTTAAAATAAATTGATACTATTATATTTTACCTGTTTGCTGCCCCTTCGTTGGATATTGAATTGATGCCCATGCTTGGCACGTGTGGAAACCTCGTTTGCATGATAGTTGCATGGCCTTGATGAAAGAGATATAATCATTAAACTCAATGGCTTTTCTCAAAACTGATATTAGTAAATACAACAGCCTGCACAACGAAAGATGAAGACAAGGTTATGCGATGGAATAGAATAGAATGTACAAATCCAAGAAATACTCGTGCAATATAGAGCAAGATTTTAGCTCAAATTGCATACTAATTTCCAGGTAAATCACTTTCAGGAAATTTCCATCATACATATCACATATTTCCCCAGCTTAAAAAAAGTTGAATTAACTTAGTTTTCTTCCTAACTGTATCAGATATAAATAGTGGAATTGGAGGTGATGATAATTGAATTTCAGTATGATTTCTCAAGGATTATTTCAAAAAATATGGAACTTCCAAATTCAATTAACCATTGAAAAGGAACAAGGTAAGCAATTACAGACAGTAGAGATCCAAAGACTAAGAAGCACCTGGAAGTCGATCAGGAAGTTGTTCCTTGGTTAATTTTGTTGTTAAGGTGGAAATGATCACAGCATTGTTATGCTCCTGCAACTTCTAAACAGAGGCAAGGGCCCTGTTTTTACCAACATCACTCTCGGAGAACACAAAATTGCTGGATAACTCCACAATTTCACCACCCCTTCATCATGCAAAGTCATTGATTTGGCACCAGCGAGAATGAGATTGTTTTGTTGGGTTTGACATAAATTATCCAAAAAAATAAATTATCCATATAATTCGATAAGCTTAACCTGTATGGATTCGACTGTGGGATTCGTCTACATTGACATTATGAAAGACAACAACATGCAATAAAAGATATAAGAGAAAAAACCAACGTTATGTCATGAAAAGAACAACCCCCCCCAAACCAATGGATCCCCTGTTAAAATTGATTACTAATAGCAATTTACTTCTTTTGCCATTTGTAATGTAGAGAAGGAAAAAAATGAAGTTAATAAATAAACAGAGTTTTCAGCCATTGCCAATGTGGGCAAAATGAAAGAGTAAACTACTAAAGCCCGGAACTTTCTGAAATTTTAATAAATAAAGCGCCCTTAAAACTAATATATGTCTTAGTGGGTAAAAATCACATCAGTTGCTGCATAGATATGTCGCTGAACCAATCGTCGCAACTCTTTGCCAAAGGTGCATCAATCCATACAGCGGCGCCACTCTATATATTTGGGAAGTTAATTTTCTCGTTACATTAGCAAAGGTAAGGCATATCAGTGAAGATGGAAGATTACAGGTGCGGTATCAGTTCGATAGCCATGATGCTGTTGGTGGTTGCTCTGCTGTTTTTGGGTCCGCTTGGAATGCCACCATTGCAGCCTCCTCCGCTTACATTTTCCTCATCTTCGCTTTCGTCTTGGTCTTCGTTTACATCTACCTCTCTCATGCCTCCAAATGATGATCCATGGCGATTTCGTTTGCTTTCAGTATTATTATTCTCTTTTATTCAGTCGTTATCTGATGATAATATGCTTTGGTGGGGATATTAACCACCAATAATACACAGTTATTTGTTGTTTTCAGTCGTTTATTAATAAATTATGTGAACTCGATGGAAGAATGTTTGGGTTTATCTAGTACGTACATAAACCATGCAATGCATGCATACTTATGTTGCTTTAAAATGGACACGACGCCTTTTACTAATATGATTCTTTTACTCCTGGATTAATAATGTCGTTAATAATTTCAGTGTGATCTTCACTTCATCCATCCATCACGTCAATCAATTTAAGTACGGAGGGACTAAAGCTCTTTTTTCGCTAGTCTTAATGTAAATTTAGTTTACTCAGGTTGTGCTTATGAACTTTCAAAATAAGAATTTAAATAGTTCCATTGTCTATGCTAGCTTGCTGCAGAAAGTGGTTAACTTTCGCGACTACGCTTATAACTTTGGTAATTGATTTGACACTAGCGAGAATGAGATTCTTTGCTGCACAAGCAAAAGAAATAAACGTCTAACTGAGATACCAATCCATAATAATCATTATATATACATCCCAAAATACAACCAAAATAAGAAGCTTCTTCACTTTATTTCCCAAATATTTTAAAGCAGAGTAATGCTTGTATTATCCAAAAAATAGATTATCCATATCATTCGATAAGCTTAACCTGTATGGATTCGACTGTGGGATTCGTGGACCCCTCTACATTGACATCATGAAAGACAACAACATGCATTAAAAGATGTAAGAGAAGAACAACCCTGTTACTAATGGCAATTTGCTTCTTTTGCTGTGTGTAGTGTAGAGAAGAATAAAAATGAGTTAATATTAAACAGAGAGTTTTCAGCCATTGGCATGGACATTTTGCCACCTAATGTAGGGAAATGACAAGAAGGAAGATTTCGAATCTCATTTATCATCAATTTGTAAATTCAGACATAGAAAGTATATTGCAGGTCTAAAATATGAAGGTAAACCTTTGGAAAAAAATAAGTAAAAAATATATATATATTCTTGATGCATGGATATGAAGTGATTAATCTTCCATTTTAGTGTCTAAGAAAGTAAGAATTCAATCCAATGAATTCCTCAATCAACCAATTACATGAGCATGCAGCCTATCTCTACACTAGTAATACTATTCAATACAGCATCCAACGTATCACAGAAGAAAAGCATTAGCAGCAACATGTTGAATGTGCGATAGAGTGGAGCACTATCATCAGGTTATCATATAAATCTTATTTTAAGCTAAATCCCCTTGTTAGAACACTATTCTTCCAAATGATATCCAAGTATTCAACTTTTAATTTTCTTGCACCTCTCATGGAGATTTCTCCTTCTTTCTCAACACCAAAACATTGCAATTCTGCATTCTAAAGGGAAGAGGGGACAAACTGGCCCAAGTATGTGACCATGGTGCTCAACAAAGTAGTAGCGATAGTGCCGGATGGTGACTATTCCTTGTAGCTAGTCTCCATGTTTGGATCAAGATTTGAAAAAGTAATTTCAGTTCTATCAAGTTTTCAACGACTTCAAATTTTATAAGAAATTTCAAAACTCAAATTCCTTAATTAAATTCCAGGTTTTTTCAAAATTATTAAACATATGTCTAACTTAATTTATTAAAATATTTATAATTTTTTTCACAGCATATTTGTATATTATTTCTTTTAATTAATGAAAATTTGTAAAAAAATTAAGATACAAACACACCATAGATGACAGATTCTACTAATTGACAATTTAATTCCTTCTAAATAAATGTGGACAGTTTGAATTAGTTAATATACTTTAAAAGCTGAGATGGTAGAAGGAAGCACAGTTGTGAAAAATATTTACGCATTCACTGACTTTTAAAAATTCATAAAATTAACTTACAAAATATTTTTAAAAATTAGGAATATTTTTCAATATTTTAAACTACTTTTAATTTCTTTTGTAATTTTCAACTACTTATTATTATTATTTATAATTTTTAAATGTAGAATATTTTATTACTTTAATTTTTTTATTTTGTAAAATTCACTTGTGCCTTTAATTTCATAGTTGTATTTATTTTTGGCCAAGTTGACGAAAATTTAAGAGATTTTACAAAATAAAAAAAATTAAACATCTCTTAAAATTTTAAAATCAACATTATCAATTTATTTTTATATTTATTTTAACAAAGAAAAATAGAACATATAAAGTTTGGTTAACCGATCGAATTAATGAAATATCTCGATTCGATTAATTTTTTTAAATTTGGTTCAATTAATTATTAAAAGAATAAAAAAGTTTGGTTAATATAAATACTAAAGGGATAAATATTTAAATAGTTTAAATCCATAGTACTCTTATCTTGTAGATAGATATTAATCTTAGCCATTGATGTAAATTAATGCATGCGATTGATTCTAGGTAGACTTGCTCATGGGTCGTGCCATCTAGCAGCAGCCCACTTTTGAAAAGAGGTAAAAGAGAGGTTTGGATAATAATATATCTTTTCAAAAAAATGGGCAGAAAAAAAATGAGGCTCGTTTAGAAAGCGGGCAGGGCCTTGAAGTAAGGCTCTTTTTCTTTTTTTCTTTTTCTTTTTCTTTTTTTCTACTATTTTCTGCACCATTTTACAATTGTATTCTCTCTTATTTTAGATCCATTTTCAAGTTAGGCCAAACCTCAGCAAGCGGACCTACAATTTTAGTTGAGACCAGTCGACCCATGAGCACATTTAATTCTAAAGGAGCTCAATTATAAATAATATAATTTGTAACCACTTGATCTTCTGAATTAATATACTAGAAGTATTTACTCAAACACTTATTTTGCATTCTCTTTTTATGGCTTTCTTTGTTCCCAAAACAAGAAAATTAACAGTATACTTTTTCTCCTCAGCCCCTTTAGGCCTGCATGGGCGATTTCAGGGCCTTGGCTCCCATTATCCCTTTCAATTATTTGAATATGTTAGTTATTTGTATTAATGTAAAATTACAGTGACCACTTCTTAATTTTCTTGCACCTTGCTGGAAGTGTATAAACAATTATATAACTAATGTTGTTCTGTCTTGTTAGAAAATTCCATTCATTGTCAGTACTTTTCAATCCTCTTGTGTTTGAAAAAGAATGATTCACTGTTCTTTATCATATAACTAATCAAACACAAAGATAAATCAATTTTTAAGTAAGATAGATAAAATTTCAAATTTATATTAATTGTTTAATTGCAAACAATAACAAGGTTTCGATACATAGCAAAACAAAGGCATCCTACTTACATAATTCTATATAGATATCTAACATACACGCAATGTAGATTATTGCCTTCTCGCCAACAAATCATAATCACCACTCGAAGTATAGTTCCGATAACCTTTCCGATCAACGAAAATATCAAAATTAGAAAACAAAAGGTAAAGATGACAATAACAACGACAACTTTGCATAGACAAATAAATGGATCCATTCTTATCAATAGAGATCCTCAAACAGCTACTACCAAACTACTTACAGAGAAGATATATGTTGGGTAATGATGAAGAAGTCTCTTACATATATATAGGGAACAAAGGGGCTAAAGCTTTATAATTTCTTCTTCCACAAGTAAGCTTTTATGAAGCTGTTAGGAGATTCTGAAGGGCTAAACAAACTACACATTGCGTGATAGTGAGGTTGGCAGTGTTGGGGATTATGAATCAAACTATTTACCATCTCTAAAGGCAATGATTAGTAGTATTTGGAATCTTTAGACAGGATAGAGAAGATAAAGAATTAAAACCAAACACTTTTTTCACTCTTGTTATATTTTATTGCACCTGGGTCATATATAATTTAATTTATTTCAAAAAAGAACCACGAAAGGTGACTCATATATAACCTAGTTTATTTCAAAAATAATTATAAAATATAATAATTTATTTTTATTTGCTTAAAATAAGTATAAGCAAATTAAAAATTATAAAATGTATCATTCAAACAGCATTTAAAAATAAGAGTATAATTACAATTGAATCTTAACTTGATTGACATCTGTATTATCGTTAGTATAGAAGGGCGTAGGTTTGAGTGGCGAGGCTCATTATCCTCCTATTTAAAATGTTATGGATAGTTATAAGCGTTATATCAAAAAGAACAAATATGATAAAAACTTATAATAAGATTAATGTTAAAAAAATAATAAAAATATAATTACGATTTGAATGAGAGAAGGGCATATCCACGTAAAATCCACTTGGGAGGCAAAAGAGAATTTAATATTTAAGGTTTTAAAATTAAAATATTTAATATTTTAATTTAATAATAATATTTCATGAATAAGAACTTTGATGGAATAATTAACAAAAAAACTGATATTTTATTTAATTTCGTAAGAAAAATAATGTAACAAAAATAACTGATATTTTATTTAATTTCGTAAGAATAAAAATAAAAATAATTGAGTTTAAAAATTCATAACTAAATTAAGGTCCTGTTTGCCATTGTTTTTACAGGTCAAAAGTGCTTTTCAACCTAAAATAACGTCAAACATTTTTAGCTTTTGAGATTGAAAGTAGGGTGAAAAAGTGTTCAACCTTAACCATTCATTTCTCACTAGACTTTGAAGCTTCCCTTATAAACAAGTAAAAAAATGGATTTTAAATCGGCAACTAGAAAGAAAAGAGCAAGGGTATTGGATATTCAAAGTTGTGATTTGGTAGCACATTAATTTCCCAGAAAGTTTTGGGTCCCCTACTTGCTTTATTCTTAAATTACTGGTTTGTTTTTCCAGGAATATTGAGTTTCATAGTGGATTTTCTTAGAGTTTTCTGGGAAAAGCTTTTATGTTAAAAGATATAGTGAATTTCATTTATAAAGTTTTAAGAAATGAATGATTCTTCAATATATGGGATTATACTCATCCATATTTGTATGTATTTACAGGTTTAGAGTTTATAGTTAACAATGAACTTTTCTGGAAAATTTTCAAATTGTAAAGATATAATTTCTTCCGGAAAAAATACTATGAAAAAACATATCTTGTGATAAAGATATGTATCGAGGACATATAAAGTGTGTTTTGCTTATTGAAAATGTTTGTTTTATAGAAAATAGTTTGATGAATAAAAAATTAATTTATTGATATCAATGAAAAATAAATCCATTTTATTTTTATAAAAGTAAATCTTATTATGTTAGTAATAAAATATTAATTTTAACTTTTAAAATTTAGAAACCATTTTTTTAAACCGGAAATCGACATTTTGGTTTTGAAAGCAAAAGCGAACAAGGGAATCGCCATCAATCTTTTTGTTTAGGTGTGATCGGATCACCAAGAAGTTTGGTCATTTTAATAAAACATTTTGGTTTACTAAAACAGCGATTTTGGTCTACGAAATTTGAGAAAATAGGTTAGAAGTCGGTTACGTGCGAGGAAGGATTAGCACCTAAAACGCCTAAAATTGGTACCGAATTGATTAAATATTACCCTCATGTCTAAAATTTAAAAAAAATTGAAATATGGTTCCTTTTTTAAAGCGTTTGAGTGGTTCGAGTTAGTCTTAAAATCCTCTCGTTTCAAAGATATGTAGCATCATCAGCACGATTGGATACGATTCTTCATACCTTTGAAAATCTGATTGATTTTGACCTCCGGAAGCTCTTAGGTCAAAATTTATAAGAGGATGTCCAAATGTTTAGTCAACTAAAAATCGAAACCAAGCTACTGTGGGCACGATTCGTCGAATTTTTAAATATTGAACATTGCCTTATTTGAATTTTTAAAAAACCACATTAAATTATTTCAAAACGCCTTGTAATTTTATTTGAAATAAAGGAATAATTAAACTTTAAAACAAAAGTGAAAAATAACAAAAGGCGAAATCCGAACATTAGACACATGTTACAAGTAATATATCACTTCTGAATGTGGTGAAAATATTAGGTCATGAAAAGAAAAGAACCAAATTTACAAACATACAACGCAACAAACTATGCTCACGCCCCAACATTAATAATCAATCAATCATGAAGATTAAAGATATAACTAAATCAAAGTAGTAATTAGAAATAAATACAACAAATTTCCAAACATAGATAGAATAATAATTGAAATAACAATACAAAAGACTAATAAACAATATAATGGCAATAATATACTGAAATAATATGAAAATTATTGCGCCACATATAATATACAAAACAATATGGAGCATAAGAGCTAATATAATACAAAACAATTTGAAAATTAGATGAAAATTTACAAATGAATAACACATGTTAGGAGTTTGAAATAGTTTACATACTACACAAAATAAGCGAAACTAATAATTTTATGAATGATTATAAAAAATAGAAATTGTGTGAGAAAAACTTTGAAATAGACAATATACAAAATAGTTTTAAAATGAAACATTTTGGTTTAAAATTGATGATATATATGAAATGAAAATTCAAAATTTAAACAACGATATACAAAGATGCTAATGTTTTAAGATAAATAAGATATGCATAAACAAACAGATTGTACATAAACAATTTAAAAAAAGATATATATATATATATATATATATATATATATGTATATATCTCAAGATTTAAAAGAAAAAATACTTAGCTGGGAATACAGGAAATCGATATTATGTAATGTGATAAAAAATAATTTAATATAAGTTATGCATATCATGTATATACTTGATGTGCGGTTAAATTTCATATAATTTTTCAAATATGGAGCTATATACATGTTAAAGAAAAATTTAAATCATCAAGTTGTAATATATATATATAATGGAAGTATAAAATAAATAATTAGGGATCATGCAAAACACAAACAATCTAAGATAATATGTCAAAGGCGGATAACAAAGATTTAAAAATAAAAAGAATTACAAAGAATAAAAACATAAATTGAAAATAAATAAAAACTCAATTGAAATAAAAATAAACCAAAGAGACAATTTATAAATAAGTAAAGTAAATAAAATAGAAATCAAAGATTAAAACACAACACATTTAACATCCGCGATTAAAAATAAAATAACCAAAACGCAATGTACAGTATGACCAAGCCGTAATTAGCACATCGCACTCCGAGGAAAAAAAGGCATCTGGAGCAAACTGACTGAATAAATACCTAAAGGGAAGGATCACAGCGCAAATAACTCCCCAAAGACCGGATTCAGTCACATCCGGGTCGGGTCACTCCAAGATGCCAATCTGTCATTGCTTTTGGGTGTCTAAATACCAACTCAAATGGAGCCTATTTGTGCACATAGCAATAAATGTAAAAATCACTTTGAAACGATTTTTTAAAAAAAAAAACAAGAGAAACCCTTGATTTTTTCTCGAAAATCCTTTTTGCCCAACTCCGATTGGGTCTCGGCGAGCCTTCACGATGGCTCAGTGCGTGGAAGCGCAACGCTTCACAAAAAGGGTTCTTTGTTTACAAACTGATTCGAGCCCTTTTAACAAAAAATGAAAAGAGAAAAATGAAAAGGGTTTCGGTCTCATTTGCTTCTCCGTTCGGACCCTCAACACACCATTTTCATCAAAATGGCAAACCTCGACCGTCTACGTAGAATCGAAGATCGGTGGTCTTCTAACCCCTTTTATTTCCTTCGTTATTTTCCTTTTTTAAAATACTAATGAAAGATAGAAAGGTAGCAGATAATACAAAAGAGAACCACCTTTAAGCCTTTACGATTGATTTTTATGCATGTATTTCGTCTATTCGAAAGTCGTGTTTCTATTTTCAAATATTTTTATATTCAATTCAAATGGTTCTTAAAAATTACATTGTTTGGTTCTTGGGCTTTATATAGCGAAATAATATTCATTGTTTATTACTAGCTAGCTACTCTATCGCCATTGTTGTTTTACTGTCTTCGTTTACTTTTTGTCTGTGGCTTTCTCTTTTGCGTATTTGCAGTCTATGAAGGAGGTCAACGAGGCGAAGGTTACAATTTTGGTGCAAGACGGAGAGAGCGAGCCTCGGGCATTGGTTTTACCGGCGAAGCACGTGGGAGGGGTCGCGCTAGGGGAAATTAGGGTTTCTTAGTTTTCCAAAATTAGCTTGAGTTTTGGGCCTATTGGGCATATAGAAATTGGGTTAGGGATTTTGGGTTGTGTTTGGGCCATTTGTAGATTGGGCCTGCTTGTTTGTAGTTGGGTAGTGTAGTGGGTTTGGTGAAATTTGGGCTATTTTGTTTCTTTTTTATTTGTTTGGTTTGTTTGTTTGTTGTTTAGTGGGCCGGATAAATTTTGGCATTTACAAATATTTAAAAATATTAAAATATTAGTTTCAATATTAATAAATCTACATATTTATATTTAATCACATAATACATTATTAATATAATTACTATTACTTATTATTTTAATAAAATTATTTATATTACAATAAATTAATCACCAATCCTTAAAATATATTCATAATATTTTATTAAAATTTATATCAATATTTTTTTGTGAAATACAATGATAAGGAAAAGCAAACAATCAATATGATTAACATGACTCAACTCAAGTCACTAGGTCGTGAACATATTTGACCATCGATGCCATCACATGAAGTTCAATTTATATCAATATTTTAATGATAAATATATATTACAATTTATAAATATTTTAATAATATAAATATAAGTATTTGTTTAAATCTTATTTAATTTAATTTATCTCTTTTAGCTCTAATGTGTAATTACCTATTCTAATATATATAATAAAAATTTCTATTGCCAAAGAATACAACATTTTGTCATAAATATAATTTATGTTGTATTCAAAATAAATTTCAAGACATAATTTTTTAAAAAATTTATTAAAGGAAAAATATTTTACACAAAGTGATTTAAACATAAAAAAGAATAATTCTTTGAAAATCAATCAATTTTTAAAAATTATTTTCCTCAACTCAGCTTTCATCAAAACAAACACAATCAGTCTTTCATTGTCTTGTTTGTCATTTTCACAATTTTGATTTTGATTGTTTATGGCTTGTATTCTAGAGGCATAATAAAAAAATTAAAAGAAATATTCTTATTTTTACTTTTGAAAAGGTTTGGTCAATTAACTTATCTTGAAAAAGGTCACCATTCAAAGCTTTTGACTCGGGTGCCTTTTTTACCAACTCAACCTCTGTTTTGATGAGAAGAATGGAGAACGAGTGGATTGAGAAGTAGAAAAGAAAATAAATAAATTTATATATAATATATAATTTATTACGAAATTAAAAATTAAATTATATATATATATATATATATATATATATATATATATATATAAAAACTGGAAAGGGTGCATTGAAACACGTCAATATCATTACATAGAATGAATCAAAAGAGCTTATTCTTTTCTATTTGATTTTTCAAATCTAAATCTAAACTTTGTTTACTCAAATCTTGAATTCCACTAAAAACAACATTGCCTAGTTCATTACATGTGCTTGAATTCTTTGATAGTATCTGGAACAACATTGCTCTTCTCTGTATGCCAATGTTCTGTTTTGTTGGAAAAATTCATTCATATCTATAATCAAACATAAAACTAATTCCAACATCAAAGTAAGAAAAGTTTCAAAGATATGTTAATTATTTTGATTGCAAACAATGATAAGTTTTCTTTTGTGTGTGTGTGTATACAAAGCGAAACAAAAGAATCCATTGTTTAATTGCAACAATTAATAATACAATTTCAACGTATGGTATGTAGATTATTGCCTTCTTATCAACATTCTGGTGATCAACAATCCACTCCGATAACCCTTCCGATCAATGAAAGTAGCAGAAGTAGAATAGGAAAGCGAAGATGACAACGATAA